>CAWUFW010003340.1:1235670-1853506 GCA_963921515.1 Calotriton arnoldi
TCTCTAACACACACACTATGGGGCATATTAGCAAGACCCACGTTAAAATTATCGCCGTTTTAGCGGCAGGAAACTGCCGCTAAAAAGGCGATAATGGGCTTGCTAATATGCGTTATGAAATTCAATAGAAGCCCAGGTTAGATGTGCAGGACATCTAACCTGGGCTTCTATTGGAATTCCATAACGCATATTAGCAAGCCCATTATCGCCGTTTTAGCGGCAGTTTCCTGCCGCTAAAACGGCGATAATTTTAACGTGGGTCTTGCTAATATGCCCCTTTATCCATATGACGGTGGGGCCCATAACACCTCATATACATTCACTTACTCATTTATTTCCCTGGATTTTCCTCCGACATGAAACCTAGGAGAAAAACGATTTGCTGGAAGGAGACGGGATACCTCTTTTATAAAGACACAATAATTCTCATTTGCTTTTAAGGTATTCCGCTCATTGGTCGATGGACCAACTAGTAGGAATCAGTTGATGGTGATTAAGACCAGCTCAATCACAATGAACTCTTTTACCAAAACATTATTAATCATTATGCTAAAGAAAGTCACTGAGTCATTTGTTTAAAGAATAATAAAGTTTATATAAAGTTTTGAATGCAGAAAATTCGAGATTAATTTATTATTCAGATCATTGCGTTAATCATCATTATAAGAATAATTGTAAATTGCATGACACTTTTATTAGACCAAAAATGAGGTTATCATACTAAAGACTCTATAGATCAACCTATCTATCTCTCGGGGAAATTCTAATAATTCTAATATAAATCTTTGTCAATTGCTAGTTCTCCTAAAGCGGCATTTCATACCCAACTGGAAAAGGAAAATAACAGCAGCAGCATCAGCTCGTCAGCATCAGCAACCGCAAACTCTCCCATCTACAGCATCTAACTTCTTCAGCATCTCCCGCAGCATCCCGCAGCATTCTAACCCCTCCCACCAAGAGTAGGTCTTCTTATACCCAAATTCTAGCTTACAGCATAAAATGTTTCTTCTTACATGGCGCGATTCATTCTCATTGGTCCAAAACTCAGGTCCCTATACATTCTAATCAAACTTCCTGGTCTTAACTAGTTCCGTGAGGAATGTCCATGCAAGCATCGTTTCCCACAGTTCATGCACTTGCTCATCCGTTTCGATCAGTCCAAATTGTTTCCTTTTCTGCAACAAATTGTATAATAGAGTTCTTTCTATTGATTCAACCAGGCTTCTCACGCTTCTTGCTGATCATCTTGGCACACATCTGCTCAGAAGGGTCACAGCAGCCTTGACCATACTTTCATCTTAGCCTCTCGGCATCAGCACGTGATCATCCTTTTGCAACAGCCTCTCTCCTCTATCACATGGTCGCATCCGCTCCTGTTATATGTAGTCGCTTGTTTGTATATTTGAAAGTGGACAATGTGATCGAGGCCATTTTATATTACTGCTCGGCAGGCCTAAGCGCACTTATTTCTAAAGAAAACAAAATGTTATTAAAACAATGAAATATAAACCCTTTCGTTTCCCTCCCGTCTTTCTACGTACCCCAATTAGGTATTACCTAGCAGAAGCAACATATAAAGCTGTCCCTTACTTACCATCGCTTTATTTTGCAACCACACGTTTTATTCAAAGCACAAAATCATGCATTTTATTATTATTTTAGTACGCAAAATATTATGTTATGTTGGAAACGTAAACAATTATTAGTTCATTACTTTGCACATTAAACTGCGTGTTATCCTTTCCCCAAACATACATTGTTGGTTATTTACTTGAACGAACATGTTTATTATTATTATACGAAAATATTAGGAGGTTAACATTTTTATATTTACCCTGCTCCATCGTTTCCGGCAGCGGTATATGGTCTCCGGGGATTGAATAGGCAAAAAAGCAGAGGATGACCTTGATGGAGGTGTGACTACAGGCCCCCTCCTCCCCGGCAAGACCATGGCGCACTAGTATGGCATCTTTAATATACAGAGTGACGTTACAGGTCCACAAAGATAACTACGCAAAAGTCAGAAGGGGACCCCGGGCGAACTTACTGAGGCAATCCAATATAAAGAGGAGTAAGACAGGGATGTGTACTGGCATCCACCCTCTTCCCACTATATGTAAACAATGTTGTACAACATCTCCAGGGTTGTAAGCACAATTCACCAAAGTTAGGAGGGGTGCCAGTACCTGCCCTACTCTTTGCAGACGACACAATTTTAATATCACAAACGCCCAAGGGATTGCAAAACCTTTTAGACTGCTTTAGTGAGTACTGCACGGAAAAAGGTCTCAAAATAAATTCAAACAAAACCAAATACATGGCCTTAAATCCACACCAATCTTTTAAGAAAAATATCATTGTTGGAAAACAAAAATTGGAATATATGCCCAATTTTAATTACCTGGGTATTACCCTCAATACTAAATTGTCATGGAAACCTCAGATGCTTAAATGCAAGTCCATTTTGGTTCAAAATTCCATGGCAATTGTGAAAAAGCAACAGAAAAGTATATCTAAAGCAGTGCCACCTGCCTTGGAAGTTTATAAGTGTAGGGCGCAAACAACAACCCTCTATGGTGCAGAACTTTGGGGCATTATTAGTCAGAATACGCTTACTGTGGAAGAGAATAAATTCATAAGGATGCTATTGCAGCTCCCAGTACGCACACCTATGGTCCCCATTATCCAAGATATAAATCTCAGGCGAATTGAGCCCCAAGCCACACTAAGACCCTTGTTGCTTTGGGTCCGTCTGTGGACCATACAAGAGCTCAAACACTATAAAGAGGGGTTAATTGAGATATTGAGACTTGATTACAATGTTACACTTCCTTGGCTTCGGCATGTGCGCAGTTGGTTTTACAATCTAGGCTTAAATAGTTATTGGGACGATCCCTATTCATTAACACATCTCTCAAAAACAACCTTGAAAAACACCTACTGGATGTATACTCAGGATAGTCTGCATTCTAGTTTAAAAGTAGGAAGGTTGACCACACAGTTTTTATCTATAAAACCAGTCCCTTCTTTTGAAGTATACATGGATGAAATACAACCCCATTTAGCCAAGTCCCTGTATATGAAGTTCTGCTTTGATGTTTTACAGATCAAATTCAATACATCAAAGTGGTTGTGCAATAATATCGATGACAGAGAGGCTATCTGCACCTTATGCACACAAAATGCTGTAGAAAATGACCCTCATATATTATTTTTTTGTCCAGCATATACGATCCCTCGGAAAAAATCGATAAAACCAATTTGTCGTAATATGGGAATTAGGTCACACTTAGGAGCGCTAAGAATTTTAAAAACAGATACATCCCAGAAAATAGATTTAGTCTTAGTAGATATTTATTCGCCATAAATTTAGTACACAAGAGAAAGGGACTGAAATTTTAACATATTAATTTCCATTTTAAAGGTTGGTTTTAGCATTGCACGTTATATGTAGTCGCTTGTTCGTATATTTGAAAGTGGACAATGTGATCGAGGCATTTGCACTCTATAATCTTGCGAATGATCCTGCACTTGATTGTTCTTAAATTGAACGGACCCATAAGCAAAGTCCTACCCGAAAAGGGAGAAAGTGATTGATGCATTTGCACTTTATCAACTTTTGGCTGATTTTGACATTTATTGCCTGAAAATTGAAGGGGCATTATAGTACTAATATCCATAAGTAATGTTACACATTTCTTGATTTCATCAAATTTTAAAATAGGTGCTAGGTATTCAGCTAGGACTCAATATGTGTAGGATTGTAAGATCACACTGTACTATATATTCGACTTGACCTGAGTTTAAATGTTTGAAATGTATTAATTTGTATCTTTTATGATTTTTTAAAGTCGAATAAAGATTTGGATTGAGAGCACAGACGTTATTTCTAAGTGCTCCCGCGTATTCGATTGGTCGTAGCATGCCTCGATCCGCAGCGGATCGGGATGAACCCCGATGCTGAAGCATGCCACCAAGGGGCAAGCCTGGTGGGTGAGGGTTTTCTAAGAAAAACTATGTTTTTCTAACGTTTCCATCGCGGTGGAGAATTTGCCAATTTACTGAGCTCTTCCCCCTGCAGGGTTTTCAATTGTTGAGTACATATTATTGAGGAGGGTAAACCCAGTTTTTTCCTCTTCCTCCCCCCTTTTTTTCTGATAAACATTCCCAATGGCCCAGCTAACAAATCCTTCCCAGCTCTTTAACAAGTTTAAGAGGGTGAAAAATCCAGTGAATCCTAGCAACATAAGCCATCAGCCTTTCCCTTCCTTAAGCAGCACTGCTTGTGTGGGGTCATTTGAAAAGGTTATAATTTCCATATAGCCTCTTTTGCCGCTGATCCCACTAACAGGACTGAGGAACACATAGCAAGGCCTTGTCCCCTGTCCCAGTAGGTAGGACAAAAGCTGGCACCATGTGTGAGGCCAACAGATATTTTGGCTTCTTATGCTTGAGAGCAGCTGATGGCAGTATGCGGTCCTCATGTGCAGTATGCCATTGAACAAACCATACTCGAGGACTGCCAACTGGATTTAAGTGGTCAGGAATGGCATGGAATCCCCAGGTCAGAGCAGAGGGTTTAAATCTGTGCAATGAGAGGAAACCCCCCTGCACAAAGGTGCCCGTAAGCACATTAAAATATGCTTTGGAGCACATATATCGATCCACACTCATTCAAGGCAGTAATGACACATACTAGGATTTTGAATAGTGGAATCCGCTGAATGTTCACTTTATATGATGCCAGACTATCCCTATCACTGATCTAAGTGAGTTTCTCTCGTGGGGCCTTCCTGGGGCTAGGGAGTTGCATGATACAAGGATGTGAGTCTAACTGTTGGAACTGATTCTTTCTATTTCTGTCTTAGGAAATACAACATGGCTAGGTAGCCAAGACTCCTAAACCACAATCTCTGCTTACACCCAAAATGGACTGCCTAGTGCCCAGTTCCATTGAAAGTTTACTGGCCCTATTGAGGAAAACCTTGAAACCCTGCCCTCTTAATGCTCTCCATTTGGTGGCCAAGGCTTTGTACACCTTATGTGTCCCAGTCATTCCGTTCCTCCGAATGGTGGTTAGACAAAGCACCTGCTAGGGCCATTGTTAATTCCAATTTTTTATTTAAAAATAACAAAAGTTAATTTTTAAACACTTTTAACTACATCATTTTGAAATTAAAGTGTGTTTCATAGTGGAGGGGGCGTGGCCAGGCTGCCGACCAAGATGGCCGCGTGGCACTGAAGCTCCGCCGGAGCACCCTGACAAACTTCTGAGATCCGACCCAATGGCTCCTTAAGCGTGGCTGCGGAGGCATGCGCTGTTTAAAGAAAGAGATCAGCGTTCCGGGGACCCAAGGATGTGCTACCAAACACGAGGCAACCGACCCTTCTCAGACCACGAAGAATAACGGGGTGGAGCCGGCTGCAAAGCAGGAACTGGGCCCCGGATCGAAGCCCAACAGCAACCGCACGAGCTGTGGTCTCCGAGCGGCGCACTCCGAACCACACAGCAGCCGCGGAGACTCGCTGCCCTGAGTAGCATCTAGCAAGGTGAGAGCGCAACCATTCCGTTTCCCCCCTTCCCCCCCCACTAGCTGCAATGATTGCCACTGCGGGGCATTCTACCGTTGCCATCGAGGCCTGCCCGCTTGTGAGTCCCGGAGGCCCCGCGGCGACAGGGGCCGCGGGTGAGTCTGGGACACGGTCATCCGACCGGTTGGGCGGGTCGTAAGGGGAGGGCTCTCACCATCTGGGAACCTTCGCCATAGCGCAATGGCGGATTGCAGGATCTGACCTGTGAGGCGCGCACGCAAAGGGGCTGAGCCCACAAACCCAGGCCTCACAGCTGAAGCCACCTCCTGTTAATGCGCAGGGTACATAACGGACTGTGTGACCCTCTTACTCCAGCCAGGATACAGTGGCTTGCAGACCATCGAGCTTGTTGGGGCTGGGGATAATACCACATAGAAAAGCTAAGCGTGCGCAGTGGGACCATGGCGTGCTGTCTGGTGGATCTGTTGGGTAGGCCTCGGGACGCTCCTGAGTGCATATTAATGTGCGGATCTGGGTGGCCGGTGTTACTGGGTCCCTCTGCTTCTACTTCCCCGGTCCTGCCATTGGTTACATTCTGATTCACAGCAGTAGTGACTCTTCAGTTGATGTGGGCTAGACGGCATGGGTCGTAAAGACCCCAAACAGCGACTCCTACAGTTCAGCAAAACTACTGAGAGAGGCCCAGAAACAGACGCAGACATGGCAGAGGGGAGTACCGAAGTTGGTCCTACAGTGGACCCACCAGCAGGCTCGAACTCTCTCCTACAGGAGTTGAGAGCGGGGTTCAAGGCCCTAGATAGCCGCTTCGACACATTAGACAAGCGATTAGACTGCCTGGGTGCTAAACTGGAGGTACACGACAGACGCCTGGACACAGTAGAAGGGAGGGTATCAGACTTGGAAGATGGATCTGCTCAATCAGTCCGACGTTTGGATCGGGTCGAAAAACTCCTGAAAGAAGTGGCAATAAAAAATGAGGATTTGGAGGCGCGCAGTAAGCGCAACAACCTCCGCATACTGGGCGTGCCTGAATCAGCCAACACCGGTTGCATGGACCAGTTTGTGTAATCTCTGTTAACCAGCATATTTTGTAGGGAAGCCTTTACCTCAGGTTTTATCATTGAGCGAGCTCATCGTTCATTAGGTCCTCGTCCTAATCCAGGTTGTCCTCCCAGGCCTATCATTGCGCGCCTCCTAAATTTTCGCGACAGAGACACGGCGCTACGCCTCGCAAGAGAGAAGGAAACTATTAACTGGCAAGGATCAACGTTGTCCCTGTACCCGGACTTTACAGCTATGGTACGCGAGGCGCAAATACAATGGTGTTAAGGCCACGCTACACAATCTGGGGCTAAGATACGGGATGCTGTACCCGGCATTGCTCCGAGTAGACATCGAGGGCAGGTCTCGGGTCTTCGAATCCCCCATGGCAGTCCAGGAATTCTGCAGAGGCTACAAAGGCAGCAGAAGCCAGAAAAGCAAGGATGCAGCCAGAACTTCTCCCTCGCACAGTGGCTCCGTTGCCAGTTTGGAGCTTTTCTCCTCTTAGTGACACATATGCAAAGGTCTTGATTTCAGTTAGAACTCTCACAAATGTGGCCTTGCTATGTACGCCTCTGGGTGCACGTTGGGGCTGTTTAGATAATCATAAAAGTGGGGTCTCCGGCGTGGCGTTGCCACCCCCTGTGTGTTTAGCACTTTAAGTGTGTAAGATGTTCATGGAGTGTATCGTTTTCCAAGTATATTCAATGTTGAATGTTTCGCAAGGGGTATGTAATTGTATACTCATTGGGGTTGTTCCCTGCACAGGGTTGAGCAGGGATGGGTGGGGGGAGGGGTTCTTCTCAGAATGTGGCTCCAAACATTGTTGATACGGTTTGCTCACTTTGTATTTCGCACTGCTAATGCCGCTACACATCAGTACTCACGGTCTTATAGTACAAATGCCGGTTTTGGATAACTTGTCCACCTTTTCCAACATTTCGCTTGTCACCTGGAATGTCAGAGGGCTGAATAATGCAAAGAAAGGGAGGAGTGTTTTACACTATTTACAAAGACACGGGATTGATATAGCGTTTCTGCAAGAAACCCACCTCCCTAGGGCTGAAAATATTACATTTGCGGCCAGTTGGGGTTCACACAGGTATTTCGCTGGGTACAGCACATACGCAAGAGGTACCGCAATTTTAATACATAAACGTATACCATTTCAGTTACACAAAGTGCACAACGATAAAGAAGGGCGCTACACAATGGTAACGGGGCAGTTAATGGGTCATCGCATAGCGTTGGTAAATGTATATGCTCCTAACACCGATTGCCCAGAGTATTTCCATGATGTACACTCTCACATTTTGCAGTTAGATGCTGAGTTTATCTGCATCTGCATGGGGGGGACTTTAATTTGTTAATGGATCCATCGCTAGATAGCTCCTCGAGGTCCCCGGACACTAAGCCACGCGCTCGTCGGGCTCTGTCAGACCTGTGTGACTCCACTGGACTGATTGATTTTAGCGCCGGGACACTCTATGTGAGTAGCCGTGCGCTTTACAAATACCTATTTTCATTTCATTGATGTTTGGCGTCAACGACACCCTAACAAGCCCGCCTACTCTCATTATGCAGCCCACTATGACACTTGGACCAGATTAGACTATTGGCTGGTCACCCCTAATTTAGTCACCTGGTACAAAACTATCAAACTCCTTCCCAGAACATATTCGGACCACTCCCCGGTGGTTTTTTAACTCTGTATTCCTCGTTCTGAGGGCGTTGAGAGGCAGTGGAGATTCCCTGGTCGCGCCTTGCTGGACAATCTCTTTCATTCGGAGCTTAGAGAGGCTATAGAAGATTACTTTTAACTTAACACTGGGTCCGTTGCCAGTTGGGCTACACTTTGGGAGGCCTTCAAGGCCTACATGCGTGGCGTCTGCATTTCTAAGCATGCGGGGATTTTGAAAGACCTTAGAGCCACGATAGCTGGCGTTGAACAGAGATTGGACACATTAGACAGAGAACAGTTGGTACGACCGGATATAACCAGGTATAACACACGACTGGCCTTAATGACTGAATTTAGGGAGGCTGCAGAGCGGGAAACTCTTTTTTTTAACCAAATATAGCATCGCCCGCCGCTATGGAGAGGGTGACAGACCAGGGCGGACACTGGCTCGTCTCTTAAAACCCCCATCGGGCCGTGCTTACATAACTGAGATTCACTCTTCGACAGGCCAGGTTCTTGTGAGCACCTCGGACATACGTGACGAATTTCTGTCATACTACACCACTCTGTACACATCCCGGGGGGACTGTGACAGTTCAGACCATGAGGGATATCTGTCAGAGATTGCCTTAGTCTGGCTTGAAAAATTCATGCAAGAGTTCCTCGCGGAACCTTTCTCGGCGGAGGAGATTTCTAGCGCAAAAGACGCCATGAATGGATCCACTGCCCCTGGAATAGACGGCTTCACGGGGGATTTCTTCAAGGCATACAAAGATCTGTTAGCCCCGCGCTTACTGGAGGTTTATAACGAGGCCCTGGAATGTGGAGAATTACCCCCTACATTGCCTGAAGCAGTAATCATACTACTTCCCAAACCTGGAAAGGACCCGATGTCTTGTGGGTCGTACAGACCCCTTTCACTACTGAACCTCAATTATAAAATCTTGGCGAAAATGATAGCGATGCGTTTAGCCCTGCTATTAGATCGGATAATCTCTCCTGCCCAATCTGGCTTTATCCCTCATAGATTGACCGCCCTCAATTTGAGGACTCTATTTGCGGTCCTACACAGAATATCGCCGGAGGTGCCGGCAGCGGCAATACTACTCGACACTGAAAAGGCCTTCGATTCGTTGGAGTAGCCTTTCTTCTTGGCAGTGATGCGCAGAATTGCCCTAACCACATTATTATATCGTGGCCCCACTGCCTGACTTCGACTGAATGATACAATATCGCGGTCCTTTCGCCTTTTTCGTGGTACCAGGCAAGGGTGTCCTCTTTCTCTGTTGCTCTTCATTCTAGCAATGGATCCCCTGGTTAGACACTTTCAAGAGCGCCATTTACACAGAGGACTTCAGTTTAGGATGGGCCCTCTACTCATCTCCCTTTACGCGGAAGATATTATCCTGTATGTGCGCTCTCCTGAAGAGAATATAGAACCTCTTATCAGGGAGATTATTCGTTTTGAGGCATTCCGGCCTGGGTATTAATTGGGGCAAATCAGTCATATTTCCCATCACTCCATGCACCAAGAAATGGGATTGTGAATTCCCTCTCGACTGGTGCACTGACTCGACACGGAATTTGGGCATCCATATTCACATGGACACGGACCAAATTGTCCGACTGAACTATGGTCCCGCACTACACAACCTCGAGTCACAGGTAGACAGATGGTTACGCCTCCCCCTCTCCCTCGCAGGCCGAGTGGCGTTGATAAAAATGATAGTCCTCCCGAGATTTTTGTATCTTTTTAATAATATTCCGATCCCACTGCCTAATAGTTTCTTTCTTACGCTCCGTTCTCATTTGATCCGACTAACATGGGGCGGTAAGAGGCCCAGGGTCAGTTGGGAAGCCATGACACTGTCTTATGAAAGAGGGGGATTTGGGGTGCCTAATCTTCAAATGTATTACTTGGTAGCACAGTGCAGCTTTGCACACGCTTGGTATCATCCAGATGCTCGAATTCCCTATACTAGGCCCGAGGCAGATCTAGTGTTACCTGAGACGCTACTCACAATATTACCTAAGGGATTCCCCAGAGACCCCCGTGACATCCAAACCGTATCAACCACCAGTTGGGCATGGCGGAAGCTGGTTCGAGTTACTGCTATGACTGCACTGTACTCGCCGGACATCCCGATATTAAATAACCCATGGATCCCCATCATGCAAGAAAAGCTAGTGCTGCGCACGTTAACTAATCTCAATAGGTAAGATCGGGGACCTCTTTACCGAAGGCCATGTTTTCTGAGGGTCTGAAGAGGGCAGATTCAGCGAGGCTACTTTCATGGACCGTTTCATTTTGAACCGGGTCCGGTCCGCGCTTAGGGCTACTTTTGCTGAATTCCCCCTTGAGCCTGCTGGTTTCGGCCCATTGACCACTGTGATTACTACCCCTGGAGGCGAACGGTTAGTCTCCAAAATGTACTGAGCGTGTATGGCCATAGTCCCCAGCAAAGATGCTAAGATTCGGGAGGCATGGGAGCGGGATTTGGGGCATCCAATGTCAGACCCGCATTGGGAATTTTGTTGCGCACAAATCAAAGAGATCTCCTTTAACAGTAGGCATAGGTTACTGCATTTTACATTCCTATGGAGGGTTTACATGTCCCCAGAAAGAATACACAACATTGACCCGGATAGACGACACTCCTGTCGCAAATGCGGGGCCCCACATGCTGATTTCGCACATCTTGTTTGGAACTGTGTCAAGATTGGGGCATACTGGCGTTCAGTTTGCAATGAAATAACTAAGATGATAGAGATGGAGGTAACACCATCCCCTGAATCCGCTCTCTTGGGATGTGTGCTAGATTTCTCCAAGAGTGTTCGTAAATTCACTGCCATTGTTTTTCTACTCGCAAAGAGAGAGATAGCTATTAAATGGGGCTGTAAAACTTTGCCTACATCTAAAGCCTGGCTCCAGAGTTTAGCCTATTGCAATATGAATAGTGACCTATATGCAGACACCCAACCACTTGCATCTCGTCCAAAAGACATATGGGGGCCTTTTAGGGCCTATTTGAACAAATTGAATGCCTCCCCCGCAACAGTTAGATGGTATTGTCCCCACAGGTGTGGGGTAGTGCGCAGCATGGGAGGTGAAGAAATTTGATGTATCTACTGTTAATTACACTTTATTGTATTGGACGGTAGTAACTTTTCCCAACTTTAAGTGGGGTCGGGGGGGGGGGGGAAGTCCCGAAACTTGCAGGATTTCAACAACAGGTGCCTTGCTGTCAGAGATAGACTGGTTTGGACATGGAACAAGGATTGTAGTATATGTATTTTATTGTTCTGTGTAGTGCACTAAATGAGGCATTTTCAGGTTGATATATGCAGTGAGTAACAAATGCAAAATGTACTGTATTTCGGAAATGGAAAAATAAAGTTTTAAAAAAAAGTGTGTTTCATAGTGCAGTATTACTGCAAAAAGCAATTTTTCATTGCATAGATATGCAAAAAATAACTGTAATACTCTTTTAAAGAAAATGTCAAAATTTAACGCTAAACAAATGCAATCATAGGGATTAGCCCTATACACTTAACCCCTATAACCCAACCCTTAACGCTTAGCCATACACTCCAAGCTCTTATATCCAAATACTTTAACTCTTTACTCTTAACCCTATGCATTAGACCTTTAACACATAACCCAATATCCTTAACCCCTATACCTTTTATCCTTAAATCTAAAGCTTTAACCCTTAACCCAAAATTCCTAACCCTATACCTTATACTCTTAGGGACAAATGTACAAGGATCTAAAGCCGCCTTAGAGTCCATTTTTTGACACTACAGCAGCTTTTTTTTACCGCCATATTTACAAGTTGCCGCAAAGCAATGAACTGCTTGGAGTAATCTGGAGCCTTGAGAATAGGTGCTGAGCACATTGCCTCTTTTAGAGTGTCAAAAGCCTTTTGACAGCTAACTGTCTAGTTCACCTTCTTGGGCATCTTGTTCGAGGTGAGTTCTTTGAGGGGTGTGTAGTGCTTGAAATGTGACACAATAGGACACACCTGAACCCTGCACTCCAGAGAGGAGGCAAATGCACTACTGCACCTTTAAATAACACATGTAAAACAGCACTCCCAAAAGACGAGGCGATAAAACAAGACCCAGCACTCTTAAGGCGAGGCAAGAAAACAAATTCAGGTGCATTTAAAGTGACACACACATGTTTATTAATTCAATATTTTAGAAAGGAAGGCAAAATATATCGCTTAATGCAGACTCCCAAAAATAAAGTAACTCAAGCACAAAAACAGAATAAAATGTAGCATATATACATGTAGCAAAGAGCAAAGAAACTTAGAAATTATATAAACAAAGTAAGTAACACCTCACCGATTGTTCACTCGACATCCTTGCCAACTCAAGCTGGTGAGCCCGTTGAAAGCTGGGCTTGGACTCTCGACCGGGACTCAGGTTCCGTTAGTCTTACGACAGTACGTCTACTCCGTAAGTGAGCTCCAATTCACCTGTCAACATTCTCCGGCTTTAATACGTTTTACTCACCGTGAGGCGAAGGTTCTAGAAACCTCGCCCCCTTTCTTCTGTTGCGAAAAACCGAGCTGGCCGTACTGGTCTGTGTCAAGGTCAAGACACAAGTTGGCCAGGCTCCTGTATTTTGACTACGAGACAGAGCTGGACATTCCGCACATTCCATGAAAGGTACCAAGCACGCATCCCACACAACATGTTCCAGTTCACTCTGATCGATGAGGAGCGAAAACAAGTGAAGAGCGAAAACATCCCCTCCCCACTTTGCAGCTACGTGCGAGCACAGAAAATGGAGTCTGTTACACAAGATGGAGTCAGCACAGAAAATGGAGTCAATTATGCCAAATGGAGCCAATGGTCAATATATCATTCTTAATATCACTACATTCCACCCTTTGACCATTGGCTTTTATAACATATCGGTCTGAGATCAACTGCTTTAGGTCGAAGCATAAATAAGAGATTAGGCACACACTGGATACAACAACTTAATGATATCAAGATACATATTGCTAATATTATCCCACCTAGAACAGAGTGAAGTTTACCAAAATCCGGCAACCATCCAAACAACCAATCCCACCATCCTTTTTCTACATCCTGCTTGACATCTTTAGCTAACTTGTGTAAAGCTTCAATGTGGGACTGAATTGACTTAGAATGATCTGAAAGATTAAAGCAACACATTCCCTCAAAGTCTGAACATCCATGATCATGTTTCAAGAGTAAATAATCGATTGTGGCTCTGTTCTGTAGGATAGCTTTTCTTGCCCCCGCACATCTAATAATAAATCTGCTAAAGCAACTGATGTATGATTAATATTTTTCACCATCAAACATGCTAATTCACTAACAGTCCTAGAATTATAAAAGGTTAAGCCTGGAATTCCTACTATTGAAGCAGCTAAACTGATATATTCAGACTTAGATAATAGATGTTTTTCAGAATCACAATGTTCACTGAGTTGAACAGCTTCCCTCGTATTCCGGACATGTGATGTTGGATTTAATGGGAACATCATGAGGCCTAATCTAGTAAAGGCACACGGTCCACCTGTGATATTTGCTGGAATGTATGTGTATGTAACATTACCACAAGAGAATAACCACCCTACAGGCAATTTAACATGCCTGAAATGACTGGCAGCAGATAATACATTTTTACATATCATGTTATTCTGCATATTTTTGCATGTACTTTCATTTTGATTTTTGCATAGAGTTTGTTGTTTCCACGTCATTTGTGAGTCAGTTCCTTCAAGCCGTACTTGAGCACATTTACCAATGGTAATTGGGTCACAGGTCAAATTATAACAAATGTCGCCTTCAGAGATGTTGAATGTTATCACTTATATTAGATTTTTCCAAGTATCATCAGTAGTTTCTGGACAAAATCGGCAAAACTCATAAGGTGACAGGTGAGTTCTCACATCACTTTCCTCCACTGCCCCGTCTGCATTTGTGACGTTGAATGACTGCAACAGTACATCGACGGGGTAGGTATAGCTACGAGGCAGGTGGAAATAATATCCATAGTGCTTTTCATGTTTGTCATGCAAAAGTATGACCTGTTGAGGACTGTCTGTGCAAGATAGGACCACACGTTGACAGGTCGAGTCAGCAGTGCTGTTGATCTGCGCGGTCCGCGGGCCACTTCGGAGTAAGGGGCTCCCGGTCACTCCTGGCCCCACTCGTACACGACCACACACACTCCAGCGAGCGCAAGCAGAGCACAGACACGCCATGCTGTGATCTAAAAGAACAGAGAACAAACAGGTATTATTCATTCTCGCAAGTAACATTTATCAGCAGGCACATGTTCCCACTTTTCCTGCCCTGGTTTCATGATTAACAGGACGTTGTCTTTTCCGGTTGCAATAACCTCTGCCTGTTCGGGGGGACTATTTGGAGATTCTACCCACACCTTGGCTCCTGGATTCTTGCCAGTGGAGGCAAACCCTCCTTCCCCTCGCACGGTGAGAAGGGCTGGGGCAGTCCCCTTCTTGACTATCCCTCCGTATACTGGCATGATCACTATTTGAGCGACTTTGTCTCCAGGTTGTATTATCAAATCAGCGTCTCCACTATTCAGTAGGATAACCTTGATTTCACCTTGATAGTCTGCATCAATGACCCCTCCCAGCACTTGAATGCCTTTTAGAGCCAATCCAGATCGAGGGGCAATCAAGCCAAAGTGCTCCGGGGGAATCTGGATTCCCACTCCTGTCTCAATGAGTGCTATATCTCTTGGTTTGAGTCTGTATAGTTTCAAAGCATGTAAATCAAGACCTGCAGTCTCTGGTGTCGCCTGGTACGGAGCCAAAGCACCAGGAGCTGTTTCCCAGTAGAAGATTGTATTGGTGGCTACATGAGGCTGAATCTGCAAGGCTGGGGTTAGCATTCGCATCAGAGGGGTTTCTGCATTTGCTAAGGGTCTATTGTTCAGTATTTTGTAATACCTCATTCAAATGATCTCTCCAATTTTTCAATGACCCATCAGACAACTTTCTCAATTGATCTTTCAACAATCCATTCATGCGCTCAATCAGACCCGCAGCCTGCGGGTAATACGGAATATGAAAGACCCACTCAATGTTGTGTTGTGCACAATAATCCTGCACCAATTTACCTTTGAAATGAAACCCATTGTCACTTTGAATCTGTAATGGAATTCCATAATACAAAATCAACAAGTCTAACGTTTTCAATGTGTTCAACTGAGTAGCACGTTTACATGGGAATGCCATCAAATATCCAGAGTATGTGTCACATATTGATATCCTTGACTAGTTGGCAGGGGCCCAATGTAATCAATCTGCCAGATCTGTGCTGGTAATTCTCCTCTGCCTAGCTGGCCTCTCACTATCTGTGGGACTGGTCTATGTTGGGTATGCTGACAAATAGGACATTGTGAGATCGCAGTTTTAATCAGATCTAGGGGAATGTGTATCCCTCTATTCTCTGTCCACCTGCTAGTAATTTTTTTCTCTGAAGTGTCCGCACTTCTGATGTGCCCATTTCGTAATCCCAACCAGGTCAGAATCTTGCATTGCCACCTCGGCCTCCGAAATCTTAGCTTTTTCATCTGTGAGGGAATTAAACCAGCAGTCGAGTGAGTCGGTGGAACAGTGAGCATCTACATGATACACGGTAACTGTGCTTTGTGGCAACATGGTCCAGATCTCTTTCTACAGTTCCTTACCCCACACTTCCTTTGAATATATCATCCAGTTATGGGCATGCCACGTGGGAAGCCAAGTGGCTAACCCATTGGCAGTGGACCACGAGTCAGTATATATATATGACATTTTCCTGGCAATTCTTGTTTCAAAGCTTGATACACAGCCTATAGTTCTGCGAACTGGCTACTCTTTCCCTCTCCAGTAGTGGTCAACAATTGTTTGGTCACAGGATTGTATGACACCGCTTTCAAGTGCCTTTTAGCACCTACATACCTGGCTGAACCATCAGTAACAAAAAAATTATAACAAGTACACAGATGTGGTTCCGGTGTGCACTGTTCACTCTGAACCTAGGTTCTTCACCAAATTAAACACAATCTAAAGGTTAATATGCTTTACTTGCATTATTTGTAAATATTTATTTCTTCATACATGATATGCAATTAATTCATTACATTTGGTACTATTCTGGTAGTACCAGATATACTTTTTCTTTACACAGAGTTTATAACAAACACAGGGGCCTATTAGCAATAACCGGCGATAATTATCGCTAAGCGCAGTTAGCGCTAGGATAATTATCGCCGGCTATCGCAGGTTTCTATCGCGGAGATAGCGTGCTATCAGCAACGCTTATCTCCAAAGCGATAGAAACCCTGAGAACAGTGTGAATATCGCTTGAAAACAAGCGATATTCACACTGTGACCAGTGTTAGCTTGGCGATAGGGCGAGGGGATTTAGCCATGTAATCCACCTCCCATTGGATTACATGGCTAAGTCAGGGTGAGACCAGGCGTTAACAAACCAGCGCTAAACGTGTTTAGCGCTGGTTGGTTAATCACCTCCCCTGCCTCGCTAATAGGCGATAGCGACCTTAGCGACTGTTTGCAGTCGCTTTTAGGTTGGGAACGCCTACTTTGCATGCCATTAGCGATAAATATCGCTGGCATGCAAAGCGGCACCCAACCCGGTCGCTATCGCCTAAAAGCTGTCGCTAACAGCAGTTAGCGACATCTTGCTAATAGGGCGTCTGTATTATCGCCGCTTTAGCGGGAAAAAGTCCCGCTAAAGCGGCGATCGAGCCCTTGATAATATGCCCCACAATTTGTTGTCAATCAAAATTATATAACATTTAACATACAAATATTTTATGCTTTGCATGAAACAATTTTCTTGTGTTCATTTGCATGCCCGATGCATTTCGGGACTTCAAGGTCCCTTCCTCAGGGGCATATCTGAAACCCAAAGTGAAATGCCATTGTTTAATTATACATAGTATGCATGGAGTATCATTTCTAACCAACAACTATTCGTGCACTATGGCTATTAATGTACCACTGTAGGTCCCCAACCATTTCATCGTGCACATTACATCTAACACAATCAATACCACTGTGATGTGCAATCAGTCATATATTGAAAAGTGTTCATGCGTGATGTCTTTTGTGCCAAACTCCAAAAATGCACTCGCATTTATGAATGATTGTCATGCGTGATATCGAGTGAAAGGTCATTAAAACCATTCCTACCTTTCACTTTAGTATTTCAAATAAGAACTGATGAAATATAACAATCCAACCCGTCTGTAATCAAAAATAAAGATGGTACAAGATAAAACAAACATCACCAATCTATCCTGTGTACTGCTGTCACAATTCCATGTCAAAACAACAGAGATAGCTCACCTCATGTAACTGAATGTATTCCTAAAACATAAACCAGATTTCAAACCACCATGAACCCTACAAAAAATTAAAAGGACCCACTCTGATTAAATAATTCTCTTCCTCTGTTACTGTCAACTTTTCTTTGTGAAAGTGTAGAATTAACTAAGGTGACCTCTTTTACTTTCATTCATTTCATCTTTATTCGATTTGAACACAAATCATAAAAGAGTGAGCACAATAAATCGTACGTAAAACATTTCCTAAAACATTTCATCCAGCTCCTACAAAGGTATAAATACTATTTACATCAGTTTAATACAGACACGAGGGAGCCCATCGAATAAATAATATCAATCTAAAACTAGGATATAAAACTACAGTCCCCTCTTGTGATTCTTGATTTCAAAGCACTTCTTAAAAAATTTACCACAGAAAAAAGTTTAAAAACATCCGTTGCTAGTTTTAAAAACAACAGTGCTACCCGTGCCTGTCTGAATCTAGCCTTCCTCAACAGACCCTTCAAAACCTTTTTCTTTGGTAACCATAGTAAGGGCAGAGGAGCACGAAGTGGAGGGTGTCCTGTGGAGACCTATCGTCGCAGCCACAGGGCCCTCTGTCTTTCGTGTTTTAAAATAAAACCAGATGGTACCGCCAGAAGGTGGTGAAAAAGGTTTAATCTAAAGCGCAAAATTAAAAATCTATCATGCGCACTCAGGATCATTGTCAAATAGGGTTCAATACCCAGAGAGGTTTTGGTTAGAACATGGTCTCTCACTGTCTGTTTAGCCAGTTCTACCTCTTCTCGTTGTGCTAAAGCAAATTTAATATATAAAGCTTTAATATCAACCTTATCCTTACACCTTATTGAGTCCGGTTTAATAAACAAATCAGGTCGCCCCAGCATATAAAGGAGTCCCGAACATATTTTACCCAGGGGATTTTCAAAGCATGATCTAGTGAGAGGCAATCTTTCATAACCAGCATTGTCAGGCCAGCCTCTTCATTTGACCAAATCTTAAGCCAAAATACTAGGGGTTTCACTGCTACCGCATCTGAAATATACTTTACTCCCAACTCCTCATGCACAATGAATGCAGGGGTGCTTTGGGGGACTTTCAATAACCGCTTCATATATTTATTCTCCACCTTTTGCAGGTTGGTGGGCTTGACAAATCCCCATACCTCACTCCCATACAGGGCCTTTGCACAACAGATCGAGTCATACAGTTTTAAAAGCAGAGCAGGGGTCCAACACCCTAATCTGTGCACAAAGTTGGAAATCTGCCCTGTAGATCTAGCCAGGTCGACACACTTGTCTTCTAATAGGGGCTTAAAATTCAAGTGCCCATCGAAAAAAATACCCAAATAAGCAAACGCGGGAACCTTGGCCAAAATATGCAAGCCTATTGTATAACTGTATGATCTTACTGGCTTTTTCCCCTAACTTTTACTTATCTGGGAGTACTTTTTGATGAGAAGGGTTCCTGGGTACCTCAACAGAAAGCTAAAGCAAATGCGATGGCAAGGTCAACGGCCGCTGTGAATGGATTCGCGCAGCGACTGGGGGCTAAACCGATGGATGCAATGCTCAATATCTATAAATCTAAATGTATAGCGATTGCATTGTATGGCTCGGCAATATGGGGTTATAAGCCAATGGAGGAGATACAAACAGTCGAAAATAAATTTCTACGATCCCTCCCGTCTGTACCCCAATCCACTCCTACTTTTTCAACTCACCAGGAACTAGGGGTTGGTTACGTGTCAGACAGGTTGAGGCAGGCTCCGGTGCTTTGCTGGCTAAAAACCTGGCTTAACCCCTAATTAACACTGAACCATAAGATAATCAGGGATTGTGTCACCCTGGACCAAGCTAACAAAATTCTATGGCTAAACTATGTCAAGAATATTTTAACCAAGCTTGGACGTCCAGACTTATTCAACTCCCCGGATAAAGTAACAAAAGATGATTTGGCATGGGTAAAAATACACTCATTGGATCGGATGAAGGTTGAGCGGGAGGAGATTGAACTAATGAAACCTACAGTTAAAGTCAATTTTTTGTTAAAAACTGTCCCCGAGATTGAACCTTATCTGAGGATTGTCACTAAGCCATTTCACCACCTGCTTTTAACCAGATTTCGTTTTAACTTAATTCATCATTTTCTGGGTAATTCACAAGGCTGGAGCAGGACGTGTGATTCAGGTCCCTGTACCTGTGATAATTTTTCGATAAAGGACACAATGCACGTTATTATGTTTTGTGATCACTATAGCGCTATCCGCAGGAGGTTTTTAGTCCCAATTTTAAAAGGGAAAGGCTTTATTCAGGTTAAACCCGCTCTATTGTATTTACAAAAGCTTAATGACCCATGGGAGATTTTTAATATTGCGAGCTTTCTTGTCGCAGCTGTGAGACTTAGGAAAACTCGGCACCCCATGCTAGTATAAGAGTACTGTAAAGTCCATGTTATTACTTTTTAATACTTGCCTTGTTATTACTAAATTATTTTTATTGTAATGATGTATTGTTCTTATTGTTATAACCATATCCAAGATTTTTATGTAATTCATGAACTTTGCTTTATTCCCCCAATTTTCTTAAATCACCCTACTATTGATGATTTGGTTATGAAATTTTACTGTGTAATGTATGTGTTTTTACTGTGTACCGTATGTGTTTTATGTTATGTAATGTATTGTGATTTAATGCATGGTACTTTTATGGTTTTTGGTAACCGAATAAAGTGGTTTGAACTGAACTGAACTGAACTGAATATGTCACCAATAACGCACACTTAGCTACAATGTTCCTGCTCCTTACTGGTATATGTGAAGACGTTGCTTCCCGAGTAAATGTGTGTGAAGAGCACTATCGGCCGGATGCTGCTACAAATCCCCAATGTACGCGGGAGAAATGCGATGTCTAAACACTGACGACGAACTACAGAAGTCAATACGTCCGCGTTCTGAAATATTTTGCCGCCATGCTGAAACGTGTCAATACCCATATGAGGACAATGAATACTATAATCAACGTCATTCCCTAATGCGGGATCACTCAGGAATAGTAACATAAAGCTAACCAATCATACTAATAATGGACAAAAACTCTCCGTTTTTTCGATGTAAGAGAAAGTCTGTAATGTGACCATTGCTCCAAACTACTGCCGCCATGTTGAAACGTAAACAGGCTCTGAGTGCCTTCAAATGTGACGCGATAAGTAAAATTCAAAATTACAAGTGTGTAAAGATACTGTAAGTTTTATACAAGTTTCTAAAATAAATGTAATGCCACTGATAGTACAAATGAAAAAATAGTCGCAAAAAGTAGCTTAAGGATACGGACCTTATTGTCAGTATGCTAACCTGCTAATAAACATAAAACAAATAGAGGAAGTGTGAAAATAAGGGTGAAATTTGATAATCACAAGTGAAAATGCTAATGGGTGTTGTGCCCTTCACCACAATAATGTGTTATAATTTGTCAATAGTGGATGGAAAAAGTAAGAATGTGCACTCCAAATGTCAGTGTGGTATTCATTAGTACTACAAATCAATTGAGGATGGATGAATACCTTGTCATACCTAAATGCTTGTGTATGTTACTTGTTAGGAATTGTAAGTCCTTAAATGAAACAGCTCATATCAATGCGATCATCGAGTCCTTTAGGTTGTGATGTTTGTAATCTATAAATCCAATAAATTTCGCGTTGTAGCAATCTTTTGCTGTTGTCCACTCCATGTAAAGGTTGTACTGTCTCATTTATTTGGAATCTCATTTGTGAAATTGAGTGGTTAGCTTCCTGCCAGTGTACTGCTACACTGGATGTTTTGTTTCTAGTCCGTATTGCACTTTTGTGTTCAGTTAGTCTCACCTTCATTTTACGCTCCGTTTTTCCTACATAAGCTTTTCCACAAGGACATTTAATGCAATATACTACATTGCTTGTATTGTAGTCTGATGTATGCCTCAGTTGTATGTTTTTGCCTGAAATAGGATGTGTCAAATTGTTCCCCATAATGACATTGTTGCAGTGAATGCAATTCAGGCATTTGGTAGTTCCTTTGTACGTTCCTTGATCCTGGTGTTTGTCAGGTGATGCCAATAGTTCCCGAAGGTTCTTACCTCTGGTGTAAGCATGTAGTGGTTTGTCTCTAAATAAGTTGTTAAAATCAGGTTCATTTTCAATAAGTTCCCATCTGTTATTTATTATCTGTTTAATGGCTCTTGAACAAGTAGAGTATTTGGAAACGAACACTATGGAGTTCTTCTTAGGTTTATTCAATTTGGTGAATAGTTCCATCCTGTCTTTCTGATTTACTCTGGTGATGCTTGCCTGTAAAATATCTTCCGGGTAACCCCTCTCAGCATATCTCTGTTTAAATTCCATAATCTTAAGTGTTCCTACTTCTTGATCCGAACATATCCTTTTGATTCTCAAAAACTGCGAGAATGGTAAATTGTTTATGAGACTCCTTGGGTGAAAACTGGTAAATGCTAACGCATTATTTCTGTTTGTAGGTTTAGTGTACACCTGTGTTTGGATTCCCGTTGTTTGGAGTCCTGTTCCAGTAGTTTTCTTCATAACTAATACATCTAAGTAGTTGATTTGTTTATCATCAATTGTGTATGTAAACTGTATCCTGGGATCCTGTGCGTTTAGAGCTCATGTTCTCCAGTTCCCCTCTAGGGTTAAAGAGAGTACTTTTGGAGTGCACTTCCACAACAAATTTGTTAATTGCTGAACCATCAGTAAACCACACATGCTTCCTGTCCTCTAAGGACAATTCTTCAAATAGCTTACCCCACTTCACAGGAGATTCTTGTATCTCAAGTATATCATGCAACACCTCAGTATCTCCCATTGGGGCTTGTGCCACCTGCTCATGCAACACTGCAGTGCCTTTGGGACCTACTCGGGCCCTGTCCTGTATGTACCACTTCCATTTGATTATGCTGGCTTCTTGCGCATGTCCTGTTCTGTGAGTCTTGGGGGAACTCATCACCCATTGTATTATAGGAATCTCAGGTCTCAAAATCACATTGTGCCATAGGGTCAACTGCTCAGTATCCACCAGGGCCCAATAACATGCAAGCAACTGTTTTTCAAAGGGAGTGTACCACTCTCCAACATCTGGCAGTTTCTTTGTCCAAAATCCTAAAGGCACCCAAGTTTTTCCTTGCTTCTGCCACAGACTCCAATTAGCATACAGTCCTTGCACTGTCACATTCAGCTCAACATCCCCCTCCCGCACTGGCCACAAATCCAAAGCACGCTGTATAGCCTCTTTTGCTGATTCAAACGCAATTTGCTGTTGCTCTCCCCATTCAAATGCATTTTTCTTTCGCGTAACTTTGTACAAAGGGGCCAAAATCTGACTCAAGTGAGGGATGTGCTGTCTCCAAAAACCAAACAATCCAATGAACCGCTGGGCTTCCTTCCTATTTCGTGGCACAGCAAATTCTTTGATCACCACCTCTCTGTGCCCCTGATGCCATTGAATGCCCAAAAACTTTACATTTTGAGAGGGTCCTTGTACCTTTGCGAGATTTGTCTCCCACCCTTTACTCTGCAAATGCTCCACAATCCTGTCCAGCTGAATTTGCACTTGCTCTTGTGTCTCTCCCTGTATCATCACATCATCAATGTAATGGCAAAGCTGCACTCCAGGAATAAGTGGTACCTCATCTAAATGCTCCGCCACCAGCCGGTGACAGATAGCAGGACTGTGCAAGTACCCCATTGGTAGTTTTTTTAATGTGAACTGCCTACTATTCCATGAAAACGCGAATTGCTCTTGGCACTCAGGGGCTATTGGTATAGAAAAGAAAGCATTGGCAATGCCAATAGTCGCATACTAAGTCCCAGGATGCTTCTTTATTTTCTCAATTAAGCTAACAGTATCTTGGACAGCGGCAGTCAAAGGAGGTGTGTGCTTGTTCAATTCGCGATAATCGACTATCATGCGCCAACTATTGTCACTTTTGCGCACAGGCCACACAGGGTTATTCCAGGCGGTAGTAATTGGAGTCACCACCCCTGCCTCTATCAAGTCCTGTATGGTTGCACTGATCTCCTCATGCCCTCCTGGAATTCTGTACTGTTTCAAAGGAATTACCTTAGTAGCCTGGGGCACCATCACTGGAGGAATCTTCAAGTGACCTACCCTTATGGCGCCAATTGAAATGTACCTTTTTGATCCAAATTGATAGTACCCATCCTCCAAATACAGAGTAATTCCCTTCAAGATATCAATTCTAATAATGTACTCAGAGAGGAGCACAATCAATACAGTGTACTCTCTTTTTGGTATTCTCCCTATTTTCATTTGGACCTTTGTTTGCACAGCTGGTGTCTCTTTTCCGCCTAAGCCTGTGATTGCGAAATACTGCCCTTTAAACTTTTTCGGATTTTCATATATCAAAGTGGGCTCCGCTCCGGTGTCTACTAGGGCTCGGGCCCTCTGAACATTACGATGTTTCCAATAAATTTCTATATCAACATAAGGTCTATTGTCTTTGCGAGCCCATCTCTGTACCGGAGCTTGACCTATTTCCTAATCTGCTTTCAATCTGTCAACCCTTGCCCAGGTCAAATCCGGGTACAACCTGTCATACTCTTGGGGGAATCTCCTCCCCCTCCTGTTCTCACTGAGCCATTCACTTTCTGAATCTCTCCCTTCCTTTGTACTCAAATGGGCAGCTCTCTCACCCTTTTTTTACTCTTCATCCACCTCTGTGTTCCTTCGCATTTTATTTTGTTTATTCACTCTCCTGCTTCCTTCCTTTTTGTCCAACCCTCTTTTCCGATACATCTCCCACAGACTTTTAGTCTCTATTCCATCTATCTGCTCTTTCTTCTCTCCATCATTCAACAAAGCCAAAAACATGGCTCTTCTGGACAGCCTGTTATTGTCTGTATGAGTCCCAGACCTGGAGGCTCTTTCAGTCTTTACCCAGTCCCCCAGCTCTCCCAACTCACGGACTGCCTCAATCACCTGTACCAAATTATTACCAGTCTGGTTTATTAGCAAAGTCATCATCACCTGTTTGTGAGCAGGGGGAGCCAAATGGATTATTTTATTTCGCACTGACACAGTTAAAAGTCCATCCATCAACTTATGTGCATTATCCAGAAAATAGCAGTTTTCATCACTTCCTCCTTAAGCCTCTGTATAGCATCTCTCAATGTATACCAAGGTTTATCATTCACTGGCCAGTCTGACTCTGTCGTGTACTTATGATTGCATCCAACCACTGCCAATTGTAACAGATTAGTTTGATTATCGCCCCTGTAATTCCTAAACTGCTCCTGCAAAGTAGGGTCAGTACTGAGTGTGCAGAATTTCACTGGATCTCCATGATCCAACATTACCCCAGAGGCACCCATATCAAACAGCCGCACCATCCATGCAAGCAGAGATTCTGTTTTTTTTGTCGGAATCTGTCTAAAATGTCATTAATCTCCTGCTGAGTAAAATCCTCCATAGAATCCATTGCAACCCACTGTGGAAAATTTGGACCACTCTGTATTTTCCTACGATGTATGGGCTGCGCCTGAACCACTTTGCGTTCTTCCGACTCACCCTGACTACTGGCTTGATCATACTCTCCCCCAGAGTCTGAAAACTCTGAAGAATCCCAAATATTCCCTTCCCACGTTTCTGGGTCCCAGTCGATTCCTACTTTTGCAAGAGCTAAATGCACTTTTCTCTTGTTGACCCTTCCCCTCCTTTTCTTGTACTTGTATTGTGCGATACGTACTGCAGCCTTTTCCATCACAGTCTGGTAAGTTTCCAACTTATCTTGTAATAACTTATTCTGACAAGTTAACATCGTAGAGGTATTTTTGGCTTCAACAAACAGTTTTTCTATTTTTTCATGTTCGTGCTGCAGCTGAACACATTTTTCATGCATTTTACGATAAGCACACAAGAGGATCCAGCCTCTTCGCCCTAACGTGCTAAGCTCTTTCCCTTTCTCAACAGGCACTTTTTGCAAACACGCAACCACTTGTGCTGGCTCAGCGTCAGCTAAACACACATTCCAATTATCAGTCAGCCCAGAGCAATGAGCCCCCTCGTGGGCAAGCATACCATATGGGACTACCTCCCATCCAGGTATTTCAATTGGTATCTGGGAATCTGCCTTCGTTTTTCTGGAAAACATTTTTCTTTCCCCTTTGAATTTTTTTCTTTTCGTATCCTGCCGACAGCGCCAAAAATGTAGTGCTTGTAATTTGACACAATAGGACACACCTGAACCCTGCACTCCAGAGAGGAGGCAAATGCATTACTGCACCTTTAAATAACACACGTAAAACAGCACCCCCAAAAGACGAGGCGATAAAACAAGACCCAGCACTCTCTTAAGGCGAGGCAAGAACACAAATTCAGGTGCATTTAAAGTGACACACACATGTTTATTAATTCAATATTTTAGAAAGGAAGGCAAAATATATCGCTTAATGCAGACTCTCAAATATCAAGTAACTCAACCACAAAACCAGAATAAAATGTAGCATCTATACATGTAGCAAAGAGCAAAGAAACTTAGAAATTATATACGCAAAGTAAGTAACACCTCACCTATTGTTCATTCGACATCCTTGCTAACTCAAGCTGGGGAGCCCGTTGACAGCTGGGCTTGGACTCTCGACCGGGACTCAGGTTCCGTTCGTCTTACGACAGTACGTCTACTCCGTAAGTGAGCTCCAATTCACCTGTCAACATTCTCCGGCTTTAGTACGTTTTACTCACAGTGAGGCGAAGGTTCTAGAAACCTCGCTCCCTTTCTTCTGTTGCGAAAAACCGAGCTGGCCGTACTGATCTGTGTCAAGGTCAAGACAGAAGCTGGCCAGGCTCCTGTATTTTGACTCCGAAACAGAGCTGTACACTCCGCACATTCCCTGAAAGGTACCAAGCACGCATCCCACACAACATGCTCTAGTTCACTCTGATCTGTGAGGAGCGAAAACAAGTGAAGAGCGAAAACATCCCCTCCCCACTTTGCAGCTATGTGCGAGCACAGAAAATGGAGTCTGTTACACAAGATGGAGTCAGCACAGAAAATAGAGTCAATTATGCCAAATGGAACCAATTGTCAATATATCATTCTTAATATCACTACAGGGTGTCACAATGTATCCATACCCCTTCACAAACCTCCTGTAGTATGGAGACAAGTCAAGGAATTCCTTGACTTGGGTCTGGGTGGTTGGAGCTTCCCAATTAAAGATTGTCTGGATTTTGGGCTGTAGTGGTTGAACTTGGCAGTTCAAGTATACAACAGTTCCTTGCCCTATCTGGCATTTGGATGCCTTGATAGTCAGGCATGCAGTTTGCAGGGCCTTAAAGCCTTCCCCAGGTGGACCAGGTGATCCTGTCAGGAAAAGCTAAACACAGCAATATCATCAAGATAAGCTGCACTAAAGCCTTCCAACCCAGCAAGAACTTGATTCACCAACCATTGGAAGGTGGCAGGAGCATTCTTTAGACCAAAGGGCATCACAGTAAACTGGAAGTGCCCATCAAGTGTGGAGAATGCTGTCTTTTGCTCCAGGGGCCATGCCAATCTGCCAGTACCCTGCAGTTAAGTCAAAGGTTCTGAGAAATTTGGCAGCCCCTAACTTATCTATCAATTCATCAGCTCTGGGGATGGGGTGTGCATCTGTCTTGGTGACAGTATTGAGGCCTCTATAGTCCACACAAAACCTCAGTTCTCTCTTTCCACCCTGTGGATGAGGTTTGGGAATAGGACCACTGGGCTGGCCCAGGGACTCTCAGAAGGCTCAATGACCCCCAACTCCAGCATCTTGCTGACCCCAGCCTTGATGCGCTCCTTAACTTTGTCAGACTGGCGATAGATTATGGTTTTGACAGGCAAGCTGTCCCCAGTGTCCACATCATGGGTACACCAGTGGGTCTGACAAGGGTTAAGGAGAGGAGCTGTGCATACTGTTGCTGAACCTGTCTGCAATCAGCCTGCTGTTGGGCAGAGAGGGTGTCTGAATAGACAACTCCATCCACTGAACCATCTTGGGGGCTGTAAGAGAGGAGGTCATCCTCATCAGTAACCATCAACATGGTTACATCAGCCCTGTCACAGAAACGTTTCAGGTGGTTCATATGTATCACCCGTTTGGCAGACCTGCCAGTGCCAACGTCTACCAAGTAGGTGATCTCACTCTTCTTGTCTAGGATAGGGTAAGAACCACTCCATTTGTCCTGGTGAGTCCTTGGTGCCACAGGCTCCAAAACCCACACCTGCTGCCCTAGTTGGAACTCCAGCAGTGCAGCTTTTTGGTCATACTAGAGCTTCTGGAGCTCTTGGCTGGCCTCCACATTTTTGGATACTTTCTGCTTGTACTCTGCCACCCTGGAACGAAGGCCTAGCACATAGTCCACCACATCTTGCTTTGGTACATGATTGGGTTTCTCCCACCCTTCCCTCACAATAGAGAGTGGTCCCCTTACAGGGTGTCCAAACAGAAATTCAAAGGAAGAAAACCAGGACTGGGCGTAGTTCGCGGAGTTTTGCTACGCGGAACTCCGCGAAGTTACAAAAAAAACTCAGTGAAGTTCCGCGAGTGGCGGAGTGCAGTGCGAACTGCAGTTTGTGCTGGTATTCCTGCCGCTCGGGTAGAAATTCTACCCGAGCGGCAGCTCGCGCTCCCGAAGTTACCGTTCGCGATCGCGAGCGAGGAAAAAACTCCGCTGCACATCGCGAGCGGAGTTTTCTGCACTCCGCGAGCTCCGCAGAGTGCGGAGTGCAGAAAACTCCGCAAACTCCGCAAACGGAGCGAAGTTCACTGCCCAGGCTTAGGGAAAACCCTACTTCCTTCTGAGGCACCTCTCTGTAGGCAAAAGGCAGGCAGGGTAACAGAACATCCCATCTCCTTTTGAGTTTTTCAGGGAGACCCATTATCATGCCTTTCAATGTCTTGTTGAATCTTTCAACAAGGCCATTGGTTTGTGGGTGATAAGGTGTTGTGAACTTATACACCACTCTACACACATCCCACATGTGTTTCAAGTATGCAGACATGAAGTTGGGACCTCGGTCTGATACTACCTCCTTAGGAAACCCTACCCTGGTGAAGACACCAATGAGGGCCTTGGCTACTGCAGGGGCTGTAGTAGACCAAAGGGGAATGGCTTCAGGATGCCTGGTAACACAATCCACTACTACTAGTACGTATTTGTTTCCTGAAGCTGTGGGAGGTTCAAGTGGACCCACTATATCCACACCTACCCTTTCAAAGCAAACCCCAACTACTGGTAGTGGAATTAAGGAAGCCTTTGGGTGCCCACCTGTTTGCCACTGGCTTGACAGATGACACAGGAGCTTACAAACTCCTTAAAGTTTTGGGACATCTGTGTCCAATAAAAGTGAGTGACAAGTCTTTCCCAAGAGCTCTACCCCGTAAGGTTCAAGTTCCATGGACTCAGTTCCCTCTGGGGCTGACACGTCCTCTCCCCAAGGAGAGGGGTCCTGATCCTTTTGCTGTATGGAAGCTGTTTCACCAGTCTTCCTACCTTTTCTCTTGGGAGGTTGGGCCATCATTTCAGGCTCCAACTCTCCTTTTTCACCCTAGGCTTGAGTTTGTGCTCTTGTCTTCACACAAGCT
This sequence comes from Calotriton arnoldi, assembly GCA_963921515.1. Classification (NCBI taxonomy): domain Eukaryota; kingdom Metazoa; phylum Chordata; class Amphibia; order Caudata; family Salamandridae; genus Calotriton; species Calotriton arnoldi. The sequence continues at coordinate 1,264,938 of CAWUFW010003340.1, forward strand.
ATCTCAGGGATTTGCAGCATGGCTGCATGTGTATTTCTTTCTTCCTCAGGCCATGCTAAGGTCTGCAGATCATTTCCAAGCAGACAGGTGGCTGTGAGTTTTGGAGAAATCACTACCTGTTTCAGGCCAGCAACTCCCCTCCCTGTCTAATGTCAGCATAGCCATGGCATGGTTAGTAGTAACACTGTCAGCATCTGTAACTGGATATGTTTTTCCAGTCAGGTATTGCTCTGGGGAAACCAGTGTGTCTCTCACCATAGTGACACTGGCACCTGTATCCCTCAGGGCTTCTGTTCTGGTCCCATTCACTATAGGATAATGTAGGTATTTCTTTTAACTAGGGGGGCAGACAGCCTAAGTGGCTAACTCTCCCTTTCCTTCAGAGACTAGAACAGCCTCAGTGCGAACCCTGATTTGCTCTGGGCACACTGTTGATCACATCTGGAGATGTGCCACACTAGTAGAAACTGGAGCGGGACTAGGGACATTCCTGTTGGGACAGGCAGGATCTCCAGTTCGGTGTCCCTTCTAGTTACAGTGGGAAAACCAGGCCTTAGCAGGATCAAAGTTTTTCCCCTTATACCAACCAGTGGGCTGGGAAGAGTTCTTAGGCCCACCCCTCTGGACAGGATTTTGCGGGCCTTTAGAAGACTCTTGGGTTTTATATTTGGGCTTCTCACCCTCTTTCCCTGGGACGTTTTGTAACCCCTTTCTTTTGGTCACCCCAGTGGTCGTCTTGGGTACCCATGTCTTGACCCAGTGGTCTGCCTTCTTTCCCAATTCTTGGGGAGAAATTGGACCTACGTCTACCAGATACTGATGCAACTTTTCATTGATGCAGTGACTTAAAATGTGTTCCTTCATAAACAAATTATAAAGTCCCTCATGATCCTGCACTTTACTTCCTGTCAACCAGCTACCTAGTTTTTTTACTGAGTAGTCTACAAATTCCACCCAGGACTGACTCTGGGTTTTTTGAGCCCTCCCTGTATTTAATTCTGTACTCCTCAGTTGTGAGTCAAACTCCCTCAATCAGGGTACCCTTCAAGAGCTCATAAGACTCAGCTTCTGCCCCATTAAGGGTCAGGAGTCTGTCCTTGCACTTACCAGTGAACAATTCCCAAAGGAGTGCCTCCCAGTGAGTCTTCCTCACTTTCCTGGCTGCACAAGCCCTCTCAAAGACTGTGAACCATTTGGTGATATCATCACCATCCTCAAATTTAGGGACAATCCCTTTAGGGATTTTAGGATCATAAGATCCTTCCTTCTCTTGGTTGTTTAAATTGCTGCCATCATTGATGGGTCCTAGGCCCATCTCTGCTCTCTCTTTCTAGAGCAAGGAGCCTAGTATCTAGCGCTAGTCTTTTGGCCAACCTTGCTAAAAGGTCAAGGTACATGACTCTTGGGAGAACATGGCGGCCGGCTAGTGGCGGTCGCGGGAGCCACTGCGCCGCGCATTAGTCACTATGTGTATGGGGGGTAGGTAGTTGCAGTCGCAGTTCAAAATAAAAGTGGGCCTACCTGACAGCAGACCCAAGTAAAGCTTACGGCAGGGGGGACGGTGGGCCCCCATCAGGAGAATCGCAGGTCGGCGTGTGCGGACTCTGCAGGCATCGGGTCGCGCTGGACTGAAGCCTTGCGCGGCCTCCGTAGGGGTCGTGGAGCCACGGCATGAATCCCCTTCCGGGGAGGGAGATGCAGAAACTGCTCGCCCAGCGTGTGCAGCCAAGAGGAGCCTACCAAAGGCAGGGAGGCAGACGAGGAGCGGAGAGTCGTTGCAGCGCTGCAGGAAGCCTAAAGGAAGAGGAGACAGCACGCAGCCTGTACGGGTAAGGCCCAGGGGAGGGGGGCTCCTCGCATAAAAGTCATTAGCCTGGAGGAGGGGGAGATAGGCACAGAGTTAGAACTTGCTGGGGGAAAAAAAACAGGAAGACCTGAAACAGTTAACAGACAAGGGGCAGTTTAAGGCCTTTTTGACCCCAGAATCACTAAAAATCAGCACAGTGAAAATTGCACCGGTTGAAAAAGTATTAAAGGGGGAAAAGGTGGAAGAGGTGGAAGGGGTAAGAGAACAAGGAAAGAGGTAGTGATTCAAGGACAGAAAGTGAAGAGTACCCCCTCACTTAGAACATTTTTTAAGGTAATGCCCAAATCTTTGGTCTTAAAAATGGATGAAAAGCAGAACCAGGGGGAGCTTGTTAACAAGGATGTGGAAGATGGCGGTGCCCAGAAATCAGCTTGCGAATTGATAAATGTGGAAGTTTCTGATTTGGCTAGCACAAACAGATTCCAAGTTTTGTCGGTTGAAGAGTGTAACATTGCAGAAGAGGAAGTGTGAAATTGGGCAGGCTGCTAAATAGTGCGCTAAATCCTGTGGTACAGGGTGGAGGGCTGGCTGGTGGAAGATCAGCTGCACAAGGTGGCAATGAGAGAGATACAGAGCCAATAGAATCACCTCAGAGGCGCATAGCACAACATCCAGTCTCAGAATTGATCCAGCTATTGACTGTGGAAATAAGAAGCAGATTTGAAACATCAGAAGTGAATCAGAAGCGAATCAGAAAGACATCACCGTAAAAAACCTTGGAGTTAAACTGGACGCTGATATGTCCATGAAGTCCCAAGTGCAAACTGTGGCTGGCACTTGTTTTAGCCTTCTGAAAATGATGAGGAACTTCCTCCCCTGACTCTCAGTTGAGCACAGAAAAACAGTGGTTCAAGCCTTGGTCACGTCAAGGCTGGACTATGCTAACGTTTTGTACCTCGGCCTCCCTGATTATTTATTAGGACGCCTGCAGGTGGTACAAAACGCGGCGGCCAGGGCCGTCCTTATGGTCGGCCCCAGGACACATATGACTCCTCACCTAAAGTCCCTGCACTGGCTTCCGGTGCGGAAAAGGGTTGACTTTAAAGCCCTGGTGCTGGCCTTTAAGGCCTTTCACAACATAGGGGCCCCTTACATTAGCAACAGAATTCAGCACTATGCTTCATCCAGAACCTTGAGGTCTTCAACCCTCCAACTGTCGATCCTGCCGAAGTTTAATCGTTCTCGCATGGGGGGTCGCTCCTTTCAAGTAGTGGCCACCAAACTATGGAACAGCCTACCATCTTCTATGAGACAGATACAGGATCTCCTCAGCTTCAGGAGAAGTCTTAAAACTTGGCTTTTCCAACACTAACGGAGTCGTAAAGGCGGGTGCAGTCAGGGCTGTGTTAAAAGGGTCTTCTAGCGCCGGGACACTCTTTAGAGTAGCCGTGCGCTTTACAAATACCCAGTAACATAACAGTAACATAACATAACATATAAGAATGGCATGCGATAATCTTGAGAAAAAGTTTGATGACCTCACTGTTAGGATTAAAATGCTGGAAACCGCAGTTAAAGACTTAACCCTGCAAGCCGGGGCAAATAAGGAGAGCATCAGATTGCTTAAAGAAAGTGGGGCAGGTATGCAAGAGAAGTTGGAATCACTCGAAAATAATCAAAGAAGAAACAATTTGCGACTTTTGAAAATTCCAGAAGGGGCGGAAGGAGATAACTTGAAAACTTTTGTAGCAAGATTGATTAAAGTTGGGACACAAGTGGACTGTTCTGAGCAGGATATTTTTTTTTTTTTAAAGATTCTTTTTATTGTATATTTGCTTAACTTGCAACAGTTCGGTTATAGAATACTAATTATACATACATGCTTCACATCACAAACAGATGATACAATTATTACATTGAAATTATAATTAAGTGAATAACACTGTTCCGTCTCCTTTATTCACTGATATCCGTTGCTGACTCGTCAAGAGGTGGAGCACAAATATTCCCTCTAAAGTTGTTCCACTTTCCCCATACCCGCTTCCACTTCTTAGGGCACCCTCTATGTGTATATACTGCCTTCTCCGCCACCATGGCTCCGTTCATATCGTGAGCAGGATATTATTGATGATATCCAGAGGATACACAGAGATCCTTTTAGGAGGAACCCTAATCGTGAGAAGCCCAGAAAGATCCTGGTGAACTTCCTGACATAGAAATTAAAAGAAGAAATCCTTGCTAAGGCATTAAAATTGAAGTCCCTTAAGGCTGAAGGAGTAAACTTTGAGATTAGGTCAGACGTCTCCCAGATTACCGCAACCAGGCAATGGGAATTAGGGAAAATGTTGGAACCTCTGAGACAGCTTGGCGCCACTGAGCAATTAAAGTTCCCTGCCTTTCTCCGAGTAATGTATAAAAATAAGATGCAGAATTTTAGGAGAGTCGAGGAAGTGGAAGAATTTATGAAATCCATTTCTAGAGTAGACGCTACGTAAAATGGGTGGGTGTAGTGTACTAGGTGTGCTCCTATGATATTGGGTGCCCCCCTCCATAACGTTTTCCATAGCATTTTGTAGATTTTTCTTTAAGTGTGTTGTTGAATTTTTGTTTATATAGGCACATTGTTTCACTTATAGGGTAGGCAGTAGGACCGAGTTATACATCCCCCAATCTTTACTACAGTTAGAGACGACGCAGTAGCTCCATAGGCAGAGGCCAGGAAGAAGATAGGAGGGCTCTCCAGGGTAAGGGTAGGGGGGAGGGTCAGTTTTAGGGACAGGGTCACTGGGTGGGGAGCATACAGTAGAAGAAACTCAACCTTGCTAAAAGGTTTTCCTCTTCAGTGAAATTGTCTTCACTGTCTTGTACAGAGTCTGTCCTATCTCTGTAGGCTCTAGACTCTCTACTCCCTGGCCTTGAGAGGTAGGGCACAAAGTCCACATTCTCCCTCAGTAGTTGAGGTGGGGGGTTTAAGACCTCATCATCTTCACTACTTGCCACATCTACCTGGAGATCTTCCCCTTCAGTAGTGGGGTGGTCCCTTGCATACCCTGTCAGAAACTCCAGAAGTCGTGCTGGTAGGGTTGGACCCAGTTCTTATTTTTTTTAGCTTTATAGAGAAGCCTTAACTCTCTAATAGAGGTTAGAGGCCGGAGTAAGAGGTGAGGTCGAGCTCCTCAGCCCTCTTCTCTGGGTTGCTCATTGCTTTACTAAAGTGGAGTTCTTTTTAGAAGACCTACACAAAACGTTCTAAGTACTTCCCCCCTAAGTTCAGTGAGTTTTAAAGTTTCTAAAAAATACTACAGGGACTTAACTCAAGGCCCTAACAAGACTTTTAGAAATCTGGAAAATAGTCAATTAAAAAAATTAGTTGTACTAAAGTTAATTTTTGGATTCTTGTGTGATCAGGTGTTGACTAAGTTAGTCCAACAAATGCAAAGCCATAGACCCCACCACTGATCCACCAATCTAGGAAGCTGGCTCTGTATATACTATACCACAGTAAGGTATAGTGTGCATACAGTCTAGTGGATCCCCAAAGGTATAGTAGAGGCTAAATTAGATAATATTCAAAGACAAGTGGGACTTCATGCCCCTTCATGTTGATGCAGTCGAGGGAATTGAAATACTGGGCTTTTCACTGAAGGAAGCAGAGGGACATTTGATGTCAGGGATAGTATGCTATAGGCCGCCTGGCAGCCAAACCCTACACATTCAGTCATTGATTGACACAATTTTTAATTTATCGCTCACTCATTCAAGACTGATTGTGGTGGGCGATTTTAATCTCTGGGATAATGGAGGCCTTAGCCCGGCTTTTAAAGAGTTGACACAATCGTGTGAGAGTATAAATTTACAACAGTTAGTTCTCCTACCGACTCATCAAGCAGGCCATACGTTAGATCTTATCTTTGCCAATTGTACAGAGGCAACGGTGGCTGAGATACTGCCTCAAGCATGGACTGACCATTTCTTAGTCCAGTTTTGGCTGTCCATACCCGGCTTAAAAAATAAGCCAACTAGAACCGCAGCACTTTACCGAGGTAGAGAATGGTTCAAACTAATAAAAGATGACAAAAGGCCACTGCTGCTAGGAAAGGATACCTTTTCCTCCAACAAATCGGTGAGCGATAATTACCAGGCCTTGTGTGATCAAATCAACCACTTGTTAGATATGCACATTCCGGTTAAAGAAATAAGTAATAAGAAGAAACCCTCAGCTCCTTGGTACAACGCAGAATTGAAAAATTTGCGATTAAAGTGCAAACAGGCTGAGAGAAAGTGGCGCAAGCTTTATGAGGATGCAGATAAAAAAACCTGGAAACAGCTATTGAACCTTTATAAGGAGATGATTGTTAAATCTAAAGCTGAACATTATGCTAATAAGATTTTGCAGTCACCTAATAGTTCAAAAGCTCTTTTTACAGTAATGAAGGATCTGTCCAACCCTGCATGTATGAGCAATGGGGTTGAGGCATCACAAGGACTTTGCAATGATATTGCTACGCATTTTAATCTGAAAATCAGCAGGATTATTGAGGGCCTTAACTTAAAGATCATTCAGGAGGGGCTAATGATTGTAACACTATAGCAGATTTGGAACAATTGGTAGAAAGTAATGCCAATGCTCAATCAGTAACATTGGACTCATTTCACATTTCCAATCTGGAAATATTTAACAACCTAGCCTTGAAGGTTTCCTCAGGCTCACCTTTGGACCCTCTCCCGCAGAAATTGTGGAAAGAATTTCATTTGGAAATCTTTCCCCGGCTGTGGCAGATTTGCCGTCAATCCTTGGACGAAGGCATGGTCCCTGATTGTTGGAAGCAGGCAGTGGTGACCCCACTGTTGAAAAAACCGACTCTCGATCCTACGTGCCCAGATAATTTTAGGCCTATATCGCTGCTGCCCTACCCGGTAAAAATCTTGGAGAGAGCGGTCAGCAAATCTCTCTCATATTACCTGGAGGAGTACCATCTGCTTGATGAAGCACAATTCGGCTTCCGCCCAGGGCATGGTACAGAAACAGCCCTGGTATCGGCACTTGACAACTTAAGAATGAGAGCCGACAATGGGGTGGCAACAGTTCTGATACTACTCGATATGTCCGCAGCATTTGACACGGTGGATCATGCTATTCTGCTGATGAGACTGGAGAAGTTGGGAGTGAAAGGGCTGGCACTACAATGGCTACGGGTCATATTTGAATGGCAGACAACAAGTGGTGACTATTCCGCCATTCACATCCCCCAAGACCCCGGTTTTACAAGGGGTCCCACAAGGCTCCGCAATCAGCCCAGTACTTTTTAACATCTATCTGCGTCCGCTTATACCGATAATAAAGTCCTTTGGCATTGACCTGATTAATTATGCCGATGATACGCAATTGGTGTTTTCCCTAGAGGGAGCCCAGGCAGTATCAATGGATCAATTTCAGGAATGTATGCAGAGTACCACAAATTGGCTCAGACATAACTCCCTGCAATTTAACGGAGGAAAGACAGAGTTGATAGTCTGTTCCACTGCCAAAGTTGCTCGCCCACTTCATTCGGAATTTAGGCTCTCTCCCACTGATAAACCCCTGACACCAAACAAAACAGTGCGTAATTTGGGAATCATGTTGGATGAGGACCTTCAGCTGGAGACTCAGGTTAATAAGCTAGTGGGCACCTGTCTCTCCTGATCAGAGCATTACGCACAATCCTTCCACTTCTTCCTACTAACACTAGGTCAGAGGTGGTGAGAGCAGTGATACTGAGTAGATTGGATTACTGTAACTCTCTCTACTTGGGGGCTCCAAACTCACTGATTTTGAAGATCCAGAGGATCCAAACTATAGCTGCCAAACTGGCTCTCAATAAGCATCGTAGGTCATCTACATCGAGGGCTTTGAAGGACCTTCATTGGTTACCAATTGGCCAGAGGATTAAGTTTAAATCACTATGTATAGTTTTTAAGGCAATCCATGGGTTAGGCCCGAAACCTCTGCAAGATAAATTTAAATGGTACGCCCCAAAAAGGAATCTCCGGTCAGCAAACACCAATTTGGTGATTATGACGAGATACAAAAACAAGAACTGGCGGGAGAGCCTTTAGCGTTGCGGCGGCAAAGCTCTGGAACGACCTCCCTGTAGACATTAGACAAACTCAGGAACTACTACCATTCAGGAAAAAGCTGAAGACATGGCTTTTCCCAAGGGAGGACTAATTCTGAGCTATCACTCATTGCAGGCTGGGCTATCTGTCCGTTTGTTCTGCATTCATACATCTTCTGGTCAGTCTCAGCGCCAGGATACCCTTGGGGTGACAGCTGCGCGGTATAAATATTTTTTACATTACATTTACATTACTAACTGCTCTCTTTGTGGTAGTGTGGTCGAGCAGTTAGGCTTATCAGGAGGGTTTTTAAGCATTTATTGTATTCACTCAATCAAGACTGATGGCACACACTCAGAGACAGAATTCCGACCAATTAGGTAAGTATAAAAAGGTATACTTATGGTTTATTTCTAGAACCAAGCAGGACTTGGCACAGGTAAGTAGGATATGCTTTCAAATGTAAAACTTTACAAGGAAATGCAATTGTGGTTGAAATTGAAATCATTACAGTGTTGTATTTGCTTTTAAAACAGTTAAAAATGCATTGGAATTACTTTGGATTACTTTTGGATTACTTTTTAGTTATTTTTACTACTCGGGGAGATATGCCTAGATACCACACCGAGGGTCTTCCAAAACACAGGTAAGTATGACAGTTTTTGGTTAAAAGAAAGTTACTTTGGTTTTCATACAAAAAGTCAGTTCAACACGTAGAACAATTTTGGGACAAAAATCATAACATTGGTTCCTCTGGGAGAAAATAAGGTTATCGGTTTGCAGGTAAGTAAACATCCTGCAAGAATAGCTTTTGGGGTTTAGAACCAAGGTTCAGTTGGGCACGTAAATCGCACCACCAGCTGCACTAGGGCAGCCGGATGCAGAGTGCAGAGGCCCAATGTTAGCCAATAGGGCTAGGGGGCCGTCGGTTGGGGGCTGCTTACAAGCAGGCCACTCGGTTGTGGGGACAAAGCTCCTGGGGTTAGGATCAGCACTGCAGGGGCCTACAATCAGCACAGGAGCTGCACCACCAGCGGCATGTAGGCGGCCGGATGCAGAGTGCCAAGACGATGTCGGGGCCCTGTGGTTTTCAATGGAGATCTCCAGTTCGAAGGAAATGCTGCAGGCTCGGTCAAGGAGGTTTCCTGAGGGCGACCACTGGCAGGAGAGGTAAGTTGGGTTCTTGGGGGATGCCTGGACACCATCAGTTGGGCCACCCAAATCTGTGGGGTGACGGGTGCTGGGGTGTCTTTAGGCATCAGATCTTTTTACCAGTTCTGGTCAAGGTCGGGGGGACCACTCAGGTTGAGGCTGCAGGCGTCAGTCTGAAGCTCGAGGTAAGTCAGAGATCAGCAGATCCCAGCTCAGAATCGCTGGGGAGACCTCCTCGTGGAGTTAGGCCACTCGAACTCGGGCCGTGTGCGTCGGGTGCAGAACTGCGGAGCTGCCTGGATCTGGCTTCTGTGTTGGAGTCTTTAATTGAGCAAATCCGGTGCTCATGGGAGACAGAGTCATTCTGGTGAAGGCAGGGCAGGTCCTCCGTGTTCTGGATGGCTGCTGGCTGCGGAACACGCTGGGTTTCGCTGGTTGCAGGTTGAAGTCGGGACAGGCCCCTAGGGCTGGGGGACAAAGCAGTTGTGTCCTCTTCTTCCTTCTTCAGCATGGCTCTTCGGTCCTTCTTCTTTCTTCTTTTCTAATCTGAGGAGGCAAGGTTCAGGGTTGACCGGTTCGGGGTTGACCCCCAATATTACATTTAGGGGGGTTTCAAGGGTGTGCAGGTCGGGACCTATAAGTCCCTTCCTTGGGGTGAGTACACTCCTTATTATGCCACCATCCAGTGGGAGGGGAGTATGAGCCTCTCTCTAATTGGCTGTTTCCGCTCATCTTCAAGATTGGGGGGACTGAGACTGAGATGTGTTCTTCACCTCGCCTCCCCCACCTGAGGGGTGGGTTTGGCAAAGGTGGCCACACCTCTCTTCCTCACTTGGTTTTCCCGCCGATTCTCCCACCCAAAGTGGGGGTCACAACTGGTGGGAGCTAGTTGATGGGGGCAGTAAAAGACAAGGTCAGCTTACAGAGGTGGCAGGCCTTTGAAGCTTCACCTTTGTGGACCCAGCCCATCCTGGGGGAGGAGGCAAGACACCTCTGCCCTGGATGGGCTTTGTTTCTGGACCCATAGAGCAGAGGCTCTCTACCCATGGGTCCAGGAACCTGTCTGGTGGTGGCATATAGCAGGTAGCAATTCAGGAACCACACCAGGGCTGGTTGTTTTTCAGGGGGCATCTCTAAGATGCCCTCTGAGTGCGTTTTACCTTAAAACCCACACTGGCATCAGTGTGGGTTTAATGTGCTGAGAAGTTTGCTACTAAACTTCCCAGGTTTCAGTAAAGCCATTATGGAGCTGTGGAGTTTGTAGTGACCAACTCCCAGACCATATACTCTTTATGGCTTTACTGCACTTCCAATGTCTAAGAATGGACTTAGACACTGTAGGGGTACAGTGCTCCTTCAACTACACCCTCACCTGTGGTCTAGTGCACCCTGCTAGAAGGGTAACTTACCTAGGCCACAGGCAGTGGATTGCGGGCATGGCACAAAGGGCTGTGTGTGCCATGTCGACTCTTTGCTTTTCTCTGCACCATAACACGCAGCCTGAAATGGCAGTGCGTGGGTGTTAAGGTGCAGGGCCCCTAAGAGTGGCACAATAGGTATCTAAAATCGATAGCAAAATAGACGCACTCTCATTCCGTATGGACAGAATGTCGGAGAGGCGGGATAAGCATGGCGGTAGACTAGATGCCGCGGAACAACGCATCTCCGACGTGCAGGACGTCATACGGGCAGATGCAGAAACAGACAAAGAGAGGGACAAAATCTTGCGAGCTCTGCAGTCCAAAGCTGAAGACCTTGAAGCGAGATCTCGACGCAACAGCATTCGAATTTTGGGGGTTGCGGAGTCGTCCAACATCGGAAACATGGAGCAGTTTGTCGAAAAACTGCTTGTAGACCTGCTGGGCCGGAATACATTTTCGGACATACTAGTGGTGGAGCGGGCGCATCGGTCCCTGGCACCCAAACCAATACCAGGAGCTGCTCCCCGCCCCATAATAGCACGGCTGCTAAATTACAGAGACCAAGACGCAGCCTTGCGGAAAGCCCGAGAGCTAGGTGCGCTTCGTCATGAAGGTATGGAACTATCACTGTTTCCGGACTTTACCTTGCAGGTACAAGAAGCGCGACGACTTTTCCTTCCCGCGAAAAAGAAACTCCGAGACTTAAACCTGGAGTACAGCATGCTATACCCGGCTAAACTGAGAGTCAAAATAGATGGCAAAATGCAGCACTTTACAGACCCTAAAACAGTGCTCCGATTCATTAAAGACAAGGAACAGCGCCTAAAACGGCAGGGCTCGCCAGGTTCCTCTCAAGCGCGCACGGAGGGCTCCCCGAGGGCTCTGGAAGAGCACGACTCCGAAGAGTGACTATTGGAACGAACCCTTGATTGTTTACAGTTGGCTAAAAAAGGGGCCGGGATGGTATTGCAGGTACATAATAACGTGATGGGAAGAGGTCCATGGGACAGTCATCATAGTTTGTACATCTTAGCTGAAGAAGCTTCGAAAGATGGCCTAACGTAGTAATCTGTATAGCTAGAGACACTCATGAGATCACCAGGGCATACGGGGGGCAACCCTGCACAGTGACATTTCGTCAAAATTCAAATATGTTGACAAATAGTACAAGGGTGGTGGAAGGAGAAAAAAGGATGGCAACATCTGCCCCCAAGTGTACCACACTTTATGTAATGTCTTTGTTGGGGTTTTGTTTTGTTTCAGGGGACAGGGAGGGGCAAGATTGATGGCCGCAATAGTTGGGGGTTCTCGTGGCGTGGGAGGGAATGCTAATTGCAGAAGAGAGAAGGTGCGCGTCGAGGTAACCATACAACAGTCGTCACACACAGTACATATCAGAGGCGAAGGGAGTCTGTCCATTGCACTACACGAGTGTCACCAATGGCTGCAGTAGGCGAGTCAGCACAGGTCCTTCAACTCATGACCTGGAATGTTCGTGGATTGAACGATAATAGGAAAGTTAGACGAGTGTGCGCTTATTTGTAGCGTCACTCTGTGAATCTCGCAATTCTTCAGGAGACACATCTCACCCCTGAGCGCAGTGTAAAAGTGCATCGCAAGTTACAAGGGATCTGTTATTCCGCGAATTATACATCACATGTCAGAGGGGTTTTGATTTGGGTTGATAGGAAAGCTGGAGTGGAGATGACAGGCCTACTCCAAGATCCGCAGGGAAGGTATGTGGTGGCTCTTTGTACGCAGGGAGATCTAAAGTTCCTTCTAGTGGGTGTATACGGCTCCAACTTTGATGATCCGCAATTTTATACCTCTTTATCGGCCAGATTGGTTCAGTGGAAGGGGGTCTCACAGATTTGGGGAGGCGACTTCAACTGCATTTTGGATCCTATTATGGGGTCCACCTCGGCGGCCAGCGGCTGCTGCAGCAGCTATACAAGAAATAATGCATTGGGACGGGCTCATAGACATTTGGAGACAAAGGTCCCCTGACCAGAAGGTATACACGCATTATTCATCCGTTTATGACACTCATACTCGAATTGATTACTGGCTAGTTTCCGGGGGACTTAACTCTAGAGTAGTGGCATGTACACACCTTCCGCGCACTTACTCTGACCACTCCCCAGTCCGTCTGGTACTGCAATACAAGGCCCCACGAACCCCACCGTTTATATGGCGTTTCCCGCCTTATTCTCTCTTGGACCCTGTTTTAGAGAAGGGATGGCGTCAGCAATAGAAAATTTCTTTTCGGACAACGTGGGGTCGATGTCATCATTTGTCACGGTGTGGGAAGCATTTAAAGTCTGCATCCACGGAGTGGCAATTTCCACACATGCGGGTGTTCTGCGCTCCATTCGCAACCGGTTAGGAACACTAGAAAAGGAAATAGGCCGCTTGGAGCAGAGCATGACGGGATCTGAGTCTGCACAAGTCACTATTGACCTTAAACAGAAATTAGTGGAATTCATTGACGAAGCCAATGACGAGGTCAAACACATGGGGAAGTATGCTGCGGCCCGCTGCTATGGGGAACGTGACCGACCTGGCGCCACTTTGGCAGGTCTACTGCGACCTCAGAGGGACCTCGATAAAATGGTAGGCATGACGAATGATAGTGGGGAATTGATAAGCACCCCTGAAGATATAGCGGCCCATTTCCGCTCCTACTACAAAACATTATACACCTCCCGAATCCCCGCTGACAAGTCCGCAATAGACGAGTACCTCTCATATATTAAAATGCCATGGCCAGTGATGGAACATAGGGAACACTTAATGGCACCCCTGACATCTGAAGAGATACGAGGAGCGCTGCAGGGAATGGCAAATGGGAAAGCACCGGGGGCTGATGGTCTTTCGGTAGCATTTTATAAAGAATTCCAAGATTTGCTGATCCCTCATCTTAAAATGTTATATGAGGAAATGGCTGAGACTGGCGTTATGCCGCCCTCTATGCGGGAAGCGATAATAGTCACCCTGTTGAAGCCGGGCAAATCACCTAGCACTTGTTCCTCCTATAGACCCTTATCTCTCCTCAATGTGGACGCCAAGCTATATGCAAAGATACTAGCTAATAGGCTGGCGCTCCTGCTACCCCGCATTATTCGGCCAGAACAGGAGGGATTTGTCCCAAGCCGAAACCTATCTCAAAATCTCAGAACGCTGTTTGGCACTATACAAAACCTGAATCCTGACGTGAAGGCTGCGGCAGTTTTTCTCGATGCCGAGAAGGCATTTGACTCCATGGAGTGGAGTTTTATGTTTGCGGTGCTACACAAATTAGGAGTCGGGATGTATTTCTCCGCCTAGTGGCAGTACTATACGCATCACCCACAGCTAGAGTAAGGATAGGCGATGAGGTGTCCCAGTCATTTGCCATTACCCGGGGAACACGTCAGGGTTGCCCATTATCTCCCTTGCTATATGCGGTGGTCGCCGAACCTCTAGCTTGCGCCATTCGCGAATATCACGCTCACAGAGGGCTGAGATTCCCAGGGTACACGTTAAATATATCAGCATATGCAGATGACACACTATTATATGTGTACAACCCAGATGTAAATCTTTCCCCTATATTGCGAGAGGTGGTGCAGTTCGGAGGCTATTCTGGGCTGTGGATAAATTGGGACAAGTCCATCATTTTCCCCCTCACTCCTGCCACCACGAAGCCAACAATGGAGTTTCCTCCGCACTGGACCATGGACGCGGTGCGGTATTTGGGTATACAATTTCACACAGATCCGGAAGTGGTAATGCGGGAAAATTATGGGAAGGCCACCCAGCGGCTGGTTGAAAACATTGATAAGTGGATTAAACTCCCTCTTTCGCTGATGGGTAGAATCTCCCTTATGAAAATGGTGGTATTGCCGCAATTTCTTTTCCTGTTCCAAAACATAGCTATCCCTCTACTGAAACTCCTGTTTAAAAACTGGCGTACGCAGCTGATACGACTGGCCTGGGCTGGCAAACAGCCCCGTGTTTGGTGGGACTCACTTACGCTGCCCTATGAGTTGGGTGGGCTGGGAGCGCCGGATTTGGAGAAATATTACAGGGCGGCAAATAGTACGTTCGCTCACTATTGGGTACATGGCCCGCAAGACATACCCTTTCTATACTTGGAAAGGAACGCAGCGGCGCCTTTATCACTTCCCCAAAAGCTCACACAACCTGCCCCTCGGAGACTACAAGTCTTTGATTCAATAGCTGTCACTACACAAGCTTGGCAAAAGTTAGTATACGCACAAGCGGGTGCCTTTTTATATGCTCCAGAAATGCCACTACAGTGGTGGCTGTGGTTCCCGTTGGGCCAAGATGCTGGGGCGCGACAAGCACTACAAACCATAGGCATAACGGTGATGGGAGATTTTTTCAACGACGGGGAACTGACAACGTGGGAGGAACTTCAACGGCAAGATAGGCAACCGGTGGGCACAGCGTTGTTCCATGTTTTTTAGAGCCATGCATACCTGGCGCACACTCCTAGGCAATGAGTTGCTGGAGCCGCAGGCCACGGGGGCGCTTACCTCGATTATTAATACTGAAGAGCCCTCTAAACTGATCACTAAATTTTATGCTAATCTCCAGGACCATGTAAGTCCGAAGTCCTACGAGTCCGCTTGGAGTGGCAGTGTGACCTGGGTGCTCCACTGAGTGATAAAGAATGGCGATATTGTTGCGCCCGCACCCGTTCAGTCTCACTTAATGGACGGCATAGGCTGATCCATTTTAAGTTCTTACACAGACCTTATTGCACCCCTGAGCGGCAATTTCGTTATGGATTAGTAGAAAATTCCTGCTGCCTTAGATGTGGGGAGGAGGATGCGGGGTTTTGGCATTTATTCTGGCAATTCCCGGGAATCCGCCAATACTGGGGTAAAGTGTTCAGGGTGTTGGGAACTATCATCAGCGCAGATTTGGAGCCAGACCCCAAGATGGCGCTAATTGGATGGGATCTTCCCATTGTAAAACAATTGCGTCCACAGATAGCTATTGGTCTTCTACTGGCTAAGCGCCGGGTGGCTATCCATTGGATGAAAGGCCCACTACCGCGACTTAAAGATTGGCATGCAGACATGATGTATTGTAATACACAGTCGGACACATATAGCGAGCTACTCCCTCCTAGGAGTCGCCCCAGGAATTATTAGGAACCATACAAAACGTATCTTTTAAGCAGAACTGGGGACGCAAATGCAGATTCACACACTACGGCCGCTGTGGCCTCATTACAGGAAACAGGAAATTAGTCTAACAAGGGGGTGAAGAGCTGAGGTGGGACTAAACTAACAGGATCAAAAGAGCAGGGCATTTCATTCGCAAGAGATGCTGGCTTGAGTACGGACTTAACCCCTTCGGTGCTCACGACGGTCGGGAGCCGTCATGGCACACAGTGGGCGTGTGCTCATGACGGCTCCCGGCCGTCGTGACACCCACCCACGGGGGAAGCGCTGGCGCTCCCCCCGTGGGACACCGATCTTCGTGCCTGCACCGGGGAAGGCAGGGGAAGCCCTTCCCCTGCCTCCCCCTGCCCCCCCCTCCACGTCATCAATGACTTCAGCGCGCGAGGCGCACTGACGTCATTGGAGGTTTCCCTTTGTCTCCCAACGCGCTGGAAGCCATTTGCTTCCAGCGCGTGGAGACAAACAGGTGAGTTTTTCCTCGTGGAGGGTGGGGGTATATTTTAAAAGGCATCGGAGGAAAGGAAAGGGTTTCCCTTTCCTCCGATGTCTTTTAAAAAGCATTCCTGCGCCTGGGGCGCGATCGTGCAGCAGGAATGCTTGTTTTTTTTTTTTAAATGGCCCGATTTGTGTCGGGGAGCGGCCCCTTGGGCAAGGGTCGCTCCCCTTGGGGGAACAATATCTGTAGTTGGGTCTGCCCCCCTTGGGGGGGGCATATCGGTAAATATTATTTATAAAAAAGGTGTGTGTGCCCCCACTGGGCCACCAGGGATTTTTTTTTTTTTAAATGCCCTTTGTCAAAGTGAAGCATGTGTCTGGCTGTGTTAACACTGTTGCCAATGCACTTTCTTAATTGGAGTTGGACAAATCCAGGCAACTGGCCCCACGGCCATACCTAGAGATAACTGGTTTCCCACAGGAGCTGTGGTACACATTAGACCAGACATATTATTGGTTGACAGTGCATTGGCTCCCAAGACAGCAGACCAGTACCGTCAGTGCTTGTGCAAGGTTCGCCGAACCATTGGGGTAGGAGAGCTAGGTGATAACCTGGGAACAACAGTGGTAGGAAAGTCCATATTCTGGGCTCACAACAGTAGGAGAAGTAAGGGCTGGGTAATGACACATTTGTCAACCGTGGCATATCTTGCCAAGCTGGAATCTGGGGTAAACCCGACGAGGAATCATTATTACAGGGCAGCTATGATGGGTTGGGGCACATGCAGGTGGCGCCAAAGGATGAGAGAATGTCTATAAATTTTGAGATATTGAAGTATTGAATATGGGGACTGTATGTACTAACCCTTCAAAAGCACATGGTTTATGGCGGGTATTCTTTGGGGGACTCTGAATCAGTGAGCTGGTGGCAGTAACTAGTACTGAGGCCAAGGAATCGTGTTTATGAAGTGATGACGTACAATTGCAGCAAGGTTCGGCAAGGGTCGCTCCCCTTTGGGGAGCATTTATTTGGGCCGTTTCTGACTCCTTGGAAGGGCAGATCGACCCAAATAAACAATTAATTTTATTGTATGCCCACTAGGCCACCAGGGATTGTTTTTGTGTTGTTGGGAGCGGCCCCTTGGGCAAGGGTCGCTCCCCTTTATGGGGTATTTATTGTGGTCGTTTCTGCCCCTTTGGGGGCAGATCGGCCATATGTTTTCAGGCCCATCTGTCCCCTAGGGGGCAGAAGCCAGTAGACACCAGGGCTTTTTAAATGTTGGTGTTGGGGAGGGACCCCTTGGGCAAGGGTCGCTCCCCCTTTATGAGGGTGAATTTTTGGCTGTTTCTGCTCCCTGTGGGGGCAGATCGGCCATATGCTTTAGGCCCACCTACCACCTTTGCTTGGCTGGTGGATAGTATGTGGACTAGTGCATTATTTGCATATGTGATTGTAATGTTTTATTTCTCCTTTTTATTCTAGTGTAAAGCTTTTTGATTCCTGTTTGCGGTTTCGGCAGTGGTTGTTCTGCAGTTTTGCGTAGTTGCATTTTTTGGTAAGAAAAACATTTTTGTTGTATTTACTCCAAATGAGTATTATTGTCATGCATGAATGAATTTTTTGTAAGTGGTGTCATAATGGCAGCATATTTAGTTAGTGTTTTGAGCATGAAATTCTTTGCGATGTGTTTTGCATTGTCTTATGTGTAATTTTCTTTTCTTTCTCTTTTTTAGTGGGATATTGTTGATCCTTACTGTGTCTGTGCAGAGTAGGTAGTGGTGAGTCTAGCTGCTTCTGGCAAGTGAGTGGTATCGTTTTGGAGTATATAGGTCTTTCTGATAAAGACGCATTTTGTTTATTACTTATTTTACAAAGTGTTTGTTGTTGTTGACTTGTTTGACAAGTTACCTTTATTAGTAAGGATTGTGGCTAGCAGTAGAGTGACTGCTCAGCAGGTAGTTGGTATGCTTCTTGAATCTTCCTCTGAGCAGGATTATGAGACTGACAGTGCGTCTGAGGGAGAGGAGGGAGGGAAGATTCAGGCAGTGAGTTTTCTCTCCACATGGAATCATCGGATGATGAAGATACTCTCAGTGCGGATGAAGCTACTCTCAGTGCGGATGAAGTGCCTGTTTTAGAGGGGGACACTGATGTGCTGATGGTGCAGCAAGAGACATCAGTATTGCAGCCTGAGGCTGCAAGGCTTCCTACTGGAAGTGCTGGACTCTGGGTTGATCCAAACATGGTGCAGCCGGTGTTGCCTGCCTTTAGTGTGGATGCAGGGTGTAGAGTGGATTGCGAACATTTTTTGCCTATACAGTTTTTTCAGTTGTTTATGGATGATGTATTTTTGGCTGAGATTGTTGAGCAGACTAATTTGTATGCTGAACAATTTTTGAGGGACAACAGTACCACACTTAAGCCCCACTCTAGAGATACCCGGTGGACTCCCACAAATCTGGATGAGATGAAGATGTTTTTGGGTTTGACTTTTTTGATGGGCTTGATAAGGAAGCCGTCCATGGCTTCATATTGGTCTACCAGTCCCTTGATGGCAACGGCCATATTTCCTGCGATTATGACCCGTGATCGGTATTTACTTTTGCTTCGGATGCTGCATTTTGTTGTTAATACTTTGGCGTTGCCACGAGATCACCCTGACTGTGACCGTCTTTTTAACATTCGGCCTGTTCTTGATCACTTTGTAGATCGATTTTCAGAGATCTATACTCCAGGGAAAGAAATATCTATTGATGAGTCTTTGGTCCTGTTCAAGGGCCGTTTGGTTTTTAGGCAGTACATCCCTAGCAAGAGGGCACGTTATGGAATTAAGCTGTATATGTTGTCTGAGAGTAGGACAGCATATGTTTTTAATTTCTGTGTGTACACTGGTAGGGATTCCACTATTGACCCCTCTGGTTGTCCGTCCACTTTTGGAGTTTCAGAGAAAATTGTGTGGGATCTTGCTAGAGGACTGTTTAACAGAGGCCACCATTTGTACCTTGATAACTTCTACACTGCTGTGCAATTGTTTAAGGAATTGTTCAAAGTGGACACTTTTGCTTGTGGCACAATCCACTCTAACCGTAAAGGTTATCCAAAGAGCTTGTTTCCAAAAAACTTCAGAGGGGACAGTGCAGTTCCTTGCGTAGTGATGAACTACTAGCTGTGAAATTTGTGGACAGGAGGGATGTGTACATGCTGACTACCATCCATGATGAGAGTACTTCACCTGTGGCTGTTTGGGGTCAGTTTGCTGAAGTACGCAAACCTGTGTGCATTTTAGACTACAATAAGCACATGGGTGGTGTTGATAGAGTAGATCAGAGGTTGGAACCTTATACTGCTATTCGTAAGGCTTACATTTGGTATAAAAAGTTGGCCATCCATCTCTTCAATTTAGCAACTTACAGTGCTTTTGTTGTGTACAAGGAGTGTTCTCCAGAGTCAAAGTTGACTTTTGTTCAGTTTCAGCAGTCTGTGATAGGCAGCCTTGTTGTTGTGGAACAGGCAAGTGTTCCTAGAGTTGGAGTGGTGGAGGATGTGGCTAGATTAAAAGATCGCCACTTTCCTGATTTAATTCCTCCCACGCCCAAAAAAAACAATCCCTGTAAGAGATGTAGAGCCTGCTTGCGAAGAGGTGTGCGGAAGGAGAGTCGTATGCACTGTGCCGATTGTCCTTCTAATCCTGGGCTGTGTTTTCCCTCATGTTTCAGATTGTATCACACTAAAAAGAGTTTTTGGGAGCAACCGTGAGTCTAATAGTGTACTGCCTGGTCTGTATGGTTTTATATAGTTGTTCAGTTTCACGTTTGGCAATAGAATGATGTCTTTAGGTACTGCTGTTGTTTTTGTAGTTATAGTTTTGTATCTAGTTGCAATTGGTTTGTGTTTTCTTTCTTGTTTAAACATTTTTTATGACGGTGTGCGTGGACTGGCGGTTGGCTGGCGGTGTGCGTGGACTGGCGCTTGGCTGGCGGTGAGTGGACTGGTGCTTGGCTGGCAGTGTGCGTGGATGGGCGCTTGGCTGGCGGTGTGCGTGGACTGGTGCTTGGCTGGCGGTGTGCGTGGACTGGCGCTTGGCTGGCAGTGTGCGTGGACTGGTGCTTGGCTGGCGGTGAGTGAGCTGGCGCTTGGCTGGCGGTGTGCGTGGATTGGCGCTTGGCTGGCGGTGTGCGTGGACTGGCGCTTGGCTGGCGGTGTGCGTGGACTGGCGCCTGGCTGGCGGTGTGCGTGGATTGGTGCTTGGCTGGCAGTGTGCGTGGACGGGCGCTTGGCTGGCGGTGTGTGAGTAGTGACTTGCTGCTGGTCACTACACACACTGCTAGCTAAACGCCACTCCATGCAATCCGTGAGCTGGTGTGGTTGCTGTGTCAGGAATGTGGGCGTGTGAAAGTGATGGGCCCTTGAATGGCGCTGTCTGCTGGTGTGAGTGTTGTAATGTGCTGGGCCCGCGGCTGGCGATGTGAATGGTTTTGTATGTGTCACACGTATGAAAGGTGTATAAATGGCCTGTAAAGCGGTTGGTGCCTTGTCGTGGCTTTACAGCTCACGAGCTGTGAGTCAATGGTTCAGTTTCTCGTCCTTTCAATTATTAACAGTGCATTTCATTTTTGTGAAATCTCTGGTTAATACAACTGTATATACTGAACCATCACTCACCCTCGTGCCAAATCCAACCACTATGTCTGTGTGCTTGAAGAATAGGTGGTTGTGCAGAAATATTTGTCTTTTCTGTCTTTCTCAAGCAGGGTGTACCTTGTCCCTTTTTGTGAATGTTGTAATGAGTTGGTTTCGTGCCTGGTGATGTGAATGGTCTTGTGTGTATTAGGTATGAAAGGTGTGTGAATGGCCTGTAAAGCGGTTGGGGCCTTGGCGTGGCTTTACAGCTCACGAGCTGTGAGTCACTGGTTCAGTTTTTTGTCCTTTCAATTATTGACAGTGCATTTCATTTTTGTGAAATCTCTTGTTAATAAAATTGTATATACTGAACCATCACTCGCCCTCGTGCCAAATCCAACCAGTATGTGTGTGTGTTTGAGGAATAGATGGCTGTGCAGTAATCTTTGTCTTTTTAGTCTCTCTGCCAAGGTGTACATTCCATCTAAGAATAACCTACCAACTGTAGATATTGTCGTAAACTAAACACCCATGGGAGTACATGGTGATGTCTCTCTTGTGGATCCCAACAAGTTATCTTACCCACAATGTCCAGCAAACCTCAAAATGTCTGTCACATTTTCCTTGCAATATTGTGCCAAAATTTTCACGCTGCAGAAAGAAACAACAAATTTCCTACCCCTTCGCCTTTCACCAAGTATCCCAATAGAAATGGTACCTCACTCGCGTGGGTGGGTCAAGGACCCGTGACAGGCAAGGGCCCAAAACCTTCTGAGACGACATCAAAATTGCCTATCACAAAACAACCTGGTTTTGCAAGGGAGTCACCTGGGTTTTGGCCCCGTGCTTGGCGGCCAGCTAGGAAACCTACCAAACCCACACATTTCTGAAAACTAGACACCCGGGGATTCCAGGGAGGTATGGCTTGCGTGGATCCCCCAACGTTTCCTTACCCAGAATCCCCTGCAAACCTCAAATTTAGCTGAAAAAATCACTTTTTCACACATTTTTGTGTGGGAAAGTTGTGGCGTCACCGGGCTGACACAAATTTCCTACCACCCAGCGTTCCCCAGGGTCTCCCGATAAAAATGGTGCCTCCCTCGTGTGGGAGGCCCAAGTACCCGCGACAGGCAAGGGCCCAAAACGTATTGAGGCGACATCAAAATTGCCTATCTCAAAACGACCTGGTTTTGCAAGGGGGTCCCATGACTTTTTGGCCCGGGGCTCGTCGGCCACCTAGGGAAACCTACCAAACCCACACATTTCTGAAAACTAGACACCCGAGGATTCCAGGGAGGTATGGCTTACGTGGATCCCCAACGTTTCCTTACCAGAATCCCCTGCAAACCTCAAATTTAGCTGAAAAAATCACTTTTTCACACATTTTTGTGTGGGAAAGTTGTGGCATCACCGGGCTGACACGAATTTCCTACCACCCAGCATTCCCCAGGGTCTCCCGATAAAAATGGTGCCTCACTCGTGTGGGAGGCCTAAGTACCCGCGACAGGCAAGGGCCCAAAACGTATTGAGGCGACATCAAAATTGCCTATCTCAAAACGACCTGGTTTTGCAAGGGGGGTCCCATGACTTTTTGGCCCGGTGCTCGGCGGCCACCTAGGGAAACCTACCAAACCCACACATTTCTGAAAACTAGACACCCGGGGATTCCAGGGAGGTATGGCTTGCGTGGATCCCCCAACGTTTCCTTACAGAATCCCCTGCAAACCTCAAATTTAGCTGAAAAAATCACTTTTTCACACATTTTTGTGTGGGAAAGTTGTGGCATCACCGGGCTGACACAAATTTCCTACCACCCAGCGTTACCCAGGGTCTCCCGATAAAAATGGGGCCTCACTCGTGTGGGAGGCCCAAGTACCTGCGACAGGCAAGGGCCCAAAACGTATTGAGGCGACATCAAGTTGCCTATCTCAAAACGACCTGGTTTTGCAAGGGGTCCCATGACTTTTGGCCCGGGGCTCGGCGGCCACCTAGGAAACCTATCAAACCCACACATTTCTGAAAACTAGACACCCGGGGGATTCCAGGGAGGTATGGCTTGCGTGGATCCCCAACGTTTCCTACCCAGAATCCCTGGAAACTTCAAATTTAGCTGAAAAAATCACTTTTTCACACATTTTGCTGTGGGAAAGTTGTGGCATCACAGGGCTGACACAAATTTCCTACCACCCAGTGTTCCCCAGGGTCTCCCGATAAAAATGGTGCCTCACTGGTGTGGGAGGCCCAAGTACCCGCGACAGGCAAGGGCCCAAAACATTTTGAGATAGGCAATTTTGATGTCGCCTCAATACGTTTTGGGCCCTTGCCTGTCGCGGGTATTTGGGCCTCCCACGCAGTGAGGCACCATTTTATCGGGAGACCCGGGGAACGCTGGGTGGTAGGAAATTTGTGTCAGCCTGTGATGCCACAACTTCCCACACAAAATGTGTGAAAAAAGTGATTTTTCAGCTAAATCTGAGGTTTGCAGGGGATTCTGGGTAAGAAACATTGGGAGATCCACGCAGGCCATGCCTCCCTGGAATCCCCGGGTGTCTAGTTTTCAGAAATGTGTGGGTTTGGTAGGTTTCCTAGGTGGCCACCGAGCACCGGGCCAAAACCCAGGTGACCTCGCTGCAAAACCAGGTGATTTTGAGATGAGGCAATTTTGATGTCGCCTCAATACGTTTTGGGCCCTGCCTGTCGGGTACTTGGGCCTCCCACGCAGTGAGGCACCATTTTTATCGGGAGACCCGGGAACGCTGGGTGGTAGGAAATTTGTTTCAGCCCGGTGATGCCACAACTTTCCACACAAATGTGTGAAAAAGTGATTTTTCCAGTTAGAACTTGGGGTTTGCAGGGATTCTGGGTAGGAAAACGTTGGGGGATCTCACGCAAGCCATACCTCCTGGAATCCCTGGGTGTCTAGTTTTCAGAAATGTGTGGTTTGTGGGTTTCCTAGGTGGCCACGAGCACGAGGCCAAAACTCAGGTGACCCCTTGCAAAACCAGGTCGTTTTGTGATAGGCAATTTTGATGTCAGCCTCAATACGTTTGGGCCCTTGCCTTCACGGGTACTTGGGCCTCCCACACGAGTGAGGCACCATTTTTATCGGGAGACCCGGGAACGCTGGGTGGTAGGAAATTTGTGTCAGCCCGGTGATGCCACAACTTTCCCACACAAAAATGTGTGAAAAAAGTGATTTTTTCAGCTAAATTTGAGGTTTGCAGGGGATTCTGGGTAAGAAAATGTTGGGGGATCCACGCAAGCCATACCTCTCTGGAATCCCACGGGTGTCTAGTTTTAAAAAAGTTATAGGATTGCTAGGTTTCCCTAGGTGCCGGCAGAGCTACAGTTCAAAAACTACAGGTAGGCACTTTTCAAAAAAAGGGTCATTTTTCACTGTGAGAATGTGGTGTGTCCACCTTGCGTTTTGGGCCGTTTTCTGTCGCGGGCACTAGGCCTACCCACACAAGTGAGGTACCATTTTTCTCGAAAGACTTTGGGGAACGCGGGGTGGGTTGAATTTTGTGGATCCACGCAGATTCCAGAACTTTCCACCACAGAAATGTGAGGAAAATGGGGTTTGTTTGACAATGTTTTAGGTTTGCAAGGGACTCTGGGTAACAAAACCTGGTGAGAGCCAGTCAAGTCACCCCATCCTGGATTCCCCTGGGTGTCTAGTTTTCAAAAATGTATAGGTTTGCTAGGTTTCCCTAGGTGCCGGCAGAGCTAGGGTTCAAAAACTGCAGCTAGGCACTTTGCAAAAAAAGGGTCATTTTTCACTGTGAAATTGTGGTGTGTCCATGTTGGGTTTTGCGCCATTTCCTGTCGCTGGCATTAGGCCTACCCACACAAGTGAGGTACCATTTTTTTCGGAAGACTTTATGGAACGCGGGGTGAGTGGAAATTTGTGGATCCACGCAGATTCCAGAACTTTCCACCACAGAAATGTGAGGAAAATGTGTTTTTTTTGACAATTTTCTAGGTTTGCAAGGGATTTTGGGTAACAGAACCTGGTGAGAGCCAGTCAAGTCACCCCATCCTGGATTCCCTGGGTGTCTAGTTTTCAAAAATTTATAGGTTTGCTAGGTTTCCCTAGGTGCCGGGAGAGCTAGGGTTCAAAAACTACAGCTAGGCACTTTGCAAAAAAGGGTCATTTTCACTGTGAAATTGTGGTGTGTCACGTTGCGTTTTGCGCCGTTTCCTGTCGCGGGCACTAGGCCTACCCACACATGTGAGGTACCATTTTTCTTGGAAGACTTTGGGGAACGCGGGGTGGGTGGAAATCTGTGGATCCACGCAGATTCCAGAACTTTCCACCACAGAAATGTGAGGAAAATGTGGTTTTTTGACAATTTTTAGGTTTGCAAGGGATTCTGGGTAACAGAACCTGGTGAGAGCCAGTCAAGTCACCCCATCCTGTATTCCCTGGGTGTCTAGTTTTCAAAAATGTATAGGTTTGCTAGGTTTCCCTAGGTGCCGGCAGAGCTAGGGTTCAAAAACTACAGCTAGGCACTTTGCAAAAAAGGGTCATTTTCACTGTGAAATTGTGGTGTGTCCACGTTGCGTTTTGCGCCGTTTCCTGTCGCGGGCACTAGGCCTACCCACACAAGTGAGGTACCATTTTTCTAGGAAGACTTTGGGGAACGCGGGGTGGGTGGAATTTTGTGGATCCACGCAGATTCCAGAACTTTCCACCACAGAAATGTGAGGAAAATGTGTTTTTTGGGACAATTTTGTAGGTTTGCAAGGGATTCTGGGTAACAGAACCTGGTGAGAGCCAGTCAAGTCACCCCATCCTGGATTCCCCTGGGTGTCTAGTTTTCAAAAATGTATAGGTTTGCTAGGTTTCCCTAGGTGCCGGCAGAGCTAGGGTTCAAAAACTACAGCTAGGCACTTTGCAAAAAAGGGTCATTTTCACTGTGAAATTGTGGTGTGTCCAAGTTGCGTTTTGTGCCTTTTCCTGTCGCGGGCACTAGGCCTACCCACACAAGTGAGGTACCATTTTTCTCGGAAGACTTTGGGGAACGCGGGGTGGGTGGAAATTTGTGGATCCACGCAGATTCCAGAACTTTCCACCACAGAAATGTGAGAAAAATGTGTTTTTTGGACAATTTTTAGGTTTGTAAGGGATTCTGGGTAACAGAACCTGGTGAGAGCCAGTCAAGTCACCCCATCCTGGATTCCCCTGGGTGTCTAGTTTTCAAAAATGTATAGGTTTGCTAGGTTTCCCTAGGTGCCGGCAGAGCTAGGGTTCAAAAACTACAGCTAGGCACTTTGAAAAAAAAGGGTCATTTTTCACTGTGAAATTGTGGTGTGTCCACGTTGCGTTTTGCGCCGTTTCCTGTAGCGGGCACCAGGCCCACCCACACAAGTGAGGTACCATTTTTCATGGGAGACTTAGGGTAATTCAGATTTGTAGAGCAACTGTTATTACCTATTGACTTTCGATGCATTTCTGCCTTGCAAATGAAAGACAATGTGTAAAAAAGAAGTCATTTTGAAAAATGACTGATAATTCTCATGCTAGTATGAGTATTCCCAATTTCGGAAATGTGCAAATATCTACTGTTTCTAAACTCTATATTTTGTTCCCATTTCAGAAATACATAGGTGTCTTTCATACCGATTTGTCCATGTATACATTTTCCCAGAATAATTGCTATATACCCGGTACATAATAAAAAACCATTGCAAGTCGCTGCTCAGTTTTTGCCTCTGGGTTCGTTGGGTTCTTGGTGAACTTACAAGTCCTATATATCCCCACAACCAGTAAGGTCCAGTGGATGTAACGGTATATTGCTTTCAAAGAGCTGTCATAATTAGAAGAAGTTACAGGTGAAAACGTTGACACAAATGGCTGTTTTTTTCAACTAATTTTCAAGTCTGTCATTCCCTAAAAGCTGGGAAAATGGTGATTTCAGCCCCACAAACCCTTTTTTGATACCATTTGCATGGAAAAAACCAGACGCTTTCATTTGCAGCACTTTTTCCCCATTTTTCCCAAAACCCCCAAAATTTTGCTGTATTTTGGCTAATTTCTGGGCCCCCTCCAGGGGAATCCACAAACCCTGGGTACCTTTAGAATCCCCATGATGTTGGAAGAAAAGGACGCAAATTTGGCGTGGATACCTTATGTGGTCAAAAAGTTACAGGGGCCTAAGCGCAAACTACCTCAAATAGCCAAAGAAAGGCTTAGCACAGGGGGGGGAAAGGCCTAGCAGCGAAGGGGTTAACAGTACTGTGTGGGATACCGAAATGTTCATTGGTAAAAATTGCACTACTGACACTCCCTACATGTCTAATTTATGCTGATTGTGACTTACCGACTTGATGTACTGATGTGATTTTTTGTACTGATGCACCTTCCTACGATGTAATCATACTTTATGGTATAGGTAATTGTTCTATGTTTGTTGATTAACCAAGCAAAATAAAATAATTTTAAAAAAAAGAGTGGCACAATAGGTGATGCAGCCGTTAAAGGCATTCCCTGGTCACCGTGCCCTTGGTACCCATGGTACCTTTTACAAGGGGCTTACCTGTTGCCTGAGATGTGCCAATTGTGTGTAGAAAGGTACAGTTTTGGGAAAGAACCCAGGCCCTGGGAACCTGATTGGCACCACCTTGGGAATCGAAACGCGTCGGCATTACACAACGCGGGGACTTTCGCATTTAATTAAGTTTGCCCCAGTAGAAATGTTATTTGAATTGTCTCACTACTGGGTCTAATGTCTCTTTTCCCCGTGGGTAGCAGCTTCTTAAATTTGTTACACAATGTGGATGCTAAAGGATGTCCTAGTAGCTGCTCCTTTTGTGAACTAAGACTGGTGATATAAAGTTTAGATAATTGTTTTTATGTATCACGCTTCACGTATTGTTTGTTACATCACATTACTTCATCACAAAGTCTGTATGTTTTTGTTTTATTTGTTGCTTATTAGTATAATTTGTTCTTGACTGAAATGTATCCGCACTTATCTGACCCATGATTAAATGTGGAGTAAAGTGTACAGATTGAAGTAGCAAATAAATGCTTCAAGTCCATATCAATTGAATTGATGGCCCTTAGTCTGTTAAATTGGTTTAGCAGCATTTGAATGTGACGGCTAGGACACCTCTTTTTCTTAGTTTACTACGGCCCGTCCAGCCGCCTATGGCCAAACCCCTTGTTGCTATTACACTTTTAGAAAGTTGGCATTTTCTTGTCCTAATCATTTGGTGCCTGCAGCATGATACTGGGTCACATGACTAGGTGTAGTTGACCAATGGCCTTTGTGTATTTCTCCCAGACAGCATCACAATAAAGGGGTCTGGGTGTTGGCAAAATGGGCCATCTCTGACTTAATACGGGCGGAGCTGTTACTTACCACACTTGCACTTCAAAGGCACTGGCTCAGCTCATACACAAAGGACTTCACACTAGCCTATTGTGCCCTCAGACAGACTGGGACCAGGGCAGGGAAGCAGGAAATTCCAGAAACCTCTGTAGGGGGAAACTCCAGAAGCTTCTCCCACTTCATAGTTGGCACCAGGTATAAAAAGTGGACCCTCAGACCCAACTCTTAAGATCACTTCCGGACCTGTGGAAGACTTGGAAAGAGGACTGCTCTGCTGCCCTGCTGCAATAAGGCCTGCCCAACTGCTCTGCCTGCAAGAAGGACTGCTCTGCTGCACTGCTGCCTAAGGAAGAGGGAATGGGCCTACATCTTGAAACCAGGACAACCAGAGTGACTCCAAGGGCTCCACCACCCTTGAACCCTGCACCTGGACTCTGCCTACTGTGATTCCTAATCCCCCAAGTGGTGCCTCCCTAGTCCAGGACCCTTGGAAGTGGGGATAATGGTGCTCTCCCAACCCAACTGTGGTCCCCATCAGAACCATTGCAGCACAATGCAACTTTACGTGGACCTCGCATCCCAGCCCTATCAGCTCCTCATCGGAACTGACACAGCATGACACAACTCAATACAGGACTCTACATCTCTCCTCAGAACGGCCGCTGCGACGCAGGACTCTACATCGCTCCTTAGAACTGCTGCTGCGTGGCGCAATGCCCCATACCCAGGAAATATATATATATATATAAAAATTGTATTTCTAAAGCGCATGAGACCACAAAGTATCAAAGCGCTAATTTTTACATGTTAAAAAAATAATACCTATTTAAATGTGTTTCAGTTAGCATGAATAGTCTGCAGTCAGCTTGCATTAGCAGCTATACATATTTGCAGAATACTAGTGCACTTTTATTTTATGAAAGTGAGCCTTTCTCTCTCTGTGCTTGTGTGTTTTTCCATTACCGGAAAAAACCTCAAAAATAAAGCCCCAACTGTGGTGTCTGTATGAGCATAAAATGTAGTATTTGTGTTCTCTGTCGAAGATGCTCAGGATGTTCCTTTCTTATCTAACTTTCCAAAGTTGCCTGCTGATGTCCTGTGCATGTCATTCATTAGCTGAACAAGTCATTTTATTGCTGTTACATAAAATGTCAAATTGTTTCCTTAATTAGTTATGCATAGCTTGACCAATGAAATGCATTAGGAGTAGGTGTATTTAGAAGTATCATGTATACTAAAATATTGATTGGTTTACATGTTTTCATCATTGCTAGTCCAGCCTTGTTATTTCACATCATACCATTAAATGAGTGTGGCTTCTGTACCCTGAACCATTATAAAGGCTGTGTTGTTTTGGAGAGGGGACAGACTCTTTTTGCCTTTCTAACTGACAGACTCTATGTCAGTCTGTCTATTTGATTTTTACTCAGTCTTCCCTTCGGTGTCCTTCAAAGGCAGACGTTATGTTAGTCCCCTTGCAGAATTATACTTTGAATATTTTGAACATGCTCATTCCTAAATCACTTTTTGCTTTCTATAATGGTGCTATTTTGAATAAACCCTGAGGTTTTAACCTTGCAGGTTTTTTATTAGCCTTAGATTAAGTCTTACGAAGACTCACTAAGTCTTACACAGACTCTGTCAGTCCCGATCTTGCACATTGAACCTTTTAATTAGTTAATTAGAGCTTCAACAAAATGACTCCTCATATTCCATGCTAAATACAGTGATCCACTGGTCTTGTCTTGAAACCTATAATCTTAGCTTACATGGCCATGATTTGGCCAGTGTTGTGCCATGGAGCATGTTTTAGAAGGCCATGTGGTGATTTTACCTTGACAAGCTCACAGGCCTCATGTAGAATTGTCACTTTAACTAAGGTCTCCCATTGTAATTCAGGCAATTCGCCTAGAGTTGTCTATCACTCATGTAAACTGTATTGATAATGTATGCCTTTTTAAATCTACAATACTTGGTTATACTGGAGTGGGAATATGTGTTGTTATTGTTCTGTTGCATGGCTTACTCCTAAACTCAGTTTTATAATTAAGGGAATTGTCATTCTAGGAATGGGAAATTGTCTGTGGCTGAATTTAAAAAAACAGTATTAAAATGAGGACTAGCAAATGGTTCTCCAAGTCGGATATAACATATTTGATAAGAAAAAAGTACTATGTGAGTCATGTGACATTACTCTCCACTGTAGGATGCCTACAGTATTTCTTTGCTTCATGTGTGACATAGAAAAGATATAACAGCTACCCACCGGGCCACATATTCATGTCCTTAAGTTTAGAGGCAAAAACGAATGGATTTCACAATAACTGAAAAAAACTCTTATAGTAAATCATGAAAGTGATGCAGTCCATGTTTATATTTAACTTGTTATACTTCATCTTACATTCCCTAAGAGTATTTTCTTTTCCAGATTTTGTGTTTCTGTAGTTTTTTGTTTTGATGCAACATATGACTCTTGTATAATGTATATTGTGAACTGAGTCACCTCTTTGTGTCTGGGCTAGGGCGGGTGTTCATGTCAGAGAAAGACTAGGGGCTCTGGTGTTGAGGTCGAAAGCAGTGTGAGTTCTTCATCGTGTCTGTCAGATGTTCACAAAAGTCACAGTGGTCACTACATGCTCATTCAATTATTGGTCTCTCAGACGAGTGTACAGGGCGATGTTTACATATGTGCTAATTTGAGCTATGATTCTATTGGGAAGTCTCTGGAGGAAGTACACAGCTATTGAAATATTGACAGTGCCAAATGAATATAAAATATGTTTACAGGTGAGGTGAGAGAGAGAGAGAGAAAAAGGCATGGCAAAAGGGTGGTAGTGACGCAAGGAAATACATTCAGGTGGAGAGAGTTAAAATACTGTAATGAAGAGGAAAGAGAATACGTCTGAGAGGTGCAGATGGAAGATTCTAGAAAGATGTGAGGAGAAAAGAGCATGTCTAACAGAGTGAGAGACGGCAGAGGAAAGTAGTGTTAATGGGAGAATAGGAGTTACTGAGACACCCAAAAGACCAAAATCCCTTCCAAGGAAATTAATAATGTTTAATTCACAATCTCATATATTCAGAATTGAAACATTTTCAATTCTAATCATTCAAAAGAACATCTTTGTTGTTACAGTTGTCTTGTGAATAATTATAAAACTAGCACAGACAAGGCCACTAGGTCTGGCTTGCTTACAGTGCATGATTGTTCCTGTGTGATAAGACTGGATGCAATAACAGAAAACTCACCTAGAGGAAGCCAGGCCAGGTCAGGGGGCCGGTGCGTGGATCCCAGGATTTTATTTCATATGCTTCAAGGTACACCATTAATTACAAAGCCAAGCCAAGTTATTTTTATTGTTTCAGTTAATTAAAAATATTACAATTTTTAAAACTATAGATCATTACAATTTAAAAATTTCACAAAAGGTAGGGCTAAAAGGAAACTTAACAGGTCATTCAGTTTGCTTCCTTCTCAGATGCATCTTAGAACGAGTTAGAGGATTAAAAACTTCGCGTGTGTTAGTGCAAAGCAGGCAGAGATTAAAATAATACATTCCGGAGAGATGCCGACAGTCATGCAACATAGATCTTTGCATACTTTCTATAACTAAACATATTAAAATGCATGAATACTTCCTTTTACAAAACTTGTTCAATGCATTATTAAGTAGGAGCTGGTTGTTATATCGCTCATCGTGATATTTGATTACTGGGCGTTCTCACTGTTGTTGAGCACA
Source organism: Calotriton arnoldi (assembly GCA_963921515.1). NCBI lineage: Eukaryota > Metazoa > Chordata > Amphibia > Caudata > Salamandridae > Calotriton > Calotriton arnoldi. The sequence continues at coordinate 1,296,745 of CAWUFW010003340.1, forward strand.
CGCGGGTGTCAGCGGCTGGCTTCCCCCGCTGACGTGCTTTGGTTAGTTTGTCCCGCGTAGCGCAGGACATGGTTAATAAATAGCGATGCGCGTGCGTGCGGCGTCAGAGCCGACACACGCGAGCTTTGCAACGCACTGATCCCCTGTGTCCTGTGTCTCATTTAGCGGCCCTGATCTCTGACACGCACCGCGTCCTCCAATTAGTCTGCACTGTCGGAGCGCTCGTTAACACGCGCTCCGACATAACATTTTCTGGCGACGAGGGTGGTCCATCGTGTTCCCAGGCGACGGCCGCGCACGACAACATCGTGTGCGCGGTGCTCGTGCTGCTGGGGACTCTAGACCCACGCGACCACGTGCAGTCTGCTGCTGGGGGAAGATACTCTGCTGGGGTGTTTGCTGGCCCCTCCCTGCTCCCACGTTCGTGGACTCAATTCTGGAGGCGGTGTTGCTGGCCTGCACAAGGGCTGTGGAAGGCTGTGTGTGCCCCAAGGAGCTGTGAGTAACTTGCTGGCTGGGGGCACTGCAGGGTCTTGGTGCTTGGCTGTCCGTGAGGGTGAACAAGACTTTGGTTAGTGGAAGGGACATTTGAGACTCCTCGGTCATGGCTCATATTCCTGCTATAGAGCCGTTCGTAATTGAGGGGGCCCCGTCTGCTCAGGCCCCAAGGTGGAGAGAATGGGTCGAGCGAGTGCTGCTCTTCTTTGAAGCTACCAAAGTAGACGATGAGCAAAAGAGGGCAATGCTGCTACATCTTGGAGGGAAGGAGGTCTATAAAATAGCCAAGATGGCAGCAGAGGCAGCGCCAAAAACTCATCTCACGCTTATAGCAGCCCTCAAAGCTCACTTCGAGCCCATGGCGAATCGTGACTATGAGCGTTTTGTATTCGGGCAAGCCAGGCAACAGCCTGAAGAGTCGCTAGACACCCTTCACGCCAGGTTAAAAGAGCTAGCTAGCACATGCGGATTTCCGAATGAGACGGAGGAGATTCCCGGCCAAGTCATTCAGGGGTGCGCTTCAGCGAAGCTGAGACAAAGAATCCTGGAAGAATCAGGGAAGTCGTTGGCAGAGATACTAACTATGGGGAGGACTAAGGAACTGTCAAAGGCAAGGGCGGCCCACATGGAGGCAGCCTTACAGGCTCCGGTGAAGACTGAACCGGTGAATGCGGTCGCCCAGGCCCCAGTGACTACACCAGGCAATCCAAGAGGTCCGAGAACTCGCACATGTGGCTACTGTGGAGGACCGTCGCACAGACCGTCGGAGTGCCCTGCGAAAGGGAAGAAGTGTTCGGCGAGTGGTAAAATGAACCACTTTATGAAAGTCTGTCGGTCGAGTCGAGGGAGAACAATGAGATCCCAGGTGAATGTGATCCCCGAGGCTCAAGAGCCAGGAAGTGACATGGATGATGATGGCCGGGAAGAACACACGGTCCACTCGGTTTTCACGGTGGGGTCAGATTCGGGTATTCAGAATCGTTTGCCCCAGTGCGAAGTCCTGGTAGGGGGACGCCCCTCAACAGCGATTGTAGATACGGGAGCAACAATAAACATCATGTCCCGTGAAGCTCATGAAGGGATGAAACCTCCTCTCATACTCATGCCGTCAAAGATCACCGTGTTTGCCTACGGACAGTCCAAACCGTTGGCCATCAAAGGAAAGTTCAGAACAACACTGGCTTATGACGCACGAGAGGTGGACGCAGTAGTCTATGTCACGGAAGAAGGACATGGTATGTTGTTGGGGTGCAAGTCGGCAGAGGCGTTGGGCATTGTCAAGTTTGCCTTTGGCATACACCGAGAAAGTGTGAGTCCAATACTAGAGGACTTCCCCAAGGTGTTTAATGGAATTGGATGTCTAAAGGACAAGCAAATACATCTTCACATTGATCCCGCGGTACAACCTGTAGCTTTGCGTCACCGACGGGTCGCATTTCATCTGAGACCCCTCGTGGAAAAGGAACTGCGCAAACTAGAAGATGCAGGGATAATAGAAAAAGTGAAAGGCCCGACGCCCTGGGTGTCACCCATTGTGGTCGCAAGGAAGCCCAAGCAGCCGGGCGAGGTGAGAATCTGTGTGGATATGAGGGCTCCCAATGCTGCAATTAAGAGAGAACGCCATCTGACGCCGACAATTGATGACCTGATTGGAGAGCTGAGCAAAGCCTGTTGGTTCTCGAAGCTTGATCTGCAAGCTGGTTATCATCAACTGGTCCTTGATGAGCCATCAAGATATATCACAACATTCTCCACGCATGTGGGATTGAGGCGATATAAGAGACTGAGTTTCAGTATTTCCAGTGCAGCAGAGGTATTCCAAAATACCATTAAAGAACTCTTAGCTGATCTCCCTGGGGTGATGAATGTAAGTGACGACATTCTGGTGCATGCCAAATCGATACCAGAACATAATGATCGGTTGCGGAAAGTTCTCGAGAGAATACAAGACTCAGGACTCACGCTGCATCGAGAGAAATGTGAGTTCCTCAAACAAAAGCTGCAATTCTTTAGATATACCTTTTCAGCGGAAGGTGTTGCTCCCGACCCTGAGAAGGTCAAGGACATTAAGGAGGCCCCGGCTCCCATGAATGTGACAGAAGTGCGCAGCTTCCTGGGAATGGTCAACTGCTGTGGCCGCTTTATCAAGGATCTAACTTCTCTCACCACACCTCTCAGGGAGCTAACCAAAGCGTCAGTGACATGGATATGGGGTCCGGAACAAGAGGCTGCGTTTAACGCAACCAAGGAAGCTTTGTCGACCAACACAACGTTAAGGTACTTCAATCCTAAGCATCAGACTCAAGTTGCGGTAGATGCTGGGCCTAAAGGGCTAGGAGCTGTCTTGCTACAGCGGAAAATGGATGAAGATGAGTGGGCTCCTGTGGCGTTCGCCAGTAGGTCATTGACTGCTACTGAGCAAAGATATTCACAGATTGAAAAAGAAGCAATAGCGGTGCACTGGGGATGCAGGCATTTCCATCTGTATGTATACGGGAAACCGTTCTTGGTCACCACAGATCACAAACCTCTCATACCTCTTTTCATGGGAACAGCATCCAAGCCACCACCTCGAATAGAGAAGTGGATGTTGCAGTTGCAGGAGTACGATTGCAAAATTGAATATCACCCTGGAGCTACTAATCCCGCTGATTATTTGTCTCGCCATCCTCGTGAGGCTACCAGTGTGGAGGTGGACGAAGCTGAAGAAACAGAGGAATACGTCAGGTATATCTCCGACCGTTCACGTCCTCTGCCTATGTCCCTAGGGGAATTGTGCAGAGCAACAGCTGAAGATGGATGTTTGCAGAAAGTGATGGAAGCTGTGAGGGCGAACAAATGGCATCACATAAGAAGTCAACTGTCCACGTTCACTCCCGTGGCGAAGAAAATAATTGAAAGTTTGCACCATGTGAGACAGGAACTGAGTGTGGATCCCCATGGATGTTTACTACGAGGTCACTGGCTGGTGGTTCCTTCGACTCTGGTGGATAGAGTCGTTAGTCTGGCACATGCGGGGCACCAGGGGATGGTGAAAACTAAAAACAGATTGCGAACCAAAGTCTGGTTTCCCCTGATGGATGACAAGTTGGAGGAAGTCATGCGGTCCTGTCAGTGGTGTCAAGCTACCGGTGAACCCAATCCTCCTGCGCCCATCATGACTGAGCGTCGACCGGAAGGTCCATGGCTGAGGGCTAGCATGGATTTTGGAAGTCTTCCAGATGGGAAACACTCCATGGTGATAATTGACGACTACTCCAAGTACCCAGAGGTAGAGGTGCTGTCATCCCTCAGTGCTGGAGATGTCATTCCTAAACTGGAGAAAGTGATGGCCACCCATGGTCTTATCAAGGAGATCCGAACTGATAATGGTCCACCTTTTCAAGGACAAGAATTTGCATCATATCTTGCCTCTCATGCAATTGTACACAAGAAGATTACCCCGAAGTGGCCCCAGTCTAATGGGGAAGCTGAGCGGTTCATGCGAACATTGAACAAAGTCATAAGGATAGCTGTGGCACATGGTGATGCAGTAGAACAGTCAATCTATGCTTTCCTCAGTGATTACCGCCAGACTCCTCACACTACCACGGGACGGGCACCTGGTCACCTGTCAATGGGACGAATTGTTCAGGACTCCATCCCTCATCACCCCACTTGGGCTCCTGAGAGCATAAATGATAATGCCGTGGACAGCAGGAGGAAACGCCTGAACGAGATGGTCAGCCTGAAACGTCGAGCGGACGTTCCTGGCTCTGGTGAGTGTCATGAAACTTGCACCCGATACAGACTAAGGGGTAATCCTGCACCTTCCTCACGGCTCAAGAACTTTCACTGTTAGAGCTGGTATCAGTGTGTGGCACATCTGCCTCACTGTCTCATTATGATTGATGCCTATTCACCGTGTAATGACTTTGCCAAGTGTTAATTGTTGTTAATGACACCTTCTTTGTTTTGGGGACGAATGTTATATCGCTCATCGCGATATTTGATTACTGGGCATTCTCACTGTTGTTGAGCACACGCGGGGTCAGCGGCTGGCTTCCCCCGCTAACGTGCTTTGGTTGGTTTGTCCCGCGTTTCGCAGGACATGGTTAATAAATAGCGATGCGCGTGCATGCGGAGTCAGCGCCGACACACGCGAGCATTGCAACGCACTGATCCCCTGTGTCCTGTGTCTCATTTAGCGGCCCTGATCTCTGACGTGCACCGCGTCCTCCAATTAGTCTGCACTGTCGGAGCGCTCGTTAACACGCGCTCCGACATAACACTGGTGGAATGTGTAGCCACTACAAATTTTAAGTGTTCACAAAGCCTGACTAAATTGAAGTTGAGATGGAATTAACAAGGTGCCGCCATGGGCAATCATTGCATGGGAGTCCGTTATTGTTGTCATTTTTGTAGTACAGGATGGCATGGGGTTAGTAGGGCCTCTATGGACTTCTTTTCATCATAGATACATCCCGGACCAGATTCATAAAATTTTAATAACCCCAGGCTGCTCGTTGAATTTAAGAAGAAAAGTTTGACCGATGTGGACTTTTTTTTGCTGCGGATATTGCCCAGACCAGTTTTTTAAAGTTTAGGCAACGTAGGTCTTTTCGCGGAGGGCCATTGCCAGGAATTTGACGAATTTCCAGTTTAACTATGAGTCGCTGGGATTAAGGCACGCTATTATGGCTTCCCTGCACGTACCAATGGCTCTGTCATTGAAGCTTCTCTTTAATAGTTTCAGGCCGAGCTTGCACAACTGATGACAAATGCAAATCAAATGAATGAGGTCCTCTTCTTCCTCTTTGCAGTGCCTTCATGCTGTTGGACCAGAGTGTTTCCATACTGGTTTGTTTGCTAGGACCGGTATATTGCCCATGCGCAGGGTCATGAGGCTGCCTTTAATATGTACTGAAAATTGAATTCTCCAGTATACTTGATTTCCATCCATGCGTGCGAGCTGGCGCTGAATTTAATTTTGTCTTCAAGGGAAGATTGTAGTTTTGTGGCCCTGTTGTTTTTTTTTAAGGCTTCATATGGCACACTTGCCACCCACAATTCCGTTTGGTTCAATTTCTTGATAGAAGTGTACAAGTATTTGTAGTGTTCCGAGTGCTGGTTGCTCTGGAGGCTGACCATAAGGCACTATTTAAGGTGTCCTGGGCGCGGCTGATTTTGTACCAGTTTTTTATTGCTGTTGCTCTTCTGGCCAGGTCTTGATTTATGAGGCCAAATTTAAGGCAAATTTGTGCTGGAGATGAATTCTGGGGTAGGTTGAACACTCGCCTAGAGATATTGGTCTGTATTTTGTCCACTGTTGCTGCATCCAGCCCTCTCATCACCACACTGGCATAAGTGATAGCATACGGTAATAACTTGGGAGCTGATGACTGTTAAGAGTGGTTGCAATGACGGCCCTTCCATTTTTTTTGCCAGGGTGATGAAGGCATGAATTAGTGCGGACCCCTCCTTCTCAATGTATTTTTTTGCTGCATGAAGGTTCCTCTTGAATTGAGGTATATCTCCAGATATTTGTAGTTTGTTACTGACTCCAACCAGACATTGTTTAAAACCGTTAAGGTGGTACGTCCACGTCGATTGCAGACAGACATTATTTTACTTTTGGCCACGTTTACCTCCAGGTGGTTGATTCTTGCATTTTAGGCACGTATGTTCAATGATCATTGCAGGCCTGCTTTGGATTGACTAAATAGCACAATGTCGTCTGCATATGATAAGTGGGTAAGGCAAAGGGGGAGGAGGGTGGGAATTTCCCTGATCCAGGGAGGGTGAAAGTCTGCCATAAAAAGATTAAAAAGGTGAGGCACTAACACGCACCCCTGTTTTAGGCCCTGATATTTTGGAATCTTACTGGATATATTCATGCTATCTCCAATTTTTGTTTGGATCCAGGTTTCTGAGTACAGCTTGTTCCACAGCAGTTCTCTTTTAATGCAGTCAAAGGCGGCTTTAAAATCTATGAAGCCAAGATACAATTTTTTCTTGAGCTGCTTACATTGATCGACCAGGATTGCGGTAGCTAGTATGTTTATTGTGGTACCCACTCCTTTTCTGAAACTGGGCTGGTTCTGTGGAATAATGTTATTTTTATTTGCCCAGGCTGTTAAATCTGCAAGTAGCAGGGATGCATGGTGTTTGGCCTCTGAATCGAGGAGGCCAATAACCTGTAGTTGGCAGGGTTTTCCCTGTACCCAACTTTGTATATTAGATTTATGATGGAGCCCCGTCAACTTTCACGAATGCCGCCTTTTAGCTGAACTTCCTTGGATAGCAAGGCCAGCACCCTTGACCAGAATTCTATGTCTTCTTTGAAGATGGCCTGTGGTAGGCCATTTGGACCTGGCGTTCCTTCTCGATGCACCTTGCAGAGGGTTACATGGACTAGTTCCGGGGTGTATGTGATTTTGTCTCCAATTGGATCTGGAGTTGTGATTGCTGATCGACCTCCCAATTGATTGCGTGTAGAATATTCAATACTAAGGGGTTGTTGATTTAGTGAACAAGTAGTGAGGAGTTAGGTCATCCATGTTAATTCTGTGATGTTTGAGTTATTTATTATTTTTCCTTTTGAGTTGAGGTTTTTTATGGTTTCCTAGAATTGTCTTGAACTGGTCTGCCTGGCATTGAATATTATTTTAGCCCAGAAGGCATTCTTTGCAGATTTCTTGTTCTTCCCATAGCTGCTGCTTGTACTCTTTCTTGAGGCATTTCAGTCGTGCCCATAGTAGGGAGTTTAAGGGAAGCGCTTTCTTTTGCCTGGCAACTTTCTTTTGCTCCCTTTTCAGCTCAATGCAGTGCTTCGAGAGAGGAAGTTTTCTTCTTGTCCTGTCTTGTGGACCTGAGGACTTTCTTTGTGTTGGTGGAGGAATTTGTGCTAATAAAGTTGTTCCGAAGCATAAACAAGCGTCAATTCAATGTTTCGGTGTGGTTATGCTATAAATCATTAGTTCTTTGACCAGTGATGCGAGGTCTGCTATGGTTTAATTTGGCCATCGCAATCGCTTCAAATTTATAGTAGTGGTCACGCTGGTTTCTACTGAGATCTGTACGTGTGTGCATGGGGCTTTTCCTATCGACAAGAACTGACACGAGTGATCACTGCAGGTGGTGTATTTTATTGAGAAATGCTTGACCAATGGAATCAAAGGCAGAGAAACTATTGTGTAGTCAATGCTCGATCGTGAGTTGGGGCCGTGGTATGTGTAGTTTGGTGGCGTGTCATTTGGGAATATTCCATTTAGGACCCTTCTTCTAAGGAATTCCAGTGTCATGACTAGTTTTTCTCCATTAAGGTCTTGTCGCTTGGCTTTGAGGTTGGCCTGGGCCGGTACATTTTAAAATATATTATCAGTGTTTAGAAGCCACACCCCTTTGTGACTCACCAAGTGCCCGTGTCCATGGTGTTAGCAGCTGCGCGAAGGAGCCTTGCGCACTGCTATTATATGAGTCCAAGGGCTTACCACTGCCTGTCTCCTGTCTCCCAAGAGCTCAGATTTCTCCTTTATATCATGACCGTGGTTCGGACAGGCAAGCAAGTTATGTGAGATTATGCTGCACCCGCTCCAGTCCTTCATTGTCACAACCTTATCCTGTGCTGGTCCTTGCCCTGTATTTATCTTATGTTGCTGCAGTGCTGTGAGTCCGGTGCTAAGAATCCAGCAGCTGGACATAATGGGAGGAGAAGAGAGGGCTAGGGAGAGAGCTGGGGTGGAAGCAAGGCTAGGGCAAAGCTTGGAGCACGGCTAGCCTGAGGGCTAGTCTGAGGAGGTGGATCGCGTTGAGAGACGGACGGAGGGCTCAGGGTTCAACGGCTCTACTCCTCAGCAGGTCTGCGATCCAGCATCGGGATATGGGATGTGGCAGGGGAGGGGCCCTCAGAGCTGGTGATGGTGGAGCCAATGCCGGTCCCAACCCGGGAGGGCCTGGGACTGGAGCCGCGCTCGAGCGCTATAGTTGCTCACCATTGGTTTCCCGCAGTTGCCAGTTGCCAACAGTTGCTCGACTGCCCAACTGCTCTCCCTCCACTCAACCCTTGACCGACCCCCGCTTCATGACTACAGCCACACACGTCCGCTCTCCTTCTGCTTCTGGTTCACGGGTCCTCGTGCAACCTTTAATTACATAGGCCACTCCCCTTGGGAAGGATTCTTAGATACACTTCTTTGACCATGCAAAATAGTTTAACTTTTTCTTTTTTTTAAACAAAATACACATTATTTCTGAAGTGGTGTTATATTATCATGGCCGGTGGAATTATGCGATTCTGCAGCCGTGGCAATTTTTGTTTAGTTATGGATTTGCCACAATTACCACATAATCCATCATTTGCTGCATAATTTGCAGATTTTAACTGAAAATTTGTTTCTAGCTCAACATGTGTTGCCGCTCAGTGGAAGGCCCTTGACAAAGGTTAACTAGTCACTTTTTAGTAGCTTATTGCTGTATTTGAATGTTAAAGTGGTGCTAATGAGGTGAAGCCTTTGCTAAGACACTGTTAACATTTGTAACAAGCATTGGTAAATGCATTAGGTTTTGCCTACGTTACTTGTATATGATTAAGAGGCATGCATGGAAAAGGCTTTGGCAAGTGCAATATAAACAGTAGTTTAAAACATGTAGACTAACTTCCAAGACTAACTGAAAATGCTTCAGAAACATAAGTGTGTCGGGATTCCAGTTTGACAGATGTGGAATAAAATATATATATAACTGTTGGCAATATACTCCTTATTGGAAATCTACAAACCTGCTGCCTGATCTACATTGAGAAATTAACAATGGCGAAAGAAACTCAATGGAGAAAAGAAAAGAAAAGAAAAACACACCAAACATGAATAAATCAAAAGAATGTATTGAGGGATTAATCACTATATTATTTTGACATTTTATGGTGTAGAAATGACACTGAAAGGCTGTCACAGTTATTGAACACAAGAATTGTTCAGAACGGCACAAGTGATATAGTGACAAAGGTGCAAGAAAAGTGCTAATTGTGAGCACGATATAGACAGTGCTGTATGGGTGGCTAAAAAATGGTCCGTCCCTAGGTATATAAATCTCCGGGCCGCTTGGGATTTAAAATTCCTTTTCACGTGGAGCGGAGAGAGTAGGGTCAGGATTGTGACAAGCACGTCGACGTTTCAACCCAGAAGCGTGCGTGAATTGCTGGTAGTCACAGCGGGTCTTCCTCAGGACAAAGGAACAGAAGGACAGCCTGCACAATTAAAAAAGGGGGGGGGGGTTAAGATTGGTGTGTTTGTCATATGGAAAAGGACCAACGTGGTAGGTGAACAATTGACCTACCCGAATCAAAGTAAAGAAAAGAAAGTCTTCAAGGTATGATCCACCGTAGGTTGGATTTGTGGAAGGATTGACTGAAGTGAGGTCCTTGATGGTTATGAATCACATCAAAAGGGCAGCACAGTTGGATAGCTGATGAGATAAGGGACTAAGTATCAGCTATGACAGATCCTCAAAGAGTGCCTAGATATTGAGCATTCATGCATAAACAGGGAAAAGTGACACCCATCAGGACATTAACATACATGTCCAAAACAGTGACCACCCAAGTAATGGGGCACCACACGTGGCTGGCGAGTGTGCCCGATTGTGAAGGCCAGGGTGAATCCGGGGCGGAAAAAGAGTTGCCCCCCACTGAATGCAGTGACTGTGGATCATGCAAATAGGGCTAAGGATGCGCGAGCAGACTGAAACCGAGGGGAATTGTTGCTACCCTCACAGTGATGTAGTGATGTGCAACCGCGTCTCGGCATCAGTCAATCCTTCCACGAATCCAACCTACGGTGGATCATACCTTGAAGACTTTCTTTTCTTTACTTTGATTCGGGTAGGTCAATTGTTCACCTACCACGTTGGTCCTTTTCCATATGACAAGCACACCAATCTTAAACCCCCCCCCCCTTTTTTTAATTGTGCAGGCTGTCCTTCTGTTCCTTTATCCTGAGGAAGACCTGCTGTGACTACCAGCAATTCAAGCACGCTTCTGGGTCGAAATGTCGATGTGCTTGTCACAATCCTGACCCTACTCTCTCCGCTCCATGTGAAAAGGAATTTTAAATCCCAAGAGGCCCGGAGATTTATGTACCTAGGGACAGATGACCTTTGAATGACCATTTTTTTAGCCATCCATACAACACTGTCTATATCTTGCTCACAATTAGCACTTTTCTTGCACCTTTGTCACTATATCACTTACGCCGTTCTGAACAATTCTAGTGTTCAATAACTGTGACAGCCTTTCAGTGTCATTTCTACACCATAAAATGTAAAAAGAATATAGTGATTAATCCCTGAATAATTCTTTTGATTTATTCATGTTTGGTGTGTTTTTCTTTTCTCCATTGATTATTACGTAAATGTTTGAGTAACTGTTTCTTTCGCCATTGTTCATTATTCAGTAAACAAGAAATCAATTCTGTACCCACCAGAACCAACATTTCTCCGCATTCTTCAACACCCAGGTTCTGAGGGGCACTGGGTCACCCCATTATACTAGATGATCTACATTGAGGGCGAGTTCCTCAGAAAGGACAGGGCACGGTTTATGGGATGTGAAGTATAGCTTTTTTTTTGTAGTTTTATATGGCGCGAACTTGACCCGAAAGTATTGGAGTGCTTTACATGAGCACCAGTTACATTACACAAGGACACATTCATTCATTTTGAAGCCTTTGACAATAGGTTTCTGAAACAGCCCCCGGCCCCCTGGAATTTGAGAGTGATACGCACCTTGAGCTGCCCATGAAAGTTGGGATCCAGGTGACATGCTTCTGCTTCCAGCCGTGAAACCTGTGGTTGGTTCTGGAGTAAAGTAATGTTACTCACTTGCTAATTAGCTGCAGTCTGTGAGAATGACCGAATCATAAAAGAATAGAAATGTACACGTATTTCTTTGGTGTGGGGTTTCCATGAAGTCTTTGTGCCCGGAGAGCGCTGAGCTATCTCATCCAAAGTAATAGACAGTTGAGTTGGCAAGCGTTCCCCATTGGCACAGCAACTGGCAAGCAGCGAACCTCGCTGCCCAGTTCAATTAATGCAGTCCACTGAAGCTCTTGGTACGATACAGGAGTCTCAGAGACCTCAGAGTGGGGGGCATTATTTTACGTTTTGCCACTGTTGTGTGTCCTGTCACAGGCCCAGTCTGTTGGTAGACTCTTTAGCAGGCTAGTCTGCCTTGATATTACCCTAGGTTGTCACACAACCATCGAATGAAACCTGCAATCATGGCTGGATTTCTGTGGCCGTGCAGTAATAAATGTAAAATACAGTATAAATAGGTAGCTGAACATGTAACTGTGCAATTATGCAAATGCATCTGAAAATGGGTATATTCAGAAATGCCTTCAAGAGCAACACAAAGTGGCCACCTGAGCTGGAGGAAGAGGCTTGTGTTGACTTGGACCACGAGCGCTCTCCAGTTTGAGCACTTTCCTTTGTTTTTTCGCCAGCAGATACCTGGCAATTTCTACTGCTTTATAGTGTCATCTTTAAAATGTGTTTCAGTAAACGTAGGAACAGCTTAACATTTGCTGTGTTAGAAAAATCGAAGAATGGCTGAAAATGCACTTTATGCTTACCATGTCATTAAACTGACTTCTACAGTGCTGGCTGCAACAAAAAACCTGAGGAAGGGAGGGCGGGTGGGAAAGAAAGCACAGACAGCTGGGAGGTGGGGAGACTGCCCGGAAGAATCCACTGGGCTTGGGCACATTAGTTCATGAGAAAACAAGCACATCATGCTATGATCAGAGAACCAGTCTGCCCCATGTCAGGCGCTAGCAGCTCACCAAGCCCTGCGTTCTGATTTGTATCCTGTTACTTAAGTCAGAAAGACAAAACTACAAGGTCCATACTGTGAAGGATAAGCAAGGATGGGACAACAAACAACAGGGGAGGGAGCAGCAAGACAACGGAGGGCGAGAAGGGAGAAGTGCAAACAACGACGCTGAGAGGAAAAGTGACTGCAAAGAGGTGCACTCCGATAGAGTTCTAGGAACAAAGTAACAAGGCAACATCCTTGAGAGGTGGACATATTAAAGTCGGGCTGTCAGCGTGGGGAAGCTAATGCTAAGAGAGAGCCGGCATGAAACTGATGAGGCACATCACGCGTATGAGAGGGGGGCCACGTTGAGAGCTTGAAATGCGTGCTGCCAGATGCTGTACATGGACACTCTAAATGCTTGCTGTGCAGGTAAAAAACTTTAAAAAATAGTTCCAGAAAAGCGGATGGAAACAGTACTTTGGCATCAGGAAACTATTAAGAGAAGCACACAAGAGGAACAACACGAGGAAACAGGATCAATCATGAAGATGTCCGCGGGGGTAGAGGTCTGAAGAAGAGCTCCAGGGGTACGGGATCACAACTCCGTGAAAATCCCTATGCCCCCCCCCACCCGCGACCCCTATGAAAACGGTGACTCACCAGATCACAACCGCCAAGAGGGTGACCGGAATCGTGCTGTTGACCCTGCCGGGACCGTCGATTCTACGCCTCGCTGCCTCCAGTGCTGAAACTGATGCCCCGGAGGCGAGCGATCGGCCCGAGGGTTCCACAACGTACGACCCGGGATAGCCACGCATGGACCGGTTTGATGCATGAATAAAGCCCCTTGCTACAGCCGACACCGGCAGCCACGGGACCAACTCTAAACCAAGAGAGGACACCGAGCACAATCATCCGAGGGAGTGAGGAGCCCCCTCTCGTCTAAGACGTCCGCCTGGCACACTCCTCCAGTCCGGATAACTACACCGGTGAGTACCCAAGAAACGAAATTAAGGGTCTACTCACCGGAACATGCAAAACTTTCACCGCAGTCACCATGCCTGTCCCTAAGATGGCGGCGCAAGTCCCGCACTAACAGCCCTCACCGGATAGCCCTCCAGAAGATCCACACCTCTCCCCGGGACCCTGATCAATCACCACTGTCCCGCTGCAACGGGAGACGGGGGGCAGCCTCAGAAACGGGCGACGTGGTCCACAGAAAACACGATGCCTGTCCCCTAGAGGATGACGCCGTGCCTGTACCTAAGATGGCGGCTCAAGAGAGGACACCGAGCGCAATCATCTGAGGGAGCGAGGAGCCCCCTCTCGTCTAAGACGTCCGCCTGGCACACTCCTCCAGTCTGGATAACTACACCGGTGAGTACCCAAGAAACGAAATTAAGGGTCTACTCACCGGAACATACAAAACTTTCACTGCAGTCGCCATGCCTGTCCCTAAGATGGCGGCGCAAGACCCGCACTAACAGCCCTCACCGGGAAGCCCTCCAGAAGATACACACCTCTCCCCGGGACCCTGATCAATCACCACTGTCCAGCTGCAACGGGAGACGGGGGGCAGCCTCAGAAACGGGCGACGTGGTCCACAGAAAACACGATGCCTGCCCCCTAGAGGAAGACGCCATGCCTGTACCTAATATGGCGGCTCCAGGCCCGCTCTAACAGCCACTCACCGGAAAGTTCTCCAGACAATCCACACCTTCTCCCCGGGACCCCAGATCAATCTCCACAGACCAGTTACAACGGGAGACGCGGGACAGCATCAGAAACGGGCGGCGGGATCCACAGAAAACCCGATGCCTGCCCCCTAGAGGAATCCAGCAAAATCAATAAGGGGAATCTTCCGAGAGAAAAACTAGAGAGAGACTCCACCCTCCAGTCTAAAAATACTCCCCATCTCACCTGTGTTTTCAACCACCACTGAGGTTGTGGCCAAATTTGTTGCGGTCAATGTGCCCATAACTGTGTTAATGAAAAAGTAAACGCCTGACCCCAAGATGGTGGTGCAGGCCACCAATAACACCCAGCCAGAATAAATCAGCGCAAGGGTAGCCCCTGAGAGAAAACTAGTGAGAAACCCCACCCACCATTGTGACAACATGCCCGTAACTGTGTTAATGAAAAAGTTTGGAGCCAAATATGTTGCTGGCAATATGCCCGTAACTGCTATCTACCACCAATGAGGCTGGAGGGAAATATGATGTAGTCAATAAGCTCGTAACTGTGTTAATGAAATAGTAGACGCCTGACCCCAAGATGGCAGATCCGATCACCAATAACACCCAGCCCAAATAAATCAGCTCCAAGGAATCTCATGAGAGAATACTCTCCACCCACCATTTTGAAAATACCCCTCACTTCCCACTCTTGTCTTTCGACCACCACTGAGGTTGGGAGCCAAATTTGTTGCTGACAATATCCACGTAACTGCTCATGCCCTCTAGGCAAATAACTCTCAATTGAGCCCGATATCTTACACCACTGATCCGAAAGCGGATCTCCTAACCAACTGACCTGCACCTGAGGGCCAGAGCGGTAGCTACCACACCACTAAACCCAAATCATCTCACGCCAGAGACTTGAATGCTGAGCAGGTACTCTCAGAAAGAAAAAAAAGGGTCATCTCCAGCTGCCACTAAGCCACTGAGAGGAATACAAACATCGAACACCGCCCAATCCCTACTCTTCTAAGATCAATAAACTGAGTAGAGCTCGGGGTAGCTATCTACCTCTCCAACTGAGACAAAATGACACCTGCCACCTCAACCTCCCTCTGTGCCTCTCCACCAAATTGCATGAAACCTCATGGCCCTAACTCCTTCTCCATCATCTTCCCTCCCAACCCCTCACTAAAGGCGAAAAGAAACTTCAAGCACAGACTAATTAGACAACACCCAGAAACACTATTCACTGACTTAGACCACTGCTCCTCCAAAGGCCAGTTGAAAATGGATCTCATTTTCCATACTGAAAGCCCTGCGAAGTGGAACTCCATTTTTAGATCGCACCTTCTCATATCCAAAACAACTAACACTCCCTTCAGCTGCAAACTGATGTTCTCAATCCCAAACCGCCCTACGCGTAGTGGCAACACCTCTGCGACAATCTACACCAACGGCACAGTCATGATCCAAGCCAACAACGACAACCTAGATGCATTCGACTCCCTCTTCCCCTCGCTGCGAAACGCCCTCACTCAATCAAGTTACTCTCACCCGAGCAACCCCCCATCGCGAGACAGACTGACCCCCACCGAGAACTCACATAATAATCCCACGACTTTTGCCAAAATCACCACCGTCTCCCCCGAACACCAGTCTCGCCTCCCTCTACCCCACCTTTGATGCGCACAATACCTACCTCCCTCCCACAACTAATCGGAGTTATATCTTAGATGAAACTCTCCAACCTCCTGCCGACCAACTACTCACCCCCCCTCCACAATATGCTTCGCCCAACAAACAACTAGCGAAACTGACCCTCAGTCAAGGACTCTGAACCCCCTCCCTTAGCCAGCGTGCAATAGGCGGCCACCTGAATCACGTCATGCTCTTTCACACCTCTTGTCCTTGGCCACCCACAGGGACAACATAGGCAACTCCTACACCAAAAGCAAATCTCCCAGCGACAAGCTCTCTCCCTTCCGAAACTACCTCGATCAGGACAGCCCGATCCCAGACTCCCCCAACCCCTCCGCTCTGGAGACAAGTCAGAGACTGGCTAGGTTGGAAAGCCAGCTAGAAACAGTAATACTGAACCTCAACAAAATCCTAATGAAACTCACCGCTCCCCAGGCGTCTATCCAACGCCCACACCCTACATCCACATTTACCAACACCAAAAACTCAACTCCTCCCAAGGCTCAATGGCACAACTGGAACACAACCCCCCTCTTGAACCAGCCACAGAGACCCAAAAGAACAAAAGCCGCAATGTCCACGAAAGAGGCGATTGATCTTGCCATCTCCTATGGTACTGACTCCATTGTCACCCCAAGCTCCAAGATCCAGGTTATCACTGGACTTGGAAGAGACCGCCCCCCTACTAGAACCTCAAGACCTCCAGCCTTCCTCACCAATATCCCCAGGGCCCCACCTGAAAAGAAACTCAATAACAATGGGAAGACCAACTGCATGCTCATAAATTGCAGATCGGCCACCAAGCATGCAACAGAACTGGCAGAAACCATCCTTACCCATGACATAGACATCGCGTTCATCACTGAGACTTGGCTGAATGAGCTCTCTTCCCCAAACTTCGACATGCTTGTGCCCCCGGGCTTCTCAATCATCAATAAAGACAGGAAAAAACAGCGAGGAGGGGGTATCGCTATCATACACAAGAGCAACATCTCCGTAATGGAAACCGACTCATCAAATACAACACGTTTGAATACTTAACAGTCACCTTTAAGACAGGGGATTACAAACCACTATACTGTCATCTCCTTTATCACCCGCCAGGCAACACCACCTCATTCGGAGAACACCTGTCCGACTTGATAACTCACTGCTCACTCCGAGATTCCAACAACATTATACTAGGTGACCTCAATCTACACTGGGAGGAGGAAAACAACTCACTGATCCAATCCCTGACCGAACTGTTACTCAACAACAACCTTACCCAACATTGCACAGAACAAACCCATAACAGAGGCTCAATACTAGATGCCATCATTGCTCAAGTAGACGCAGTCTCCATTGACCACATCATGCCTGTCGACTGGTCAGACCACCATATCATTATATTCCACATCAACCAAACGACCCCACGCCTGACCAGCACTCAGGAACCCCCCCACTGGGCAAGAAATCTAAGACAGATTCCACTTGCAGACCTGGAAGAAAGGGCTAGTTCACTCCTTCCCACACAAGCGACCTCTCCACAACAGAACTCACCTCACATTACAGCACAACAATGACTTCCATTCTGGACCAAATAGCTCTCATGAAACAAAAAAGAGCCAGGAACATTCCATCTAGATCTTGGTTCAACACAGACCTAAACTCCGAAAGAAGGCAATTAAGAGCTACAGAAAGACTCTGGAAGAACCCCGTCCACTATACTCCTTGATCGACTCAAATCAGAACGCAGGAAATATAAAAAACACATCAAGAAAGAAAAAACTTCCTTCTTCTGTGATGCTCTAGACAATGCTAAAAATAGGCCCAAAGAACTCTTCAATCTCATCAGGCAACAAACTTCCAAGCCCCCTTCATCCTCAATGCAACCCTGCAAAGACCTCTGTGATAACTTTGCCAGTTTTTTTAATGACAAAATCACCAACATTGAGCTCTTCCTGGACGGTCACCGCAGCCCCCCCCAACCCAAGCTCGCTCCCGAGGACAGAAGATATCACTCCCAAGCACCACCCAAACAGCTGGAAATCCTTCAACCCCATCTCCGAATCAGAGATCATCAAAACGATTTCCAGTTCCAAACCCTCATCACACTTTGCGGACCCCATCCCTGCCCAACTGGCTAAAGAGCTCAAACTCACCCTAGCCCCGCTCTGGACCAAGATTATTAATAGCTCCCTGAGAACCGGAATCATGCCTGATTGTCTCAAAATCGGACAAGTCACGCCATTACTAAAAAAAACGGGCTCTGACACAAGCGATCTTAATAACTTCAGACCCGTCTCCAATCTCCCATTCCTTGCTAAAATCCTGGAAAGATGTGTCCTCCATCAACTTACTAAACACTTGGACAACACCAACCTCCTTGACCCCCACCAATCGGGTTTCAGAAAAGGGTGCAGCACAGAGACAGCGATACTGAATGTGATAGATGATGTACACAAATCACTCGATACGGATCGATGCTGTCTACTCATACTCCTGGACCTATCGGCAGCCTTCGACACGGTTGACCACAAACTACTCACTAAGGTACTCCAAGAAAGAGTCGGAGCAGAAGAGATGGTCTTACAGTGGCTCACCTCCTTTCTGCAGAACCGCACCCAACGAATAAAATCAAAAACCACACGTCTGATCTAATCCCCATCAGCAGGGGTGTCCCCCAAGGATCAGTTCTCTCCCCACAACTATTCAACATATACATGGAACCCCTCACCACCTTTCTCAAAAAACCCAACATCCCCTTCCACCTCTATGCGGACGATACACAGATCTATCTAGAAACCTCCTTCATCGATGACATTCAGAGACTAAACGACACTCTAAGAGAAGTCCAACGCTGGCTATCTCTCAATCACCTGAAACTCAACCAAGATAAAATGGAAATGCTCCTCATTTCCAACAAGGAGCAGAACCCCCAAATTACAGAATGGCTAGAAGCTATTGATGCTCTCAACTGCAATGTCACCCTGGCCGATTCCGTTAAATCGCTGGGAATTACTCTGGATCCAAAATTAGACATGACGAAACACATCAAGATCACCGCAAAGAGCGCCTTCCTAAACCTAAAACTACTCAATAAAATAAAACACTTCATCCCTCCCAACGACCTCAAACAAGTCACTCAATCCCTAGTGCTGTCCAGACTAGACTACGGGAACGCAACACTCACAGGAACAGCAAAGTCTCACCTTGCTCCCCTCAGATCAACTCTGAACGCGGCAGCCAGAATGGTCACCGGAGTCAAGAAATACGAACACATCTCCCCGGCTCTCAGAGAACTAAAATGGCTCCCAATCGAAATGCGTGCCAATTTCAGAACTGCCTGTCTCACGCACAAAGCCCTGCACACTGGAAAACCTGCATACCTGGCTTCCAAACTCAAGAAGGTCGGCCAAACAAGAAACCTTAGGAGTACGAACACTCTACTCCTCATTCCTCAGAAAACTTGCAAACAAAAAACCCTATCTCGATCCTTCTCAGGAAATGCGCCCAGAATATGGAACTCCATCCCAGTCCCTATCAGGACTACCCCCTCCTTCTTAAAATTCAAAAGGCAGCTCAAAGACTTCTTCCTCAACCGATCTCTCCCAAATGGATAGCTGCCGCCCAAGCTCAGAATCTTGACCACTGCGACACGCCGCCACTTTAAATCTAAGTCTCCTACCTCGCCCACCCCGACTCGTTCCTTGTACTTCTCCCCCCTCCCCGAACGGACTTTGTCACGAGTCAATGTATATATCATCGTTATATTGTGTGATTTCTCTGCTACTAATTTTGTAAAGCGTTCCGATTACTTTCGATTCGTCACGAATCAATGCTTGTACTACTGCCATACTATGTAACCTCTTCGCTGCTAATGTTGTAAAGCGCTCCGATACCTTCGGGTCTGGCCAGCGCTATACAAAACTCTTAAATAAATAAATAAATAAATAACAGGAAACAGTGTGCTACAGCCAATAGAAACGGAGGAAAAGTAAGTGGCAAGCACAGGAACCAATGAAAAGCAAAGAAACCCCATTTAAGATGTATTTAATACAAAAGATTTCACAAGCACAGCGCAAGCGCTGTTGAGGCAACACTTAAAAATGACAATTTGTTGAAGTAATACTGTCACAAAATGTGCTGTGTTACGCTGCATAATTTTCCTTTTCTTGCTGCATAATTTAGTCAACTCTGCCACATAACTTGCTTCACACCTGCTGCATAATTCCAGCGGTCCTGGATATTATACTCTGTGTATTTAGAAATATAAAAGACCAATTTCGCCGTTCCAATTTGCTGCCATCATTTGAATCCCCAGTCTCACCTCATCGTTTCTAACCAATAATATAATGCCGCCCTGCGTCGAGATGTTTCTGGTAGGCTGTTTTGTGTTACGTTCGTACAGTACCACCTCTCAGCCCTCTTTCCTTGTCCCGCCGTCGCAAGCTGCCTGTTTACAAACACTGGGAGGGACGGTTATTGGTTACCGGTTGGAGCTGCCTGTCTCGAGCAGCATCACTGATAAAAAAGAGGAGGGGTGAGGTGATGCGTCACACATCATCACTGGAGAGGAGGAGAGTTGGTGCGTCACAGCATCATTTGCGGGGAGGGAGACTGGTGCGTCACAGCATCACGGGAGAAGGCGCTGTGGTACCCGCAGCATCAGCAGCACAGCCAGGAGCATCCAAGCCGGACCTTGACCCGCCTGCCCAGGTCAGACCCGCCAGACGACGTTTTTTGAAGGGGTGTCGGCGGGAGGGAGACAGGTGGGATGGAAGGGGGGCGCTGTTGGTACAGCTGAAGCGAGAGAAAGGGTGGATGGGGCAGAGCGCGGATAAAGAGGAGGCTGGGTGGTAGAGGGGGGATCTCAGGTGATGAAGGAGAGAGAGGAATATGACTCCCGAAGAGAATGTGAAGAAGGAGCGTGAGCAGAGGATGGAGGAAAGAGAGGACGAGGATAGACAGTAGGGATGAGGATGAAAGGGTACATGGCAGAATAAACACAGCAGAGGAGAGCGAGTAGAGGGTGAGGAGGGGAGTGGAGGACAGAAGCAGAAACGGAGATGAGAACGAGGGAGAGTTGAGGGAACGGTATGGAGGAGAGGGGTTAGAAGAACCGAGGAGCTATTGGTACATTGGAGAAGGGTCGAGGAGAAGAAGATGCACCCGAGAGGGTTAATTTGAGGATTTAAAAGGATGGAGACGAGAGGGAAAGGAAGCTAGAGGCAGGAAGAGGGTGATGACGAGCAGAGGATGGGTCGAAGAGAGGGGGTCAGAAGATGAAATGGAAGGAGCAAAGGAAAGAGGGGCGCGAGGAGAAAGTGGGGAGAGAGGCAGCGTGGGGAATTGGAGGGGATTGAAAGAAACGGTCAAGGGGGAAACGAAGGGGTCTGCATGGAGCTGCGAGCGGGATCTAGAGAGAAGAAGGCATGAAAGGGGTATGGAGGGAAGAAGAGGGAGTGATGCGAAGGAGAATGAAAGAGGGAGAGACATAGAAGGCGTAAGGAGAGCAAGATAGAGGGGAGGGAGGGAGGGTGCTGGGTGACGCTGGGGGCGGAGGATACTCAAATGGTACTGCGTGGAGAGGGAGTCTGTGCAGATAAACAACATCCGCCCAACGCAGGCTGGGATCTGTTCTCTGTCATGTAGTGCTCATTTATTGTATTAGCATATCCATCAGTCAGACATACCCCTCCGTCGAGGGAGCCATGGTTCCTTCCAGCCCTCCATGTGCCCGATTCTATCAATGTGTGTATTGTTCGTTCTTTACATCTGTATATTAGAGTATGAAAGCCATGTTTGTTTAGGACATCATCTAACGCTGAAGGCGTAAAACTCACTGCCCTAATTTACTAAGAGGTGTGCCCGAAGGGCTTTTTAATGGTAAAAACATAAACACAACGGAAGTGGCAGTTGGTGACCCACAAAAATGGTGGTCGACATAAATAGAATAAAAAAAAATACATACAAATAAACAAACATTAAAATATGGGAAACATTTTTTTCACTTACCTGAGCCTGCAGCACGTCCTCGATATTCTCCAACCCCTGGCTCCAGACTCCTCCGAATGCAAGGTCCCACAGCTCCCACAGGTCATTATCTAATCCAGACACTTCTCTCATGCCGAAGAGCACTGAAGGCCTGTGCCTGTTCTCCAACCCCGGGTGTTGGAGAGGTTGAATTGCGCATATCGGTTTGGCCGTAGCAATGTATCCGACCAAACCAACATGCTCCGTTCTGCAGAAAGCTGGAAAAATAAAATGGTAACAAAATTGTTTTATTACCATTTTATTTTTCCAGCTTTGCACAGCAGTGTGTGTGTGTGTGTGTGTGTGTGTGGGGGGGAGGTAGTGCTCCTCCACTCCCATGGAGGAACTGCCACTGCACAATGCTCTGCGTCACTTTCTGCCATGCAAACTTGCATGGAAAACTAGTAAATAACCCACAGTATTTCTTCTATCTCTATGCGTATATAGTACATATTTGTAAATATATTCAGAACCTCATTCGAAGTATTACAGTAGCTTTAAACTTGATACATATTTGTATCAAATATACAATGACGGTTTCTTGGTAAATTGAGTTTGGTTCCCTTTTTTTTGTGTCCGCCATTTCCTGAAATACGCAGATACATTTCCATAGAAGAAACAGTGAGTTAAGTGAATTATAATACGTAAAAACTGATGTCAAAGACCTTTTTCACATTCATTCTCCATTAGGAGGTGGGAAACTTGGACTTGGGTGCAAAAACGGATTCAATTCAGTGTGACAACAAAATCTGCTTAAGCAATTTTTGGCCCTGATTTTCCCACAAACCCTTACATTGAGAAAGAAAATATATTAAATAGCTCTTTCAGAAATATCACATATAGAATTATAGATGGGTAACAATGAATTATGGAGATGTTTTTCACAGAGGTGTTCTGAGTGACATCAAATAGACAACAAGAGCAACGTTCGAGTTGTTTATGATGTCACTCAGAACCTCGAGGTGAAAAACATCCCCTTAATTCACTTTTTACCCATCTATAATTTTATGCTATGTATGGCCCCAAAATCACCTTCTCCTGCTTTCAACTGCTACGCAGTGGCGTAATGGCGGAGCCAGAACTAACTCAGCCTCTCCTCCCAGTCCCAAATTGTTTTTTAAAACATATCTGCAATCCCTAACCAACCCTGACCACCTTCTCTGCTTTCCTTCCTCCTCCTACAGTGGGCTTTCTGCTTTCATTCAAAGCAGACAGGCTATCAGGGAGGTCAATCAGCCTGGCCTGGCAGGCCTTTAGGACATCACAACAATGGGTAACTAGTTTTATCAACTGTTGCCATGTCATAGCAGTGAGTTATGACATTTATACATTGAAATTAACAATAGAGGCATACACAACAATCGAATTATCTGTCTGTACACAGATAGTAGCAGGTATACATGAGATCACGACAGAAGGTGACAACATGGACTGGTGGTGGTGTAGAGAACAACTCATGGCCACTCTCAGTATGCTTGTTAATAGTTCCATGAAAGCACAGGGTGTTCAGAGTGTGGGCTGGCCTTACAAAGGTCTCAGTGGGTTGAGGGCCTGGTAGGGTGTTGTTCAACTTAGAAGTGGCGTTTCATGACGAAGAGGATGACCTATTACCTGAGGTAAAAGGGAGGAATTTACAGTGGTAGGGTGCAAAAGAGTGGTTCCATCCTGAATTTTGAGATCCAGTTTGTTAGTTCTATTTTGCTGGGCTCTTGACACTCTCCTGACCCTTCAATATCTATGTAGGGTCCCTTTACCAGCTCCTACCAAATCAGGTGTGTCATTCCGAAACTATGCATTCAATGTTCAGATCATTTTCAAATGATCTGATAACCCTGAATAGGACCCAGATGTTATTCAGTCTACCTTCTCTGTTGCACAGGAAAGGATGAACGGCTGGCCGAGCTTAATTAAGTTTACAATATAGTTTTTACAGATAGCTTCCTCAGCAAAACTGGAAAAAGTTAAACAAGAGAAGCAACAAATGAGAATTATTGACACTGCTCTCAGGACAGGCTAAAAATGCTTTGTGTCATTTCTCCATGGAGGACCACATTAAAGCTATAATACACTGAACAGTTATAGAGGCTCACTGCTTCCTCTTAGCACAGCATAGAGGCACAATTGCTAGCCCAATCACTGGCTTGAAACTTAACGATTGCTGTGTCTTACTTATTGACATTCCTAAGAAACAGATCCAAAAACATCAATTTCTTCAAAACTCGGCTGCTTGCATGGTTGCCAATGCCCTTAGGGAAGACCAGTCCTGCCCCACTATTAGAAGATTGTACTAGATTCCTGTTAAGGCTAGAATGAAATTTGGTAGGCTCTGTTTGACCCACTGGTCCCTGTTTGGGGTTGCTCTAGACTGTCTTAAGAACAGACTTGGAATTCACAATCCCTCTTGGACTCTGCAGTTGATTGGTATAAATCTCTGAGAAGTCCTAAGGTTTAGCAAGGCACAAGCAGCTAGCAAACACCTTGTCCTCTTATGCTTACTGCATATTAGAACATTGGAATGTTGAGCACGCCATTGAAAACAATGGAGTGCTCCGGGCTTCTAATGGTCGATAGAAGCCCGGAGCATCAACATTCCAATGTTTGTTCACAGCAACAGCTGGGAACAAAGGCCTCACGGAGCCCGAGGGGATTTCAACACTCTCGGGCTCCATGAGGCCTTTGTTTTACAAATTAGAACATTCTGCCCTCAGGGGCGGAATGTTCTAATAGCATTAAACCCCTCCGTAGTGGGCTCTTGCGGCCATTAAAGGCGGGCCCTCGCCTTCGACTTTTGCCTTTAATGCTGGAGCGGGCCTTTAATGGCTTAGAAATTAGGTTAAGATCATTCCACCTGATGAACTTTATCTTAAGCACTGCAGGGCTCTGTTGTCTGAAGCACTGGACTAGTGCTTGATAATGAAAAGAGCTGGCAACAGGGTTTAAAATCGTAGATGGCTGATGGTGGTGTAAAGGGTGCGCATCTACACACAGTAGAACGAATTGGGAAAAATCTGATAATAGATCTAAAGACCAGAATCATGGACGTGTGGAGGGATCTTTGGTAGGTTAGGAACAACCATTTATGTTTTTTGTGTCTGTAAATGGCCATGAAGTATATTTGAATTTGGAATGGCATGTATAAATTGTTCAACTGAGTATATCAATAGATGTCTATGTCCTATATAAATGACAAATAATAATATTAATAATGTTAACAATAATAATAATGACAATTAAAACAGAAGTGTCTACCTCTCTGATAAATAAAGTATGCTACCGTTTCAAAGGGATGAGGCCCATGGATGCTGTGTTACATAGAAATAAAAGTCAGACCAGAAGACAGAGATTATCACAATAAATTATATAAAAATATGTTTTCTAAATTTGTATTCCATTGCCTGTCTACCATGTAACAGGTTACCACAGAAAGTGTAAAACAAAGAAGGCCATAGTGATTCCTGAAACGTTGGTCTCTTATGAATACACTCATCCTTCTCTTGCTTTTGTATAAGGATTGAATGGGTTTTAAATTGAGCATGACAAGAATACGTATTATTTTTGACAGAAAAATAAATCAGATTTTTTTTTCTCCCTATCCCATGTCAGATGCTGATTAACTGTTGCCAAACCTGTCAAAGTGGCTGTTTTTAGCGAGCAGAAGAAGGGGCTGTGAAGAGACTTCATAGGTAGACGAGTTGACCATAGAAGAATGAACACCATAAGACAGTGCATGATCTGCCATCATTTTAAGTTGCCAACGGTAGACAATGAGTTGATAAGTGCGCTACGGCTGACCGTATCAGAGGAGGCAGTGCCCTTGAGAAGGATGAGACTGGACGATAGATGGTTGTGGTGATAAACTTAAAGATGTTATGTTATATAGTTTATAGAGCGCACGGCTGCCCCAGCAAAGTGGCGTCCCGGCGCTAATAACAGTCAAATGGAGAGGACCACTAAGAAAGGCACAGGGACCTACAGTGAGGGAAAGAGATGAGTCTTAGTTGCCTTACGGAATGCCAGGTAATTATTTAGGCTGCGGATGGACAGTGGGAGAGAGTTCCAAAGTTTGGCTGCCAGTGTGCGAAAGTCACACCCCCCAGCCCGTGCTCTCCTTACCCTAGGAACAATCGCGAGATGTTGGCCCATAGAGCGAAGTTGGCGGGAGGGGATGTAGGGCGAGAGCAGGGTAGCCAGAATGGCAGGTGAAGAGGAGTTCAGGATCTTGAAAGCGATGCAGAGGGACTTAAATTCCACGCGTCTGGCCACCAGCAACCAATGTAGTCGGCGAATGGCAGCAGAGGTAGAGCAAGTCCTCGGGAGGCCAAGAAGAGTTCTGGCCGCCGCATTCTGAACCCTCTGTAATCTTAAGATCTCTAACTTGTTGGTCCCCAGGTAGAGCGAGCTGGCGTAATCCAGTCTCAACAAAATGGCAGCCTGGATGCTAACCTGCCAAGTGGACGGATCAAAGTAACCTAACAATGGTTTGAGTCCCCGCAGAATGCCCGTACAGGTCCCCGCCACTATCTTAGTTTGGGCCTGAAAGCTGAGAGCAGAGTCCACCCAAACACCCAGATTCTTTACCACCTGTTTAGGGGTTGGGGCACAGCCCAAGGTTGTGGGCCACCAATGCTCACTCCACAGCTCACCATCCCGCCTAACCAACAGGATTTCAGTCTTGCTTGCGTTAAGCTGCAGACAGTTGGCAGACATCCACTCAGAAATGGCCGTGAGATTGCTCCGGAACATTGAGGCATCCTGCGCTGAGTTGCCAGACAGTGCCACTACCAACTGTGTATCGTCGGCATACGATACCAATGTCAGGCCTCTGCTCCTAGCCACCGCTGTTGGAGGTTGAACGTACAGATTGAACAGCGTAGGGCTCAATGCTGAGCCCTGTGGCACCCCTTGTTGAATAGTATGAATCCGAGAGCAAAAAGGGGGGGCCGACACCTGAAAGGTCCTCTCAGAGAGGAAGGAGGCAAACCAGTCGAGGGCTGAACCCGAAATCCCCGCCCCCTTCAGCCGTTGCAGCAGGATCTGGTGCGAGACCGTATCAAACGCGGCACTGAGATCTAGTAAAATCAGTGCCGATGTACGTCCCTCATCCAGTGCGGCTCTCAGATGTTCAGTCACTGCTAGAAGGGCTGATTCCGTACTGTGGCCAGGGCGAAAGCCGTTCTGAGAAATGTCCAAGATGTTATTGTCTTCCAGGTAGCGTGTCAGAATGGAATTGACATGGGACTCAGCAATCTTAGATATCCATGGCAGGAGAGATTTTGGACGGAAATTCTCCAGTTTGGCTGTGTCCAAGGAAGGCTTTTTTAACAGGGGAGTCACCCTCGCTTGCTTCCAGATCCTAGGGACAACTGCCCTGGACAGGGACAAATTAATCACCTGACACAAAGGAGACAGGAGTACGGGTAGGTAGTTCATAAATTGCTCCGGTTTAAGGGGGTCGGCAGGAGAACCTGATTTCACCTTGCTGCATAGCATCCGCATCTCGCCTGAGAGATTGATGGGAAGGACGTAAGAGTGTAGGTGGTACAGGGACTGAGTGCTGAGCCCAAAGATGGA
The DNA here is from genome assembly GCA_963921515.1 of Calotriton arnoldi. Lineage (NCBI taxonomy): Eukaryota > Metazoa > Chordata > Amphibia > Caudata > Salamandridae > Calotriton > Calotriton arnoldi. The sequence continues at coordinate 1,324,003 of CAWUFW010003340.1, forward strand.
GTAACTGGCAAGAAGGAATTATAGATGTTCTCCACCTTTTCCATAAAGAAGGTGGCAAGAGCCTCACATTGCTCATCTGATGTCATGCGGGGCGCTGGGGGTAGCCCCGCCTGTTTAAGATCTTTAAGTATTCCAAAGATACATTTAGCTGGGTTTTTACTGCCCTTGATCTCAGCTGCGTAATAGGCTGCCCGCTCCAACTGGATGGCCCTGTGGTAGTCCTTAATAGCTGCCTGATAACGCCCCTTCGAGATCAAATCATAGTCACATCTCCACACCCGTTCCAACCTTTTACAGACTTTACGCATGCTGGCAAGCTTATCGCTGTACCATGGATTAGACTTGGTGTTACGGCACTTGGACCACCTAGCTGGAATGAGCACGTCTAGTGGCTGACGGATCCAGTCCGACAGTGCTTTGTCGGCAGCATCTGGGTCATCTGGTAGGTTGAGGGCATTTGTAGCCAGAAGGGCATGAAATTGTTCAGTCTTTAATTTATACCACGGGCGCCTGTAGGAGGAGTGCTGAACCGCTCTCTGAGCGGGCTCTACCCCAGTGAGGATCATAGATATAAGGTAATGATCCGACCAGCACACCGGAACCGGGGGATTGACTGTGAGAGAGCGGAGATAATTTGTTGTGTGATCCATGGAAATGTGATTGAAGTTTTCTGTAGAGATTGTTGGAAGAGAAGTATTAGGTGAATAGATCTTGTCTGAGTCGGCATTTTGGAGAAGAATGGAAGGGAATTGCGGCTTTAGTTGAGGGAAGAAGAGGATTTGACAGCAGGCTTTTTGGGAATGATGACAGTGCTTGTAGGAAGCTGGCTCTTTATATGGTGGACCAAAAAGAGGCATGCCATGTAGAGAGTCCAGGCGAACCCCAGAAGAAGGACAAAGGCACAAATGACACCCCAAATGCTCTCTTTTGTGGTAATGTGGGTGAGCAGTAAGTGAAACACACTCAATAAAGAAATCTGACACCAATTTATAAAGATAACACATACTTTTATATAAATTTAGATACCAAGATCATTTGAATCGGGTAAGAACTTTTTGAGTTATGAATTTTTACAGTTTTCAGAAATGGACACTGCCTTTTCTAGATCGGTAATATTATCCTATGGAGGAAAAACATGTATTGTATTTGGGCACTTGACAACAACTTACAGGACTGTTCTTCAGGACTTACGGTGAGTATGGGACAAGGTACAAGGCCACACCAAGTCACCTTGGGAGGCTCTGGGGCATCCGGGTGCTGACTGAGGTGTGTCATGGCGTCGGGTGTCCCATTCACTTCAATAGGAGAATGGTCTGGTTACCAAGAGGCTGCAAGCAGGAACTGGGGACCAGCCTGTGGGAACCCACAGGAGGGCTCAACCCTTGAGATCCTCAGGTACATGGGGACACCTTTGATCCACTTCTCCTCGGTCTGTGGGGTTCGGGTGCAGTGGCGTCTTTTGATGTTGGATTCCGGTGCAGGAGTCTCTCGCGGTTGGAGGGGCCTGCAGCAAGAGGCTGCAGGCGGTGACTGGAAGTCAAATCTTTGCAAACCCAAGCATGGGCTTAGCTCTTGTGGGACTGGGGACTCCGTTGGCACTGTCACCTGCCTTGAACTCGGGCTCTGGAGCGCGGGCGCATAGGCCCAGTGAGGAGTCGGGTAGCGGCAATCACAGACACACGTCTTGGACTTTGTTTTGCAGAAGAGGGGCAAAGAGGACAGCTGGGCCACTCACAAAGTGGTTCTCACTGTCCCTGAAGTCCCTTGACCCCTTTCTTAATACCAGAGACTGTATGCACGAGCTTGTTGTAGGCAAGACCTGTATCTGACAATCTACCGCTAGAGAAATATAAATAACAAGACCACCCTTTGGTCTGCCAGCCGAAGAAGGGGATACCAAGATCATTTGAATCGGGTAAGAACTTTTTGAGTTATGAATTTTTACAGTTTTCAGAAATGGACACTGCATTTTCTAGATCGGTAATATTATCCTATGGAGGAAAAACATGTATTGTATTTGGGCACTTGACAACAACTTACAGGACTGTTCTTCAGGACTTACGGTGAGTATGGGACAAGGTACAAGGCCACACCAAGTCACCTTGGGAGGCTCTGGGGCATCCGGGTGCTGACTGAGGTGTGTCATGGCGTCGGGTGTCCCATTCACTTCAATAGGAGAATGGTCTGGTTACCAAGAGGCTGCAAGCAGGAACTGGGGACCAGCCTGTGGGAACCCACAGGAGGGCTCAACCCTTGAGATCCTCAGGTACATGGGGACACCTTTGATCCACTTCTCCTCGGTCTGTGGGGTTCGGGTGCAGTGGCGTCTTTTGATGTTGGATTCCGGTGCAGGAGTCTCTCGCGGTTGGAGGGGGCCTGCAGCAAGAGGCTGCAGGCGGTGACTGGAAGTCAAATCTTTGCAAACCCAAGCATGGGCTTAGCTCTTGTGGGACTGGGGACTCCGTTGGCACTGTCACCTGCCTTGAACTCGGGCTCTGGAGCGCGGGCGCATAGGCCCAGTGAGGAGTCGGGTAGCGGCAATCACAGACACACGTCTTGGACTTTGTTTTGCAGAAGAGGGGCAAAGAGGACAGCTGGGCCACTCACAAAGTGGTTCTCACTGTCCCTGAAGTCCCTTGATGTGCAGGTTGGTCATCCTCAGCATTGGTGTCCTGACTGGGCACAACAAGCCTTGGCTGCTGCAAGGGGTCCAATACCCCAGATATCGGTCCTGTGCGACTCCGGCTGGTCCTGGTGTCCTCTCACTCGGTGGGAGGATAGATCTGACCTTCGGGAGCACAGGGTCCTCTTCCTGGGGAGCCTCTACATCGGGCTGGTTGGAGAGCGGCAACTCTGTGGACTGCACCTCACTTCTTCGTGTGCCTGCTGCTGCAGAGGAGTATCTCTTCTACTCCAAGGAGATTCTTTGGCAATTTGTGAAGCTCCGGCAGCCCTCTGGGTTTCTTGAGGTCTGCACAGCGACAGGATGAGTCAGGTGATCCATGAGGGTCAGGTCCTCTTCCTGGGGAGCTGCTGCGTCGGTCTGGCCGGGGAGCAGCAACTCGGTGGACTATACCTCGCGTCTTTGGTGTCTGCGGCAGCGGAGGAGTATCTCTTCTACTCCAAGGGAGATTCTTTGGCAATTTGTGAAGCACTGGCAGCCCTCTGGGTTTCTTGAGCTCTGCACAGGGGCAGGATGAGTTAGATGCTCCACGAGGGTCTGGTGCAGCAGGCACGCCGACAGGGTTGGTACCATGTCAGTCGTGCTCCCCGGTTCTCGGGTCAGCAGTCTTCTTCTTCCACTCCTTCTTTTGTGTCCAACAAAATCTGAAGTCTCTGTATCAGCGTCTCCTAACTACTCATTTTAGGGTCGTTAATGGGAGTGAGAGGTAGTAGCCAATGGGCTACTTACCCCTACCCATGGGTTCACTACACCCCCTAGATGACCGACCACTTCCTGTGGGGAGTGGGCATCACCCTGTTCCAGAATTCCTGATTCCACCACACACAATATGGTGGGATTTCTAAAGTCATGTTCAAGTCAGACATGGTCAGCCTAGAGGTGTGCCCGTCCTGGCAGTGCAACACGCCTCCTGCATAGCTAATTTCCCGCCTGTCAAGGTGCCAAATCGGCCCTGGACGGGGGTCAGGGGGGTGTGGCTGGCAGCCCCTCTCCTCTGAGGGAAACCAGATTCGCAAACCAAATGTGGCAGGCTCTTTTGAAGCTCCCAGCCTTGGAATTTACCAGCCTTTCCTGGGGGAGGAGGCGATAACCCCTCTCTCCAGAGCAGGCCTTGTTTCTGTCCTCTGAGAGTGGGGCTCTCACCTCCTAGGGGGTCAGAAATTCATCTGTGGTGGCAGGCTGAACTGAACCAGTCAGCTAGCACACTAGAGGGCTGTTGGGTTTTAGGGGTACCTCTACGGTACCTCTGGGTGCATGTGTTAATAAATCCATCACTGGAATCCGTCTGAGTTTATTAATATGAGGTGTTTGATAACAAACACCATTCCTTTCAGTGAAGCCATTATGTAGTTGGGGAACTTGTTTTGACCAGTGCCCAGTACATACCTTAAGATGACTTCCCTGCTCACTTACAATATTTAGCAATAGAACTAGACATCACAGGGGCACATCTGCTCATGCAGATATGTCCTTACATAAAATATAATGCACCCTGCCTTAGGGCTCACATGCCTACTGTAGGGGTGACTTACATATATTAGATGCAGTGACTTTGGCATGACACACAGGAGTGTGTCATGTTTTCACTCATGGTTTGCACAATGTCACACAGCCTGCAATGGTAGTCTGTGTGGAATTTGTATGTGGGTCGCTTAGAATGGCATAAGATGTGCTGCAGCCCTTAGGGACACTCTTTAGTACCCCTGTCCTAGTTACCTGGAGTACCATTTACTAGGGACTTAAATGGGTGCTAAAGCCCTTAGCCAATTGTAGCACAACTAGACTTTAGCTTTTTTTAGGGAAGTAGCACTGGAACTGAGGTGTTGTTAGCAAGCCTCAGTTCAATGTCAGAGTGGAAAACTAGCATCTAGTAGCTAAAAAGGGGGCAAAAAGTGTGTGTGGGTGGGGGGGATTGCAACAGAAGCCCAGTTCCCTACAGTGCTGGTATAAATATACAATGCCTAACCATTTGGAAACCATCCAACTCCACCTCCAAATCACCATCTACGTATCCACGTTCCTTTGATTGATGCTATTGTTTGCACCTCTTTCCATCACATAACGATGACAACCGCCTTCACCAAACATTAGTACATATTGGTACTAAACTCACTTTCAGAAGCTTTACAGTTGGACTGGCAAACTTTCTAGGTATCAATTTGAATTACATATGGAAAGTGTTGTAATGTTTGCATACACAAGTTCTGTATATTTATGTATGTATGTATATATTGCGCGTGAGCATTTGCCCATTGGTGTGAAACCGGTTGGCCGTTCCCAGTGGAGTGTCAGAGGAGAGAACATTGACTTGCAATGCAAATCAAACAAGCACATGCAAAGTAGTAATTCACAAATGTACTCACATAGTCTCGATGCACTTACCTGTGCACAAACATACGCCGAAAGGGCCCCAGTGTACGTTACACAAAAAAGTGGACCAATCCATACACTATTAACAGCATGTGTGCTAGGAGGGGAGGCAGGTAAGTGTGTAATAAGAATTGCTATTTGCATAGCATAGTACAAGCAACATATTCTTTATTTTGTCTGACTATATATTTGTTTATAATATGCAAACATGAGGTTAGGATAGTAAGCGTAGGCCCTCAATGCAATTAAATACTCCTGAGGTTATGCAGGCACATTATGGCATGTGTATCTTATGCATGAACAGCATGGCAATGTCAATTTATAGGCAAGAAGGAGTAAAATATGACATTCAGAAAACTAATTTAAAGTGTGTAGATTACACGTTTAAAACCATACCGCCAAGACCTAGCTGCAAAAAAGGTCATTCTATAGAAAAGGTGTGCTTTATAAATAGTATAAGATATTTAAATGATTCAGCCATGATTGCATTTGTTCTTTTAACTTATTTTCTCATAATTGATTGTTAAATGTAAGCCTGGGGTTTGTTAACCACAGAATTTATTGAATCGTTGTCAACGTTTCAAATTATATCCCCCTTCATTCTTTCCTGCCCATCTCTTTGTATCTTTTCAGTGAATGGTCCCATACTGTCTACCTTGGTTAGTTTCTTACTGTTCTGTACATGTCCCTACTCTCTTTCTCTTGTCCATTTTTGTGACTCTATCTCTTTCTTCACTCTACAGGCTCTAGACCACCATCACAATACCACCACCAATAATACATCACAATCATAAACACAACTGTTAATACCACCACCACTGTCAGTACCCTCATCATCAATACACGCCCAGCAGCATCACCACCAATAATGCTATGACAAGTACCACTAACACTGTCATCAGTACCTCCACCACCAGTACCATGATCACCACCACCAATACCACCACTACAACTACAATCACCAATGCCACACCAATACCTGCAGCCAGTGCTTTAAATGGGCCGGTACTCACAGGTACTGAGTACCGGTGTTGGAAACGGGGTTACCGAGTCCGGCACGGTAGCATGGCGCGAGGCGGGAAAGCACCCGAAGGCAATGTGTAAGGCAGTTGTGCAGCACACACTCACTTGGACTCAGTAATGCGGACGCAATAATGTGACACCACACCAGGCATGTGTATTAAAAACAAGTTCTTTTATATAAATCAATGCAGCATCAGATGAGGCAGATTAATTCAGGGCAACATTTCAAGTCATTGCATTACTCAACTGGTGCGCACTTTCATTAAAGCATCATAGCTCATCAACATTGTAGGCCACTAAAAGGCCGCAGGAATCATCTCCTAAACGTAGCACCAATAATGATCACAGGGTGCAATAATAAAACATGGGCCTAAAACATGCAGTTCACCTCATGAATATTCAATTACTTATAAATGGCATTTCACGTTACATTCCAAACAGGGCCTGCATTAATCTAGGCGCAGCCACATTCAGTACAGTGGGCGTCGCAACTCCGGTACACCTGCAACATAAAACACTTCAACTCTTGGCGGTGTACACTTCAGCTCAATTCAATTAAGCACCTTCACACTAGGCAAAGACTTTGCAGTTATAAGCATATGCATCAGGCCTAGACAGTAATTACAGCAGGCGTAACAATGAGACTGGTGAACAACTTAGGGAACCCCTCAACATGTCCTTTACTCTGGGGCCTTCCTGTAAATGAGGACTTCTGTGTCTCTCAGGGGTTAATTGAGGCCAGGCCCACTCCTCTCCGGGTCCTCGCCTCGGGGGTATAATGATTGATGGCTCCCCCCTTGTTATCAACAGGGTAATGGTGGCCCCCGGCCCCCAGTGGCGTTCTTGCGTGCCCTAGGGGCCTCCCGGGCTCACCTGCAGTGTTTCTGTTGGTCGCTCTCCAGCGCGACTGACTCTGTTCTGGCCGGCCCGTGTTTTGCAGGGCAGGGCCCGGACTGGGGTCCTCGGCCTTCTGGCCGGAATTGCGGGTCGTTGGGGGGCCGGTATCGCTCTCCTCCGGCCCCCGTGGTCAGATGGGGCGATTGCGGGGAAGGGAGCGGGAGCCGGCAGTCCTCTCCGGACGGCTTCCCGTCTCCCTCTGTTGATTCGGAGCTCTTCTCCGGCCTCCGTCGGCGCTGGGGGCGTGGCGCGAGCCGGCGCCCAATCCTTGCGCGGCCTTCCCGGGGGCGCGGCCGATGACGCGGTCGGCGTCCCTGGTCTCCTGGCAACGGCGTCGGCGGGGCCTGGAGGCCTCGTTCTTCTTGCTAGGCCTCAGTTTCCTCACGCGAGCCCCTGGGCCGCAGCGGTGATCTTTGGGCCACGACTTCTTCACGCGAGGGCCCCTGGGCCGCGGCGGTGATCTCCCACACTCCGGAACTTCGGTGGGGGGCGCGGACGGCGCACCTCACCTCCCCGGCCTCGGGGAGGGCCTCGCTACCCCCCGCAGCTCCTCACACGCAGCGACGGCCGCAAGGGCAAATCCCAGCCACGAGGTCAGTGGCTGCAGAGTGATTCCTCCCACGTGGAGGTGCGGCGTGGCTGGCAGGGGCTGACTGGAAAGGGTTTTGGGGACAGCCCAGCAGCAGGCAGGATTAGATAGGGGGTGAAGGTCTAGCGCTTCAGGGCACGGCGCTTTACCTGGTGATCCCCAGTTTGGCAGTTCAGGTTTCTGGCCTTGCTGGTCGGTCAGGCCTTACAATTTAAGGTTTCTTGCGGCAGTTCTTGTTTGGTTGCTTCTTGGGGGTTTCTTCTTAGGAGGGGGGGAATGAGTTGGTGGTTCCTGGGGTGCTGGATGATACTTCCCAGCATGCTGAAGGTGGTTCCCTGGGTCCCCTCACGCTGGGCAAGGTCAGTGGGTGGTGGGCGTTCCTCAGCTAACTTACTACAGCAGTGCCTAAGCCTTGTCAGCAGCAGTAGTGTAGGTCTCCCCCTAGGCCCTACAGCCTGTACTCCGGCAGAGGTTCTCCCAGGATCAGTGGTGCCCCAACTGACTAAAAGATTTCCCTCCAGACCTCTTATACCCCTAGGTCAGGTGACCCTCCTAAAGGCGGCAAAACATAACTCCTCCCACAGCCCGGAAGGTTCTGGAACCTTCCACCATGTCTGGCTATGTGGCCCAGAGGCGGGGACGGAATGGATACTGTATCCCTATGTCCCAGCCTGACCCTGGCTACTAGTGTGTATGTGTGCAAGGCCTCTCTGCAGTAGCAGGGGCCTGTGGCAGCCATCTTGAGTGAGAGAGCACCTGCACCTCAGCACTGGTTAGCAGTGGTAAGGCGCCCGGAGACCTAGGTCCAGTAAAAATACGGTGGCAAAAATGAGGCGCAAAGGGAAAAAACAGGGCAAGACCACCCTAGGGCTGACAGGTCTAACACGCGTCCCCCCAGCCGAAAGAGGGAGAGCTTCCCAACCTCTAGGGAGTTCTCGTCGCTAAGGCGGAAAAACCGGGAGAGACCGTCAGCGTTGGCGTGGTCTACACCGGGTCGATGTTCCACCCGAAAGTCCATCCCCTGGAGGGAAATGGACCACCTCAACAATTTGGGGTTTTCGCCTCTCATCTGCATGAGCCAGCGAAGGGGCCTGTGGTCGGTCTGGATCAGGAAGTGACAACCAAAAAGGTATGGCCTCAACTTCTTTACAGCCCAAACCACGGCAAAGGCTTCTCGTTCGATGGTACTCCACCGCTGTTCCCGGGGAGTAGTCTTCGGGAAATGAAGGCCACTGGCTGGTCTTGGCCATCGTCATTCAGCTGCGAGAGCACAGCTCCTATGCCATGCTCAGAAGCGTCTGTCTGCACGATAAATTCCCGTCCAAAGTCTGGAGTCCTGAGCACCGGTGCGGTGCACATTGCACGTTTGAGGGTCTCAAAGGCTTCTTGGCAGGCAGCCGTCCAGATGACTCTGCGTGGCTGCTTCTTCGAAGTCAACTCCGTCAAAGGGCCCACAATGGTTCCATATCCCTTGACGAACCGGCGGTAGTATCCCGTGAGGCCGAGAAAAGCTCGGACCTCGGTTTGGGTCTTGGGGGGCTCCCAGGCCAAGATGGTCTCGATCTTGGCTTGGAGGGGTTGCACCTTACCTCCGCCCACCAGATGTCCCAGGTACACGACAGATCCCTGTCCAATCTGGCACTTGCTGGCCTTGATGGTTAGACCAGCCCGTTGCAGAGCCTGTAGCACCTCCTGGAGATGCTCCAGATGGTCCTCCCAGCTGCTACTGAAGACAGCTATGTCATCCAGGTAGGCAGCAGAGAAGGCCTCTAGGCCAGACAGCACCTGGTTCACCAACCGCTGGAACGTGGCTGGAGCATTTTCCAACCCGAAGGGCATCACCCGAAATTGAAAGTGGCCCTCGGGGGTGGAGAACGCAGTCTTCTCCCTTGCTCCTTCCGCCATGGCGATCTGCCAATAACCTGACGTCAAAACAATGGTACTCAGATACCGGGCTGCTCCCAGCCGGTCAATGAGCTCATCCGCCCGAGGGATCGGGTGAGCGTCGGTCTTGGTGACTGAGTTGAGTCCGTGGTAATCCACACAGAACCGAAGTTCTGGTGTGGTGCCCAGTGGGGCCGCTTTCGGCACCAACACCACCGGACTAGCTCAAGGGCTACTGGAAGGCCCAATCACTCCCAGTTCTAGCATCTTGGTAACCTCACCCTGGATACTAGCCTTGACCTTATCGGACAGCCGGTAAGACTTGGTTTTTACGGGCGGACTGTCCCCTGTGTCCACATCATGGGTACACAGGTGCGTGATCCCAGGCGTGAGGGAGAACAACGAGGCGTACTGCCCCAAGACCTGGCGGCAGTCCCTCTGTTGCTCTGGGGTCAAGGATGGGGCGAGGACCACTCCCTCTACCGAGCCATCCTTCTCATGGGCCGCCAGAAGGTCTGGAAGAGGCTCACTCTCCTCCTCCTCACTTCCATCTGTTATCATCAGGAGAGTGAGCTCTGAACGCTCCTGGTGTGGCTTCAGGCGGTTGACGTGGAACACCCTGTGGGGTTGACGGGGGTCTTCACATCGACGACATACGTGGTCTGGCCTCTCCTTTCCAAGATCTCAAACGGTCCAGTCCACCGGTCCTGGAGGGCGCTAAGCTCTCCTGGCTCCATGACCCACACCTTCTGTCCAGCGTCCAACTCTATCGTCCGAGCGTTCCGGTCATACCATTTCTTCATGACGGCCTGACTAGCCTCTAGGTTGTCCGAAGCTTCCTTCCACAGCTTGGCCACTTGGCTGCGGAATGCCAGCATATAGCTGACCACATCACGGGGAAGCTTCGAGGAAGACTTCTCCCACCCCTCCTTGACAAGACTGAGGGGCCCCCGAACGGGGTGGCCATAGAGCAGCTCAAAGGGGCTGAAACCGACCCCCTTCTGCGGCACCTCTCGGTAGGAGAAGAGCAGACAGGGTAAGAGGACGTCCCACTTCCTTCTCAAGTCCTCGGGTAGGCTCCGGATCATCCCCTTCAAGGGCTTATTAAACGCTCCACGAGCCCGTTCGTCTGGGGGTGGTAAGGAGTGGAGAACCGGTAGGTCACTCCACATTCCTTCCACATGGCCTGCATGTAGGCCGACATGAAAGTCGTGCCCCTATCTGACACCACGACCTTGGGGAATCCCACTCGGGTAAAAATCCCCATCAGGGCCCGCGCCACCACCGGTGCAGTGATGGTCCTCAGAGGGATTGCCTCTGGGTACCGGGTGGCGTGGTCTACCAGCACCAAGATGAACCTATGTCCTGCAGAAGTCGGCGGGTCCAACGGCCTGACAATATCAATCCCTACCCGCTCAAAAGGGGTACCGACAACTGGGAGAGGTTCCAGAGGGACCTTCACTTTAGTCCCTGTCTTGCCGCTCGCCTGGCAAGTGGTGCAGGTCTTGCAGAAAGTGTCAGAAGTGACGCGCATCCTGGGCCAGTAAAAATGTGGGACCAAACGCACAAACGTCTTGTCCTGGCCCAGGTGTCCTGCTAGTGGTATTTCGTGTGCCAACTCTAGCAGAAAGGCTCGGTAGCATTGGGGGACCACTAAGGCCCTTGATGACCCATGCACCGGAGCCTTAGGCTCACTGTAGAGGAGACCATTCTCCCAGTAGACATGGTAGTTACCAGTCTCTGTTCCAGTTGCTTGGGCTTCGGCCTGCTGCCGCATGCCTTCAAGCGTAGGGCACTCCTTCTGTGCCCGGCAGAATTCCTCCCGGGTAGGCCCTCCTTCCACCTTCCACTCTGCAGGGGTCGGCAGGTCCCCCACGGGAACACCATCCACCTCAGCGGACTCCGGGGCCACCACCCAGGGCTCCCCATCCATCTCACCGGGTGTTTCCTCCTGGACATCTCCTCGTCCAGCAGTGGGCTGGGCCGTTATTTCAGGCTCCAACCCGGGCTGAGTTCCTTGTCGGGCAGCCATGGACCGCGTGACGACGCAAGTCCATCCTGGTAATCCCAACATCTCAGCATGGGCATTGAACTCTACCTCCCTCCAGGCAGTATGTTCCAAGTCGTTACCCAGCAGACAGTCAACTGGCATGGCAGGGCTCACCGCAACCTTCAACAGGCCTGAGACTCCTCCCCACTCAAAGGGAACTTGGGCCACGGGGTAATGACCCATGCTATTATCAGCCATAACAACCGGGTGGAATACCTCAGGAATCACCTGCTCTGGGGACACCAGCTGACGTCTCACCATCGTCATGCTGGCACCTGTGTCCCTCAGAGCCTCCACCTCCTCCCCGTTCACCAGGACCCTCTGCCGATACTTGGCAGTGTTCGAGAGTACCTGAACCCGTGGGATGATCTCTCTATCCCCCAGGGAAACTAAGGTCAAGCCTGTCCACTCACCTCCCCTACCTAGGGACAACTCCTCCCCAAGCGCTACACTGGCCACCCGGGGCTCTTACCTCCTGTGGGGGCTGGGGTTCTCTTGCGACACTGGGGATCCCCCTTGTAGTGTCCAACCTCCCCGCACTCGTAGCACCGGACAGTTCTGGGCTGCTGACTCCTGTCAGGGTAAGTGGGTTTCTGGAATCCAGGTTGGGATGGGGAACCTACCCCTCTCCCAGGCGGTCTATTTTGGGGGCCTTTAAAGAACTCCCTCCTTTTATCTCCCCCTCTTTCTTCTGGGGGAACCCCTGTCCACCTTTCGGGGGTCCGCCCCGGCTCCCTTGTGGGACACCCGAGTGCTGACCCATGTGTCTGCCTCCTCTGCAAGCTCCCTCGGATTGGTCAGCTTGCGGTCCACCAAGTACTGGCGCAGCTCCGGAAAACATTTCTCTAGGAGGTGCTCTCTCAAGAACAGGTCGTACAGCCCTTTGTAATCATCAATGTTGCTGCCACGCACCCAACCCTCCAATGCCTTCCGGGCATAATCAAAAAAATCCACCCAGTTTTGTGTGTGAAGCTTGTGGCTGTTGCGGAACTTTTGGCGGTACTTCTCTGGGGTGAGGCCAAACTTCTTAAGCAGGGCCTCCTTCATGATAGGGTAGTTGGTCTGATCCCCCTTATCCAAGGTCAAAAGTGTGTCCCTTACTGGTGGAGGTATGTACCTGTAGAGACCTCCCCCAGTAGCTCTCAGGAACCCTATGGGCCACCAAAGATACCTCGTACGCCGCCAACCACTTATCGATGTCATCTCCCACACTAAAACTGGTTATCACCTCTCTAGGTAGATAGAACTTGGGCTCCTGTGGAACCCCAGCAGGTACGCTGCCACCATTCAAGTTGCCCTGCATCTCCATCTGCAAGGCTCGGAGCTCTAATTCCTTCAGGCTAAGCTCATGCGCAAGCTTCCTTTCTTCCATGGCTAGCCTTGCCTGTTCTCCTTCCCTGTCCATCCTAGCAAGTTCTAACCTCAATTGCCTCTCCTCCCTCCTGTCTTCAAATTCCTCTGCAGACAAACTCCCCCTGACGCACTACTGCCTGCCCTGGAACGTCTTCCTGGCAACACATTCTCGCTAACGTCAATGTGCAGTAGGTCCAGTTCTCCTGGGTTGTCTGCCTCCCTCTGCTCCTCGTCCCCTCTTCCCCCGGGTGGGCTCATTACCCATGCCCTCAAAGCTTTCTGAAGCACCTCCTTCCTGGCGCCTCGCCTGACGGACACCCCCTCTCTAGACAGAACTCCTTGAGCTGTGTCACCGTATACCTTTCTAGGTTGGCCAACTCAAACTCCATCCTGCTAGGTGGGGCCCCAGACAATTTAGAGAAAGGGTTCTAGACTGTAGGTAGCAGGTCTAACGCAGGAATGTACACAATCAGGCAATCACAAAAGAATTCTTAGCGCTTGCATTTCAATAGGTGTCCAATTGTGGCGCACACTGAGTCACTGTAGGGTGCTGCACAAACACCAGTCCTTATCCCACCGCTGAACACCAATGTTGGAAACGGGGTTACCGAGTCCGGCACGGTAGCATGGCGCGAGGTGGGAAAGCACCCGAAGGCAATGTGTAAGGCAGTTGTGCAGCACACTCTCACTTGGACTCAGTAATGCGGACGCAATAATGTGACACCACACCAGGCATGTGTATTCAAAAACAAGTTCTTTTATATAAATCAATGCAGCATCAGATGAGGCAGATTAATTCAGGACAACATTTCAAGTCATTGCATTACTCAACTGGTGCGTACTTTCATTAAAGCATCATTGCTCATCAACATTGTAGGCCACTAAAAGGCCGCAGGAATCATCTCCTAAACGTAGCACCAATAATGATCACAGGGTGCAATAATAAAACATGGGCCTAAAACATGCAGTTCACCTCATGAATATTCAATTACTTATAAATGGCATTTCACGTTACATTCCAAACAGGGCCTGCATTAATCTAGGCGCACCCACATTCAGTACAGTGGGCGTCGCAACTCCGGTACACCTGCAACATAAAAGAATTCAACTCTTGGCGGTGTACACTTCAGCTCAATTCAATTAAGCACCTTCACACTAGGCAAAGACTTGGCAGTTATAAGCATATGCATCAGGCCTAGACAGTAATTACAGCAGGCGTAACAATGAGACTGGTGAACAACTTAGGGAACCCCTCAACATGTCCTTTACTCTGGGGCCTTCCTGTAAATGAGAACTTCTGTGTCTCTCAGGGGTTAATTGAGGCCAGGCCCACTCCTCTCCGGGGCCTCGCCTCGGGGGTATAATGATTGATGGCTCCCCCCTTGTTATCAACAGGGTAATGGTGGCCCCCGGCCCCCAGTGGCGTTCTTGCGTGCCCTAGGGGCCTCCCGGGCTCACCTGCAGTGTTTCCGTTGGTCGCTCTCCAGCGCGACTGACTCTGTTCTGGGCCGGCCCGTGTTTTGCAGGGCAGGGCCCGGACTGGGGTCCTCGGCCTTCCGGCCGGAATTGCGGGTCGTTGGGGGGCCGGTATCGCTCTCCTCCGGCCCCCGTGGTCAGATGGGGCGATTGCGGGGAAGGGAGCGGGAGCCGGCAGTCCTCTCCGGACGGCTTCCCGTCTCCCTCTGTTGATTCGGAGCTCTTGTCCGGCCTCCGTCGGCGCTGGGGGCGTGGCGCGAGCCGGCGCCCAATCCTTGCGCGGCCTTCCCGGGGGCGCGGCCGATGACGCGGTCGGCGTCCCCGGTCTCCTGGCAACGGCGTCGGCGGGGCCTGGAGGCCTCGTTCTTCTCGCTAGGCCTCAGTTTCCTCACGCGAGCCCCTGGGCCGCAGCGGTGATCTTTGGGCCACGACTTCTTCACGCGAGGGCCCCTGGGCCGCGGCGGTGATCTCCCACACTCCGGATCTTCGGTGGGGGGCGCGGACGGCGCACCTCACCTCCCCGGTCTCGGGGAGGGCCTCGCTACCCCCCGCAGCTCCTCACACGCGGCGACGGCCGCAAGGGCAAATCCCAGCCACGAGGTCAGTGGCTGCAGAGTGATTCCTCCCACGTGGAGGTGCGGCGTGGTGCGCGCTGGCGGCAGGCTGGCAGGGGCTGACTGGAAAGGGTTTTGGGGACAGCCCAGCAGCAGGCAGGATTAGATAGGGGGTGAAGGTCTAGCGCTTCAGGGCACGGCGCTTTACCTGGTGATCCCCAGTTTGGCAGTTCAGGTTTCTGGCCTTGCTGGTCGGTCAGGCCTTACAATTTAAGGTTTCTTGCGGCAGTTCTTGTTTGGTTGCTTCTTGGGGGTTTCTTCTTAGGAGGGGGGAAATGAGTTGGTGGTTCTTGGGGTGCTGGTTGATACTTCCCAGCACGCTGAAGGTGGTTCCCTGGGTCCCCTCACGCTGGGCAAGGTCAGTGGGTGGTGGGCGTTCCTCAGCTAACTTACTACAGCAGTGCCTAAGCCTTGTCAGCAGCAGTAGTATAGGTCTCCCCCTAGGCCCTACAGCCTGTACTCCGGCAGAGGTTCTCCCAGGATCAGTGGTGCCCCAACTGACTAAAAGATTTCCCTCCAGACCTCTTATACCCCTAGGTCAGGTGACCCTCCTAAAGGCGGCAAAACATAACTCCTCCCACAGCCCGGAAGGTTCTGGAACCTTCCACCATGTCTGGCTATGTGGCCCAGAGGCGGGGACGGAATGGATACTGTATCCCTATGTCCCAGCCTGACCCTGGCTACTAGTGTGTATGTGTGCAAGGCCTCTCTGCAGTAGCAGGGGCCTGTGGCAGCCATCTTGAGTGAGAGAGCACCTGCACCTCAGCACTGGTTAGCAGTGGTAAGGCGCCCGGAGACCTAGGTCCAGTAAAAATACTGTGGCAAAAATGTGGCGCAAAAGGGAAAAAACAGGGCAAGACCACCCTAGGGCTGACAGGTCTAACAACCGGCACTTCTTATTTTTAGCACTCTGAGTACCGGCACTTCTCTGCTGCCAAGGAGAGTACCGGTACTCATAAATGGTAGGCGCATTGGCTGCTAGTGCTGGTGACCTGTCTGACAGCCAAGGCACATCTGTAGCAGTCACTGGTGAGCTGAGCCCCCGCTGAACTATTCAGCGTGGGCTCATTTGCATAATGTCTGGTGTTCACCATCATGCTGTGTTGCAAACACAGAATCGAGGCAGCCAGGTGACAGCACAATTAAGAAGGCCAAAGAAGGTAACAAGGTTAAAATGGCTTTAATCCTACCTGATTCTTTTGCATGAGTGTCTGCTTATGTTTGTCTGTTTGCCTGTGGGCGTTTTTGTGTGAGGAAAAAAGTGAGAGAGAGTGGGAGAGAATCGAGACACTCTTGGGAGGTATATTAAAGGAAATGTGTGGAATGCTTTGTGTGTGCACGTCTGCTTGTTTCTTTCTGTGTGTGTGTGTGTGTGCACACTCGAGAATATATAGTATTGTGCCAAGCAACAGCAAAAAACAGTATGGAAACTTCAAATATTATAAAACAAGGAAATGTTAAAACATCACCGCGTTTGGCTTTGGTTTTGTGTTAGGAGTAAACCTGTTTTGTTTATAGAAACGCATTTCTCATGTGTTTTGGTACGTGCTGTAAATAGTACTGAAGTCAATAAGTATCAGCATATCTTCCTCTTAGTCCCGCCCCTAGCCCCGCCACACTCGCCCCATTTAAATGAGTACCTGCACTATTTTTTTCCCATTCAAAGCACTGCCTGCAGCACCACTAGTACCACCATATATACCAACAACAATACCACTAATATAAACACCACTACCACCACAACCAACAATACCACACCACCATTACTAATACCACCTCCACATGTATCAATGCCACCAACATCACGCTACCACCACCACCACTACCAAGCATTGTCAAAGCCAATAGTTCGGTTTTTAATGTCCTATTCCATGGGAACATTATTTTTGCATACCTTGCAACACTAAAACCAGAACCATTGGACAATGCTTGTTTTATACCGACAGTCCTCAATGATCCCTTTCCTTTTGCCTGTCCCTACCTGTTTCCTTTGCCATCCCTCGCCCCCCTTCCTTTGCATGTCTCTCACAGCCTTCTCGATTCTCTGTTCTGTCTCTCTTCTCTTTCACTCTTACCTATGCTTTCCAGCCTTTACAGTGCCCCACCCGTCCCCGCTTTTTCCTAAATGGATGGAGGCGTTGCCTTTATGTAAATTCTAAGAGCGAATCCCCTCTGGGTTTAAAAACCAGAACGTTCTGGAACGGCTAAAAGCAGACGCGCTGGGGGACGGCGGCCTCGCGGCTCCATATCAAGCGTGACAGGAGCATTAATATGATAAAGGAGGCTGGTACAGTCAGGCCAATTCGGTGATTGGGTCTGCATCGACAGCACTCCAGACTGATCCAAAGAGGGAAAGTTATGGGGCAGGAGGGGGAGGTGTACTGTGCGCGTGTCTGAAAGTCTTGCTGTGTGTGGGAGATTAGGGAAATCCCTGGAGGGACTGATTGAAAAGGTGGATATATTACGCACTGAGGGTCCGTTTATCAAAATTCAAGACTTATGGCATTGGGGCGGGGGCATAACGAAGGCCACAGGCCGGGGTGGTTTGTGATGTGGGACGGTTAAGGTATGGGAGAACATCCATTGACAAAATGGAGGGAAAAGGGATTGTGATGAGAGAGAGGCAGGGTAGGGTTCAGTGTAAAAGAAGATGTGCACAGCGCCAAAGCTATCATTAATGCAGTAGGTGCACTGGCCCCGGGCCCTGCTTGTGAGCGGCCCAATGCATGCCAATTATAACTTTTTTCTGCCTAATCGGGAAGTGGACACATTTTGCTTGCGTCGTCCATGGCACACGGGATGCTCCACTGAAGTGCCCTGCTTGGCACAACGCTGCAGAGAAGCATGACATGGACACCAAATAAGCAGTGCTTAATTTGTGCCGGTGGTTTCCAGTGCTCAGCACCAGCACTTAATTGTGAGAGTCTGCCAAATGGTGGCACTGTTTGTCTAATAAACACAGCAACAGTTGTTTATTAATTCAATATGTGTTACAAATGATTAATACTTGTTGCCAAAGTCATTCCTATAGTTTTGGGGGCCTGAAATAATCAGAATTGTCACAACTTTAGGAGTCTGATGGTTAGTAGTTGTGTTGTTACTGTAGTTGGCAGCGCTGACAGTGGCAATGGGCAGTGCAGGCGGAAGTGACCTCCTGATGAAAGCCCTGGCACTTATTTTTTTTTTACAAATTAACACTGCAAATAATGGATGATCATACACCCAACTCCCGGTTATTTGCGGGTTACCCCAGTAGTGATGTCTGCGAAGGATTGGTGTTGATAAAGTGGAAAGACTGTGCTCTAGAAAAGTGGGCTGTATGGCTACATGTCCACTTAGACACTATAGCCATGGGAGCCACCAGCAGGGGGCGCAGTCTGTCCTTAGCAAGCATTGCTTCTATGACAGTAGAGAAGAGCTTTTAGTTTTTACAGCAAAGTTAAAATGACCGAATGTCCCGGAGTTGCCCAGACAGTACAGTTTTTTAATGGACTGTCTCGCCGGCCCAACACTTTCTGCTGAAAGAAATACATGCCCTGGTTTTTGAGAGGGTTGGGTGAACGTGCACATTAATCACAGGGGGATATGTACAACAGAAGTGGCGGAGTGAGGCGTTAGCCGTCGTGGCTTAACGCCTCACTCCGTCACTTCAGAAACGCAAGGCTGCACCATATTTACAACAATATGGTGCAGCCTTGCGTTTCCCCCTCCGCTGGCGCTACACTTAGCAGTGTAGCGCCAACGCAGGCACCCTTGCACCATAGTGCAAGGGTGTCTGCATGCAGCGGAAATATTGTTTATGTACAGGAAGGTCCCCCTTCCTGTACATAAACAATCTTGAAATGCCATTTTGTCACTTCTATGTGTGCTCCTTAATGCAGCACACATGAAAGTCACAAAATGTCATTTTTTTAAAGATTTTTTATGTACGGGAAGGGGGACCTTCCTGTACATAAACAATAAAAGGCTTTTTGCTTTTTCCATGTGTGCTGCACAAGGCAGCACACATGGAAAAAGCAAAAATGAGGAGAAATATAGCATTTCTAATCGTTTCTCCAACTTAAGACCAGGTTTTCCCTTGTCTTAATTTTGGCGCTGCCTCCTATTTACCACTGGCGTAACGAAAATTGAGGGGGCCCCCCTGCAAGGTACGGGGAGGGGCCCCCTCCGGACAAACTCGGGAGCTCTCTGGCCAAAGTTCTGTGCTGAGGGGGCCTCCTGTAGCTTGGGGGCCCCCCCGCACCGCGAGGGCTGCGGGGGCCTGTGTTACGCCACTGCTATTTACGCTGCCCTTGCAAATAGGGGACAGCATCAAAATCAATGGGTGTTGCGGTGGAACGCCCACTGTAACACCCACTGCCCACCCCTTTCAGGCTAAGCATAGCATGAAAGGGGGCCTTATTTACAAGGGAGCGTTAAGCCACGTTGAGTGGCTTAACACTGCCTTGTAAATAAGGCGAAGCCCCTATCGCCTGGAAACGTCACAAAAAGTGACGTTCCTGTGGCGATAGGGGCTTGTACATATACCCCACAATGTTGTGCAGGCTCGAGTTTCAACCGGTCCTCTTAACTCACAGTTGCATACTGTGCTGCCTCCCCTCATTCAAGTAAATACAGCAAGATTTAATGAGGGGTGAATTGGGGCTGCAGAGCCCATAATTCAGTGTCAGTGAACATGGGCAGTGTCAACATTTAGTCCTATTTCTATGTCTGTGCCCATCAAGATCTTTGCTCTAAAATTCTGGTCACATCAAGCAAAGTCTGGTCCTTGCCTAGAGAAAGCGCTGGTATTGGCGGAAGGAGAGGAAAGCTGTGGGGAGGAGGCGGTGGTGTGGAGTGAATGCGGATGGCTGCTGCACTAAGGCCACTGTTGCGAGGACACAGCTCACTTCATTCGCACCATGAATTCAGTTATTGACGGTACATGGCCTCTGTCCAAGCAGGTTTCTAGGCTGCCCAGGCAGAGGGAAGCTGAACGAGGGAGGGAGGGCCCGGGAAGAAAGAATTAGGTTGCGGAGGTGTAAGAGAAACAGATATGTAAATAAAAAGATGGTGAAAGAGTAAAGTAGTCTGAGGGATTGAAGGTTAACGTGCCTACTTTGTGTCAGTGTTTGCAGGTGGTGGCAGCAGTGATCATTTTTGTGGAGTGGGGCTTATTTTTTCAACAGGCCAAAGCCTGTTCAGAGCAAAATAGAGAAAGGCAAACAAAAGAGAAAGAAGAAGGAAGAGAAAGACAGAAAAATTGCGACAGGGAGAAAACAGGGAAGGGAAAATGCACGAGTGTGATAAAGGCACATGAAGTGTGGGGTGGAGGAAGAATGAGGCCTGAGCTGGAATCAAAACTAGGCAATCTCCTTATTCAGCAACCCCATAGCAGTGGGCCCCTAAGGAAATGTTTGGGCTCTGACACTTATTTTTGTTGCAAATTAGGTACTGGAGAAGAGAGACAGAGAAAGAAACGGACAGAGCAGACAGAAGGAAGGAGGGACAAAGCCTTAGATAGACGGAAGAAGTAACCGGGGCAAGAGGACAAGAAAGGGTGAGATAGAGTGGGAGGAGAAAGGCCGACACCGAGAGAAGGGACAACATCTGATAGGGGAGAGGGAGATTTGAAGAGAGGGGGAAAAAGAGAGACATAGGAGAGACACTAGGTGCCAGCACATTAGCAGCACAGGAGGAAGGAGTGAGGGGGAAGAATAAAAGGTATGGACTTCCACTGGAAGAGCTAGAGAGCTGGAAGTAGGGGTGCAGAACAGACCCCTGCTGTGCACAGGGTCCCCGATCCTTCAAGGGGCCCCCAATTCTTCAGCGGGCTTTAATTCAGCCAAAGGCCAATGAATATGCCAGACCTGGGAGACTCAGGGACCCTCATCACATTCTACAGGGGGTCCCATCATTTTGAGTTACACCACTGAACGGAATTAGAATACATCTACTTCCTCAAGGGAGGAAACAGGAAGGTAATAATAATTGGGGTAGTGCAGAGATTGAGAGATAAAGCTCAAGTAAGAGAGCGTCAGAGACTGAAGCGGAAGGAGGGTTGGAGGAGAAAAGAAAGAGCGGGAAATTAGAAAGGGTGTTTTTGGTCGGACGCTCACACAAATGGTAACAAATGAAAAGCGGTCGTTCTAGGGGACACTGTACATCAGTGTGTTTTTCCCCCCCTCAAAACGACTGCATTCTTGAGCGTGTTTGCTCGGAATGAGAACATCAGCTAGAGTTTAGTACTGGTCAGAGAGTCTGTGGTGGACAACACAGGACAGCCGCGTGCCCTGACTGCAAAGCACAACGTTCACCATGACAGGAGCGCGCGCTCATATGCACGCGTGCCTGCGTGCGCAGACCCAGATATCTAACGTAGCTCATGCATGTCTAATACCCGAAAGGAAAGCACCCAGGGCGTTTCTCTCCGATGTGCAGTGCTGGAATTGTAAAATCTTTACTCCAGGAATCCAGTAACTTTGGGTCAAGGTGTGGCAAAAAAAAGGCGGTAAAGTGATGAGGTGACGAGTCATGAAATCAGTCTGACAGTCCACATTTACATTTGTTTTAAAAAAAATCTTCTACCACAAAGAAATTGTAATCGAGGAGAAACGTGACAGTAAATATGATCTGCCGTAATTGGTTGCAAAGGCTGCATTTAAAAATTTCTTATGGGGTGAAGACACCTGCTGCAGAGAGCTTTGTGTGCCCAGTAAATCTCACGAAATAATAATGATAATAATGGTAAGAGAACTCTGGTGGTTAATGCACTTGCTGCAGAGATCTGTGTTTAGTCTTGTCACAGTTTTGACCCATAAAGTCGCATAGATGGTTATTGTGTCTCCTGCAAAGACCATGGAGTAACATGCAGATAATAGATTTGTATTCTATGTAGATAAGTAAGTGGGTTACTGCTTTTGACATAGAATTCCTTTTACTACTTGCAGTTCATAAATTGCAATCCTTCTAATATAGCACATTGGGCTATGAACCGGCATCAAGGACATGCATGCAAACTGCAAGACATGAGTTTAGAACTTTATTGTTTTTTTCTCAATCTGTTGGTATTGTAAGGCTTCTAAAAGGGATTTCTTTGGGCAGTAATACAGTCTTATTAGTGCAGATAACCCCAAGCACCTCATTATGTTTTAAATCCTGACTTTGTGTTTCTGCCGGTCATGCACTCTTAACACATAATCCCTTACAGTAAAGACAACGTATCACTCCTACACCTTAAAACTCCTATTGTCTTATGTAACATTTTGTACATTGATTTACATACCTGTATGATATATTGTCAATGTATAATGTGTGGCAAAGCTCTTTGACCTACTATATTGGGATGAATAGCGCTATAAAAAAATTTAATAAAAAAAGTAATGCTATTTAATTTTGTTATTCATGAAAATACTTGTACAGTCCAATACATATGACATTCTTACAGTGCATGCATTTCTCTTATATACAAGGACTAAACAAAGTCAAAAGCTTGCCTCCAAATTGTAGCTTATCTTAAATAAAATGATAAGCTGTACACCTTGGTTTCCCTCCATTGCTTTGTCATCTGGGTGTTAGGCTCCAAATACCTCCCAGCCAGGGTCATACTCAAACAAAACACAGTGGCCAGACGGATCCCCGATCCAGCTCAATAATAGCCTCCGGATCCTGGGTCCGTCTGGATCCCCTTCATTCCAGCACTGCCGGTGTGTAATAGTCACTCCTACTAAACTAGATGATACGCATACGTAATTGATAAAATCCTCTGATCCAACCTTTACCTACCAAAATCATACACCAAATGCTCAATTAATAAGACCGTTTCGTCGAAATCATATCAGAACACAATATCCGTAACTTACCTCCACTATTCAATTTGGACTCTAGTTTAAGAGGAACACATCAGAACCTTTTGGAAAGTCAGCAATAGAATGCTGAAAATTGAATCCTTTGAGGGCATACCAATGGCAAAACGTGCACTGAACAAATTCTAATAATCTCATGTGAATTGCAATTTTGGATGTGAGGCAATTGATAGTCAGATAGTAAAATTGAGCAACCAATGTAATCCCTTCATAAAAACATTACCCTGAATTATGAGCTTGAATATTCTGGCTTTCAGTCCACACACGTTCTCCATATTGTAGTTGTAATATTTTAATTTTATTATAATTGTATTATTTATTATTTTATCATATTACTATGTTATATTATTGTAAAACGTGTTGTGTCAGTAATATTTTATTACACATAACAAAGATTGCTATTTTTGTGTAAGTATGAGTTAAATAATAGTGTGACAGCACTTTCCAAAACAAGAGACTGTTTGGATGGTGTGTAGAGATAAGCGGAAACCAAAACAGGAAGATCAGAAATCAAGCACATTCCACTTCCTGTTTTTTCATGTGCCAGTCATAAGCATGTCAGGCTGATGATCCAACCCTTGTTTGTAGCTGCAAATTTCACGGGAGGAGGATCTAGCAGAAAGCAGCTACTTGGGCCACCTTCTTTGCCAAGGATTGTTCCCATGATGGGCATGAAAACCTTTCTCCTGTCCCACCACAACACTATGACTCTGCTGCTACCCAGTGCATAATTTGTCCAGCTTAGTTTCACATGGAGACCACATTGTCCTAAAAAAATCTGTGGAGGAGCCAGCAGCTGCCCCCTGTAATCTATCCCAACAATTTACTAATTGTGGGCCATGCTGGCACCGGGTGTCACTCTTGCATCACCTCACAATTTGCCCTTTGTGAGGTCGGGAAAAATGAGGCTGTCCACATGCAGTCCTGACAAAGAATGTTCCCAAGGCAGGAAATCTATGGTGCCCTGCAGTCCCTTCCTCACATCACTTGCTGTTCCTCCCCCCACAGCAGCGAGTTACATTACCCTCATATTAAAGCCCAGTGGGAGAATGGAAGCAGCTGTGCCCACTGTCCTCATGAAAAAAGTGCCCAGTGTGCAAATGTCTTCTGTTCCTCCTGCCTTTTATATGAAGTCTGGCAAGTTTGTGTGTCCGCTGCCCCCCCGCCCTTCACACACATAGTTGTCCCACTTTAGGGTTCCTGGTATACCTTCTGCACGTCACACACATTCTGCCTACATTATAGGTTGCTATTCCGCCGATCCTTTCACACAATCAGTATAGTGAAGGTAAGCATATTGGCAGCTGCAGCCCGTGCAGGTAAGAGCGATGGGGCCGGGTTGGGGGGGAATTCGACAGACGACCACAAGGGAAAATTAAATAATTATTTTTCCCTTGCTGTTGTCTATCGAAATCCCCCCACCTGGCCCCACCACCCTACCGCTCGTATCGCTGCATATTGGGTTAAGTATGACTTTACCACAGTTAACTTTGCATATATGTACCTTGTCGATAGACTTATCTTCAATTTACGTAAATGAGGAGTTAACAATAGTAACTCTATTCTAACCTATTTCCACTTTCCTTTACAGTATTTTTCTAGTCAATTTTCTGGCTACAATATTTTTGTTGCATTATATATCTGAGCTCGATATTTTGACATAATACAACCCCAGAGTGAAGTGCTCTTACTCCATTGCCCTGCACAAGAAATCTGACCACAGCCCCGTCATTCACTCAAGAATACCTGAAAGTTGTCCTTTCAGCCACCAAGCCAATTCATAATCACATGGAAGGGGCCAGGGACTCACTCACAGTATCAGTCATCTATGCATGATCTATTACTGGTTTGTCGTAGAAGGGATGCCACCATTTAGGTTGCATCCTTTAGATAGTTGAACTCTTTTCTTATGGGTAGCACAGAATGTGTCATGTTCAGCACCCTTCAGTTTTCTGAGGTGAAGCTTACATGTGGATCACACTTGTCATCAATTTTGTTTAAGTATGTGCATTAAACTACTGTCAAAAAGTAGTAGGGCCTGAGCCCTGAGATACTATTCACAGGGAGATGATACACAGACTTATCTGCATTTAAAAGGTCTAATTAGATGACTTACGGCTCTAAGAAAAGGCTTATAAGAAGTGTCCACTGAGATGAATTGTGGTGGTCTCTAGCTTAAAGGAACAAAAATAGAGGCGCTGCTCATGGGTTCAGTCCAAAAGTTGCAGAATACAGCAACATCCCTCAATCCACGGGAGTGATCTGGGATCTCACCTCCATTTTTAAAAAAGCAAAGAGTTTGGAAATCATATGGGACGCTGAGCTGAGTTTTGAGGCTCATTTTGGCTCAATAGTTCCATCAGCATTTTCAAGCTTTGACTGCTAAAATATACACCACCAATTTATTGAAAAATACCATAAAGCCATTACTTGCTCATCAATTACTTTTAAAACTGGCATATACCAATGCTGTATTGAGTGGCCTCTCAACTTTATAGTGTGCTTCCATCATGTGCAAAACATGGAAGCAAGTCTGATCCTTAATTTAGGAAAATCCAATCATGTTACTGCTGTTTTTTTCCACCAGTAATCAAGAGATCACCTTCACGCTTGCCTGTTTGGTGTTCAAGTGTACGATGCGACTTGCTCTAGTTTATTTGCAGGAGGACATTGCTGGATATATGCCCACCTGCAATCTCTGGACAAGGAGCTTAGGCCTTCTGCATATCCCCATGATGGAAAGTACAGAAGAGTTGCCATCATAGGCCCAGGGATCTGGAACTCTCCACCTCTGAATTTCAAGGAAAAATATTCTGTTGGCCTTTAGAAGAAGTTAAAACCATTCATGTTCAGGAACTGATTTGGCTCTTATTTTTCTATCTTTGTAGTATGTCATGAAAGCTCTCTTATTCCATATGAGCTTGACACCTAGAGGCAATTATGTTTGTGCCTTGCACCTTATAAATAAATACAGCAAAATAATATTTTTCGGACAATAAATCCCCATTTTGTGCTACCCTCCACACCGTAAACTGTAAAATGAAAAATACCTCCCTGTGTCCTTCTACATTGCTAAATAAAGAATTCTAATAAACTTTCAAAACAATACTGACCCAGCTCTCCAGCCACAACACAGATTCTGCAACCCCTATGTCCATAACATGGATTAATAACAATGTGATATTATGCACTATGTATAAACTAAATCTAAGTGTTGCATTCTTTATGCCTACTTCTGTTAGTGCTTAATTTGAGCCGGTGGTTTCCGGTTGCTCGGCACCGGCACTTAATTGTCAACACCGGTAGTTTTGACAGTATACCACATAGTGGCACTATCTGTTTAAATTAAAGATGAGCACATAACAGTTGTTTATTAATTAAATAAATATTTAAGAGGACAAATACCTGCTGCCCAAGCAATCTTCATAGCTTTGGGGGCCTGGAATAGTCTGAATCGTCACTCGTGTCGGTGTGTGACGGTTAGCGGTTGTGTTGGTGCTGTCATTTGCAGGGCTGGCAGGGGCAGTGGGTGGTGCAAGCTGCAGTGGCCTCCGGAGGAGGGCCCTGGCACTTCTTTTTTTTACAAATTAAGCACTGACTTCTGTACTTCCCTACTTCGGGAATTCTTTTGCATGACTGTTTTTGTATTTTGAAAAACCCTAATAAAACCATTTATATAAATAAAAGAACAGAGTGATATTGTTACATTATCGGGGACCAGATTTACTAAGGCCATATGCTGGAGCAAACCCATACTACCGTAAAAGGTGTTTTGTGCTGGAAAGGTATCCATTTCTCAACAAAAAATAGCTTCGCGCTGGTGTGTTACTTTATGCTCCCTTGGGCATTACTTGTGCACATTAGCACAAACACCTGTATGTTATGTCACAAAGCCCAATCTACTAAAATAGCCGGATTGGGCTTTGCACCAAAAACTAATAGCTAACTGAAACAGGTGTAGACAAGGGGAAATGTGTTAATTTCTTTAAAAAGAAATGCAAATTGTGTGTGTGCTGCAGTGCACAGCACTCACCATTTCTTGAGGACTTCGTACTGGAAGAGTATACTTCCAGATCAGATACCAGGTAAGATTTTGCACACTTACCTCTGCGCTATAATGTGAGTCTGTGAACTGT
Source organism: Calotriton arnoldi (assembly GCA_963921515.1). NCBI lineage: Eukaryota > Metazoa > Chordata > Amphibia > Caudata > Salamandridae > Calotriton > Calotriton arnoldi. Next base: position 1,350,922 of record CAWUFW010003340.1, read on the forward strand.
GCAAGGCAGCCTTCTTACAACACCAGTGCAGGGGTTGATAGCAGCAGCAGGCCCTGCTCTATGTTACAACCTCCCCCCCCCCCATCGCCCTTGCACAACACAGTGCAGCAAATGTGGTCCTGAACAGCACGTAAAATAGTAAATCTAGGCCCAAGTACCTTAAGAATATTTAATTAAAAAAAATAACTTTCCTTAGCAAGTGTGATTCAAAAGACTTTGCAGTAACTTTGGTCACAACAGTGAAGGCAGTTATTCTAAAAGTAGTACATCCCGATTGCACAGGATTTCTTAAAAAGAGGGAATTCTAGCACATGGTATCAGGATACGTGTAGATGTTGCTGTGTGGACAGTATGATTTTATCAGGTGTGGATAACCATTTTCCTAGGTGCTGAAAAGGCATTTAATCAATTTGAGTGGTAACATCAATTTTTCTGTCTTTAAAAGATTTAATTCATTCCTTTGGCAACATTATACACGTCTCTATCAGTTAATGTGGCTCTAAACTGTGCCTTTTCTGAACCAGAACAAGTCTTCAGATATACATGATCATGCTGTCATTTTACCCGCCACTCTTTATTTTAACTTTGGAACCATCCATATGGACAACCAGGGAATCAGAGACTGGGATATAACCTACAATGCCAAAGCACTCCTGTTTCAGAATCCAGCGCAGTACTGAGCTTTGAGTAATGGGAAAGGGAGCTGTATAATGTGTAATTTGTCAGGTTGTGATGACCAGTTAGCGTGCTCAGAAAGAAGGCCCACCCGGCAATAAAGGCTTTCTTTCTACCAGCCTAAGGGTCTTATTTACAAGAAATGATGCATCGCTGGGCAAGGCAGCAATGTGTCAACATTTCTTGAGCCGCGTCAAAAAACCTTATGACACAATGGATGCGCTGTATTTACAATACTGGGCTCGATGGCGCAAGGTCCCAAGGATGCATCAGAAATTTTGACCTGTCCGTGGGTAGGATGCCGCAAGCAATCCGGCCCAAAAGTGACGCATTGCTGTAGTTGGTCATAAGACTGATGCAACTACAGCAATGCGTCAGAAATCAGAGGCGATAGTAACCTCATGTGTGGGGATCAATGTAATAGAGTGGGAAACGGTGAAAAACTCACCTTGGACTCTATTGCATTGGTCCTAGATGCCACGCATACAGGTGGGCATAGTGTACCTATGTGTACCACTATGCCTACGTATGTGTGACATATTATGTGAAAGTACAATGTGAGTGCATACAAGTCTGTGATGGTGAGTGATATTTACTGTGTTACCTACCTTATGTGTGCACTTACCTGTTGAGAGAATGTGACTTGATTGCAGATTACACTGTTTCAAGTCACTTCAGCTGGTCAGATACCTATGCCAGAGCCAATACGTCATTCCTACGCCTGGGTTTTAGAGGCGTAGGAAGTTCCACGCATCTCAAGCTCAGCAGTACGCTTGCCGAACATGTGTCACTTTTGCAAAATGTCATAAATACCAGTTCATGACTTTAACGGGATTTTAGGTGGGAATGCCTACCTTGCATATATTAAAACGAACGCGACGCAGCTGATTCCGACAAAGGTAAAAACTGACGCGTGCCTTTGAGAAGTAATGCATCTGCCTAGACGTGTCACCTTAAAAATATAGAGCAAAGAAAGCGCCGCCGCTGCGTCAAAAAAAAATTATGCAGCTGCGGCGCAAGGTACTTGTAAATATGCCCCTATGTCTATTGCTTGTGGTATAATGTGTCTGTATCAACCTACCAAAAGGCTACCTTCCCAGCTTTTTCTCCTGCTGCATAGTGCTGCTCAAGGAACTGCTTGCCACCCGACGTTGCTGTGCAAGTGCATTAAGCAAAAGCACATAGCTCATGCAGGATCTTAGTGTTAAAACTCAGGTGTTGCCTAAACCCCTGCAGCTCCTAGAGAGAAAGGTGTAATAGCATAAATGAACATTGTGGAGATCAGTATCAATCAGAGAACTGTCTTTTACTATAGTTATGCGCCCTCACTTCAGTTCATGACGCATAGCTTATAAATGCAGCTGTCATCTCATGATAGTGCCCTCTAGAATGTTCATTAATGCACTGCCTTCTGTGGGCCCAAGATCAATGTTAAGAGCTATTTAACTTGCACAGAGCAGTGCTTAGTTTGTAAAAGAATAAGTGCCTGGCCCAAAGTTTTTCCTAGAAGCTCTATTGAAAGTCATCTTGTAGACTACCAAGGCTGAATAGTCTTGAATCTACTGCATGCTTTTTTAATCCACCCCAGACACTCCCTTCCCCCTCTTGCAGGTTCTCTCTCATCCCTTCTTTCTCTCTTTCTTTGTCGCCGTTTTATAGTCTTTCTGTCACACTGTCTTTCCTCCTTGTGTGTTTTTCTCTCTCTTGCTCTGGTTGTTATTGTTATTGTTAATTGTGATTTATAGAGCGCTTAATACCTACAGGTCTCTAAGCGCTGGTTCAACATCTGATGTGGAAAAATAAGTACAGGTTCCCAAAAAAGTGTGCCGGTGGGCCCACCTGCAGCCACCGGATCAAATTAAGCACTGACAAATGTTTATGATTTACCGCAAGACACATCAAGACTCTACTTTAACGCATAATAACGAATTGCAATTTTTGCCACTCAACTACTTATTCTGGAGAGAAATGTGGAAACCCATTGGGAAGATTGGTAAATCCAGCATGTAAAGATTATCTTCCTCAGGTTAGTGGCAGGGGAGCTGGAACTAGGGGTGTGGGAGGTGCTGCAGCACCCCCAGAATACCCGTGTAGGAGTTCCAGAAGAAAATGATCAATAAAGATGCCTTTCAATTTTGTTTTTATCCTGTAGAATTTTCTGTGCATTCAATTCAATTCAAATTCCTTATTTCGATTCATTTAGAACCATAAAAGATACACATAAAATCGCATTCCAATAATTCAAATCAATTTGTAAAAGATATAAATACTATACATCGCAATAAGGGCTTTTAGGACGAATTTGTAAAGCGCAACCTGTCCCTACTACAGCCAATAAAACTATGTAATATCTAATAAATATCTAAAATACAGGCATTTATATTCATAAAAACATTTTGTTCTAATCCAATGACACTTGTCTATTTATTGTACTTCCTCACAGGGTCCCTTTTCACTTCATGGTACCTCAAATTCCGTCAAATACTGTCATAGATTTGCATATTTCAACTTCCCAGAGCTATAATAAAACATACAATGCTATATGCAAAATTAAGGTGCGTGTGCAATTTACCTCTATTATGCTATTGTTTACCAAAGTGTCCACAATTAAAGCTTTAGTCCTGCTTTGGCTCTTATAAGATTTACATTGAATAGGTACCTGCTTACGCCAAAGACAATTACTTGCAATGTATCAGTTTTCAAAATTCTCTCTGCCTCTTTGCAAACCCTGATGTTGAAGTTTTTGCAAATGGGTATGATCCATTTCTTCCTCGGTGTGCTATACTGACGGGCAGAAAAATAGTACATGCAGATCATTTTCTTTGGCTCCACTTTGACACAGAACACACAATTCGTTACTTTCGCTTCCAGGGTTACTACGCCATCTAGATCTATTAACATTTGTTTGTAGCACCCCATATCTAAACTTTACATATAAGGACTTAGCTAATTGTGGGCGCACCTCATCCATAAATGGCTCAAAACTTGGTACATCTTTAAAGAGAAGAAACTTGGTTGTAAGTGACCCATTATTAGAGCTGTGTAACATGCGATTTTGGATATAAACCCAAAAGTTATTTTTAGCAGTTTCTTTGATATTGATGTCAGCTGGGTCGGATCTTCCCAGAGATGCGATATACCCAACTTTGAGAACCAAGAGGAAATATGCTTCAAAAATGGAATATCCCTACTCCTATCGTTCTTTAATATCTCCTCTAGACCTTCCCTATAATGTTTCAGTTCCGGGGTTATCCATAATCTTACCCAGAATAGGAGTGGTCTTAATAGAGCGACATGGTCAGTGCGTTTAACATTCAGGTCCATGGTGATTGGAATCAGAGGAGTTCTTATAGGGAGGCTTAATATTTTTCTAAAAAATTTATTTTCTCTCAATTCGAAATTCTTTTTGCAATAAGGCCCCCACATTTCGGCCCCATAAAGGGAGGCTGATTGTGCTTTATGTTTAAAAACCTCCAAGGCTGGTGAAACTGCTTTCGAAACACTGCCTTGGTGTTTTTTGGCTATCAGTACTGTATTTTGGAGGAGGATTATCTTGTTTTTTTCCAATTGTGGTTTCCAACACATCTTTGTATCTAGGGTGATACCCAAATAATTAAAACTTTGTACATACTCTAGTTTTTCATTATTTAATACTAGATTCTTTTAAAAGATCTATGCGGATTTATTGCCATATACTTGGTTTTGCTGGAGTTTATTTCAAGGCCTTTTGTGATGCAGTATGTATAAAAACGGTCTATTAAACATTGTAATCCCTTGGGGGTCTGTGATATTAGTATGGTGTCATCAGCAAATAATAATGCTGGCACCAAATCTCCCCCAACTTAGGAGCATCATTCGCACAACCATACAGATAGTCGGGGATATCATTTACAAATAAAGAAAACAGGGTGGGTGCCAGTACACACCCCTGGCGCACACCTCTTCTTACGGGGATTCGCTTTGTGAGTTCGCCCCGTGGTCCCCATCTCACTTTTGCGAAATTTTCCTCGTGCAATCTCATAATTTGCATGAGCAATTCGCCAGGCACCCCTTGGCGTTTTAGCGAATCCCATAATAGGTTCCGAGGTATCGAGTCAAATGCAGCTTTCAAATCTACGAAAGCAATATACAAATGGCCCTTTCTTAGATTTACATACTTCCAGCAAAGGCACAAAAATCTAAATACTTGATCTATTGTGCTGGTTTTAATTCTAAATCCTGCCTGGAATTTTGAAAGCACATTTTCTTCCTCTATCCAGTCACTTAATCTATTTAAAATATGCCTGGCGTAAATTTTTTGTAAAATATCAATTAAACTAATTGGGCGATAGTTCACGGGATCATAGCGGTTGCCCTTTTTAAAAATCGTCACAATTTCTGCCCCTTTCCATGACGCGGGTATTGGCGTTCCAGAGGCTATTGCATTGCATAGGCAATTAATATATGGTCCCCAGACACTAGTATCATGCTTTAGCAGGTCGCCTGGTATTTTGTCCGGACCGGGGGCCTTCCCTGGCTTTACAGCGTCAATGGCCAAAATAGTTTCCTCCAAACTAAAATGTAAATTGTCGATACTTGGGTTTGGTACTAAATCAACAGCAATATTAGACTGGTCGATTTCTACCGCTGCGTAAAGACTGGTGAAGTGTTCGACCCAGGTATTAGCATCGAGGAAAAGATCCTTAGTATCCCTACCTGACCTGTTCCCTTTTGCTATTAACCTCCAAAAGCTTAGCTGATCTTTTGTTTTCGCTGCGCTTATTAATTCTGACCAAATATCATCATCTCAAATTTGTTTTGTTTTAGTTAGGGTTCTTTTATATCTGATCCTATTCTCTCTTATTGAAATTATATTGTTGTTTTTATTGCCTTAATTAATTCAGCCTTTGCTTCACGACACTCCTTGTTATACCAAGGATTAATTCCTAATTTCTCATCTTGCTTGCTTCTTTTGCCCACCTTCGGAGTATTACTCACGAATGGATTTAATGCGTCTACGAGAGCATTGTGTACCTCTAGCATTCGGGTTGAGTCAGGTAGTTTATCAATATATGGCAAAGAATATCCGCAAAGGTTTTATAAATGCATTCCAAAGAGTGGCTATTCCCTAGAATATGCGACCATTTAAGGGCTCGGCGGTTGTTACTTACTAGGGTTTCATCCACAAGGTTATTGCTTCCCTCGCTACATGAAGTCACAGGCAGAAATAGTTGCGCTGAGAGGGCCAGTTGTAGCGGTCTATGGTCACTCTCAGTTCTAGGCTCTATTATTAAGTCCAGGGCAATTGGCCATAACTCCATCGATACCATTATATAATCTATATTGCTCCTGGATTTGCCTCTACAAAATGTATACGCACTCGGTCTATCCGAGGGTAGGCGGCCATTACAAGCTCTTAGTCCGTTCCCTGTAGTTAATTTCATAATTTGTGCCACCGCCACAGTGCACGGCACTAGCTTGTCATTTTCTATATTGGGGATATTATTTGCTGCATCTTCACCCTCAAAGACGTTTTCAAAACCCACCACTGGTTCAAAACAACAGTTCAAATCCCCCAACAATTACCCGAGCCTTCGATTCTAGTGTATTTAAAAAGGAATCAAGTTGGTCTATCACTAATGATTCCTTGTATGCTGGGCTCGGTCTATTATAGATGTTAATTAAATATATCTTTTTTCCATCCCTTGCAGTTATTTTAATCCCGATCATATCATGGGATGGTAAGAAAATTTGGGTTATATCAACTTCAAGGCTAATCCTTACCCAAATAACTAGGCCCCCCGATGGTCTACCTCTGGCTGACGGAATGGCTTCCACATTAGGGGCCGATTCCGATTCGGGCCGGAAATCTCTCTGACCGAGCCGGACCCGGAGAGATTTCCGACCGAATCGGACCCGTGCAGCCCGACCGAACGAGTACGATGCGCACGTATGCCATCGGACTCAAGTCGGTCGGACTCCCATTGAAGTCAATGGGAGCCGGTCGTACAACGCGTACGCGGGCTCCCATTGACTCAATGGGTGCGAGGCGGACAAGGGCGCCCCCTACAGCGTGTACGCGGCGAAGCGACTCGCGCCGTACACACACAGGTAGGGGGGACCCATGGGTCCCCCCTGTGTGTGACTCGCGCGGCTACGCGTACAGGGGGGTCCGACACGGACCCCCAAAGTACGGCTCCGACTGCTCTTTCGAGCCGGAGTGCGCGGCTCGGTCGGACTGCTCGCGGCGCGCATCGTACTTACCCGGCCGGGGAACGTCTCCATTGCGCGGTGCGAGTCGAGTCAGAGCGAGTCGGTTGGTGCGGTTAGACCCGGGAACGAGTCGGTCGGAGCGGTCGGGACGCCTGGACGAGTCGGTCGGCGATTTCGCATCGTACTCGCTCGCCCGGACGCGCGTACGAATCGGTCGGGCAATAGGGCTCCGAATCGGATCCGGTTAAGCCGAATCCGATTCGGAGCCCTACCGGCCGAGATCGGAATCGGCCCCTAAATGTCTTATATCCTATTCTATGAGGAATTTCTAGTGCCCAAGTCTCCTGCAAAAGACAGATATCACTCTGCTCTATGTACTCATGCCATTCCATGTCTCTGAGATTCCTATTGAGGCCTGCTATATTCCATGAGACAAGGCGTATTTCCGGCTGTGAACCTGATTCATCATCAAGAAGTAGATTATTACTCGCACTACAGTTAGATCTCTCAGGTGTTAAACTATTAATCATGTGGTCAGATGGAATCTCTAGGAGGTTGCCTTGGGTAGTACTTATATTCTCCTCCACTCGGTATTGGTTATTTTCCTCTGTACTACCAAAATTTAGGGCATACTGGGGCACTTCCGGGCTATGAGCATTTATTAAACAAATTTGAACCTTTTTACAATTTTGCCAGATGATCCCAGATTTAGTATTTCCCTGATGTGGTATCTTTTGTTGTCAATCTAGTGTATCTAGGTCTGATAACCCCTGAAACCTATTTGAAAGTGCTACTTGGGTGCCATCATTATTATGAAAGTTTTCAAGTAGGGGTCTATAGAAAAAGCCTAGTGGGAGGGCAGTGATACAACTGCCTTGGGGGGAGATTTCCTCATGCGTATTTAGTATTCCGCGTACCAACTGTGGTCGCCGAAAGTTTACTACTACACAATCACCTACCATATTTTTGGGAGATTTCCCTATCCACCAACCCTACGGACCATGAGGATGTCTTTCGTGTTTGAGGGGTGAAACTTTTTGTGTTTGGTGAGCCAATCAACCGTCTTATTCCGTAAATTATGCCATGATTCTTTTTGCTCTCTTTTAAGGGGTGGAACCCCTGCTAAGATTAATGCATATGGGCACGAGGCCGGTGGTAGGCCTAGGACTTCATTGTTAGGTACAGGGTCTGTCCCTTTGGAGCTTTGTTTTTGACTTAGACCACTATGGATTTCAGATACATTAGGGATTATATGTGGGGTATTACTATTTTGTAACCCTCCTAGATTGTCTTGTGTATTCCGCGCTCTACCTAATTGGCCCGTGTCCCTACTGATCAGCTTTAACGTGTAATTTACTGGTAATGACTCTTGAGACACATTACTCGTTTTGGCTTGCCCTACTAACAACCCCTCTGCTTGTGAAAATGGGTATGTCCCCATTGCTTTTTCAATGCGGGCAGTATTACTACTAATTTTTAGTTGTTCTATTGCACTATTCAACTGCTCTACCTTTATTCCTATTGGGCTAAGTTTTTATCCATTAGGTCGCTAATCTGTGTTAACATTATCCCAAGTGCAGCTTCTAGCATTGATGCTATGGAGCCCTCTAAAAATGTCCTAATCTGTTCTATGAAGGATGGGTGCATGCCAAAATCTATCTCTGTCTGCGTACTAACTGTTCTGTTCTGGGTTTCAGTCTCAAATTGCTCCTCGGTATTGCAGCTTGAATTTACCATACGAACCTGCCCTCCTGTTTTCTTTGTTTTGGCTTTCCTAGGCCCATTTGTTTGTCTCTGTTTTGCAGATCGCCACATCTCCTTTGGTTTTTCAGTTACCCTTGGCGCACGCAACCTAGTTGCCATGCCCTTTTTATTCGGGCCATCTTCCATGGCTTCCACATCGCCCAAATAAACTAGGGATGGTATCGGTGAAGTTGGTGTACTTTGCTCATTGTGAACAATCACTGTTGGGCTTAACCTAGGTGACTGTAATATAGCCTTGGTGGTCGATGGGCTTATTTGTCTATATGTAGCTAATTTAGAGGTGTCAAGCGAGACGCCTCTCTGCTATCTGTATCTCGTGTGTTAAGAGAGACTCTGCTCTAATGATAAAGGCATCCAGGGTGCCAGCAGCCCCCTTGCGTCTATTTGAGCTCATACTTTTATAATTTATCAAACAGGAATTAGCACTTAATAATAATTCTCAAGTCCCAGGCAATTATTACGATATCCTGTATTGTTTGTAGAGTCCTTACCACACAGTATAATGTTAATATTGGTTTTAGGGGTGTGGCCCAGTCCAGTCTCGTCCGGTCGCTGACGGGCGCAGACGGGCCCGCCCTTGGTCCGGGCTTCGTCAGGCGCGCGCCGCGGGTGGAGAGGCAGCGCTATAAGCGCGATGGCCACGCCTCTCCCTCACTCGCGACAGCTGAGTTGAGGAATGGTGCACTCTGGGGGTTGCAGTCCTCCCCAGAGTGTAGATGGAGGTACGGGCAGTGCGGGCAAGGCGGCGTGTCCCCTGGGACCCTCGTCCCACCAGAGGAGCTTTCAAAGAGCAATGACAGCGTTCCAAGCCGCAATCAAGCAGAAATCAGGCAGGTAACGTCTCCCCTAGGATATACTACCAAGGCCCTGATCTACACTGGGCCTTTCTGTTCAAATATAAGAGCTTTGCTTAACTTCACGGTATACTTTACCAGTCAGGCACAAGGATGGGTGAACAACAAATACAGTCAATTGAAATTACTTAAAATCAAGACTATAACCATCAAATAAAGCAATGGCGAGTTGTTCGCACTTAAAACTCCATAGGGATCAACGGTGTCACTGTACCTTTAAATTCGCCCCTTAAAACAGTTCTACACCCTGACCCCCAGATGTCAAATGTCAGGCGATGTGTTCTGACAAATTTCTGCTTATTTTTTTTTAACATGGAGACTAGTGTTGACTTTTCCCTTTCTGTAAAGTGAGTGAATTTTGCAGCCAAGTAATAATCCTCCTGGGCAGCAGAGAGTGTGAAAGGAGAAAGCTACAGTAATGTTTTCTAACACACAAAATTGAAATACTTGTAAATAAACTTTACGAATATTTAAAATTATATCAGTAGCAAATGAGGCATATACTTTTTTCTATTTCTGAAGTGCGATGGAAACAGAGATTTAATAGGATCAAAACAAACTAAGACACTTTACTTGTATGCTAAATATACACAGATGCCAAATTTAACAATTTACTGTTTGTGCACTATATAAATTGAGCAGTAAAACTATGCCTGATGCAAAGTTACTGGCTGTTTTAAGAGGACATTTCAATAGAAAATGTGCTCTCTGTACATGGATGTACCCTCCCAGTCCACGCTTTTCTCATGTGAATGGGACAGTATGCTTCAAAATGCACCTCTGTACACACATGCAACCCTAACATTCTCCTGCTGAATGGGCTTGGTTGATTTTCTACACTTGCCTTTTATGTAGCGATTTTATTTTTCACAAACTCTGTGACTTCAGTGACGTGACATGGATGGCAGCACCCACACTCTGAACATTGTTCCAGCACCACTGGTTAGTGGTGTTGAATTACAGCCACATATTCATCACAGGCTTATTGATGTTAGTGGTGATGTCTACAAACCAAAATCTCTAGATGGTAGTCAATGTTGCGGATCTGTCTTTCATTTTGGTGTGATGCAAACTGTATTTGACTAATTGTCAGACAGTTATCCTGTGCAGGATGAGAACTGGCACCCAGTAGCTTAGAACTTAGAAGATCTTCAAAGAAATGCTGTAGTGTGCTAGAAAGGTCATACAATATTGTTATTGTTATTCTTACTTATAAAGCGCACTGTAACCCTACGGGCATCCTGGCGCTGGGATACACACACTACCGTCATATCAGCTGCAAAAACATTCAAGATTGACCTGCTTAACCTCTTGGAAAGAGCCAGGTTTTAATTCTCTTACGAAACAGCAGCAGATCCTGCACCTGTCTCAGTTCGGTAGGCAGACCATTCCATAGCCTAGCAGCTGCAATACTGAAGGCTCTACCCCCTGAGTTTACTCTTTAAATCCTTGGTATTTTTACCAGGTTAGCCGAAGAAGAGCGAAGAGTACGGGTAGGAACATACCATTCAAACTTGCTCTGCAGCATTTTTGGCCCAAGCCCATGCAGTGCCTTATGAACAATGCAGAGTGACTTAAATTGTATCCTCTGCTGGACCGGGAGCCAGTGCAGCTCCACCAAGGCCTGGGAAGCTGAAGATCGCCATGGTCTCATTAAGGCGAGCTTAGCCGCCACAGTCTGGATTCTTTGTAGCCTCCCAATCAAATACCTGGGAGACTCCAGTAGCAAAGCATTGCCATAGTCCAGACGGCTCAGGATAACGCTCCTTACCACTAAGGCTCTGGCCTGGGTCGGTAGTAGCGGAAGGATCTTCCTAAGAGCTCTAATAAGTGAGAAACTACTCCCCACAATTTTATTAACTTGAGTCTCTAAGTTCAATTTGTCATTAAAGGAGACTCCCAGGTTTCGTACCGACCCGACAGGTACCAGAGGTACATCCGTGGGGATAGGCCAGAAGTCGTTAGGGAGGGTAGGGGTCACTCTCCCAACCGCACAGTGTAAAATCTCAGTTTTTTCACTATTAAATTGCAAGGACTTGTTTCTTAGCCATTTTAATGTTGCTTGCATACAGGCATGAAAATTTCCTAAGGAGGCGGCATGGTCCCCTTCTAGTGACACAATCAACTACGTGTCATCAGCATAGTTAACAAAGCTAACATTGTATGACTTAATGATTTCCATCAGCGGCCTCATATAAGCATTAAACAGTATAGGGCTGATCGCCGACCCCTGAGGCACCCCATGCTTAATATCAACAAAGGCTGATTGATGGGGGGGGAGAGCCACCGCCTGCCGTCTGTTAACCAGGTAGGATTGAAACCATCGCAGGGCCACATCTACCACCCCCATTTCTTCCAGCCTGGCTAGAAGGATCGCATGGTTAACCGTATCGAAAGCGGCAGACAGGTCCAGCAGAATCAGAGTAGCTGTCTGTCCCCTGTCTGCCCGCATTCGAAGATCGTCCAAAACGGTTACCAAGGCGGTCTCCGTCCCGTGTCCTGGGCGGAAGCCGAATTGTGCGTCCTCCAGTTTATTGTTAGTCTCTAAAAACTTTGAGAGTGTCCTGCTTACCAGGCGCTCTATGATCTTCACTGGGTACGGTAGAAGAGAAATAGGCCTGTAACTCTTAAGGCACAGGGGGTCAAGATTTGGTTTCTTCAAAAGTGGCGTGATAATCGCCTGTTCCAGCAGGGTGGACCAAGCCACTGCTTAAGGATTGTCCGCACAGCTGACGGAGTAATGGGAAAAGTTCAGGACCTAGCTCTTTCCAGGTTTTTTGAGGGAGGGGGTCGAGAGGCGAGCCTGAAGAGACACTTAATGCTACTTTTTAAACAATATAATGATCGAAGCATGCCAGAAGGATTTTCACTATTTCCTAGTAATCGTTTTCTTCTCTTGTTCTTTTTATTCTGTCTTGTTCATTCACTCTATCTTTCTCACTACCTCTGTGTTGCATACACTATGGGCCAGATGCATCAACAATTCATTTTGCGATTTCCTAATTGCGAATTCTTGCGATTCGCAATTAGAAAATCGTAAAATGGAATGCATGAAAGTCTTTTTAACACTTTCTGCGATTCCTAGGGGATCGCAAATGACCTACCTCATGTATATTAATGAGGTAGGTTGCAATTTGCGACCCCCTAGGACTCGCAAAAATCACAGGGATGGTGGCCTGCTGGGGTCAGCAGACCACCATCCCCGAAAATGCATTTTAGAAAATGCATTTACAGACATTCACAAAGGGGAAGGGGTCCCTTGGGGACCCCTTCCCATTTGCGAATTGGTTACCACCTACTTGAAGTAGGTGGTAAAATGCGAATGTTTTGCGACCGCATTTTGGTCGCAAAACATTCATGCATATCTATGCGATTCGGTATTAGGAAGGGACGCCCTAAACACGCCCCTTCCTAATAGCGAATCGCAAACCCATTTTGCGATTCGGTAACAGGTTACCGAATCGCAAAATAGGGTTTGCTGCATCAGAAAAGCATTTTTTTGCGTTTGCAAACGGCCGATTGCAAAGTCAAAAAATGCTTGATGCATCTGGCCCCTTATCCTTTTCCCGCTCTCTCCTTCTGACTCACTTTCTTTCTCTTATTCTCGTTTTCTTTTTAAATTAGTAATACCTTATTGGCATGACATGTGGGGCTACCAGTGTTTCTAAGACTCTTGGGGGCACAGGTGCTGCAATTGCCTTAATAGGGATTTTGAGTCTCTGGTTCTGTCACATTCAGAAAATTTCTGTGTTGCCTTTTTTGCCAGTGCTGGGCTCTCCGCTACCCTCCCTCCTTCTTGTCAACTTAATATAGATTTCTAAGTCATGATCAAAATCTGTGAAGTCTGTGATCTTGAAAGCAAAATCCCTGCAGGAGAAGTTCCTTGTTTCTTCTTATTTGGGGCAGTGTGTCAGAATACACTAACTCTGGATCTAGTGGGAGCAATGCACTCGAAAGTCTGTCGCCACTTTCCCCATTGACCACATACAAAGAGAATATGAGGACCAGTAGTAGAAATGGGGAATGGTAAAAGACAGCTACTGGAAACTGCTCTGATGTGTCACTTCTTATGGGCACTAGCACTTGTGCTTGTCGAGTGACTATCTAAAAACAATAGGATAGATCTTCAGTAATCTGTCCTGAATTCTCTGTATCTTACCGTAGCAGTGAAAGGATATATCTTATCAGCGTCTTTGTATAACCAACTCTCTTTGTTCTTGTAAGAAAACAGGATTTTTTGCAGATGTTCCCCCCACACTTTTTGCCCCCATTAGGACTACTAGATGCTAGTTTTCGACTCTGATAGTGCACTGAAGCCTGCCAACCGGGCTGCAGTGCCAGTGCTCTCTCCCAAAAAGTGACATGTGTAACTGCTATCCCCAATTGAATGAGACAATACCTGCCCTTGTAAGTCCCTAGTAAGTCGTACTGTGATACCCAGGGCATGGGTGGTAAAGGGGTACTCAGGGCCTGCAGCACTGATCATGCCATCCTGAGTGACCCAGGTAAACAGATGACAGTAGACCTGCCATTGCAGACTGCAGGAACAGTGTTCACTGCTCAATTTCGACTTTGTCCTCACCATGTGTGACAGGGTCACAGCACTGCTCTTAATTACATGTCAGTCACCTCTAGTGAAGTACTCTTATGCCCAGGAGGCAGGGTGCAGTATATTAAGAGTCTAGACATGCGAGTGCAAGCTCATATGTCTCTATAGTGGCTAAACCATTGAAGTACACTATAAGTGATAGGAGGTCAGGACAACATAGGACTTGCACCCAGGCAGCTAGCTCCATTGTGGTACCACCTAATATATGTCGAGTTTGGTGTCAAACAACATGCCTTCTCTCCCCTGACAAGAATTTGGTACCAAGAGAAGGCTGGTATGCACCCAGGAAGCTACCTAGTGGTTGCCCACCTGGTTACCCTAACTGACATGCTTTGGCTAGTAAGCCCAGCTTTTCTTTCCCTAGCTGCCATCAAGACAGGTTTTTGACCTCTTGCCAGGCAGTGTGAGCACTCCCAGGAATCAGAACAAAGGCTTGGGCCGGAAGGAGGTCACACCTCCCCCCTCCCAAGTGGGCTAAGTGAAGTGACACATCAGAGCAGTGAGCTTCAAAGGCTGCACTGCCTCTGCTATGCATCTGGCTGTCCCCCTGAGGAGGACACAGCCCCCCCCCCTTGCCCCAGGTGTGCTTGGACACTGGCAAGGCGGGAAATTAGGTATGCAGAAGGTGTGCACGTCCAGGAAGGCTGGCCACACCTCCAGGGTGAGCAGCCTGATTTGCACAACTCAAGTGAATTTCTGCCATCTTTAGGAGAGAAGAAATAGTGGGCTCTGGGTAGAAAAGGTGACCTACACCACCCGATGTGGTCACCTCAGGGGCGAATTAGCTACAGGGACTAGCTGCCCATTGGCTACTAGCTACCACTGCCCTAACTCCCCTAAATCTAGGATTCAAGGGACCTCTCGACACCAGAACCTGAACTCTGAACCATCTACTTAAGAGAATGCAGAGAAGGACCAAGAGGAGACCTGTGCCACCGACAACAGGACTTTGCCCACCATCAAAAGGAAAAAGAGGGATATTGTGTCCCTGAGGCAACAGACTTGGAACTGAGTGAACGACCCTCGTCCTTGGCTAAAACGTGACACTCCCAAAGTGAGGGACCCCTGTGGAAGCCATAAGTACCCTCAGACTCCCCTGGGTTTGTGGGACCAGTCCCCTGCAAAGTGCAGGAAGAGACGATGTTTACAAAAAATATAATTATGGACTGCTTGGCCCTAGATAACTGTAGGAAAATCCCCTGGCTAGAGTATATTCACACACTCCTAAATGGCTGTAAGATACACCTAGATCGAAAAGATCCTTCGCTCATACAGGAATATAGCAAAAAGGAGCTGAAGTCAAGGTTTATCTCCTCTAAAGAAACGGAAAGAGAGGTTGAAACAGGCCGAAAACAAAGTGTGATTACATACCGTGAGTACCCTCTGTTTACGGGCACTCAATCTTATCTTATTATGATACGAAACATCCAGCAAAGGTTTTTATTAACGAGGCTTAGGTTCGGTACGCTACACCTCCTAACCGCTTTCCCTAAAATGGGAGAGTGGTGTCCCAAACTTCCGAATTGCCCATGCGATGGAAAGTCTCCGCAGTCTAGACTGCACTTTGTATTATTCTGTAACTTTTATAGGGATATTAGATAAATCGTACTGAAACCACTCTTTTTAGTAAATAAATTTTATCATTATAGAAAAGCTTTTAATTTTATTTGTAATCTAGAGCGCGCAAAAACTATGAATACTGTTATCAGATTCATTCAGATGGCTATTAGGAGACGCAAGGAACTTACCTTTTTAGAGGTTTTAGTCTATGAGCAATAATATGATTGATTATGGTGACGTAAAGAATATAGGCTTTTTGATGAACCTCAAAATTTGATTTTTATATGATCTTGATGTATGTAAATTGCACAGTACGCACTTTAGGAGTTTATTTTATATACAAGATGACTAGGCTAAGGAACTATTGCGCACTCTACTTTCCTAATTGATTTTTTACCCTGGCTTAATAATAATGAAATATGCTGTTTTATATGGTTTTTAGTAGGCTTCTATATAATTAAGATCTCGATGTATGTAAATTGCACAGTACGCACTTTAGGAGTTTATTTCATATACAAGATGATTAGGCTAAGGAACTATTTTGCACTCTACTTCCCTCATCGATTTTTCACCCTGGCTAAATAATAACGAAATATGCTGTTTTATATGATTCTTAATAGGCTCTACATAATTTAATTTTTTTTTAGACCTAATACCTTGAGTAATTAGTTGAAACTGAATCGCATAGCTCTTTGTTAGAATGTATTGATTTTAATGTTTTTATAACTATGTAACTTGTATATTGTGATTAGAATGCTTTTATGGTCGAATTTAACGTACCGAATAAAGCTGCTTTGATTTGATTTGAGTGAACGACCCTCGTCCTTGGCTAAAACGCGACACTCCCAAAGTGAGGGACCCCTGTGGAAGCCATAAGTACCCTCAGACTCCCCTGGGTTTGTGGGACCAGTCCCCTGCAAAGTGCAGGTAAAACAACGCTCTGCATCTAAAGAATTGCTGACCATCTGGCCCTTTGAGGGATCACCCAAAAGTAAATTGTGAAGTGCATTCTGGGAGTTGTAGTCTGGCTTTCACCAAAGTTACAAGCCGCTACTGCACTCCCCTAGACCGCAAGATGTCAAAGTTCCTTTTTGTCACTTTTACCGCTACCAAGGCTTGTTGGTTACCAGTCGGATAACTGACTCCTTAACTCGATGCTACATAAAGAGGGCACTTCACAACACCTGCTGCCGATGTCAGCAATGACCCCATTCTTGTGTATTTGCATCCCCTTTTTGGTGGCATCGTCCCTATGGTAAAAGCAGCTTGGGCGATATTCCCATTTAAAGACCACTGACAGTCAGGGCAGCCAATGTGCCCGGACTCCATGGGCCAGGTAAAAATGAACTGACTGTTGGGCCCTGGTCCTGGGACCCCAAGGACCTCTACCCTGTGAAGGTAGAACGTAACTCGACCCCTAAGTGACCGATTGCCACTAGCAGATTTTCCCATTGACCGCAATCTTAAATGTCTGCACTTTTAAATGCATTTATTTTCTAAGACTTTGAAAATCCATAACTCCGGTTATATGTATGCTAAAAAGTTCCTTTTTTTGTCTAAATTTATATAAAAATATACTCTATTTTTATAAATTGGTGTTGGATTTTTCATGAGTCTTGTCAATTACTTATGAACCATAATGGCACTGTAAAATACTTAACACATGTTCCTCCAGTAATGATGCCTGACTACTCTTTGCCACACTGCCAGGACTGAGCTAAGGATTATTGTTGTGAATGCAAGGATCATATTTGAGGCATTGTGATAATATTGCATGGTATTGGAACTCACCCATGCCACATAATATTCCACTTTCCTACAGCTCTGATATGATGCTTGCTATTCCTTAATTCTAAAGCTTATCAAAATATGAGTGTTGTATATATGCTATTAAACACCTTCTTCCTAACAGTTGGATCTTAAGCTTCTTAATTATGTGCTCTCTTCTGGATATGAGCTTAGTTTCTACATTACTTTTTATGCCACAAAATAAGGAGTTAATAGGCATTAATATTCTGTGGATTCTTACATTAGCAATATTACTTGCAAAAAACTCTCAATAGCTTACGCACAATCATATATACATATTATGTGTAGCATTTTTTTGGTTATGATAATTCCTCTTGTTCAGTCACAGGATCAACCACAAGTCTAAATGAAACAATTTGGAGTCTTTCAGCAAAGTTCAAAATCAAATGTTCTAAATAGTTCTAAGTTTGTTTTCTCAAAGTGACTTGAATTTCAGAATACCTCTCAGTGTTCACAAATATCTTCCAACGAACTGTCAAAGAAGCAGTTGTTCTTTGCAAGAGGCAATCCTGAATTCGAGTAGCAAGGTCCCAGCTGCACCAACATTGTAGCATGATAGCCTAACAAGGACATTGTGAAACTCGAGAGACATTATACCCGATAATCCAAACAATGTGAGAGTTCAAGGTGTGCTGGGAAATGTAGTCTGTTGTCAGGGCGCTGCCCTGTAGTGAATTCTCCACACATGCAAAGCCTCACACCGGATAGAGTGACACTCTGTGAGGACTGCCAGCCTTTTCTTCTTTGTAATGGGCTCAGTCTGAATGGCTTTGTGGTATTACACCCCTGAGCCATAAGCGGTAAGCCAGGTCCCCTTACACACATCCTGACATAGTGCATGAAAAAATGTAGTTCGTTTTCTACCTGGTCGAAATCCCATTGCTCACCTATCTGATCTGGCTCCATATCTGTCTCTAACTTCTGTTTCACTCTTCAGGCTTTGACTAATGCCCCTATGCTTGTTCATCGGCTTTCTGTCTTTGGAACTCTTCACTGTGAATGTATTTATCTAGAGTGGACTTACTTTCTCTTTCTATATTTCTGTCTTTCTCTCTCTCTCACCTTGCTCTCTTTCTGTTATTCAACCTCTCTCTCTTTTGAAGGAAGTGGCCCTTTTAGGGTGACCCGGGTCACTCACGACCACCTCTCAGAATTCTATACCAAATGAACAGTCGGACAGACAGTAGAGAATACAAACCAAGTATATTTATTCAGGTACACTCGAGCGGAGCCCAGTCTGCCCAGTCTCCGTGGATTGCTGCAGAGGGACTGACATCAGAAAACATGGTGATACATTATGTGCGATTCAGAACCAATGAAGACACGCCCAGACTGGAAATTTCCAGATGGAGGCAGCTACACAAAGGAGGTACAGAAGGCTAAGTTTCGATCCTGAGACCGGGCACACACTATCTCTATGTCAAGGTCGTTCTGCCAGCGCCCATCACTGGACTAGTGGGAGCAGGCCTCTATCTAGTGGGAAAGGTATGCGCTAATAAGAACAGTGTATTCATTAGTGCAGCAAAGCCCAACCTTGGAGAAAACGAAAATTACCGAGGCTGCTTCTAGCAGAGACAGAGAGAGATTAGTTTCGATCATGGCTCAAAATCGCGGCCAAACATAAAATGGTGCCGCGAATGCTAACTTATGCAAAACAATATATAAACAGCACAGCTAAGACATTTTTATTCTAACAGACCCTCCTTTTAGCAGAAGCTAACAATTTTATGTTACTATGAAGAAACGTATAACATGTTGCAAGGACAAGAAACATCACTATGAACTGGTGCTTACATAATCAGTATTCAAAGACTCCCTCATCGATCTGCATCATGTCTTCAATGTCTTTCTGCAACATAATCGCAGCACTAGTATCGTGAACTGATATTTTCTGTTTAGGGGTGAGAGCATTCACACAAAAGGTGCAACAAGCCGGGAGACAGTGTATACAGAGGCAACATGTAAAAATAATACTAGCAACCACAATCAAAAAGGTGAGGATCTTCCAACCCCATGTTGTTAACATATTCCAGAACCACCCCGATAGTGTCCAAGCACCTGTCTCTTGGTGTATGTCAGACGAAAGTCTGTGCAATTTTTGCATAGCTGCATATACGTTGGTGAGCGTGATCAGGTATGTAAACACAACAGCTGCTGCCAAGGATGCGACAAGCCCGACCCCTATCTGCAAGTATGACGTCTAACACCATCCGGTTCTGCAAAGTGACTAATCTCATAGCCTGGAGTTCAGCAGTAATGTTTGTCAGTATTCCAGCAGTTGTATTAATAACCCCCTCCACAACTCTTGTTAGCCGACGAAGTTGAAGACTATTAGCCATGGGGCCCCAAAAAGGTAGGAGACCCTTTATGGCATCCCCAAACTGTTGTGCAGTGGTATCTGTCTGATCTATATCCTTTGTGTCAACAACTCTTCTGACTCAGGGCAAGTATGTACTCCTACACTGCAGCTGATGATCTTTATGATAATTGGATGGAGCAACATATACATGATCCTTAATATCATATAGAATCTGCGGTGCTGCGTCACTGAAACACTGCTCCCAAAGACCGATCAAAGTTTCGGACATATGCTTAAGGGCATGCTGTTGTACAAAGGGCTCATAATCTTTCATCACACTCCAAACATCTTCCACACTATAAATGGGGTTACGGGCCCATTGCGCAGCCTGATTAGCCACTACCTTTCTCTCTGCATCACCCATCTCCGATCGCATCTATGGACCCATTCTTTCTTTAAACTTCGTCCAGTCTCTATCCTCAAATCCACGTACTGGTGTCCCGCTACTCTGTAACATCGGGGGATGGAGGAACACAGTGGGAGTAGCAACAGAAGTAGCAGGCACTAACATCGCTGCCGGCTGTGTCGCAGGTGTAAGAGCTGGTGAAAGAGACTTCGAAGCAATAGGAGTTGCAGGAGTACTAACAGTCATAGTTGCCACAGACGGCGAGGACAAAGAAAGGACAGGAGGTGTCGTGGCCAAGGCAGCCCGATCAATAGTAACAGGAGCAGAAACAGTAGAGACAGAAGAACCGGGTAGCTGAGCCTGTGAGGGAAAAGCGGGATATATCCTCTGCGGGGCATATGGAGGTGGGGGTCGAGTATCTAACAATTGTTCCACAAACATTTCATTTTCTTCCTGGGTCACATAAGATTTATCAATATTCAATCGAAACATCCTATCTGCACGTTCGATCCCTATCTCCTGCTTTTCTCTATCATGTGCTGCAGCTTTCTGAGTCAATGTTTGCATTCTCATCTTTCGCGCCTCTTTCTCTGCTTTCATTTGCCTCTGTTTAGCTTCCTTTTGCCACATTCGAAGAGAATCAAACATAGACTGTCTACTTCTTTATGCAAACAACTTCTCCTGTAAAAAAACAATTTTTTGTTCATCAAAAGTGCCCGTCAATGGCCACTGCAACTCGGCATTGTCCCTTGTATATTTGTGCCATAGTGTACTAAACATAACAGGGCCAAGGCCATGCTTCACATACATATCAGAGTTCGGAGTGCCTTCTGGAGGCGCTGGCTGACTTTCTTCCAATCGAGTATCTGCAGAGCAACAACGACAACAAGAAACCAAGAATCGGCTAATTCCAGGCATTTTCAAAAGTGAGCCAAATTCTTTATATTGCCTGGCAAAGTGTTCGCAAACACTTTGTACCAAAATCGGTCCTCAGACCGTGCCAAATACAAACCAAAATGGTACCATATCCACAAAGAACCAAAACAAACTCACCTGGTGCACACAGGTCAAACGAATTTATTCTCCACTCTTCGGACCAAACAGTCAGATCCAAGGGTTTCATTGTTCAGGACTCCAGTCTGGATGACCGCTGGGCGAGGCACTGTCCTGCAGGACAGAAGGGGAAGCTGCGAGTTCAGGAACTCTCTCGTGCAGGGATCCCTGATCCGTCCGTCCGACCCGACGATAGCCACGTCCTCCCCACCCGTCCGCAGGAGGGGATGGGTCACTCACCCCAAGGAGTCCCTGTTCGGGCGCCAACTGAAGGAAGTGGCCCGTTTAGGGTCACCCGGGTCACTCACGACCACCTCTCAGACTTCCATACCAAATGAAGAGTCGGTCAGACAGTAGAGAATACAACCAAGTATATTTATTCAGGTACACTCGAGCGGAGCCCAGTCTGCCCAGTCTCCGTAGATTGCTGCAGAGGGACTGACATCAGAAAACATGGTGATACATTATGTACGATTCAGAACCAATGAAGACTCGCCCAGACTGGAAATTTCCAGATGGAGGCAGCTACACAAAGGAGGTACAGAAGGCTAAGTTTCGATCCTGAGAACGGGCACACACTATCTCTATGCCAAGGTCGTTCTGCCCGAGCCCATCGCTGGACTAGTGGGAGCAGGCCTCTATCTAGTGGGAAAGGTATGCGCTAATAAGAACAGTGAATTCATTAGTGCAGCAAGGCCCAACCTTGGAGAAAACGAAAATTACCGAGGCTGCTTCTAGCAGAGACAGAGAGAGATTAGTTTTGATCATGGCTCAAAATGGCGGCCAAACATAAAATGGTGCAGCGAATGCTAACTTATGCAAAACAATATATAAACAGCACAGCTAAGACATTTTTATTCTAACACTTTTCCCCCCTTGTTCTTATTTCTTGAGTGTGACATTCTCATAAACTGCCTGATTGATGTGATAGACGAGGCCTGTATTGTTGTCATTACCTGGCAGTGTTACGGTGTAAGTTTGTAGATATCTTTTATCGTATCTCCAATTTTGGGTAGGTGGTCGCACACAAGTGACAAACGGAGTTAACCTTACCCCTGAGTCCCTGTGTACTTGTATAATGTCACTCATCTTACGTCAAAGAACACCAGCCCATTTAAAATCTCTTACTACCAGGTTACCGTAGCTTTTGTTGCATTGGTTTATCTTCGGAATCCTCATTATTGCCATCTTCTCTTGGATCCACTGCTTGAAGGTCCTCGGATCTCTTGAGAGTGGAGACATTATTCCTTCCTTACAGTACGTGACAGCAGTCACAGCGAAGTGCAGTACAGTAGAGCAGTCTGGTGATCGGGTCACCTTGTGATCCATGCTTTTAAAATTTGGCAGCATGGAACCAACAGTTCTCTTGTGTACAATGACAGCTTCTTCTGCCAAGATTTGTCTGGTTTGCTCCCAGGGCTCTGAAAGAAAGTAAGGAGGTAGACACAGAGCAGTAGTAGGAAGAACTCACTCAGTATGCCTACCCTACCTCCTTCTACCATTTAGCACCTCATTAGGAGTAATCTTGTACCTGGCCCAGTGTTACCACGTCCACCTCACAATTACAGATACCGGGGGCATCGTTAAGTTTGGGGTGGAAGGTAATTAACAGGGATTACATGGTACGTGGTATATCCTCAAGGTACCCTCAGAAACTGGAATTTACAGGGCACTCAGGAATACCCACCCTGATTTCTGAGGAAATCCCCCTCCCCAAGAGTTTCAGCAGAATATTTTGCCTGCTTTTTTGGCAAAGTGTCAGGTGAAAATCATTTCCTTTATCCGTTTCATGGTGGTTTAAAACAGGACTCTCCCACGCCTCATGCT
This sequence comes from Calotriton arnoldi, assembly GCA_963921515.1. NCBI lineage: Eukaryota > Metazoa > Chordata > Amphibia > Caudata > Salamandridae > Calotriton > Calotriton arnoldi. Next base: position 1,373,970 of record CAWUFW010003340.1, read on the forward strand.
CTACATTCAATGTTTCCAAAGCCTTCAACCACGGTGGAACAGGTTGATCATCGCTATAAGGCAAAGTGAATATTATATGTATCATATTATACTTGTCCAGTAAGGCTTGAGATATGAGAGCTAACAACATGAATATAGGATGGAGTCTGACGACAGCAAGTGGGCTATTGATTTTGTCAACTCTTGACTTGGATACATAGACAGGGCCGGCTTTAGCGCTGGTGGCGCCTGGTACAACAATCTTTTTTTTTTTAAGCGCCTCCCATATGACCTCCCCCTCAGATTCCCTCACTACCACCCAGCAAAAGAGCCCCTCGCTCATCTCTCCATAGCCCCTCTCTCAAATACATTTCTTTTGTTTTAAAGCGCTAGTAAAGGCCCGCTTTACTAACCCAACAAGCTATCCACATAAAATAAAGATCTGTTCTTTGCAGCAGGCATATTAACCCTCTGTGCTACTTTATGCCGAGTCAAAACTGCCACTAGAAAAAACTCCGATCTCTCTCTCTAGCAGGAACATTAATCAAAAGAGTTATCTTGACATTTTTATTGCTGCCTGAAAGCTGGACACAGTCCAGCTTTTTTTCTCTTCCCCCCCTCCACCAACCAGTGTGTCCATCATGTCCCCCCTTAATCCCTCACCCGCGTTCCCAACCAACCCCACTACATCACCCCTTAACACCCCCCTCACCAGACATGGCCCTAACTCTTGGTCCATTCCCTACCCCCCCAATCTCTCTAAAAACGCCAAGAAAAACTTTAAACATAAAGTACTTATCCGACATCCTGAAACCCTCATTGTTGACAACTACTTCAGCCTCACGTCCCCCATAAAAACTAACTACATTTTCTACTCTAAACGCCCCTCCAAATGGAAGAGCATTTTCCTTCGCCATCTCCCAATCGCTACTTCTAACAATATTCCCTACGGTTTCAAACTCTCTACTACACCATCCCCACCTTTCACGGCGAAATTGACATCTCCATCTTCAAAACTGGAAATATCCTCATCCAAGCCTCTGAGCACCACCTTAATATCTTTGAACAGCATTTTAACACTCTGTCCCACCAAATGTCCCTACCTACTCCTCTTCCCACTCCCCCCAAACCACTCCTAACCCTTCTCCTTCCCCCAAATCTCCCCACCAACCTGTCCCGTCACTCCCCTTTCTGATCCTACCCCCACTATCTGAACTCACCCCATGACTCTAATATCAATGCTACCTCTCCGCTAAAAACGTTCACCCACTCTACTCCCCTTCTCACGTCCTCTACCCCTCAAACTATCCCATCTCTCTCCATACCCATCCCTTACACACACGGCCATATCTCCCCTCTCTCCACCCGCCAGGAGCACCTCACTCCCACCGCCACAATGCCCCAATTGTCACCGTCTAGTCCTCTCACCCTCCCCGAACAACTAACCCCCACCCCAAATAAACCCCGATCTAGCCCACCCACCCCCCCTGCTCCAACTACCTCCACTAATATCCAATCCACCCACACTCCCCTCCCCCAACTTCTGCCAGAACCTGCCATCCCACAGGCTTACATCCCTCCCAGAACAGACCTCCACCCACGACCATCTCCGAAACCTCCCACCCTCCCCCTTCCCACATTACCTCCAGTACGACCCAGGACTCCCCCACTCCCCGTCTCCCTCTGACGACCAGACCCACACTTCCTCCCCCCCACAGTCCTCCCTCTCGCCCACTGCCACAAGACTTCACGCACCCCGTCCAGACTCACCACCCTCTACGAACACTGGACCTCCTTCTCCAACCAACTTAGCACATACCTCACCCCCACCCGCCTCACCCAATACGCCCCAACTCTCTATCTTAACTCAGACACTCTACAGTATTGACCGCAACATTGCCTCCCTCCTATCTGAGTTAGTCCGTCTTAGAGAGGATGTCACTAACTCCAAATCCTCCATACCGATAACCCACCCCTCTCGGCCCACTTCGCCTCGTACTGGCCCCCCAAAACTCATTAATCCCAAACTCAGTAAAACGACACCACTTCAAAATAATCCTCAGAGACCTTGTCGCGCCCTGAATGACTACTCCACCTCCAAGCTCTCCGACCTCTGCAACTCCTACTCTCCTAAGGACCCCCGTAAGGATGCAGCCTTTCCTCATTCCTCCATCCCTGTCATTATTGGGACCAGCAGAACTCTCTCCACTCCTTGCGCCCCCAGACCCCCCCCACAACTCACCGCTATCTACTCCGGCCCCCCCACCATAACTAACCCCAAGCCCCTGACATGCAAGGATGCGGCCCCTCCTCATTCCTCCATCCCTAACATCATCGGAGCCAGCAGAACTCTCTCCTCTCCTTGCTCCCCCAGACCCCCCCGCAACCCACCGCTATCTACTCCTGCCCCCCACCATAATTAACCCCAAGCCCCCGACATGCAAGGATACGGCCCCTCCCCATTCCTCCATCCCTAACATTATCGGAACCAGCAGAACTCTCTCCCCTCCTTGCTCGCCCAGACCCCCCCGGCAACTCACCGCAATACCCTCCTGCCCCCCCACCATAACTAACCCCAAGCCCCTGACATGCATGCTAGTGAACTGCCGCTCAGCCGTTCGTCATGCCACAGAAATTTCCGAAACCATCCTTGGTGAAGATATAGACTTGGCCTTCCTCACTGAAACTTGGCTCAACGATCACTCCACACCCATACTAGACTTACTCTCTCCCCCCGGATACTCTATCCTTAGAAAAGACAGACCTAAAAGAATAGGAGGAGGTCTAGCAATAATCTTTAAAAACGAACTCCAACTATCCCTAGCCAAAAACTATGACTTCAAAACTTTTGAATACCTTGGAGCAGAACTTAAAATGCAAGGCACCCCCCCAATACGACTACACAACATCTATCACCCTCCAGGTGAACCTCTCCCCTTCGCTGAGGAGATATCTGAACTTCTCTCACAATCGTCCCTTTCGAACTCTAAAAGCCTCTTTCTAGGTGACTTTAACCTTCACTGGAACTTGCCAGACGACCCAACCATCAAACTCCTCAATAACCTCCTTGAGATAAATGACCTCAAGCATCTCTGCCTTACCCCAACCCATTCTAAAGGAGCTACCCTAGACGCCATCATTACTAGCAGTAATCTTGCATCCCTTTCCAACATTATCCCTATTGACTGGTCTGACCACCACCTCATACTGTTCTCGATCTCACCCTTAACCCAACCCGCCCCCTCTAAATTCAACAAAACCACAATATTATCCAGAAACCTTAAACGTATCCCTGCAGGTTTACTGGAGGCTAAACTCCAAGATCAACTCAGTCGCACTCCCCTTCTCTCAATACAAACGATCTCACTGAACACTACAATAAAACTATCTCTGAGGTTCTAGATCAACTTGCCCCACCCAAACCTAAAACCCTTAAAAACATCCCGTCCAAAACTTGGTACAATCCAGACCTAAACAATGAAAGACGGGCTCTCAGATTGGCAGAAAGAACCTGGAGACAACACCCCTCCCCCTCCAATCTGATCCTACTTCGAACTGCTAGATCCGTATACAAGAAACACATCTTCGCCGAAAAGGCTTCCTTCTTCCGAGCACAGCTCTCCCGAGCAAAAAACAGACCCAGAGAACTGTTCAGCATTATTAGAAATCAAACCTCCACAGCCCCACCCAGCATGACGACCACCACTAGCAAATGCGAAGAAATAGCTAACATTTTTTCTGAAAAAATTGCCAAAATCGACCAATCCTTCACCCGAACCCAAGTCCCCCCTAACCCCCTTAGTTCCCCTGACACCACTTCAACATCTTCCCCTCTGCTCACACCCCCCCTATCCTCCCCACCCCCTTCTTCTTTAACCCTGTCTGAACTTCCCTCCGTCAACACTCAACCCAAAAACAATGCCTCCTGGCTGAATTTCCACTCAGTCTCTGAAATTGAAGTCTATAACATCCTGTCCAGACTTAAACCATCCTCCCACACTAAAGACCCTCTCCCATCTTCCCTCGTCCAAAACCTAAAGCACGTCTTTGTCCCGTCCTGGACCAATATCATCAACTCATCCCTTTCATCGGGATGTGTCCCAGTCCCCCTCCAACTCGGACAAATCACACCCATTCCAAAAAACCCTAAGGCCGACCCTAATGACTTGAACAACCTCCGCCCCATCTCTAACCTCCCCTTTCTCTCTAAAGCCCTTGAAAAATGTGCTCTTCAACAACTGGATAAACACATCGAGACCTACAACCTACTTGACCCCCTACAATCAGGCTTCCGTAAAGGCTGCAGCACTGAAACTGCATTGCTCAATATAGTTGATGACATCCACCTTGCCCTGGACAATGGCGAGACTTGCCTACTCATTCTCCTAGACCTCTCAGCGGCATTTGACACTGTCAACCATTCAACACTACTCTCCACACTTAAATCTAGATTTGGTCTTAATGGCACCGTCCTCAATTGGTTCAAATCCTATTTCCAACACAGAACCCAACAAGTAAAAATCCACCACTGCCTATCTAGCCCCACTCCAGTCTCCCTTGGTGTCCCCCAAGGATCCATCCTCTCTCCTGCCCTCTTCAACCTTTTCATGGAACCCCTTACCCTCATTCTCAAACAAGCAGGCATTAACTATCACCTATATGCTGACGACACCCAACTCTACTATAAAATCAAATCCCACTCTGATGTTCTGCACCTGAACACCGCCCTTACTAACATACAAAACTGGTTCCATTCCAATCATCTCAAACTCAACCCTAACAAAACGGAAATCATTCTATTCTCTCCTAAAAACAACCCCCTCCCCATCCATACATGGATCAATGACCTTACTGCCCTTAACTGTTCACTCTCCCTCTCCGAATCGGTTAAATCCCTTGGCATCAGCCTCGACAGTAAGTTTACGCTTATCTCCCATGTAAAAAACTCGGCCAAAAACGCACTTTTTATACTCCAACATCTCAAAAAAATCAAACCTTTCATTCCAGCGGAAGATTTCAAAACAGTTGTACAATCCCTAGTCCTCTCGAAAATTGACTATGGTAACGCCCTTCTCATCGGCTCTCCCAAAACTCACTTGGCCCCACTTAAATCTGTGCTAAACCTAGCGGCCAGGATTACAACTGGTTGCAAACGCTCTGACCATATCTCGCCGACCCTAAAGTCCCTTAAATGGCTTCCTATTGAAGGCAGATCCTCCTTTAAACTAGCCTGCATCACCCACAAAGCCCTTCATCAAAAAACCCCGATCTACCTTTCTAACAAACTCAAAAAAGCGGGCAGTAGCCGTTCGATGAGAAGCACTCACTCTCTCCTCCTCGTCCCCCCTTTGTTAAAAAAGAAAGCCACACAATCTCGCTCCTTCTCTGGTAAGGCCCCCAGCATCTGGAATGCCCTCCCCAAAGACCTACGATTGAATCCCTCATACGTCAGTTTAAAAAAGACCTTAAATTGCACCTGCTCAACAAATATTGGGGCCCATAATCACTCTATGCCCATACCTGCTGCTCGATCTCTTTCCACCTTTAATCCCCAATGATGCTCCTTTTTCTCATACCTCTCCTGCTCTCCACTAACACGTAATACACCCCCACCTTTACCCTTCCACACCTCTAGCATCTCCTCAGTTCACCCGCTACTTTAATTTAGCCTCCCCTCCCTCCACTCTGGTCTAACCCTTCCGTTTCATTTAAAATATGAATCTAGCTTCTTTCTACTGCTTAAATATTTGTAAATGTTACCAATATACTACCTCCTTTCACTTTGTATTATAACCAAGATATGTTATTTACTTTGTTGCTTAAGCCTATTAGCTCTACGCTTCTTCTCGTTCCCATGTGTTTTTGTAACCTATGTTCTATCACCTTCCCTATTGTAAAGCGCTCTGATACCTAAGGGTGAAGCCAGCGCTATATAAAACCTCGTAAATAAAAAATAATAAATAAAATGGAACTCCGCAACAGGTGCTTTTAATCGTACGTTATTGCTAAACACAGTGTCCCCCCTCCTGAGGTCAGTGCCCCCCCCCTCCCTCCAGGTCAGCGCCCAGTGCGGCCGCACCTGTCGCACTGTCCTTAAGCCGGCCCTGTACATAGATACACATTTCATGCAGCAATATGGTACAAGGACAGTCTGCCCATGGCAGATTGTCGACCGGTGTACATGACTGTGAACATTTCTGGCATTGGAAACTCTCCATGCAGTCACTGCAATGCCACTCTTTCATGAGCTGTATGTTGTGCAAATAAACACCCTACTCAGGTACACATGCATGGTATGGATGTCACCAAGGTACACAACAGTCCAGTCCAAGCCATCATGTACAAAACCAGACATCCGCCAACACAGTTTTTACTCACCCTAACACTGTAGAAACCCTGCATTTTTTCTGTTTTGTATCAGGGACTGTGATGGTCCAGAGAAGCCCTATCTCGTCAACAAAGTGCTACAAATACCTGCAACAAAACATAAAGTAACATAGCACAACTTAATGTAACATTGCAACACAAAATGTAACGCATGCTGCCAGCGGCGTAGTGTGGATTTCCAGCGCCCGGGTCAAAATTTTAAAAGAAAGTATTGCGCCCCCTAACCCGTGGACCGTTAGCTCAGGAAGTGGTAACGGTCCACGGGTTAGGGGGCGCAATACTTTCTTTTAAAATTTTGCACCCCCTAAGAATTTTGCGCCCTGGTCAACCGCACCTTTGGATCCACCCACGCTACTCCACTGCATGTTACTATGGTAACCTCCCAAAGCTTTGAAGATAGAAGGTCGGTTGCTACCGCAGAAAAGGATATTTCATTCTTACTTTGTGTTAGAATTATTTACAGAGCTTTAAACTACCATATGTAGTCTTGCCCTGCTAACAGATCAGGTTGGTTAGAAATGCCGCTGCTATATGTGAATATTAAAGTGTTAAACGATTTTAAGCAGGAGAGTGCAACATTTGTGTAATTTGCTTTTGCCAAACTACACAAAATATAATAAAAATGTCGTGAAATTATGCATATTTATGGAAAAAGCAAAACTGGCCTTGGGTGCTGTATTTTAGCCTGACATATCTCCTCGCGTTGTATTGTTCTGATTGTTCCTGTGCGTTTGTGAGAATTTTTGTGTGCAAATGGTGCATTTGCTGTCAATTTTTATATTGAACGGTATATAATTACATAATGTGGCTTAACGGTGTAATTTCTGGAATTTTACATAACAAGAGTAACATGAAATTACTGACATTATGCTAAAGATGCCAGCTTAACGCAAATTTTGGCCAGGCCTAATCTTAAGAGTGAGGAGGAAGTAGTTGCAGAGGTGGATTCCTTCCCTTCCTCACCTTCTTGTAACAGTGACTCATCAGCAAGTCATGGGCTGAAGATCTATGGTGATGAGAGGGAGGGTATTTCTTGAGTACAGAGACTAAAGCTGGTTAACTGTTGCACAGGATGAAATGTGAGATGAACAAGGTCTAGGGGCAGATTTATCAAGCAGCGTCGTCGCCTTTGCGCCACGCAACGGGACGCAAGGAGGGGCATATTTATCAAGCAGTGTCGTCGCCTTTGCGCCACGCAACGGGGCGCAAGGGCAGCACAACTACTAAGTAAGATTTAGCAAGCCACACAAGACCACCTTAAGTGGCCCTGAGTGGCTTAATAAACCTAGAATAACGTTCTGCGTTGCGCTACTCTGCTCCCGGAAGGCGCTCCATGGGTGGAGTGTGGGTGTTCTTGTGCATCCACCCATGGATTTTGGCTCCTTCCCAGATTTACCATTATTGGTAGACCTGGGAATGCATCAAAATGCTAAGCCTCCCCAGGTGAGGTGCAACAAGGAGAAATATATGTATTTCTTCTTGTTTTTTTTTTCTATGTTTGTTGCATTCTGCAGCACACATAGAAAGAGGAAAAGGCATCTGAAGGTTGTTTTAGTGCAGGAAGGTGTCTCTTTCTTCACAAATACAATCCTGCTTACAACGCAGGCACCCTTGCACCACGGTGCAAAAGTTCAAGGGTACCTGCTCTGGCGCTATGCAGCACAATGTGCGCCAGCACAGGGAAAAGACAGGAATGCACTGTATAATGTTAAATACGGCGCATTCCTGCCCTTTTCCTATCATACAGCGCAGCACAGTACAGCAAGGTGGCTTGCTGCACGATTTTTTAATATATATGCCACCATGTCCCTAATCCTCTGGTATTAGGATAGCAGCACAGTAAGTACTACGGTGATGATATGTTCTCGTCTATTTTCAACTGACACTACGCAGCCAGCTGCCTTTCCAATGTGAATGATTTGGTAGATTTAGCATTCCTTAAATTTCCAAGTAAAGACAATCAATTGCCTTTGTCCAGAAGTGGGGATATAATAGTAGTTTTGATGAGTGATTCTAAGTGAAGAAGGAATAAAATGTGTGTATTTATTTATTTTGAAGTTTTGTTTAGCGACACTTGTCCTAAAGAAAAAGTATGGGAATTGCCTTTAGAGTCCATTATTGAGTGCAAAATAGATGCCCCTATCTAATATTTTGTTATGCTCTAGCCATGCATTCTGTAAAAGCGACATCCTGAAAACGAAATCAATTTTAAAGTGTTTTCTGGAGCGAAGATGGTTTGGTTTTGATGTCAAGGCCCACCTCAGCATTCCATTCCAGGATCTGAGGAACTTGGCTATGAAGAGTGAGGAAACACGCATAATAGATGGAAATACGGTAATCCCAGAACTATCCAAAATAGACGTAGGGCAGGAATCAATGTGTCCAAAATCTGGGAATCCATAGGACATCCGCATATCGTAATATGATCAGCTCTGCTTCATTAATATTAAGATGTCGCCAAGCACTGTCTATAGACTGGCAGGCAGTTTTTTTTATCTGTTGATTACATACATGTGCATATCTTTGATGACTTGTCACACTCTCATAAAAAGTCTGCAAAAATGCCAGAGTTATCCAAGTCTATATAAACGTGCCAAGAACTTTGGAGTAAAGTCGCTACCAATAGTATTAGTTAGTTCAGAACTTTATGCAAATAGATACCCACAGCCTCCATATTAGAGGGCCGGGCCGATTCGACCCATGGGCTCAGATGCTGTTCGGCAATAAACACATAATAAAAACAAAGCTAACAAAAAGAACAACAAACAAAAACATCTCTCTGCAAATCCATATTATACAATTTATAGAACGGGAAGGGGCAGTTAGTCTGAAGCGCCCTCCTATTGATCACCAACAAGTTCTTCCTTTGCAACTTTTTCAGGATTATCAAAGGCAAACACTATTTCATCCCAAAGGGAGGCAATAGGGTGTCGTTTTTGGGACTTCAGCTCCCTGGTATGCAATACAACTTTCAGACAAAGCCCATAGTCTCAGTCCGTTTGCCAACTATCAAACGGAGGTGGAGGTGGCTATACAGATATCAAGGCCACATCAATAAATGTGTTATTTACCAGTTCTTTTCTGATTTAGATCTTGGAAAATTCCCCGTCAGGCAAACCTCAGAGGTGTGCAGTGAATGCCTGTAAAGTACTTATTCTAACGAACACGTAATTCTTATCCACAGCCGCAGCCCGTGCAGGTAAGAGCGGTGGGGCAGGCTGGGGGGGGGATTTCGACAGACGATGACAAGGGAAAATTAAATAAATAATAAATTTTCCCTCGTCATCGTCCGTCGAAATCAAACCTCCCCCAGCCGGCCCCACCGCTCTTACCTGCACTGGCCGCGGCTGCTTATCCAAAACATTTGCACTGAATCATACAACCATACCATGTGAAAAACAATTTGCATCAGGATAGTTGCACGTAAGATTTTAATTTGGAACAGCACTCTTTGTCTATGACTGACTGTCCCAATGGGGAGAGAACCTACCTGAAAAAAGATACATCAGTCCATCATACTTAACAAAGGCGTGCACCTGCATTGTCAGTGTTTTCCAAAAGTTTAGCCAGAAAGAGCAGATTTGAAGATTTGATTTGATGAACGTCTCTTTGAAGATGTTTGTATGCACTCCCAGTTTCCATGGATACAATTACCAAAGTCACAAAAATGTCATATCTGCTTCCAAGTTGTCCAGTACTTCTTCAACCAAACTAGCACTAAGGGATGTAATATGGACTGTCCTGAGGACACTCCATCAGCATCCTACTCGTCTTCAACAACCTACGCCTCACTCACAAGTTTCTATTTGCCCGTAAGGAAGAACACAAACTTCAAAACCCTGTTCACCGAATCTGACTCTACTTCACATTTCCAGATGATGCCTGTGACTTCTAGGCCAGATCCTACTGTGCAGTTCAGGGACTCAGACCATGGAAGGCACTCATGTTTATGCAATCACCTCACCACCATGTGGAAATGAAAGAACACATCTTCTTACTCACACAGTGAGAATTCATTTAATTATAAATGGTGTCTGTTCTGAGCTTATTGTGGTTTAAAGTGCCCTCCTCCCGATATTAACTAATTTTAATAGTGATGGATTCAGTTTCTACCATTGCACTATGCATGACTTCTCAACCACCTGCTAAACTATCTGCTCACTCACAGATGTCTCCCCAGAGGCTTTTTCAATTTAGTGATATTTGGATCATTGTTTATACATTGAAAATCGTAATATGTAAACTCTATGTAATGTATTATGCTAGAAATATTTATGCACTATGCATTCTGGATCCTGTATCTTCTCTCACGCTGAGTCTGGTTGGCTTTGTGACCTTTAACATCAGTGGTTTCTTTGTGTGTTTCTGTTGTTGTTGTTTGTTGTTAATAGATCAAGGTGTTATGTACTGTAGGGATATGGCCTGTATTCTTTCCAAAAGCATTTAGCTGCTGATGGGGTTAAATTACTTATCTGTTGCCCAGCCTGTTGTTACTATGTGAAACTGATCTCTTTTTTTAGGTACAACTTGATACCATGAATGGTTTAGACAAGCAAACAGATGTCAGGGGTTGGGAGATGCCAACTCTATATTTGGAATTGGTTAATTAAATCTAGTTCTGACTATTGAACCAATTTACCTGGTGGAGTTTGTTGATCCTAGAGCAGAATAAGACTTCAAGATTAAGGGCCCCCGGTAAATGGAGGTGACCCACCCCATTAAACAAAGGGACTCCACACTTTCCATGTGTCACTTATAATCGGGTTATGATCTAACTATCTTGACATCAATCATGTCAAAGTTTAAATTGACTTAGCTCTTATACATCCAATTGGTCACTTCAGATAGGCATTCAGGTAGCTGAGAAAGCAAGGTACCCAAGTCTGGCATATAACAGACAAAAATCTACGTACTTTATTAATTTATGTATTCATTTATTATTGCGCTTTGGTATCCAAAGTGCTTAACAAATCATGTATGACAGTACACAACCTACTAGGGAGCAGATTTATCAATATTTCACGCAGCGTAGTGTAGCGCTGCACGCCACCTTGCCGCGCTGCGTGAAAGGGCAGGAATGCGCCATATTTAACATCATGTGGCTCATTTCTGTCCTTGCGCTGGCGCACAATGTGGTGCCTAGCACCAATGCAGGCACCTTTGTGCCATGGTGCAAGGATGCCTGTGTTGCAGACAGGATTGTTTTTGTGCAGGATGGGGCACCTCCCTGCACAAAAACAATCCTCTGAGGCATTTTGCTCTTTCTATGTGTGCTGCAGAATGCAGCACACATAGAAAGAGGAAAAAACAAGGAGAAATAAAGATATTTCTTCATGTTATGCCTCACCTGGGGAGGCGTAGCATTTTGACGCATTCTTAGGTCTACCAGTAATGGTAAATCTGGGAATGCGCCAAAATCCATGGGTGGATGCGTGGGAACACCCACGATCCACACATGGAACGCCTCTCTGGGACAGAGTAACGCAACACAGTGATTTGTGCTACGTAGTGTTACCCTAAATTTATCAAGCCACGTAGAGCCACACAAGGTGGCCTTGCGTGGCTTGATAAATCTGACTTAGTGGGTGCGTGGCACTTGCGCCTCCTTGTGTGGTGCAAGGGCGACGCAACTCATTGATAAATCTGCCCCATGGTACACAGCTTTGATAAAAGCTCAGTCCTAATTGCATGGTGATACATAGTGTTCCCTTAATTTTTTGAAGCTGGCAAATGAAAGGACTAACGTGATAGAAAGTATAACTAAATTCCATAAATTGGAATATAATAGATGGTGCACCAGGAGGATGGGGCACAACAAGAAGAAGCAGTGACGCAGAAAGCAGAGAACAAGAGGGAGTATCTAGAGAAACATAGTGCCAGGGAATGAAGACACTTGATAACAATGCTCACAGCGCAAAATGTAGAGTATACATAGAAAGGTAGCCAGCCAACCGAGCATGATAAGCAGAAATGTGTGCACGGGTTGTGTGAGAGAAATGAGAAGTTGAATACAAGCATTTTGAATAGCTTGAAGAGACTCAATGGAGTATTTATTAAGCCCAACATGAAGTCCTATCAACATATTGATTATATGGCAGTCTGACCCTATTTGAAAAACCCACGCATTATTGAAAACCGGAAAAGTCCTAGGCTAAGAAACCATCCTTCTAGTTCTAATCTAACACTATGTAGACTGATGGACTCTGCAGCTGAATGCAGGTTCCAGGCTGTTATCTTGACTGGGAGAGTCACTAGGTTGTAGAATGAGAGTATCATTGCCTCTCACTTTACAACACGAGTCTCTGGTCCATACCCAACATGTACAAACATATACATCTAGAATAGTACATATGGAAAGGGAGGGTTGTATGACACACACCCACCCTCAAAATATTGAGCTATAAATATATCATGTCCATGATACTAACCCTAGCAATACTGTCACTGTAAGTGTATTATGTTTTTGATATATCTGTAGGAATATATATGGACCATAACTATGTGGTGCAACACCCAAAAGAGACTATTTGCATAATTTCTTAAGTCTGTTCTGGCAGATTGGGTTAGGGAAACAAACTGTCCACAGCAGGCTTTTGACAAGGGCATTGAGCAATGGTCTATATAACCAGACAGAGAAATATGTGCAAATCAGGTAGAGTGCACTATAGCTGGCCTTTATTGATCTGAGAATTGTCAAGTCAATCAATAAAACACTGCTCTGGGTTAAGTTAAGGACACAGCGCACTCATAGGCATGCTGCCATGAGCACTCCCCATGGAGACACGGTGAGGAGTGGATTCAATTTACAAAATGCAACACGTGTTCAACCGCGTGATAACCGCGTGAAGTTGGAGACAAAAGTCCTTCAATTGGTTGCAGATATATTCAGTTTAAAGGTTGTCCCCAAACCTGCAATGGTTATGTATCTTCACCAAGGAGCAATTAAGGAAAAAAAATAAAGAACACATTAATAAAAGTTACTTGGATGGACTGTCCCCCACCTGGGTTGTTTAGCCTTCATCAGTGGGGTGAACCAATATTAAAATTTGTATATGTTATGCTAATTTAAAGTCCCACCGCTGAAGAAGTTTTGAGGCTTACTTGTTTACACTTGACATTTCCCTAAGATGTCACTATTTTTCATGGACACGAGTATGTAATTTGTGCAGATTGTTAAAGATGGTGGGCACCTGTCCTTTTTGGGGTCAAGACTCATTTTTCATCATCAGGCTTTGATCGAGAACAGGACAGGAACGTAGAAAAGGTATAAAGAAGGAAGAAGAGAAATACAGGAAAACAGTGACAAAGGGCGAAAGCAGAGATGCAAAAGAACCTACAAGAGTGAGATAAAGGGACAGAGTGTAGGGTGGCGCAAGTAAAAGGCATCATGGGGAATCAAAAGTAAATGATGAGTTGATGTTCGGCAAATCCGGCATTCAGCAGTGCTCGCTTCGAGCTCTCAGGAAACATTTTGGGTCCCTGCACTTATTTTTTCACAAATTAATGTCCGGTCAGGTCAGTGAGAGCAAAGCATGAATTGTTTGCAATGCCACCTGGAAACCACGCTTTTACTGACATCTACTCCACCTAACATGTGATGTTGTACATGTTCCCCACATGAGAAACCTCCCTTCTTTATGCTTTTTCCGGGGATGACCTCTGCAGGGGGATATGAGTCATGAGGAATTGCTCACAATATATATTCCCTTATTTCCCTCAGATTCCTTCTCCCTTATTTAAACAAGCATTAGCAAGGCCAATAGGTCTGGTTTTAAAGGAATGTTGTATGGTAATGTGAAGCATTAGAATTAGATTGTATGGAAATGGATATGCATTTGTGTGGAAGCAAAGAACTGTAGAATAATTTTGGTGTAGGTTAAAACGTCAGGTGACAGTTTCACTGTCAAGCCAGACCTAAACATCCATGTAGGTTAATGACTGCCCTTCTTCTGTCTGTGCTGCTGCCAGAGAAAAACACCATAAATGATCTAGTTATCTAAGATACTTTAATAGGATTACAATGTCATGTGTTCACCTCTGAACGTTTAAGCTCGGGCATCTGGATAAATAAACAAAATGATCACAGCTGTGTGGAAGGCAAGCACTGTTTTTGTGGAAGCACGCAACTTCTGCCCAATCAAAACATGTACTGCTGGCCCCTAACTCATAGGTGGAGCTAAAGCCTCTCTCCTGTTGGTTCTGACATAATTGTCTTGCAACAGCTGTGCTGTCAAGCCACACCATAAAAATAAATAATTGAAGCCACCCACACTCATTCATCCTTTGCCCTTTCTTGCTGTCTCTCCCCAAGGGCCAGGATATCTTCTTTCTGTGAGAAAACAGGGAGCAGGTGTTGGTGTTGCATTGACTCTACATCTGCTGTCTTTTGTGTGCCTATACAGAATCCCGAGCGAAAGGAGAGAAGGTGGATACGCACAGTATTACCCATCATTTCACTGGATCCCTCTAATCTATGGACATCACGATAGGGGATGGGATGTGTGGGAGACTTTGATTAATCATCTGCCAATCCGCTATCTCCTCTGGGTCTCTTGGGATTTGAATCCTGGTTTGTGTAAAATGGTTTCCTATGTGAGCCATGAGCAAACAATTTGTAGACTACCTCATATGCAAGCAAGCTGACACAATCAATCAGAATATAATGAGAGAATGATCATCATCATATCATCTTTTTCGATTTTGTAAAACAATCACAAAAGCACATTTAAAAAAGACCATCATATAACAATATGCAAATATTGAAACAAACAAAACCCCATCCTTACTATTCCATAATTCATTTCCATGACAAAAACTTCCATTAATTTATTATATACATAATTGGTTATTAATTAAGAGAATGATCTAAATGTATTAATTAGAAAAGTTTACTTTACACATACTACTTGAAGCAGACAATTTATGATCAGATAGCGTTTTACTGAATCCAAGTTATTGGCCACTAAACTTCATAGCAAATACCCAATGTCACAAATAGTTACTGCAATGAAAAAAAAGTAAATCTCATTGATGATCAATAGCCATACAAATAAGTCATTTGTGCAACCACCGAACCACTGTAGTGAGAATCCAAGCCTGCTGCAAAGCCTCCCTCATGTTTCTACAAATTGAATTAAATCTCTTCTTAATGTGGCATAACAAATCCAATTATTTTTCAACATCCATTATCCAATGATAACTTGTTTATCACTCAAGCATCTTCATCCAACCATACATGCTGTAATGCACAAGTAACAGCCACATTCATATAGGAGAAGACCGACTACGGAACCAGCCCTGCACATTTTATTAGCCATAAATCCCAGACGTACTGTGCGTTGGCGCTAGATGCCCTTTCACTTTGCGCTGGTGCCGTTTCAGCAGCCTAGCGCCAATACAAACACCCTTGCACAATGGTGCAAGGGTGCCTGTGTTGTCGGTAGGATTGTTTTTGTGGAAGAAAGGGCACCTTCCTGCACAAAAACAATCCTGGAGGACTTCTTCCTCTTTCTATGTGCGCTGCAGAATGCAGCACAGATAGAAAGAGGAAGCAACGAGGAGAAATAATGTTAATTCTCCTCGTTGCACCTTCCATCGGGAGGCGTATTGTTTTGGCACATCCCCAGGTTTACATGGTCTTGTAAATCTGGGGAAGCGTCAAAATCCATTGGTGTTGCGTGGGAACACCGAACGCAATGCCCATGGAACGCCTCCCTCGCGCAGAGTAAGGCAACACAGCAATTTGCCCTGCCTTGCCTTACTCCATATTTTTGAGGCCATTCAAAGCCACACAAAATGACTTTGCGTGGCCTAATAAATATGATTTTGTGGTTTGCCCTGCTGGAGCATCACGACAAGTAATGCTACGGCCGCGCAAGGGGCTCATAAATATGCCGCTAAGTCACCTCTCCTGTCCATAATGCTTTCCTGTCCCCCAGAGTTACTACTGCTAACTCACGCCCTTCGGCATGCAATGTACCAGGTTCAACCCCTTGAGAATTCACCGAACAATAGCTACAAGGGCTGAGTGTTCTATTTGTTTTGTAATTGCCAAGTGCTTTTTGGTAGATATTTTGGGGCTTATTTACATGCCCCTTGCGCCGCCGTTACGTCACTTTTTGTGACGCACCGGCAGCACATTTTGCTGCCCCATATTTACAAGGGCACGTAAAGGCACCCTGCATGGCTTTTCGTGTCCTTGTAAATACGGCCCCTTTTCACGCAGCACTATGTGGGAAAGGGGCGTGCCATGGGTGTTGCTGTGGGTGTTCCCACGTAACATCCATGGCTTCTGCTGCATTCCCAGATTTACAACCTTTCGTAAACCTGGGAATGCGTCAGAATGCTATGCCTCCCCAGGGGAGGCATAGGGAGGCACAACGAGGAGAAATGTTTTCATTTCTCCTCACTTTTTCCTCTTTCTATGTGTACTGCATTCTGCAGCACACATCGAAAGAGAAAATCACCTCTCGTGATAGTTTTTGTGCAGGAATGTGTCCCTTCCTGCATAAAAACAATCTCCCCTGAAACGCAGACCCCCTTGCACCATGGTGCAAGCAGGCCTGCGTTGGCGCATGGCAGCCAATTGTGCGCCAGCGCAGGGGAAAGCACCAGGATATGACATAATATTGTAAATATGTTGCATCGCTGTGCTTTGAAAGTGACTCAGTGCGGCACAGCCAAATGGCTTGTGGTGCCGCGATAGATGTAACTTTATTGTAGATAAGGCCCTAAGTTTTGCAAACAACTGTAATTTCACAGTGGTACATTAACAGTGGCACATTAACAGAATGTCCCCCAAAAAGTGTAATAACTTTTTTCGAAAACTTTGTTTACTTAAAGTTGGCTACCACATTCTGCTGTTTGCCTTGTATCTATATAACGTGTTCCAACAGTAAATGTTCACCCAACAAGAGCATTTTTTTAAAACGTACTAAAAGCGTCCTTGTTCGGGAAACCTCTAATGAATTTTATATGTAGAACTCGCAAGTTCCATGCCCGAGTAAATCATTTGATCTAGGATGATTTTTTGCCATTTTGGGATTAGTATTCCAGTTTATAAAATCAAAACCACAATATACCATTACAATGAATGCAGAAAAAAATATGGACAGGATGACATTCTAAAGCGTGGAACTCAGAGACTTGGGGGCGTATTTACAGGCCCCTAGCGCCACCGGAGCGTCACTTTTTTTGATGCTCCAGTTGCGCTGTGTGCTGACCAATATTTACAAGGCCACGCAAAGCCACTATGCGTGGCTTTATACATCCTTGTAAATATGGCCCTCTTTCATGCAGTACTCTGCGTCAAAGGGGCGTGTCATGGATGTTGCTGTGGGTGTTCCCACGCAACACCCATGGCTTTTTTACACTGCCCCAGATTTACAAGGATTCGTAAATCTAAGGAAGCGCCAAAAACAAATGCCTTTCCAGGGGAGGTGGTAAAGTGGCACAACGAGGAGAAATACTTTTATTTCTCCTCGTTTTTTGCTCTATATATGTGTGCTGCAGTCTGCAGCACACATAAAAGGAGCAAAACGCCATTAATGATTGTTTTTGTGCAGTAAGATGTCCCTTCCTGCACAAACACAATCATCCCTACAATACAGGCACCCTTTCACCATGATGCAAGGGTGCCTGCGTTGGCCATGGCTGCAGTTTGTGCGGTGGCGCAGGGGAGAGCACAGGGTTGTGCCATATTCTTGTAAATGTGGCGCATCCCTGCGTTTTTTAAACTACGCAGCTCAGCGCAGCAAAATCGCTTGAAGTGCAGCGCTGCGCCATTTCATTGTAAATATGCCCCTTGATAACTACTTCATGTTTACACGTGTCTTGAGGTGCTTATTTGTCTATTATTAGTCTAAATGCTTCATTGGCTGAAAGTTGTTTCAATTTGTGGAGTTGCACCAAATTGATTTATTTCTCTCACATTAAATATTAGCTGCATAAACCATGGCTCGATATTTGTGACTAGTTTGGAGGTTCTAAATTGTTTCCAAAACGTTGATTCCAAATTGGGTGAAATACACATAAGGGTGAAATATACATAAGTATTGGATGGAAACCATTTTTCTCTATACAAAATATACTACGATTTTGTATTGGAACATAAGCCCATTGTAACACATGAGTTAGGATTATAGGCCAAATACGCCAGACACTATTGCTATCCATGGCAAGTAGGAATACAATTAGTGCAGAAGTGCAAGATGCCTTTTTAGGGTCTTAAAAAATGGTCAGAATTGAAGTGCTAATCTGAACGAGGGCCCTTGTGTCTCACAGGGCTCCATGGTATTTATCACTTGTGCTAAAAGGCTTAGGAAATCAGACAGAGCTGTCCCTGTAGTGTGATGACTGTGGTGCTGATAAGCAGTTCAGCAACCAACTTCCAGGCTTGCTACTATGAGGAATGAGCTTATCAGTTTGTCAGCCAGAGGTGGCCACATGGGTGCAGCAGTATTCAATGGAACTCAGTACAGATAAGCACTGATCCAATGAGCACTTAAGTTAGAGCTGCATTCGGCTGTTCAGTAGAGTGGCTAAGAAACCTGGGGAGGATTGGGGGTTCTACCTCTTTGTTACAGTTATTCCATCTTCCACTGTTTTTGGTTTCTGTCATTTATTCCTTGTGGTACTGTCTCTCTTGACTCTGCATGGTCCTTGCATTTCTCTTGCTCCTGGCTTTTATTCCTGCTTCTTCTCGACTTGGCTTCTTTCTCCGTTGCACTTAGGCCACTTTATGTGACCTGTTGTTTAGCTTTCTTCCATCCTCTACAGCTATTATCAATTGTTGTTCCATTTTGTATTGCTCTATTCCTCCATCGTTCCATTTCATTTTCATTTCTCCTCCAACCTCATACTTCTTTGCTTCTCTATCTTGCTCACTTCTAGTTTCTTTTCCTCACACACTGGTGCATTCACATTCTAGCAATCCTCTCTCTCTGTTAGCCACCGATGATCCTGTTCTCTTTTTATGGCTTCCATTAAATGACGGGTGGAACAGGAGATTCCATGTTTTTCTGTTCCTCCAATGGATAGTGAGTCAAGCAGGAGACTTTAGGTGTGTTCACATGTTAAATGAGGTGATAGGGTACAGTAGTTGGAGAAGTGATCACACTGTCTAAAGAGGGAGGTGGATAATTGGATCTGGTCGTGGGAACCTCAGTAAATGTCAATAAACAATGTGGACGTACCCAGTACCTGGATAAATACCACTGGGAACTCACAGTGCAGAGGAACCTTCAGGTTCTTTAAAAGACCCCTCACACACCAACCTAGTTGGTGTCATGCTTCATCATCGGGGTCCCAACCAGGCGGCCGAGTGCCGCCCGGTTGTGCTACAACGCCTGATTACAGCGGAGCTGGTGTGGTGTAAAAGTGTGATGAAGTGTGGTGCTAAATTAAGAATACCTCCGGGAATCCTTGCCTGGATGTTCAAAAAAGTTTTTTATTTAATGATGGCGGCCCGGGGTATGAATAAAAACGAAGAATAGACAACCATAAGAGGGTAATTAGTCTCTGTTGTCAAAAAAGATGGTCTACATGTTTCAGCCCCAGAAGTAAATATGGAGGGGGCTTTCTTCAGGACCAGAGGTGAAGACTGTGAAATACAAAGTGAGTGGCAAAAATCAGGCCACGTGTCAATAAATAATCACAACCCACGCGCTAAGGTGGGGAGGAAAAAAACGATGGTCGCAGGTTGCGACTTAGACATAGAAACCTGTAAATGAGGAAAAAGACAGACAAGACATATATAACAAAGACACAAGCAAGCATAAAATGCAATCTTTCTGTGTAAATGTGCCTGTCAAAATTAGCTTAGAAGGCACTGTAGTGAGTCCATATGGTAACCGCGTGTCTAAAGGTGTCTATGAAACAAGCGCATATGACAAACTACACGGTACTGTGAAAAAAATGCAGGTACTTTAAAAATTAAAATTTAAAATGAAGCGTGCTCATACTGCATGCTGGGAAAAAATCAAGGAGGAGCCCAAAGGGGCCCCTCGTGTGTGCGAATAAGGAGAATTCACCGTTATGTTGAGAGCATAGCTGGACTGGCTATTGGGCTAGACCTGTAAATGCGCCCTGTGATATGGGAAACATCGAGTGCAACTGAACATGCATAAACATGACGGCATATTTACACTCGGTTTCAATGGAGACAGCTGATCAGGCCCGGGAGGGGGACCGGCGTTCCCAACACCTGGGAGTGTGGCGAGAAACAAAGAGAAAAAAGGGGGTAAAAAGAGGGGGAGGGGAAGGGGAGAGGGTAGGTTTAGAGAAAAAAGGTTAAGGAAGTTAGAGACTAACAGACGGTATCGAAATGGCAGCGGGCTCGAATGACGAGCCGGAGGAGCCAAGGAGTATATGGCAACACAGCATGGTCTGACTTACTAGTGGGAGGCGGTGTGCCCTCGGTGCACCTGAGATAGGCTCCGTGGGTCCCGGCTGCTCTAATGTGGAGCCGCTGCTGGTGCGGATATAAAGAACCGGGGCTCGCTGGATGCCGGGAAACTGAAAGACTGGAAGACTAGTGCGTGAAATGCGGTAACCCGCACGCATGCGCGGGCGCCATATTAAGTATGAAGAAAGCACTCCGGATCAAAGACACGGGGAATAACATGACATTGGATGGATGAATGTCAAGGGTAAAGAACTAAGCTAGCTGGGGGGACAGGGAAGGGTCACAGCGGGAATAGGAGGGACTAGTTAGAAACGGGATCTGGGGGGTCCTCGTTATGAGGCAAAGGTGGGATACAGAGAGTACCCTATGACAGAGAGGAAGAAAAAGAGAAGGAGGGGGTAAAAATGAAAGAAAGAAAGAGAAAGAAATGAAAAAAGGAGAAAAGAGAGCAAAGAGGAAAAAAGGGGGGGAGGGGGGGCAGGGGGGGGCAGGGGGTGGGTGGTGGGTATGGGGGCAGAAAGTGAAGAGGGAAAGAGCTAGAATAGGAAAGTGGAACAATGGGGAAGCAGAGGAATGGGGAGGTCTGAAGAGTATCTGATTAGGACACTGCATGAACTCGCAGAGCTCAGGATGATCTAAGGGAGTTCCACGGAATGTTATCGTTCAGGCCCCGGAGATGACTTGACAGATGGTAAATCCACCTTTGTTCTTTTTCGAGGAGGCGGCTTTCAATGTTAGGAGTGGTGGGATCCAAGGTTTCAATGATAACCCACCTCATGTCATTGGGCGTATGGCCGACTTCCAAAAAGTGGTTGGTCATTCTAGTAGTACTCTTTTTGCAGCGGATTGTGCTGCGATGTTCACAGATCCGAGTTTTTACCTTTCGGTTTGTCATGCCGATGTATGTAAGACCGCAAGGGCACATGATGCGGTATATAACATGGGCAGTGTTACAATTGGTATGCTTCCTGATAGTCCATATTTTCTCAGGTTCCAATGACAACGTTTTGGTCGTCTCGGTAAGGTGGCACACGCTGCAGTTGCCACAGGGGAAGTGGCCAACCACGGCGGGCATGCCCCATAGGTTCTGGATGGTATTAGTAGAGCGTGTGTTTTTTTTAGGTCTGGTGGAGACTAGGCTGTCTTTCAATGACCATGATTTCTTGTATGACAACATAGGTTGCACCGAGGGCACACCGCCTCCCACTAGTAAGTCAGACCATGCTGTGTTGCCATATACTCCTTGGCTCCTCCGGCTCGTCATTCGAGCCCGCTGCCATTTCGATACCGTCTGTTAGTCTCTAACTTCCTTAACCTTTTTTCTCTAAACCTACCCTCTCCCCTTCCCCTCCCCCTCTTTTTACCCCCTTTTTTCTCTTTGTTTCTCGCCACACTCCCAGGTGTTGGGAACGCCGGTCCCCCTCCCGGGCCCGATCAGCTGTCTCCATTGAAACCGAGTGTAAATATGCCGTCATGTTAAGGCATGTTCAGTTGCACTCGATGTTTCCCATATCACAGGGCGCATTTACAGGTCTAGCCCAATAGCCAGTCCAGCTATGCTCTCAACATAACGGTGAATTCTCCTTATTCGCACACACGAGGGGCCCCTTTGGGCTCCTCCTTGATTTTTTTCCCAGCATGCAGTATGAGCACGCTTCATTTTAAATTTTAATTTTTAAAGTACCTGCATTTTTTCACAGTACCGTGTAGTTTGTCATATGCGCTTGTTTCATAGACACCTTTAGACACGCGGTTACCATATGGACTCACTACAGTGCCTTCTAAGCTAATTTTGACAGGCACATTTACACAGAAAGATTGCATTTTATGCTTGCTTGTGTCTTTGTTATATATGTCTTGTCTGTCTTTTTCCTCATTTACAGGTTTCTATGTCTAAGTCGCAACCTGCGACCATCGTTTTTTCCTCCCCACCTTAGCGCGTGGGTTGTGATTATTTATTGACACGTGGCCTGATTTTGCCACTCACTTTGTATTTCACAGTCTTCACCTCTGGTCCTGAAGAAAGCCCCTCCATATTTACTTCTGGGGCTGAAACATGTAGACCATCTTTTTGACAACAGAGACTAATTACCCTCTTATGGTTGTCTATTCTTCGTTTTTATTCATACCCGGGCCGCCATCATTAAATAAAAATTTTTTTGAACATCCAGGCAAGGATTCCCGGAGGTATTCTTAATTTAGCACCACACTTCATCACGCTTTTACACCACACCAGCTCCGCTGTAATCAGGCGTTGTAGCACAGCCGGGCGGCACTCGGCCGCCTGGTTGGGACCGATGATGAAGCATGACACCAACTAGGTTGGTGTGTGAAGGGGTCTTTTAAAGAACCTGAAGGTTCCTCTGCACTGTGAGTTCCCAGTGGTATTTATCCAGGTACTGGGTACGTCCACATTGTTTATTGACTATATTCTGGGGAGACGGACGTAACCCTCTCTAACTCCTTGCTCTCACAATTGTTGTCAATATATATTCAGCAGCGCACAGCTGCGAGAGCTACTGTTCTTTTCCACCTCTTGGCATAACTTTGTAGTCCAGGAGTGATACAATGGCAGAAAATCCGGGTCTGTGCTTCACGGAGGATGATGTCTCCTCCATTCTGGCAGACCCACCTTTACTGGCGGACTTTAATATCTCCTCCTCTATCGCCCAAACAGCTGATTGGGACAGTCTAAATGAAAAAAAGAGAAATAGGATTCGTACTATCCTACACGGAGTTATACTCACTGAGTACCTCCGCAACAACACGGCACCCAGAGGCCTTATAGTTACCAACGCTCCTCGCATCTTCCTTGAAGATGCGACCTTCCGTAAGGCCTGGGCCCAAATTGCGTGGCGGTGCACCCGTGATTGGCTAGTTCTCATTATCCAAACTGCCAAGAGACTCTCGGATGCCATACTCATCGAGATTCAAGCTACAGAGGCTCATTTCAAGACCACGATGACGGCATTTAAGAAAAAATTGGATGAAACCAACAAAGAAATCAATGAGTATAAGGAAGGACTTACTCAAGACAAAATCAAGCAATTCCAAAAAGACTTGAAAAAATTCTCTTATTCCAAAACATATCCTTATGCAGAATCAGATTTCAAACCCATCAAACGTTCAGACACCTCGGATGGATCCACAGATGACGACTCCTCAGCTAGCAGTGGCTCCAGTTCAGGTAGCCACCGCCAAAGACAACGGGGAGAGGTAGATATAACAATTGGCGCCAACCTTGGCGCAACCACCACCTCCTGGACTCCATCCACAGTACCAGGTGCCATACCCACACACCAATCCACACTACATGTATGGATGGAACCCACCCTTCGGACCCCCACCACCACCGCCTCCTCCATTCACATACATGAACCAGAAGCAAGGGTTCCATTTTTTAGGAGGAAGCCAACGGGGACGAGGCAGAAGGCGGAGACAGTAACATATCGAGTGGGAAGACGAGCAACAAACAGGCGCCTTGACCAGGAGTATGACCAAGGAACCACAACCAGGACCAAGCTCAAAATGAACCAGACTGACCGAGCGGGTAGACGACCAACAAACGTACACACAGACCAAGTGCAAGAAGAAGATATGACCACAAGGACCGAGCCCCATACCACTCGGACTATTCAGACCTCCCAGACTGACTTGGTCACCAATCTCTCTGCACACACCCTGAGCCCCGCCGAACACAACATTCTCAACAAAGGTCTCGGATTCGCCCCTACTGCAAAACTAGACAAGTTCCTTCTTCATTGTGAACTTGCAGGATTCTTCCGCAAACTCAAACTGAAGGCCTTTTTTGAAAACCTCACAGAAACTGAAGAATCGAGGTCCAAGGGGGATACTAATTTTAAAATCAAAACCACCTTTATGCCCCCTCCCAGTACTATCCCGCCAGAACTGTTGGTGTACGAACAGGCGGTTTTCAAGGAGATAGAGGCTCTTCCTAATGATCATGTCTTTCAAAACATCAGCAAGAAAGAACGCCAAGCATTGACATCTCTTAAAAATAACCCGAACATCATCATAAAACCCGCAGACAAGGGCGGAGGGATAGTCATTATGAATACAGAAGATTATCGCAAAGAATGTGCACGCCTTCTGGATGACACTAAGAATTACCAGAAATTAACCGAGGATCCCACCATGACCCTCAGAACTAGAATCCATGATCTTGTTATTGAAGCAGAAAACTCTGGCCAAATTTCTAAACAGGAGTCACAGTTTCTTACCACCACTGAAGGCAAGATCCCTTACTTTTACACAGTTCCCAAGATACATAAGAGCACCAGACCGCCACCAGGCCGTCCGATTGTTTCGGGTATTGGTTCCTTATTGGAACCTCTATCCAGGTTCTGTGATTTCTTCCTCCAACCGCTGGTCCAGACTACCAATACATATCTCAAAGACACCAAGGACCTCCTGAGACTTTTGGAGAACCAACCTTTTGATCCCGAAACCTCCTTCCTGGTGACCCTAGATGTAGAAAGCCTCTACACCAGCCTTCCGCAAGATGATACTCTGGCTGTACTCAAGCAAGCATTGAACCGTACGACTTGGCAACATCAAACACCCAAACAATTTATTCTGGATTGTGCATCCCTCGCACTGAAGGACAATTACTTCGAATTCGAAGGGACCTTGTACCTACAGAAATACAGAACTTCGATGGGCAGCGTTTTTGCCCCAAGTGTTGCGGGACTTTATGTCCACAATTTTGCGATGACTTATCTTTTTTCTCAGAATAAAGCACTCATTCCACAGATGGCCTTCTACAAACGGTACATCGACGATATTCTTCTTATATGGCAAGGAGAGGCAGAGTCCCTATTCAGGTTCTGTGAATGGATTAATACCTGTGATGTCAATCTCAAATTCACACACATCAGCAGACAAAAAACCACATTCCTCGATCTAGACATTGAAACACACAATGGTTTCCTTAAAAGTAAGACTCACTTTAAACCTACTGCACGCAATTCACTACTCCATTTCTCTAGCTTTCATTCTAGAACTATGAGGGAGAATCTCCCTTATGGACAATTTTTGCGCTTGCGTAGAAATTGTAGTGAGGTTCACGATTACAAGGAACAAGCTAACGATCTGAGTACTAAACTTCTGCTTCGTGGGTACCCCAAAAAGATCACGGAAAGAGCCAAAAAACGTGCACGCAATCAGAACCGAGAAACTCTTCTGGAGACCATTGAGCACGTGGACAAAATTGTCCCCCTCACATGTGTGATCACGCACAATTCAGCTGCCGATACAGTGTCCAAAATAATCAAGAAGAATTGGAGCATATTACAAACGGGCAAGCTACAGTGGGACAAACCTATGTTGTCATACAAGAAATCATGGTCATTGAAAGACAGCCTAGTCTCCACCAGACCTAAAAAAAAACACACGCTCTACTAATACCATCCAGAACCTATGGGGCATGCCCGCCGTGGTTGGCCACTTCCCCTGTGGCAACTGCAGCGTGTGCCACCTTACCGAGACGACCAAAACGTTGTCATTGGAACCTGAGAAAATATGGACTATCAGGAAGCATACCAATTGTAACACTGCCCATGTTATATACCGCATCATGTGCCCTTGCGGTCTTACATACATCGGCATGACAAACCGAAAGGTAAAAACTCGGATCTGTGAACATCGCAGCACAATCCGCTGCAAAAGAGTACTACTAGAATGACCAACCACTTTTTGGAAGTCGGCCATACGCCCAATGACATGAGGTGGGTTATCATTGAAACCTTGGATCCCACCACTCCTAACATTGAAAGCCGCCTCCTCGAAAAAGAACAACGGTGGATTTACCGTCTGTCAAGTCATCTCCGGGGCCTGAACGATAACATTCCGTGGAACTCCCTTAGATCATCCTGAGCTCTGCGAGTTCATGCAGTGTCCTAATCAGATACTCTTCAGACCTCCCCATTCCTCTGCTTCCCCATTGTTCCACTTTCCTATTCTAGCTCTTTCCCTCTTCACTTTCTGCCCCCATACCCACCACCGCCCCCCCGCCCCCCCCCCTTTTTTCCTCTTTGCTCTCTTTTCTCCTTTTTTCATTTCTTTCTCTTTCTTTCTTTCATTTTTACCCCCTCCTTCTCTTTTTCTTCCTCTCTGTCATAGGGTACTCTCTGTATCCCACCTTTGCCTCATAACGAGGACCCCCAGATCCCGTTTCTAACTAGTCCCTCCTATTCCCGCTGTGACCCTTCCCTGTCCCCCAGCTAGCTTAGTTCTTTACCCTTGACATTCATCCATCCAATGTCATGTTATTCCCCGTGTCTTTGATCCGGAGTGCTTTCTTCATACTTAATATGGCGCCCGCGCATGCGTGCGGGTTACCGCATTTCACGCACTAGTCTTCCAGTCTTTCAGTTTCCCGGCATCCAGCGAGCCCCGGTTCTTTATATCCGCACCAGCAGCGGCTCCACATTAGAGCAGCCGGGACCCACGGAGCCTATCTCAGGTGCACCGAGGGCACACCGCCTCCCACTAGTAAGTCAGACCATGCTGTGTTGCCATATACTCCTTGGCTCCTCCGGCTCGTCATTCGAGCCCGCTGCCATTCGATACCGTCTGTTAGTCTCTAACTTCCTTAACCTTTTTCTCTAAACCTACCCTCTCCCCGTCCCCACCCCCACGTTTTGCACCCTTTTTTCTCTTTGTTTCTCGCCACACTCCCAGGTGTTGGGAACGCCGGTCCCCCTCCCGGGCCCGATCAGCTGTCTCCATTGAAACCGAGTGTAAATATGCCGTCATGTTAATGCATGTTCAGTTGCACTCGATGTTTCCCAAATCACAGGGCGCATTTACAGGTCTAGCCCAATAGCCAGTCCAGCTATGCTCTCAACATAACGGTGAATTCTCCTTATTCGCACACACGAGGGGCCCCTTTGGGCTCCTCCTTGATTTTTCCCAGCATGCAGTATGAGCACGCTTCATTTTAAATTTTAATTTTTAAAGTACCTGCATTTTTTCACAGTACCGTGTAGTTTGTCATATGCGCTTGTTTCATAGACACCTTTAGACACGCGGTTACCATATGGACTCACTACAGTGCCTTCTAAGCTAATTTTGACAGGCACATTTACACAGAAAGATTGCATTTTATGCTTGCTTGTGTCTTTGTTATATATGTCTTGTCTGTCTTTTTCCTCATTTACAGGTTTCTATGTCTAAGTCGCAACCTGCGACCATCGTTTTTCCTCCCCACCTTAGCGCGTGGGTTGTGATTATTTATTGACACGTGGCCTGATTTTTGCCACTCACTTTGTATTTCACAGTCTTCACCTCTGGTCCTGAAGAAAGCCCCCTCCATATTTACTTCTGGGGCTGAAACATGTAGACCATCTTTTTTGACAACAGAGACTAATTACCCTCTTATGGTTGTCTATTCTTCGTTTTTATTCATACCCCGGGCCGCCATCATTAAATAAAAAAAATTTGGGAACATCCAGGCAAGGATTCCCGGAGGTATTCTTAATTTAGCACCACACTTCATCACACTTTTACACCACACCAGCTCCGCTGTAATCAGGCGTTGTAGCACAACCGGGCGGCACTCGGCCGCCTGGTTGGGACCCGATGATGAAGCATGACACCAACTAGGTTGGTGTGTGAGGAGTCTTTTAAAGAACCTGAAGGTTCCTCTGCACTGTGAGTTCCCAGTGGTATTTATCCAGGTACTGGGTACGTCCACATTGTTTATTGACTATATTCTGGGGAGACGGACGTAACCCTCTCTAACTCCTTGCTCTCACAATTGTTGTCAATATAACCTCAGTAAATGCCCATTTGATTAACTAATTCATATATTAGCAGAATTACAGAAATTGAGATGTATAAAGGCTATTTATAATTGGGAACTATAGTAGATGTACTGTTGACAATGTTTATAGTTATTGGCGCATCAACATATTGAATAAGAGTTGTTTAATAATGCATGGTCCTGATGAAGGAGACTCATAACTTGAAGAGAGCCCCGAAACATTAACATTACTTCCCTAGTGAGATGAAAATTGCTATAGATGAATTATGTTTGTAATATTACACTGAATGAATAATGAATTCAGATTGGTCACTATGACCAGAGCAGACATTTCGCCCACAGCATTTTCTAGAGATCTGTAATCAATCAGGCATGACAAATATGATTTTTTCCATGCAATAAGTAATTATGCACTTATTATATTAGATATTGGTGTGACTAATATTGAATCAACATATTTGTGACACTTGTTCCATGTTTTTGTGGTACATGTGAGTTGAAGTTTGCAATGAACACTCTGAAAGATGTCCTCTGGGGTATAGAAATAGGATTTACAGGTCAATAAAATGACAAAGATAATCTTTAAAATATTGGATTTTTTTAATTGACAGTGTTCACCAGTATGAAAAACACACATAATGAGGTACCAAAGGGAACTGTACCAGAAAGTCCGGGACACACTAACACATATGCACAACTACTATGCATGATCTTCTTCCACATTTTAGCTCTCAACGGTGAATGAGTTTGGTGTTAGGAGTTCCTCCTGCTGCTATACCCTCCTGTTCCTCATAGCCTTCAAATCTATGATTTATATAATGCTATATTACAATTAGTACATTTATTATAAATCGTTTAGTTCATTGTTTGTGATCCATGACATTATATATGTGATGTATTCTTTTCTGACCAATCATGCACAATATATGGACCACCATCTTTCTTGAGGACATACTTTGTCTGATTTCTAATACGTCATATCCTTGGCCTGACAATCCATTCTTCATTTCTGGCAGGAAGGAGACTCCTGGAACCATGACGAAAGAAGATGTGCTTGATCCTCCGTCGGAGGATGAACACAGGCCTCTAGAGTTCCAGAGCTCTCTCCTTGAGAGGAGGAAGAAACCAATAGTTCATCCGGCCGCACCAGCTCCACTGCCTAAGGATTATGGTAACACTATTCTCATATTAGTATTATACAAAATGAAGGAACCACTCCTTTTGAGCCATCTTGAAATAACTGTGCAACAACTAAAGAATATGGTGGTACTACAACACACTCATACACTTTATACAATCATAGTCACTGTATGTCAGGTGGTGCATTAGAGATTTACAGGAGCAAGATTTGCATTCTTACTTTCTTTGGGCTCCCTATGGGAATTTCAAAAACAAAACAACCATTACAACCCCCACATATAATTTCCTCAGTCTCCTCACCACTCAGCACAGAATGTTCCAAGATTAACCTAAAGTGGATATATTTTGTTTTTGGAAATTTTGGTGCAGATTTGTCACACAGGGCCAAAGTTATAAGCAATCGAAAAATGTTTTTTTTCTGCGGCTGTATGCAGTACTGGTATGTAGGGCTATCAATTTGTACTAGGAGCAAGGCATGGATTGCAGCAAAAAACAAAAACAAAATGGCAACTGACATTTTTTTTACTTTTAAATGATCTCCCCTCTCTCCGAGACAATTTCAGCCCCTGTGACCCCAACGTCTTTGAAAAAGATAGGGACCGATCCCCTGTGACCTAAATATAAAAATGACGCAGCTACCTTCCCTGAGCCTTTGCAGGTACCAGGAACCCCATCCCTGGGGGCTATGTTAATTTTTAAAAAAAGGGAGGAGTGCCCCCCTCCCTGACCTTTTGCAGGCCCTGGTGCCCATCTCCTAGGGACAATATTTACAAAAAAAGGGAGGTGGGTGTGTGGCCCTTCCTGGAGCCTCTGAAAGCCCCAGGGACCTTAACGCCTGGGGCCAGCTCTCTTCTTGTGTCCCGGGGAGCTTGGGGAGTAGAGAGTTACAGTTATAAGAGATAACAATAGCTGGTAAATTTCAGTGTTTTTGTTTTAGTTTAAAATGTGCGCTGCCCCCTCCCCATGCCACGATGGGCTCGGAGACCCCATCCTCTGGCGTCTTCTTTCATTATTAAGGGGAGGGGGCATGTGGCCCCCCTTTCCAAGCCACTTTGGGATCGTGGACCCCATCCCCCTGGGCCTTCTTTTATTATAAAGGGGAGGGGGGTGCGCAAACTCTGTCCCAACCCCCTAGGAGCCCCAAGGACCCCATCCCCGGGGCCATCTTTTATTATAAAGGGAAGAGGGGCTCGCGTGCCCCCTCCCTATGTTCCTATGGGCCCTAGGGACCCAATCCCCCGGGGACTTCATTTTTTTAAAAAGGGGGGACGGTGCACGGTCCCCCGAGCCTTTGGCGGCCCCGGGTACCCCATCCCCTGGGGCCTGTTCTGCTTTCAAGGGGGTGCCCTGAGTGTCCCGTTTCCACCTGGGGCACCCACCAACACTATGCTAGGGGCCGCGATGGGGAGCACCAAGACCCACAAGGCCCCAGCTGGCTCCTCAGTCAGCACCACACAGGCTGCTGGTGGGAGCCTTCACTCTGACTTTGCTCCCCCCTAGCGAGAGAAGCTGTTTTTAACTGCTCCTGCCGGGTAAAAGCAAAGTGGAGTTGCCTACCCGGGAGAGTGCGGGCAGGGAACCGCAGCGTCCCGGGGTGGGCTCCCCGGTACACTGTAGATTATCATGCCCCGGGGATGGGATCCCCGCGGTTGATGTTGGCATGGGGAGAGAGACATGCGGCTCCCTCCCCTTCTATTGGCATTTTTGCCTCAGGGATGGGAACCTGGGGCCCAAAAGAGGCTCAAGAGAGGTGCATGCCCCCTTCCCCTTGAAACTTCAGTTTCGACCCTCCCCGGGCCACTTAGGGCCCCACTCTTGCCCCCCTCCCTAACAATAAAAGAGCCCCTGGCCCTCCCTGGGGGTCTATTTTAATTTTTTTTTTTTTAATTTGGCCCAAGGGGGGTTCCCCCTCCAACCCCCCTCCACAAGGCCTGAGGGAGCAGGGTATCATAACACCCCCTTATATGTATTTTTTTTTTTTTAAATATACCTCAGGACAGAGGACTAAGTCCCAGAGTCCTATAATAGATGCCTGCAACACTTTTCTTCATGTTGCAGGCAGCAAATCAGTGCACTTGCTCCCTCTGGAGCTTGTCTCCCATGGGAGCGAATTGGCCCAGGGGTAAAAAAGCACGCTTGTCCAATCAGAACGCTCTATTTTTAAAATTGGGTATGAGGGACTCTTGCGAGAGTCCCACGAACCCAACCGTCCTGATTTACAGATATTTTTGAGACCTAATATTTCAAAAGCTACTGGATGGATTTACCCCAAACCACAAAAAGCACACTTTCTGGACCAAGATCTAGCCTCCTGACAAATTTGATGTAATTCCGTTCAGCAGTTTTTGCATATTGCTTTCCAAATACGTCTATGGAAAATGTATGGGGATTTTGCGTTTTGGGACCCCCCTTTTTCTGGCCCTCGATTGACGGATCACCCTCAACCTTTCCATTCACAAACTAGGCAAAAAGAGCACTTTTTGTGAAAGTTTCATGAAGGTTCGTCAAATGGCACCAAATTTATTAGCAGAACAAGAAAGGCATTTCCTATGAGCTAACTATAACCATGGCATATATATGAGGTGAGATGACAATAAGTTGAGATATTTTGAAAATGGCTGGTAAAGTTTAGTTGAAATAAGTGGCAGCCCACAGAAGGGGCTGCAAGTGTTGTTTTGAGTTGGTGAATGGTGGGTGTGTCATACTCACATTGAAGGGTATCTGTACATCAGAGCACTCCCTAACCGCATGAGCCATTGCTCACTCCTACTTTAGCGACTACCGTTTCCCTTTGCAAATATAATGTAATGTAATAGACTAGACTAGACTAGAATAGACTAGAATATAATAGAAAAAAATTCGGAGTGGAACTAGACCTGAACTTCGGGGGGGCGGGGGCTAACAGGTCTACCAATGTGAAGGCGGGGCTAAGATCTCAAACAATGGGGCACAGCAATTCTTGGAGCCAGTACAAGAAAATAGAATGATAAATTTTGCATATGAAACATATTGGTCAACCCCCATATGAGTGTAGCATGTTTTGGTGGATTTGCGATTGTGTATAGGCTACTGATACAAATCTTTAAAAAGAGGAATGAGTGATTTGACAACCAAAAAGCAGCTTCTACAGATTTCCATCCAAGGCAATTTAGAATCAGTTTTTTGCAAAGTTATTTCAAGATGACTACCCTTTGTTGCTAATTCTTCAAAACATTTCTTCTGTTAAATGACAAGCTCATCAAATCTTTTTAATTCCATCTTCAGAAAGACGATGATGCCTGACTGCTGACCATAGGTGCATTTCAGTCTTCTTATTGGAACATTGCAACATATGCTTTATTGAAGCAGCACACTTGCACAGGCCCCAAAATATAGAGCTTAGTGGGTTAACACACCTTATTTTGGGATTTGTGACTGGCAAGTCTCAGGTTTGATTCTTAAAGCATATTCTATTCTGCCTGATTTTGAATAATTGAGTGCCATTACATTACCACCTATTAATTACTCTACCAGGAATCTGCAATATTCTAAATCAAAACAAAATTGTTGTTGTTAGCAATCCACACTGAGTAGTTCTCATATCAGATGACTGAGCTACATCCATGGAGGGAACCACCAGGCCTAAAGAAGTCGCAGAAAATTTAGTTTTTCCTTGAAATACCTTTGCAACAAATAACAGTCTACCATGCTAAAGGCAGAAGTATTTCCTCAAGCTCCAGAACACATTGAATTTGTGGCTGGTGTAAAATGTCCTGCGAAGAATCCACCCCAACAGAAACAGACATAGTGCCACTTAATAGCATATATGCTGCAACAACTATTCTTTCAATTTTGTTCTGAAGCCCCTGCACATAACTTGTGAAATCCAGTAAAATATCAATGTTGATTTTAAATTCTACAGGGGCAAAGTGCAGTATAACATGCAACATTTGTTACTCATTTCTCCAAACTTCCTTTGAAAAACATGACCATATTCTCTACAATGGTTGTTCCTAAATGTCTACACTAATTCTAGCAACTAAAAGGGCATGGGTAGTGGAAGGGACAACCTTGTATGGACCACAAGAGAGACATAACACAGACAACATGGTAACCAGTTTGTCATTGTAACACTAGAATAAGTAGTGCACAAAGTAGTGTTTTCATTGTGAAATGCGGTTGCATTGGTTACCTATTCTTCCCATTATCAGAGTTATGCTGTTTTCAATAGACACAGTCTTAGCAGCAGAATAAGATTTCATAAGCATTTTTCTGCTGAACCAAGCTAGTTTGAAGAAGCAGGACATAGCGATGAAATGCCTACACAAGGGGAGTGCTGGTGTACTACCTCTGCATAGACAACATCCCGAAGAAAACCGCAAGGCATACATTAAAGCCAATTCTACATCTGTCTTACAATGCACTCTGAGAAACTGATCCTACAGGCATGAGCTTTTGGTGGGAGAGATATGCTTGTGGTTAGACATAAATTATATGTTCAGGCTTCACATAGATGAGCTGTCTCTCAGACTACCCGTAGGTCAGGCATCAGACACCTAAGGTATCCCTCAGTTTATAATGCTACATCTCCAAAGGACAAGAGCCACAACCCACTATTTCTGCTCTATTCCTTTATACATTTGCCCCCAATCCTGCTTTTAATGACTAAGGATGCCCTCTAAATATATTGAAAACCTATACAAGCAAGATCTGAGCTGAGTTGTTACTTATAAAATGCAGCAAACACCGTAAGACATCTTGGCGCTGAACTAACAATAGCAGAAAAGATATGAAGATAATCAATAAAATAGATGACTTTTAAGAGTCTTCCTAAACATGGAAGGGTCCTCTATTTTGTACAGGCTGAGACTGAGTGCATTCTAAATAAAGGAAGCAACAAAAGAGAAGGAACATCCCCCTGTACCCACCCATCAAGTCAGGGGACTGATAGCAGAAGGGAAGAGCCAAAATAAGATGGCTTCAACTTGGAAGCAAACACATAAGCAGCTTGGTGTCCATTTCATAATTGGTCTGTGGGCAAAGCAGGGAACTCATAATGGGTCCTTCTAGAAACTGCCAACCAATGCAGGTTATGGTGAGCCTCGGAGGACTTGTCAAATTTCCTGAATATTCATGACAAGTTATGCTGCCATATTCTAAAAACCTTGAAGCTTGTAAATAGCTGACTCAGGAAGACCAACGTAGCAAGCACTAGGAGTTCACTCTAGAATTGATCATGATAGTAGCATTAACAATACAAGCTTTCAGTGGCCCGGAAACAAAGGAAGGTTTTTCTTCAAGATCAATTCTGATGGAATGTTTCTTTCTATGTCTTATAATGAAGTTCAACTGTTGTGAAGTACATTCCTGTATATTAGTAAATGTGGTGCGATATGGTAACTAGGTCTTTCATCCCTGTTGATCTATCCCCAGGCATGTTAAGTGGCCCCCATTACAAATTGCATGGTACTGATGAGGTGGATACTCCCTATCAGTAATTACCAGTACAATGAGGTAACAATCCACCAGCACTGTGCAATTATGAGTTAAACCCCACAGAATGGGAAATTACTGTGCCGTCCCAGATTTACTTGGTGATATTCCACATGCTTTTCCCTTTTCTGTGGGGTTTAACACACACATTTAACACCTGTTTTAAGCAGGTGATATAAGTGTAAAGGGGTCTGTGGTAAAAGTGTACAGGGGCTGTTGTAAGGTGAGGGTCGAGGAAAAGTGAAGGAAGGAGTGGAGAATATTAGCTGGAAGGGGGAGCACATAATGCTCCCCTGTTCCTTCTCTGATATTTAGGTAAGGGTCATGGAAGTGGTTCGGGCAACAATGCAGCCTTTTCCCACAGTGATTTTACCTCACCTACAGTGACAAAACCTCCTCTACCAGTAAATGGCTTTAGGATGACATTAGTGGTTGAAGAGGGCAGGATCTATTGGGAACGCCATTCCAAATATTTTCTAATTTTCACAACCCAAATTCCCAACCTCCCCCCCCCCAAAAAAAACCCACTACCACTCCAGAACGAATAATTGGTGTGGCTGTTGGCCCTAGCTCTGACAGCCACCAGGTGGAGTCCCATGGGGCGGTCTTGTTGCCAAAGACCAGTACTTACGTCTTGTCAGAGTTGAGCTGCTGGCAGTTGGTTCGCATCCAGTCTGCTACCATGGTCATGCAGTTGGTGAAGTTGGTCCTGATGGTGGTTGTCTTGTCCATCAGGGAGAGGGTGAGTTGGTTGTCATCAGTGTAGGAAATGATGGTGATGTCCTGTGGTTGGATGATGTTGGCGAGCGGTGTCATGTACATATTGAAATGGTAGGGCTGAGGGACGATCCCTGTAGAACTCTGGATATCAATCTATAAGAGCGTTGATTTGGCTTAATAGTATAAGTCACTGTTATTGGTCTCTCTGGCTCTCTCGCTACAACCCAGCGCAGGGTCGCTCCTGCTGGAGCAGCTGTTGCACTATATAAGACAGTTCATTCATTTATTCATTCAAGCTCTTGGTCTCTGATGTGAAGGGTGGCAGTCTGACCCTTTGGGTTCTTTCAGTGAGGAAGGAACAGATACGTTTGAAAGCAAATTCTTGCATGCCAATCTTGTGGAGTCTTCTGATGAGGGTGCTATGGGAGACAGTGTTGAAGGTTGCGGAGAGGTCGAGCATGATGAGGGCCGCTCTTTCTCCTTGGCCCAGGAAGATTCGAATGTCTTTGGAGTGAGTGATGTTTTGGTGCTGTGGTTCTTTCTGAATCCTGATTGAGTATTGTCTACAAGATGGTGAAGTTCGAGGTGGGTTGTGAGTTGCTTGTTGATGGCCTTCTCAATCACTTTGGCTGGATAGGGGAATAGGGAGATGGGTCAAACGTTGCTCAGTTGATTCGGGTTGGCTGTTGGCTTCTTAGGGGGGGGCGTTGATTTCTGCAAGTTTCCATTCATCCGGAAAAGTGTTGTACGTGATGGAGGTGTCCATGATGTGGGTCAGGGTGGTGCTGATGTTCCCAGGTTGTAGATGTAGTGGGGGCATGGGTCCGCTGGGGCCCCTGATTGGATGGTCCGCCTGATTGCATCTGTGTCGTTTCTGGTGAGAGTTGTCCATTCGGTCAGATGTAGTCTTGGTTGGTAGTGGGTAGGTTAGCAATGAGTTCTCTGGGGTTGGGTTAGTTTGCAAAGTTGCAGTAGATGTTTGCGATTTTGCTGTGGGAGAAGTTGGATAGGTTGTCGCAGAGTTGTTGGGAGGGAGCGGTGTTATTGACAGTGGCTAAGGGTGAGGTGAAATCCTTCAATGATCGAAAAAATCTCCTTGCATCTGTTGGAGCTTCCTTAAATGCGGTCCAATAGTGATTTTTTCTTGGTGTCTCTTTTTTGCTGGTGATAGCGTCTGAGTGCAGCCTTGTAGGTAGTTCTGTCTGTGGTGTTGTGATTTGCTCTCCATTTCCTTTCTTGCTGTTTACAGTGTCGATTGGTGCCTCTGAGGTCTTCTGTGTACCAGCTTGCCTGCTTGTTTAATGTACTATGCTTGTCAGGTTTGATGGGTGTGAGGGAGTCTGCGCAGTTCTTGATCCAGTTGTTGAAGTGGTTGATGCCCTTGTTGAAGTTGCTGTGGGTCTAGGTTGATCCATGCTGAGGGCACTGAGCCAGTCTTCTTCTGTGATTTTGCCGCAGCTGTGACTCGGAATGCTAAACCTGGGCGGGGTGTTGATTTGAGGTGTGTTGATTTGGAAGTGGATGATGGAGTGGTTGGTCCATGTGAGTGGTGTGGTGGAGTTGTATTTGAAGCTAATGCTTGTAGTGAAGATGGGGTCCAGTATGTGTCCTGTGGTGTGTGTTGGTTCTGGGACGAGCTGGGTGAGTCTGATGTTGCTCAAGCTTTCGAGGAGTGTGGAACAGGGGTCATTTTGGTCTTCCAGGTGAAAGTTGAGGTCACCGAGGAGAATGTAGGCTCTGGAGTCAATGGTGAGCGGAGCGACGAAGTTGGTGATGAGGATGGTAAAGGTTGCTTGTATTCCAGGTAGTCGGTAAGTGAGACATCTGCTCAGGGTGAAGTTTTCAGAGATTTGCAGCTTGAAGTGAAGTTCTCCCATCAATGGGGTACCATTCTCTGTGGATGGTATGCATTTGATGGTGTATTCCTTGTAGATGACAGTGAGTTCTCCTCTTGGCTTGTGAAGGCTGTCCTGTTGAGCGATTGTGTTCGCCCACTGGGATTGCTGTGGCGATGTCGGGAGCCAATGAAGGGTTGAGCCAGGTCTCTTTGATAAAGAGGATGCCAAGTGCGTTGCTACTCAGCTTGTCCCATATTTCAGTTGTTTGTTTGCTGAGTGGATCGTTTGCATGCGAGTGGGTTTTGACATGTGGTTTTTCTGTAGCCTGTGTTGTACGGTGGGGGTGTAGGTGTTGTTGGTGCTTGTGTTGGGAGGGGGTGTTGAGGGTGTTGTTAGTATTTGTGTGGGGGTGTGAGTGGGTGGCTGCTGGAGAACCGGTAGTGGGTGCAGGGGAAAGCTCCTACCATGGTGTGAGGCGCGGCACAACAGCAGTTGGGGGAATGGCATCTGGGGTCTACCATCCTAAGGAGTGCTGTGGAGTATCGCTGGGTGGTGAACAGACCAGGGCTCCTGGCGGGCTCGACTTTGGCATGCCTTCGGTGCACCAGTGACGTGCCTGCTGCACGCGTCCGCTGCATGTCCATGTTGCAGCTGCCATTAAGTAGGTCCTGGGAGGGGGGAGGAGTGCAGGGTGTTGTGATGTAATTTCCTGTGCTAATGGGTGATGGGAAACAAAGTCCTCTTGCTTGACTTCTTCTTGTAAAGACGGTTTTGGCTGGAAAATCAGTAAGGCCACTTCCTGTCCAGGTGGATGATGGGAAATTCAGTGATGACACTTCCTGTGTAGGTGGATAATGGGAGATCCTGTGATATAATGGGAGATCCTGTGATGTCACTTCCTGTGCTGATGGGGGGAAAAATCACGGCAATTGTCTACCACTACCCCATCCAGGATTCATCTGTGTGACTGTCTGGTGTCTCTCTCTCTCTCACACATACACACACACAAACGCGCGCGCGTGCGCACACACACACACATTTTCCACCGATTATTTTAACTTTTTTTTAATTTAAGGTGTGTGTGTTTATTTTATATATATTTACCTGAAGCTGAAAGGCAGCAAAAAAGTTGCAGAATATTTTGTTCTTTTTAGCCACATCGCCTACATTGCACTCAGGATTGGAGTTCACATATTTTTTTATGCACCTCAACCGCTGGATAATTTAGGAAACACTTTGTACTCCACGGAGCCCACTGTTCATTGACTGAAGAATAGTCTGTGTCTTGGAAGCTACTGAAGCCCGGGCTAAGATACACGACAGTTAAAGCCCTTTCAGCCCAATGGGTGCTACATAATGCAGATACATTTTTCAAATTGCGATATTTATAAATTCATATAAGCTCTTGATAGAGGAACATAATCCCATGCGCCTTGCTCTCTCTTCCTGCTAGCCGAAGGTCCCTACACCCTTCAGTCCCAGCAAAATTAAAGAGATTTAATAACATCTTCACAAATTTGTAGGTATGGCATGCAAACATAAGGGAATCCTGAGCAGCTGAAAATGTTGTAACTGCATTGGACCTTGTGTGGATCAGACTCCTCTCTGACATACTTCAGTCAGACATACGTCAGTCTGAAATACGTCAGTTTCTGGGATAAAACCAGGCTGGAATGCAGTGGTGGAACACCTTTCTCTTGGTGGTCAAGTCCTTAAATTGCCTTTGCTTTCTAAGGTATGTTTCTTAATAATTCCATACGTGTCCCCACTGATGATGTCATGCTGTTCCATATTTTCAGCTTTCACATTCTTCGATCCAAACGACCCTGTCTGCCAAGAAATTCTGTATGACCCCAAGACCACAGTCCCAGAGCTCTTCGCCATCATCCGCCAGTGGGTCCCCCAAGTGCAGCATAAAATCGATATCATTGGAAATGAAGTGAGTGGAAAGGCTGCTTCTTTCTTGAAAATTCGTCATGATGTTTTATTTTTATTTTATGAAATGTTCCTTGATCAGTCTACAACAAAGGCAAAGTGCTCTACAATGTGTTAAATAAGAATCAGTGCATGACGTCTGCTGGATTGTAGTAGGTGTAGTGTCCTGCTGGACACGTTCTAGTGTTCAGCCTTGTGCTGCAACCACACTTTACACCCACCCATCACAGGCGTCACCAGTCAGGTGACCCTGCGAATAAAAGGGGCCGGGCGCACGTGCCCTGGGCCAGTTCCAGCACCCTAGTACGCCGTGTCTGTGTGGTTACTTCTGCAGCATGTGGGCCTAGGGCCCATGATACCACATTGGCGACGAGGCGGGTCTGACCCCGCGTGCCTGCTGCTCGGCGCTTCATCGTCCCTTCATCGTCCCTCATGGGGAGGAAATGAGCCAGAAATGCGACAACTCCCCCTGTCGTGCTGTTTATGGCCACCCGTGACTGCGGAGAGGATTGGGACCCTCGTGTCACCCGGTCGCCGCCTCCTAGACCCTGGAGGATCTGTGTAGCCTGCCTGGAGGCTCACACATGCCTATTGCCAGCACGACGGCCGAGGCCGTGCTCAGGGGGAAGAAGGTCACCCGGTGCTCAAACCGGCACCGCAGAAGCCCACATACTGCCACCGCTGCAGCCCTGGTACCAGCCAGCCCGACTGCGAGAGGTCAGTGAGGGGAAAAGAATACAGACGCAAGAGGAAACGCCACTGCTAGCGCCACGCCGGAGGCAGCCGTGCTTCTGACCCTCAAAGTACCTCCGCCCTGAGGCATCCATGGGCTGTCCCACCTGCCGTTTCCACACCGGGAGAAAAGGGAGACGAGAAACGCCATCCAGACACGGCACGACAGGCCTGATCCCTGCACCGATAACAGCGCACCAACCGGCACTCACCTCTGCACTCCCCCTAGTGCGTGAGTAGAAGGTAACACAGCGCCGTGGCCTGGTGTGGCGGGAGCACTCTGATCCACGGCCTCCCTGCCGCTGCACGCATGAAGCAGCTGCGGCGCCCCTGGCGGTAATTTGTTGCATTGCAGCCCGGAGGAAGAGAGGGATATGCGCCCAGCCGTACCGGCCCAGTCAGAGCACCGGCAAGAGTTGCCCTCCCTGCACCCACATCCCGGATGCCTGCCACATCGGTAGCCTACCACATCGGAGCCAGCGCCACCTAGGGGGGTCATCAATGGAAACCACATCCACCAACGCCGCATCGGTGGCCGCCTCTGCCCGCACATAAGCAGCGCCATGTGCCAGCACTGCACAGAGCCCTGCACCAGCCCCTCCAGCACCCGAGGCCTGCAGCAATCAGGACAAGCCACCGCGACACTTCAGAGACTGCCGTGGCCCGCGGAGAGCAGACTAGAGCACAGCGCCACCCAGCGGTCGCATGCCTGCACCGCACCTGGAGACTTAAGCAGCAAATGCCGCAGGCTATAGTGAAGGAGCCTCAGCACCCAGAAGCCAGCAGCACCGCTGCTCCTCTGAGGAGCTCGGTGAGAGAACACGGTTGCACTGAAGCCCAAGTGACCATTACCATGAACAAGGAGTACCTTCCAACCACACCCCGGCCTCTCCAACGTATGCAGGCTGGCAGCATCAACTGCAACAGCCTCCT
Organism: Calotriton arnoldi; assembly: GCA_963921515.1. NCBI lineage: Eukaryota > Metazoa > Chordata > Amphibia > Caudata > Salamandridae > Calotriton > Calotriton arnoldi. Next base: position 1,415,296 of record CAWUFW010003340.1, read on the forward strand.
GAAAGTACCTGCAGTACCACCTAGTGACGGTGAGCGGTACTGCAGAGAGTGAACTGTACCCCTACACTCTGCTCCACAGGAAGTGGCCGCAGCCCCACGAGGCAGTTGCATCACGCCCCAGACGCAGGCCACCGCTCTAAAAGAAGAGGCTGCTAGCCCTAACAAGGAGCACCGAGAAGCCAAAAGCGGCACGAGCCCGCAGCCCCACCAAACGCAAGAGAAGCAACCATGCAAGGTCCAGACGATGCGATAAGGTCGAGGGCAGCTGATCCCCACGAAGACGCAAGGAAGACGCGAAACCCTTCAGATGGCCACAGGAAAGTCACAGCTGCCACAACTGCAGAAGCTGCCAGGAATCCAGGTACACCCACACGGCACAGCTAAAGACAGCAAATCCCACCGCGCAGCTCATACGCCACCAGGACCCCTGTGCACAGCACGCGCAAAACCCCAGGGACAGTCCACCGACGGTGTCAGCGAGAAGAGCGCGCCACCTATCCCAGTGGTGAATGGCCACCACCCCAAGCGAGGAGAGGGCGCCCAAGAAGAGCACAGAGCGCACGAGGTGCGCAGACAGACATACCGGCGACCCCGACAGTCCGGTCCGGCGCCCGGGAGATAGAGACATCTCCACAGAGAAGCACTGCTGAACGCAGCAAGGAGAGCATCTACATCTCCACTGTTCCAGCGATGCCCCGCAGTGGGCCAAAAGACAGCACTGTTTCCTCCCTCACACTGCCTCAAGATGGAGTCGCCGGTGATCCAAGACAGGCAAGAGGAGAGTCGCACACTCTACGTGGTAAGCCGCCACCGCAACATGTGCTCCGACAACAGGCGACACGTGGCCGGACGCCACATCGCACAGCAAGGAAGGAGCGCATCACTTGAAGTGACCAACCCTGCCAAGCATGCCTGAACGGAGGCAGAATCAGGCGCCACGACGGCGCAGCCTCGAGGCGCAAGCACAACGCCCTCGATTGAAGAAGAGTGACAATCAAGACCAACAAGAGGAGAAGAACGAGGACTCGTACCGCCACAACACAAGAGCGCACCCAGAGACACCAGACAGCCACCAAGGCGGACCGACGTCCCTGGAGACAGCCCAACTGGAGAACCAAATGTAAGCCGCAGCCAGCGCGAACCACGTCTCTCTCCAACGCTTCCCAGTGCGACCGTCCAGTCCCGAGCGTCAGCAGTCTAAGTCGGACGGCATCCCTGCTCCTGACCGCAGATGCCACGGGTGAAGAACAGCCTCAGCAAGACAAGGACACAGGCTACAAAGTCCCTCCAGACATCCTCTCTCCCAGCAAGTCGCCACCACCTGTCGCCCAGGTTCAATGGCAACCACAACATCACTGCCATGTGCATCACCCCATCCAAGTGAGGAACCTGGTCGGAAGCAAAGAAGAATGTGGCAGGATGCCACTACGCGAAGGAAGAAAGGAGAGTGGCACGATGCCACAGGGCAAACAACCACCACAGGCGCGCAAGAGGGAAAAGGAGAAGAGCGACAGGACAGAGGACTCGTGCCAGCACTGCAGAAGGTGTTCATCAACACAAGCCAGCCACCGGGGTGCAGAGACGTCACTGGAGACAGCGTAAGCCACTAACAAGCGCGATCTGCGTCCAGGCCCCACGCTTCACAGTTTGACCGTCCTCTTACCTGTCACCGGCTGCTTGACATCGATAGCACCACGCCTAGCAAGTGCACCTGCCAGAAGACAACCGTAAGTGGGCACGAAGTCCCTCCAGTCCTCCTCACTCCACGAGCTCACCGAAAGCAAGAGATCGCCGCCTGTTGCCCAACCGAAATAAATTTATCGTAGCCATCACACAGGTGCATCATCACCAAGAACATCGGAGGAGCATCGCACCACCAGAGTGGATCCCAACACTCCAGCCAACCGGAGTTCAACGAGGCTAGCCACCCAGGAACCTTCTGTGTGCCCCCGTCAAACCTGAAGCCTGCCGAAGAAGAGCAAACCCGACCATTGGACCATCCACCCTTGGGGTTACACGAGGCTTGGCCGTGGCCCTGTTGGGAGTTCCGCAGCGACCCCTCAGCGCGGCCTACGAAAGGCTCGCACAGCCCACGCGGTCACGTGGCAATCCAGGGGCAAGGGCCTCAACTGAGTTTCCTGTGAGAGGGGATTCCCGATCGGAGAGATGAGTCGGCAGCAGCTCCACGACAGGCACCGGGAAGCATGGAGGTCGCAGACGAAGACTGGTCGCCTAAAGGTCCTCAAGCACCGTCGCCTCTAAGGGAGGACCTCATCCACCAAGGTCCTCCTCCATAGCTGCAGGTTTGCCGTCCACCGGAACCTAAGTGCCTGCAAGATCTCTGAAGTGGACTCCACCACCGCTCCAGATGCACCGCTAGTTGAACTTTGTACACAGACTCCAACAACGCGAGACCAGGCCGGTCTGAACGTCATCGCAGCGGTGGACCACCGTTTCCTGACCGTGTGGTCCAAAGCTCCAGCCCCGCCCAGCAGATGGCCTGAAGAGACTCATTGGTGCTGTGTATTGTTTATTTTTTTTCCTTACAGGTTGGACTTTTGTTTGTTTCTTGTCATCAAAGTTTGGGAGGGATGTAGTGTCCTGCTGGACACGTTTTAGTGTTCAGCCTTGTGCTGCAACCGCACTTTACACCCACCCATCACAGGCGTCACCAGTCAGGTGACCCTGCGAATAAAAGGGGCCGGGCGCACGTGCCCTGGGCCAGTTCCAGCACCCTAGTACGCCGTGTCTGCGTGGTTACTTCTGCAGCATGTGGGCCTAGGGCCCAGGATACCACAGTAGGGAGTATCAGATCCCAAATATTGACAGGACAGAATATTGGTACCACAATATCAAGGGGCATATTTGCAAGGGGATATCGCCACCAGAACGTCACTTTTAGCGACGTTCTGATGGTGATATCCAGGGCCGGACTGGCCGTAGCGAGCACCGGGCATTTCCCCGGTGGGCCGCCAGGTTGGGGGCTAGTTTTGGGCCCCTGGGGGGCTGTTTTTGCAGCATAGCTGCAATATTGGCCCCTGTAACAAAATCGGCCGAAACCGGACCTGGCAAACATCTCGGCCGCACCCCCAAACCCCCAGGGAGGGCTGGGGGGCAGCCGAGCACTTTGCCAGGGCCGGTTTTGGTTCCCAGTCCGGCCCTGGTGATATTCCCTTCTCCATATTTACTAAGGGGCTTGATACCGCCTTGTAAATAAGGCCCCTTTTCACGTTTCACTTAGTGTGAAAGGGGCATGCAATGGGTGTTGCAGTGGGTGCTCCGCCGCAACACCCACTGCTTTTTGGCGCTGCCCCCTGTTTACAAGGCTGGGGCAGCGCCAAAAACTAAGACCAGGGAATACCTGGTCTTAGACTGGCAATACGAGGAGAAATTATTTCTTTCTCCTCGTTTTTTGCTTTTTCCATGTGTGCTGCATTCTGCAGCACACATAGAAAAGCAAATCGCCTTTCAAGATTGTTTATGTGCAGGAAGAAGTCCCTTCCTACACATAAACAATCACCCCTAAAGCGTAGGCACCCTTGCAACATGGTGCAAGGGTGCCTGCGCTGGTGCTAGGCAGCTTTATTAGCACCAGCAATAGGAGAAACACAGGGGTGCGCCGTATTTTTGAAAATACGGCGCATCCCTCCGTTTAAAAAATATCAAGGTGTAGCATTACCAATTTTAGCGAAACACCGCGCTTCTGATATTTTGTTGTAATTATCCCCCAAATATCAAAGGTATGTGCACAGAGGGAGGTAAAGATTTACTATTGTTAACTCCACATCTTCGTATCTTGAAGATAGATATATCACCAATGTGGAGTTAGGTGTAGAAAATGTATAGAAACAAACCTGCCAATATTTTATCCCTTGTTATTGTGGTAACGATATTCTGTCCCATCGATATTTAAAATACAATATTTCCAGACTACATCATCTCACGCCTAAACGTTTTTTTTCTCTTGTGATCCTGAACTCTGAGAAGATGTAAAATAACATATCACAAATGTGATGCTGTAGAGAACTTTGGTGACAAGACCAAGATGTCTCTATGTTTGATATACTAGTTTTTTTTTTCCACAGCTTTATTCGATCTTTTATAAACAGACCATAAAAGCACATAAGTACATATAAAACTTCCGGACCAATAAATATACATATATACAAGGTTAAAATAAGTATTAAACAAATTCACTGTGATCCAGGTAAGAGCCTTAAAATCATTTAAATAAAATAAAACAATTAATGATTAAAATTGCACAATACTAGTAGGATGGGAACCCGCCTTTTTCCTCTTCCTAAAACAGGCCCATAAAAATGAAGCGACACAAAAACATACATATGGGTCCAACAAGGCCTTTAGAAAGTACATGGCGACCCGGCATTGCCTAAAATTATGGTGCCTCAGGATTGGAAATATAAATGTTTTCCTTTCCTCAGAATAATTTTTGCAGAATAATACGATATGTAAGTGTGACTGCACAGCATGGTTATTACAAGTTGATATGTACACTGTTAAGTAAGTATCTTTGAGATAATACGGGCAAATAACTAACATTAAATGCAGACGTAGTTCTTACAATTAATCTAGAACCTAAACAGTCTCACTTCTCATAGGCGAGTGGCATATGCTGAGTTTAATTCGATACTCTCTGGATGGTCGAAGGGCAAAGCACAGATATCCTGCCATAGAGATGCTTGTCATTTGCTCCTGCCTGAAAGCTCTATTGGTACATTCAGACAGTAAACAGTTGCAGCTGGCATCTACAGGGAGTGGTGAGGCGGGCAAATGGGTGGTGGGCAAAAAATAAAATCCACTTACCTGCAATACGTCCTCCTCCTCACTGCACGTCTTCCTTCTGCAGTCCGGTGTTCAGCGCGGGCCCCAGCGAAGTGCCTTAACCAATCCTGGCGCTGCTCTCATGCTGTATGAGAGCAGCGCTAGGATTGGAGGGAGCGGTCGCTCTCGGCTCTCCCGAAGGTACAGGAGGGATGCACATGTTTAGAGGTTTCAATGTGCACAAGTCTGGCTGGCCGTCCCAAGACGACGGGCGAAAGGGATATGCACACTTTGAAATGAAGTGCTCCGCAGCCCACCCTCCTCCCTGCTGCTCCTCTCAGTAAGCCCCGCTCCACCCAGTCCTGTTCGGGATGGACAGATGAAAATTATAGTGGTAATAAATTAACATTACTACCATTTTATTTTTCATCTCTGGGGATTGGGGGCATTTTGGTTTGCGGGGCGATGCTTCTCCGCTCTCACGGAGAAGCCGCCTCTGACTGTAAGCATCCTCCAAGTCACATTATTTTCGGTGGGTATTGTGGTTATTGGACTTATGTATTCCTTCAAATAACTTTTTAAAGCATCTATTTAACACCCGGCACAATGTTGTAAAGTAGATGCTATATAATAAATTGATATTAGAAAAGTCTAAGGGCCTTATTTAGAGATTGACAGCCAGGGGACTTCATCACAAGCGCTATTGACAATAGTGCACTTATAATACAGCCGATAGGACACCTGCCCAGTTTGTGACGGAATACCCAGCCCACCAAAACTCTAAACAAAGCCATAATTCCTAGTTTCTTTTGATATAAGTAGTACCCAGCATAGTTTAATGGAACATGCAATTTGTGTGGTTCACACACACAGCGACTGAGGGGCCGATTCCGATCCCGGTCGGAGGCGCACCTAATACCATTCGGCCGGGAAAAAAGCCAGGCGAATGCCTGTTTCCCGACCGATTCGCACATACGTCCGAACGAGCAAGTACGATGCGCACAACTGCCCAAATCCCGACCCAGTCGTACTCACCCAATACAGGTCCTGTTCTCCGACCGAGGCGGATCCGGAAACGCAGAATCGAGTCGCACGGAAGCTAAAATGGAGCCCCGTCCGGCCGGACAAGTACGATGGGCTTTCCGTACGCGCCGAACCCGTCGCTACGCATGGCACGTCAAAGCATCCGGGAGAGGCGCACATAAGCTCCGATTCGCGCCACAAGACGATCCACAGCTACGAGACGAACACGCCAGTGACGAGGACGAGGCGAAGCAAAGAGAAAGACGAACGAGACGATCCAACCATGAATCCCATCGTGCCGATCCTACCAATATTCTACATCTATTACCGGAACAGGCACGGACGCGTACGGCGCAGAAGGTAAGTCAGACACCAACCTCAAAAACAAACTACACGTACCCGACATATCACACACACACAGAGGGATGCAGAAATTACTTACACCAGCAACAGCAGCACCATAGGGGCGGGATGGCCATCACCAATGCCACATATACACATAGGGGCCTGGATGCCAACAACTAACACCACCCCTACCCAGGGGGTGCTAGATGCCTACCACTACTACCACCTCTACCCATGGGTGGCTGGATGCCCACCACCACTACCACCCCTACTCAGGGGGTGCCAGATGCCTACCACTACTACCACCTCTACCCATGGGGGGCTGGATGCCTGTCACTACTACCACCTCTACCCCTGGGGGGCTGGATGCCCACCACCACTACCACCCCTACTCAGGGGGTGCCAGATGCCTGTCACTACTACCACCTCTACCCATGGGGGCTGGATGCCCACCACCACTACCACCCCTACTCAGGGGTGCCAGATGCCTGTCACTACTACCACCTCTACCCATGGGGGGCTGGATGCCCACCACCACTACCACCCCTACTCAGGGGGTGCCAGATGCCTACCACTACTACCACCTCTACCCCTGGGGGGCTGGATGCCCACCACCACTACCACCCCTACTCAGGGGGTGCCAGATGCCTGTCACTACTACCACCTCTACCCATGGGGGGCTGGATGCCCACCACCACTACCACCCCTACTCAGGGGGTGCCAGATGCCTACCACTACTACCACCTCTACCCATGGGGGGCTGGATGCCTGTCACAACTACCACCTCTACCCATGGGGGGCTGGATGCCCACCACCACTACCACCCCTACTCAGGGGGTGCCAGATGCCTACCACTACTACCACCCCTACCCATGGGGGGCTGGATGCCTGTCACTACTACCACCTCTACCCATGGGGGGCTGGATGCCCACCACCACTACCACCCCTACTCAGGGGGTGCCAGATGCCTGTCACTAGTACCACCTCTACCCATGGGGGGCTGGATGCCCACCAACACTACCACCCCTACTCAGGGGGTGCCAGATGCCTACCACTACTACCACCTCTACCCATGGGGGGCTGGATGCCCACCACCACTACCACCCCTACTCAGGGGGTGCCAGATGCCTACCACTACTACCACCTCTACCCATGGGGGGCTGGATGCCTGTCACTACTACCACCTCTACCCCTGGGGGGCTGGATGCCCACCACCACTACCACCCCTACTCAGGGGGTGCCAGATGCCTGTCACTACTACCACCTCTACCCATGTGGGGCTGGATGCCCACCACCACTACCACCCCTACTCAGGGGGTGCCAGATGCCTACCACTACTACCACCTCTACCCATGGGGAGCTGGATGCCCACCACCACTACCACCCCTACTCAGGGGGTGCCAGATGCCTACCACTACTACCACCTCTACCCATGGGGGGCTGGATGCCTGTCACTACTACCACCTCTACCCCTGGGGGGCTGGATGCCCACCACCACTACCACCCCTACTCAGGGGGTGCCAGATGCCTGTCACTACTACCACCTCTACCCATGGGGGGCTGGATGCCCACCACCACTACCACCCCTACTCAGGGGGTGCCAGATGCCTACCACCACCTCTACCCATGGGGGCTGGATGCCCACCACCACTACCACCCCTACTCAGGGGGTGCCAGATGCCTACCACTACTACCACCTCTACCCATGGGGGGCTGGATGCCTGTCACTACTACCACCTCTACCCCTGGGGGCTGGATGCCCACCACCACTACCACCCCTACTCAGGGGTGCCAGATGCCTGTCACTACTACCACCTCTACCCATGGGGGGCTGGATGCCCACCACCACTACCACCCCTACTCAGGGGGTGCCAGATGCCTACCACTACTACCACCTCTACCCATGGGGGGCTGGATGCCCACCACCACTACCACCCCTACTCAGGGGGTGCCAGATGCCTACCACTACTACCACCTCTACCCATGGGGGGCTGGATGCCTGTCACTACTACCACCTCTACCCATGGGGGGCAGGATGCCTACCACCAACAACACCCCCACTCACAGGATGGCTAATGCATGACACAACAAGCACACACCAACATAAGGAATGCAACAAAAAGACATCCCCCCCAACACCATGACAAGCGTGTGTAGACTGTGTCAAATGCCTACAACACTGAACATGACTTTGAACATACAATGTGACCCCCTATTACATGTGTCACACATAAATGTGTGTGGCCCCCACAATGCAAGCAGACCATGACCACTGTGGCAATGGGGTCTAAGCCCCCATCATCACAGTGACCAAAAGGTAAGTGTGGGGTCCATAGCTGAAGCACATTTTGCACATTGTGGCAATGGGGTCTAAGCCCCCATCATCACAGTGACCAAAAGGTAAGTGTGGGGTCCATAGCTGAAGCACATTTTGCACATTGTGGCAATGGGGTCTAAGCCCCCATCATCACAGTGACCAAAAGGTAAGTGTGGGGTCCATAGCTGAAGCACATTTTGCACATTGTGGCAATGGGGTCTAAGCCCCCATCATCACAGTGACCAAAAGGTAAGTGTTGACATAGAAAAAGCTGCAACTGCCAAACTGCATGGATGATTCCTGGTCACAGAACAACAAACACATCAGTGGCAAAGTAGTGCCTGTGTCCCATATCAACATAGATTGGGTGAGGCAAACAGTGCAGTGCAAATAAGACATACCTTTGGCCATGTGCAGACAAACATCACCCATGGGGGCTGACACTGTCAACATCCATCAATGACACAATGACAGAAGTGACCATCATAATGCAGACCCACATATTCGCACTAATGAGCACACAAATGTAGATACCCTGTGGAGACTGTAGATGTGAGGTGAACAAATAACATACCATGGCAGCAATGTGACACACAAACAATGATCATTGTGCTGACTAATGACCTAGGAGTCCCAGGGACAGCAGGTGAAACCCACCAAACAACATACAGCCAATAGCACACTAAAGATATGCCAATGCAGTGGTGCAGATGCACAAACAGGCAGACCCACACTGCACAACAAACACAACAGGTGAGGGGGGGTGCCAGTGTCCCCAGGCAACCACACAACACATGATGAGGCCTGAATACCAATTACACAGATGCACATACAGTGCCACACAAAAGTAACTCATGGATCCAAATCCCCTATGTGGGCAATCAGGCATTGTTAGATGAGAGGGAGCACAAATTACACATGTCACACAAGCTTGTAGGAACTGCAACTAACACAGCAAGAGACAGACCCACCACAGCACTACCCCCAGGGACCCCATATTGTGCTGACACTAGCCTGCATGATAATCCCACTGTGATGACAATGTCAGATGTCGTTCACACTGTGAAACCCAGCCATGTGTCCTGAGCAACTAACTACCATCACACCTACACAAGCTCCAACCAATCAGCACGACCTGCCAGCCAAGGCCAATATGGAGGTAGGGGTCTGGCCGTGCAACAACTCACTTTTGCACACACTCAACACCACACACCCTGATCTCCACCAATGTGCAGCAGTGAAGCTCACATGGACTGGTGACATTGCACATGCACCCATGACAATACCAGGGGTGGTGGTGGGAACCAAGGTGCAGAAACCCATCACACATGGCCAGTCAACAAGACTTGTCAATGTCTGACACACAGCACAGTATGCTGTACACGGGCATGATGTGAAATCCACCACAATCAATGGGATCCTGGCCATAGTCACACACCAATGAAGAAGCCAAGGTGACACACGAAGAACACAGCTCTGACCCTGAGGAGTGGCAGCAGTCACACACACAAAATGTCACAATCACTGTAAGCTAACACAAACTGTAAATCACATTACTCGTGTAAACAACAAGTGCCAAGGGGAATCCTGAATGTGTCCCATCTGCGTTTGCCCACATCCCCAGCACTGACAACAAAGACAACCTGGGATGACAACCTCATGAACATTAGTTTGCCATGCACCCACATCACAGAGAAACCAGGTCCAAGATGCTGGATGAACACAGAACAACTCAGCAAGCATCACAAACAGGAACATCCCTAGGGACACAGCCTGTGTAGGAAAAGGGAAGGGAACACGCACAGACATGCTTACACAACACAGGCCCACGCAATGTCACCAGATTACACACTGCCATGAGGGCACACCACTCCTGTGGAAGGTCCGCTGTGCCAAAGCTTGTCTGTGCACGACCCAAACATGTCAGCAGAACACACCGTCAGTGAGTCAACAACCACAACACACAGAAGGCTCTGCTCACATCAGCCTGGGTACGGGGGTGTCACGTCAGTCATCTGCACACACACCAAACACATGTCAAGCAAGTTGCACTGTATGCACAGATGAGTCCTTTGACATTGATGTGCAAAACTGCATGTCCAGTGGAGCTGGGCACACAGTCAGGGAAATAGGAACATTGAACAGTGCTAAGCCCACCAGATGTGCATCAGTGTAAGACAAAGATGTTCATTTACAAATGCAAAAAGGACATCCCTGTGTCAAATGCTGAACATTACACCCTCAGACTGTAGCAAAGGATGCCATAGATCCAGAATACAACAGGACACATATCCCATGGACCACATGGAGTCCATCACTGCAACACTTCATCGTCCTGATGTGAACACTATTACAACTGCAAATGCAGGATGCTACTCATCCACATCATGTACATCAAAAGAAAACCCAAAAGTAAACAAAAAGAGGCTTTATTCAGCAAATGTCAGGGTAAAAACGGAAGTCCAAAAGAAACTAAGGCCAATGGCCAGTCCAAAATAACAGTACCAACGGGGTGAGAAGTGACAACTGGTCACACATTGCTTGCCTGCACTGGTACGGTTGGGGGACATCCCCCTTGGAGGGGCATACAAGGGGCAGGCCAGGCACCGCAGGGACAGGATCAGGGGATGGCAGAGTGAGGCAGTGAAGGGGTGGTGGGTGCAGGAGTGTCACTGGCAACTGCAGTGGAGGTGTCTGACTCAGGGGGGGCCGGCACCACCGTGGTACACAAGTCAGTTGGTGTGGGTGCCGCAACCACTGCAGTGGGCTGGACTGATGTAGTGGACTGGGTACCCACTGCAGTGCCCGAGTCAGACGTGGTGGTAGTGGACTCCACTGCAGTGCATGACTCCAAGGAAGTGGAAGGGTGGGCAGATGAGGTGGGCAGGACAGAGGGGGGACCTGGTCACAACAACAGTGCCACTAACAGGCAGAGCGTCTGGGTTGGGGGTGGAAGAGCAAGTGGCAGGGGGAGGGCCTAAGCAGTCTGGGGATACGGTATCGGTGTGTGGGGAACCTGGGGCAGGGTGTGGCGGGGGAACCTGTGCAGTGGTGGCCTGGGGGATGGAGGAGAGAGACTGGGCGCTGGAGCTGCGTGGTGGTGGTGGTGGGGTCTTGCTCTTCCTGCTCCGGGGGACTTCCGAATGGGCTCCTGTGTCTGCCTGCGCCTGGGGGAGGGTGTCCGGGGGCGAGGGGCACTCCTCTCTGTGTGGGTGGACTTCCTCTTCCCCTGGTGTGCTGGGTCAGCAGGAATGGTGGGGAAGAGGCCGAGGTCACACAGGAAGACCTGCTGTGTATGTGTGGTAGCAGGCGAGGCAAGGGAAGGGGTCTTGGAGGGAGAGGATTTGGAGGACTGTGGAGTGAATGTGGATGCCTGTGTGTGTGTGTGTTCCCCATCACCTGTGTCTGTGGTATCAATCCCTGAGGATGCTTGTGTGCACGTCTTGCCTTACTCTTGGGTGTGTCTGTGCTGCTTGTGTCTGTGTGTATGGATGACTGTGCAGGTGTGCATGTGCTTTGGACAGGTAGGGGGGCAGGAAGTGTGGATGGGGCAGAGGTGGGAGGGGTGAGGGACTGTTGGAGGAGAGACACTGCTGCCATCAGGGAGGAGTCCATGGACCTATTGCTCTTCTGTAGGGCAGACATACCCGTTGAGATGCCCTCCATGAACGACACCAGCTGTGTCAATAGAGTGGTGTGTGCATGGAGGACACTCAGCATTGCTGTCTGCCCTACATGGAGCTGCCGAAGGAGGTACACAGACTCCTCACTCAGGGCAGCAGGGGACACAGGGGCAGGGGCTGCGGTGCCTGGCACGAAGGAGACACGCTCCCGAGCATGGGAGCCTCCACGGACCTCAGGAATGGGAGCCAATGGGAGGGCGGTGGTGGTGGTGGTGGTGGCGGGGCCAGACAGACTAGCTGGCCTTTGGTGGCTGCCGAGACCCGCCTCCACAAGGGAGTCATCCTCCGAGCTGCTGTGGTCCCCTGCTGAGGTGGATGGTGCTGAGGACTCCTCGGTGTGGCTCCCCTCGCCCTCCGTGCCACTGGGTCCCTCTGACCACTCGTCCGATGCTGACCCAGTCTGGCTCCGCTGCTCCTCCTGGTCCGAGGAGCTGTCCCCTCCTGTGGCCGTGGATGTATCTGCAAACAATTAGGGAAACAGACAAACATCAGTCACCTGCACTGACCGCACACACCACAGTAAGTACAGCACATTACAGAGCAAGCCCTGGCATCCTTAGTTGAACATTGCCTAAAGTCCTCGCACAGATTCGGGGAAGCCAATTGTCAGTCTGATGGTTAACCATGGGACTCACACCCCTCCTGCCCTTGCACCCATCTGTCTGGTGCCTGTCTGATGGTAAGACCCCAGTGTGGACACATGCACCACCTACACAGTTGTTGGACATTGCAGGGAACACGGTGAAGCATGTGAACATGCACACATCACATCTCTTGCCACTGAGTCAGTGCAGGTGTCCGGATAAAGGGATTGCCAGATTCTAATTAGAAATGCATGTGATGCATACCAGCACCAGACACCATGATGCACCCATGTCCGGATAGTCAATGCCACAATGGGGTGCATGTTGCACATGTCACTCCCCTGCAGGATCAGTCCCAGGAAGTTGAATGCCATGACACAGGAATGCGTGCAAAGTCATACATTACTGTCTCTAGTCACATGGCCATGGCAGCCAGACAACAACAGTCTGCACTGTGTCACAATCCGAGGGCATGGGGAATGCAAGTTATGTGACTGACAAGTGCACATGTCCATCCCCCAAAAACCACATCATCTGTACTACTATTTGTCCACTCATACCAACTGGACATATGGGGGACATGAAACACAACTCACTGAACATGAGCACCTCACAGTGTGCTGTGAATGAAAATACAGCTTCCTGAAAGTCACAGTCGCAAACACCTGTGTGCACAGTCAAGTGATCAGACACCTATAAGTCACAGAAGTATCGTCTATCATGGTCACATCTCAGATGGCATGCTGAGCCCCAAACGATGAACATACCAGTAGTCCTGACAACGAAGACACAGCACAATGAGACATAGGCAGACACCTGAGGGTACATTTCACTGATCACAACATGCCAGATGATACACGGGAGTGGGAGTACAGAGTGTATTGTATGCACTGGAGTAGGCATGACTGTCCAGCTCCACCTGTAAGAGGGATGAGTCCTGGACAGTAGGCAGGTGGCTAAGCATGTGTGACACACTGGATACACATACTCCTGAGACCTGCGAGGAGGTGACAGCTTCAGCTGGACCCTTGCGATCCTCCGGGTCCAGCCACGAAGGTCCTGCCACCTCTTTTGGCAGTTGCGGATCCTGCGCCTGTAGACCCCCACGGATCTTACTTTCCGGGCGATGGTCAGCCAGATTTCCTGCTTCTGGTGGGCATCAACCTGTGAGGATGACAAAGTGAAAAGGCCATTACAACACATGCAACATATCCGTGCATCACACAGTTGGATATACATGTCTCAATTACAGGGGCATATGATGTACACAGGCAGTGCAACAATGGCTATGAACAGTTTGCCAGCAGTCACTACATGGTATCATTGCATGGGAAGTAAACCTAGTTGGAATGCACTGTTACTGCACTGTACCAGTTCAGTGCATGTAACTACACACTTTGGGGTGTGACAACTACTCAGTGGGCATGCTAGCCAGTGGTGTGCACAGTGAAAGTCCTGCTAGTCAGACAACATGCACAATTAATGATGCAGTGGACAGCACACTCACCTGCTCCCCTGGTTTCCCATACAGCTTGCTGTACTGTGGAAGGAGATTAGTACAAAGGACAGTGGTCCCTGAGTAAGGAAATCTCATTAAACAATGAATATAGTCTCAATCAGTACTATATTTGAGCGCATGTCCAGCCGGACAGAGGCAAGTTTAATATACACAGTAGTTTGAATAAAATTGAAGAAATGTGAGAGAAATAACAGTGGGATACAAGCCTGTATCCAGAGTCTCACAGATCAAAACACACAAACAACATAGAAAAGCTCAGGCAGTTTACATGTGTTTCAATGAATTTGCACGGATAATGAAACAACAATCATAAAAGGTCACCTTTACACATATTACAAATTAACATTCAGTGTATAAGGTTGACAACTGTGTCGACGACGTTTCGATCCTTATCAGTGAGATATTGGATCATCTTCAGGACTGTGGATTAAAGTGCCTGAGAGCATATGCCTGCAGAAGCGCTTAAGGATGGAAAGCTGGCACGTCCAGAATGGGGAGGAGAGGGGACATAATGGACCCGGGTTAGAAAGTGGAGGCTCCGTTATCCACAATGGGAAGACAAGGCGGACGAGTCCTGCGCATCAAGGGAGGAGACGCGTTCACCTCTTTTGCCTGCATGTTCCACTGGCACTACACCAGGCTCATCGCTAAACATCCAAATTGCATAGAGTTTATCCGACCCTGAAATAGGCTCGCAATCCCTTTTATTTAACCCTTGATGCGCAGGACTCGTCCGCCTTGTCTTCCCATTGTGGATAACGGAGCCTCCACTTTCTAACCCGGGTCCATTATGTCCCCTCTCCTCCCCATTCTGTTGGCATATGCTCTCAGGCACTTTAATCCACAGTCTCACATTTCTTCAATTTTATTCAAACTACTGTGTATATTAAACTTGCCTCTGTCCGGCTGGACATGCGCTCAAATATAGTACTGATTGAGACTATATTCATTGTTTAATGAGATTTCCTTACTCAGGGACCACTGTCCTTTGTACTAATCTAGTTCCCAAGGTCCCTGACCTATTCTTTTTGGGTTCCCTTGTTTGTTATACGTACTGTGGAAGGAGGCTGTCCAGCAGGGCCTGGTTCTCCTCAAGGCTGAAGGCTGGGGCTCTCTCCACAGTACGTGCCATTGCAGGAGCCAGAGGATGCATAAACAGCAGCAGTGTTGGTGGCAGATGTCGTCCTGGAGCATGTAGTGCAGGCAAGTGAGCTCTCAGGGGAACAGCCAGCATTATATGTGTGCTGCAGAGGCAGATACTGTCCCATGTGTCCAAAGTGATAGGTCCAAGTCGTTTGCATCTTCTAAATCTGACCAATCCATGGTATAGCAGCACTAATACACGCCCACAGCATCCTTCAAATCTTCAACTTCATGACACCCATGATTTTGCAACATTGTTGTGGCTGGCCAACTGAATTCACTGCATCAGACTCGTTGGAGCTTCGAAAACGCGTCCGTTGCCATGCCAGGCCCCAGCCAATGTGTGCGCACCGATCTGTCCATTGCTGTACAACACGTACCCGCGATACAACGCGTACCCGCTCACATTGAATGCAATGGCCCGGCCGGGCACACCGATCGGTCCATTGCTGTTCAACGCGTACCCGCGATACAACGCGTACCCGCTCACATTGAATGCAATGGGCCGGCCGGGCACACCGATCGGTCCATTGCTGTACAACGCGTACCCGCTCACATTGAATGCAATGGGCCGGCCGGGCACACCGATCGGTCCATTGCTGTTCAACGCGTACCCGCGATACAACGCGTACCCGCTCACATTGAATGCAATGGGCCGGCAGGGCACACCGATCGGTCCATTGCTGTACAACGCGTACCCGCTCACATTGAATGCAATGGGCCGGCCGGGCACACCGATCGGTCCATTGCTGTACAACGCGTACCCGCGATACAACGCGTACCCGCTCACATTGAATGCAATGGGCCGGCCGGGCACACCGATTGGTCCATTGTTGTTCAACGCGTACCCGCTCACATTGAATGCAATGGGCCGGCCGGGCACACCGATCGGTCCATTGCTGTACAACGCGTACCCGCTCACATTGAATGCAATGAACCGGCCGGGCACACCGATCGGTCCATTGCTGTACAACGCGTACCCGCGATACAACGCGTACCCGCTCACATTGAATGCAATGGGCCAGCCGGGCACACCGATCGGTCCATTGCTGTTCAACGCGTACCCGCTCACATTGAATGCAATGGGCCGGCCGGGCACACTGATCGGTCCATTGCTGTACAACGCGTACCCGCGATACAACGCGTACCCGCTCACATTGAATGCAATGGGCCGGCCGGGCACACCGATCGGTCCATTGCTGTACAACGCGTACCCGCGATACAACGCGTACCCGCTCACATTGAATGCAATGGGCCGGTCAGGCACACCAATCGGTCCATTGCTGTACAACGCGTATTGCGAATACAACGCGTACCCGCTCACATTGTATGCAATGGCCAATGTGTGCGCACCGATCGGTCCATTGCTGTACAACGCGTCCCTGGACAAGTCACTGGCATATGTCACCATGCCTGTCACAGGTGAACATATGCCAGCCACATATACTTCCCAGGGAGTGAGGGGCACACCTACAACACCACAGCCTGTCCACACTGTATCCTAAGGCATGTAAGGCTGCATTACCTATTCCGTGTATGGGGGTGAACATGTTGTTCTGTGGGTGTCACTTCGGGGCAGCCACTCCCAGGCTGTGCACGTGTTCATGGGGACAGGATCCTTGGTGTGTCGTGCACATGACCACTGTGATGTGCAACTGTTCATTCCTGAGCATGTGGCATGGTCACATTTCACGGTGGTGTATGTGTATGTCATGTCACATACCCCCTGAGTCCCATGTGGGACGGTATGTACGTCCCAGGGTGACCCATTGGCACAATAGTGATGGTCCTCCACAGTCTGTGTGCATGTTGTGTTTACAATGTCTCTGATTCCATGTGCACAATGGGAGACAGTC
The DNA here is from genome assembly GCA_963921515.1 of Calotriton arnoldi. Taxonomy (NCBI): domain Eukaryota; kingdom Metazoa; phylum Chordata; class Amphibia; order Caudata; family Salamandridae; genus Calotriton; species Calotriton arnoldi. Next base: position 1,432,548 of record CAWUFW010003340.1, read on the forward strand.
TCCACATCCACGTTGTTTGTGCATGAACTTTGATGTTGTGGGTGTGTGTGTCACAGACGTCCATGTCTGTCCTGTCGAGGCAACAGGGACCACTACCTGTGGGGGTCATGGTTGTTTTGCTGTGGTGTATTCATGATGCACCATGTCATGCCAGTGTCCATGTGGCAATACAGGGTCCCTGGGAATCTACCTGTCGATGAGCTGTGATGCCTGGGGCACATCTGTCCACACATGTCACTGTGGGGTGTGTTTGGAACGTGGCAGCAGTAGATGGGAACTGTGACACGGCCTCATGATATCCCATGGCACAACATGGGACTTGTTGATGCCACTTGTTGAACTGTGATGTTAGATGTTGGCCATGTAGGTGCCATACATGTCCTTACGGAACTGCACACATCATGTACTTGTGTCTCATAATGATGTATCATGTGATATTGTGTATGGTCAATGCCACATATGTGGGGTGACTGACAATCTTTCTTTCTTCACCTATGCACTGCAGGGCACCAGCTGTCCATAGACCATTCCCTGACCTTGCATCCCTGGTGGAACGGGACTGCATCCGACGGTACCGCTTCACCAGGCCGCTGATTGAGGAATTGACGGTGCGCTTGGCCCCACATTTGCAACCTGGCCGGACATACCCCACAGCGCTGACCCCCAAGGTGAAGGTGATGGCAGCCCTACACTTCTTTGCCACCGGTACCTTTCAACACACTGTGGTGTCTGCTGGTGGGATGTCACAGACCATGTTCAGCCGTGTGCTCCGCGATGTTTTGGAGGCTATGTTGAGATACCTGAACCAGTACATCTATTTCCCTAGACCTCAACAACTCACTGACGTGAAGAGTGACTTCTATGCCCTGGGGAGGATGCCGCATGTCATTGGCTCCATTGATGGGACACATGTGGCTTTGATACCACCACAGGCACATGAGCAGGCATACAGGAACCGCAAACATTACCATTCGGTCAATGCACTGGTGGTATGTCTTGCTGATATGAGCATCTCACACGTGTGTGCCCGTTTCCCCGGTTCTGCACACGATGCCTACGTGTTGAGGAGTAGTCGCATCCCGAGGATGATGTCACAGATGCGGAACCAGCGTGCCTGGCTTGTCGGTGTGTACTGACTTTGTACCATTGTGTGTGTTCTGCGATGCAGTATTCCACCCTCTTTTCCAAATCAGCTAATGTGCAATTGTCCATATGTAGGTGACTCCGGATACCCCAACATGCCGTGGTTGCTGACGCCCCTCAGGAACCCTGTGACACCAGCCCAGATGCGCTACAATGAGGCACATGGTCGGACCCGGAGAGTCATTGAGTGGACATTTGGTCTCCTGAAGAGCCTCTTCCGCTGCCTGGACAAGACAGGAGGGGCCCTCCCATATGCCCGAGCAAAGGTGTGCAAGATTGTCATCGTCTGCTGCATGCTACACAACCTGGCTGTGCGGAAGGAGTTGCCGCTCATCCTGGATGACGATGATCAACATCCGCCACCTGTGGAGGATCCTGGCCTGGACCACGATGCCAGTGATGATGATGGTGATGTCCGCACACAGCTCATCACCAACTTCTTCAGCTGAATGTGAGTATCCGGAGATGTCATGTCAATGATGTGAGTATGCATGATATGTGTTGGTGGTGCTCTGGTGCTGTTTGAGTGTGGCCATGTGCTACATGACTGTATGCGTGTAGCGATGTGTCCTTACAGGTAGTCTGTACTCCCCAACAGTGTTGACATGCTAACTTGGTTCTGGGTGGGTATCTTGTGACATGTATTGGGCATGAGTATTGCAGTTCTGTCCTGTTCTTCAGTGCTTTTGACTGTGTGTCATTTCTGTCCTTCACAGGGTACTTTCAGAATTGTTTGGTCAACTGTGATCCCCCAACACCGTGATTGAATTTCCAGGGTGGTAGCTGTCGTGTCCCCACAGGTGAAGTGCGCCACACCCATGGACTTCCTTCCTTCTACACTTGTTGACTGTGTGCCCACTGCCAGGTGGGATTACCTTGCATCTGTAGTGGTTACAACATGTTGCAAATGTGTAATAAACCTGTGCTTCACTTTGTGATGTGCGTTGTCTGTGGTCACACATCTGACTGACATTTGCTTACTGCACCAGTGGGCTAGTTGACAAAGACTGTGAATAGGTGTTGTGTCTGTGCATTGCACCGTATTTCCTGGCAACATCAGTGTAGGCGATGAGTCAGGTGGCCTTGGTGTGTATATGTTGTGTAGCCCTGGTGGTGTGTCTCCCTCATATGTGTCACGTTGCCATGACTCACATGCCTGTGTTGTACTTGCTGTAGCAGTTAGCATGCACAGTGTAATTTCGCAGGTCATCATCTCCATGACAGAAACCACGTTGGAATCACAACAGAGGCAGGTATGGTGTATTAGTGTGTTTATTGTCATACATGTGTGAGTATAGTGCACAGGATGGTGGGTGCTGTACATTGTGATTGTAATCCAAAGTTCCTAGATGATTTGGTAGTCCTGGTAGCAGAAATGTCCTGAGTAAAGTCCACAGTCATCTGATACATTGGTCCAACTTGTACTCCCCATGTCATGTGGGGGAGTTGTGTTGCATTCAACAGGGTGAACAATTTGCGCACAAAGGTGATTATCCAGAACAGGTTTTGGCTTCCTGGGGGTTGCGCATGGCCATCGGCCTCTCAGTTGCCCTTCCTCGGACGACCCCTCTTCTTTGGGGGGGGACCCTCAAGTGCAGGCTGCTGCGGTGCAGGGGACTCTCCGCCAGAGTCATCCTCCCTCCCTGTGGCAGTTGCAGTTGTTTCAGCACCAGATGTTGTGGGCACACAGGGAGGTGTTGACATGTTGCTGCTCATCTGGCGGAGGCATTGTAATATGTCCCTATGCACCGCCGTCATCTCTTGCAGTGTGTCCCACTTGGACTCCATGCGGGACATGTGTAAGTCCAAGCGGGCATGATGGGCAGCCTGCTGCTGTCGTATGTCCCTGAGGATCCCCACTACCTGGCTGAGCTCTCCGGTGCTGGTCTGGTACGCATCGGCTATGCGTACCAGTTTTGGGTCATCATGCAGTCCAGACCCCTCTGCGAGCAGCGACCTATGTCTACCACCACCCCTGGCACGCACAGGTGACCCTGGGCCCCCTTGGGGGTTGTTGGTGGTGTTGGTGTCCATAGCCCCACGTTGGGCAAGGGTCCGTGTGCTGGTGGTGGTCCTTGGTCTGTCCGTGTCGGCAGGGGTGGTTTGTGTGTTGTCAGTCGTTGGAGGGGTGGGTGCAGGGGGTGCAGCTGGTGGTCCTCCTGGTGCTGCATGATGACTCGCTCCGGAGGTGCCAGGTAGGTCTTCGTCATCCGATGAGGGCAGAGGCTGTTCCACACCAGTGAGCTCCGTTTCCCCTGGATCCTGGGACAGGCACTCCTCAGCGTCTGCTGCTGTGTCCCCATCATCACCTGTTTTTGGGAGACACACACAATGTATGTTATGTTTCTGCAGGCATCAATGGTTGACACACCTGACAGTTGTGACTGTACCTCTGGATGCGGGCCTGTACATTGCATTGTCCTAAGTTGTCACAGTCAGAGGTTGATATTGGTGTAGCACATTGTCCTGCATACTTTGAGCATTTCAATTTGAATGTTGGGGTGTGTACATGGTCTGCATTGGTTGTATTTGGTTGACATCCGGCCCTCCTTCTCCCCCAGCCCAGTTATCCCACCATGAAGCATGCCACCCTTGCAGTGGGTTCAGGTTGACTCTCAGGATGTCAGTGAGTGGTGTCCTGCTGTTGGTTGGTGCCCAGTTCCCAGCAGGGCCTTGTGCTCCCCACAGCAGTACCCACTGTCAGCTATCTTGTCAGTTCTTTTCCACTCCCTGTGATGTGCGCATGGTTCAGGGTGGTGTTGATGGGACAGTTGTGGGGGTGACCAATATCTGTGACAGCCACTCCCATCATGCTGTTGCCTCCACCCCCCTTCCCAGCATGCCCATGCTTCCTTCCTTTTGACTCTGCTTCCCTGTGGGGTTGTGTGCCTGTGCTGACAAGATGGCTAGACAGTGTTATCCTGGGGTAAGTTTTGCTACAAGTCCCATGTGTGTCCCTGTGCTTCACACAGCATGACCCAGGGTTGTGGTTATTTCTGGGATATTTGATTAGAGGGTGAGGCAATGCATTCTCCCAGGTGAGTTGTGTGGAGTTTGTGTTAGGGGTGTGTGTGAGTGGAGCTGCTGGTAACTATGGTCAGTTCTGTGAGTCCTCCTTCCCACCCAGCCAGATATCCCACCATGGAACGTGCTTCCATTGCAGGGAGTGCAAGTTGTCTTTCAGGATGTCAGTCAGTGGTGTCCTGCTGTTGGTTGGTGCACAATTCCCAGCAGGGCCTTGTGCTCCCCACAGCAGTACCCAGTGTCAGCCATCTTGTCAGTTCTTTGCCACTCCCTGTGATGTGCGCATGGTTCAGGGTGGTGTTGATGGGACAGTTGTGAGGGTGAACAATATCTGTGACTACCACTCCCATCATGCTATTGCCTCCACCCCCCTTCCCAGCATTCCCATACTTCCTTCCTTTTGAGTGGACTTCACTGTGTGTGAGTGTGACAGCAATGGCAAGATGGCTGACAGTGGTGTCCTGCTGTTGGTTGGTGCCCAGTTCCCAGCAGGGCCTTGTGCTCCCCACAACATAGCACCAGTGTCAGACATCTTTGATGTGGCTTTTCACAACCTGGTAGGTGTGCATGCTTTAGTGTGAGCTTGCTGGGCCATGCGGGTGGGGGATGTTGAGCTGTGACTACCACTCCCATCATGCTATTGCCTCCACCGCCCTTCCCCGCATGCCCATACTTCCTTCCTTTTGAGTGTACTTCACTGTGTGTGAGTGTGAAAGCAATGGCAAGATGGCTGACAGTGGTGTCCTGCTGTTGGTTGGTGCCCAGTTCCCAGCAGGGCCTTGTGCTCCCCACAACATAGCACCAGTGTCAGACATCTTTGATGTGGCTTTTGACTCCCTGTGAGGTGTGCATGCTTGGGTGTGATCTTGCTGGGCCATGTGGGTGGGGGATGTTGGGCTGTGACTACCACTCCCATCATGCTATTGCCTCCACCCCCTTCCCAGCATGCCCATGCTTCCTTCCTTTTGACTCTGCTTCCCTGTGGGGTTGTGTGCCTGTGCTGACAAGATGGCTGACAGTGTTATCCTGGGGTTAGTTTTGCTACAAGTCCCATGTGTGTCCCTGTGCTTCACACAGCATGGCCCAGGGTTGTGGTTCTTTGTGGGATATTTGATTAGAGTGTGAGTCAATGCATTCTCCCAGGTGAGTTGTGTGGAGTTTGTGTTAGGGGTGTGTGTGAGTGGAGCTGCTGGTAACTATGGTCAGTGCTGTCAGTCCTCCTTCCCACCCAGCCAGATTTCCCACCATGGAACGTGCTTCCGTTGCAGGGAGTGCAAGTTGTCTTTCAGGATGTCAGTCAGTGGTGTCCTGCTGTTGGTTGGTGCCCAGTTGCCAGCAGGGCCTTGTGCTCCCCACAGCAGTAGCCAGTGTCAGCCATCTTGTCAGTTGTTTTCCACTCCCTGTGATGTGAGCATGGTTCATGGTGGTGTTGATGTGCGCATTGTGAGTCTGGGCAATATCTGTGACTACGACTCCCATGATGCTATTGGCTACACTGACTTGCCCAGCATACACAGGATTCCTTCCTTTCAGTGGGCTTCACTGTGAGGTGGTGTTGTAGTGGTGGCTACATGTCTGGATGTGTTTGTTAGTTATATTTGTGCCACTGCCTAGCTGTAGTTGTAGTTGTGTTTGTACATGTGATGACACAGTTACATATCACTATGAGATGGCATGTGTTGTGTTTATCTGACTGACATACACATTTTGGGATGATTCTGTTTTGGTTGCTGTGGATTTGCTAAGGGTGCATGGTTTGACTCTCCCCTTGACAGTGATGTGTGTGTATTGTCGCACAATATTGTGTACATTTGTTGTGTACTCACCAGGCTCTGGGATGTTTTCTAGTCCATATACGCTCACTGGTGGTAGGATGGCCCGCACCTTCTCCTCCCAGGGCCTGAGGTATACTGGTTTGGCAGGAGGGCCACTGCCGGTGTGTTGGCTCAAGAGGTAGTCCTTCTTCAACAGGTCCCTGACCCTCCTGCGCACGTCATACCACCTGTTCTGGATGTCTCCCTTTGTGCACAAACATGGTGATTGTGCGTTCACCCTGTCGACAATCCTCTCCCACATCTTGGTTTTCTGCGACATGGGTGTCTGTTGGACCAGTGTACCAAACAGCTGTGGCTCTACCCTGAGGATCTCATCTACCAGGACTTCCAATTCACTATCTAGGAACTTTTGATTCTTCTTTGGGGGCATGGTGATGGGTGGTGGTGGTGTGTGATGTGTGTGGGGGTGTGCAAGTGAGGGTGTGTGAGTGTGTGTTTTGCTGGGTGTATGTGAGGGTGCTATTTGTTGATGTGCTGCTGGTGTGTGGCTTGTGTGATGGATGAGCTGTGAGTGTGTGTGTGGTTGCTGTCTGTTGGTGTTGAGTGCTGGCAGGTAATTTGAATTTGCAAAGGATCATGGTAGGGATTTGTGTCCTTTATATGGGTGGAGTTGTGGGTGTGTCTTTGTTCCCTGTTTCCCCCCCCAGTATTTATTGGCTTTGTAATTGCTTGTTTGGCCTTTTTTTGTGTGTTTTTTCCTTAGTACTTTTTGTGCATGTAGGAGACGTTCTTCTGACCGAGTCGGACCCTGCAGTTGTCTCGTACGAGCTTCTCCGATTCGTTCACGCTGTGTTTGTGCTGTTTTCTGTGCTGCGTACGCGTCGGTCGCGGTGTATTGGGTTGCTTCGGCTCGCAGTTTTGTATGCGTGTCGGTCGTACGGCTTGTGCTCCGTGCGACTCGGTCGTGTTTTCCACGCGTTGCATCGTACTTGGCGGGTCGGAGTTCGCGGGTACGTTTCGTTCGGGATTCTTCCTGGTGCGTGTCGGTCGGTTCGATTCGCGTGGTTTTCCGGCCGAATAGCTGTTTGCCGCGCGGTTCGGTCGTTCGGCTTGTGTTCCGTACGAGTCAGTCGGATTTTGCACGCTTCTCATCGTACTTTGCGGGTCGGGCTGCACCGGTACGTGTCGGTCGGAATGAATTCCGGCTCCGAGTCGGTCGGTACGTTTTCCGGCCCGAATCGGAATCGGCCCCTTAGTCTGCGATGTGTACTCCTAGATGTTTGCCTAAGGCTGTCTGACACCTCATGTGTGCCTAGAATTGCACAGGTTCTTCTTCTCCAGTGCGAAGCACCTGAGGGAACCATGAGACTGGATTCTATGTGTTTTCATTGCTAACTGTACTAATCATATGATCCTGTACAATAAGAAACGATAATTACTTTCTTAATGTTTTTAATGTTATCCTAATGAAAGTTTTGGAAGTATATTGTTGCCCATTAAGGGACTCTCTAATCCCAGTGTGTTGCATACCTCTGTCTGTGGGTGAACTGAGCTCTACCTGTGCAAGAGCATGCTTAAGTCCAGCCTGGTGTGCCTGTTTACTATAGGGGTATTCACTACTCTCATGCAAATCATCCGTGGTAAATCCATCTCTGTGGGCAAGTCACAGGAACTATACACGTGAGCCTCGCTCAGAAAAAAAAGTGCATAATCAACGGTCTAGATCCCATACCGCAGAGCTTTATTTACACAGTGCTCCTCTTGCAACATGGCAGAACATAACAATGCAGAACCATAGCCATACGCCCCACCCCCCCACCTCCAGACCTTTGTGGTTCACACACAATTGTGAAATAATGTTCATTTTTGTTTCCATCATAGCCAGGGGCACTTCTTCCCTCTCTGGCAGCATCTACCAAAAGTTCCTTACACCTGCTCCGGGGTGATCGCGCAATAATTGGTCAGACATCAGTAAATGTGTGCAAGTAGGTGTGAGGTCTATTCCTCTGGCAAGAATCCACTTAAGTGCTTGACTACCCCTAGAATTTCTGTCTGGAGATCGTGAGACATGTAGACGTGACTGAGGGCCAAAAGTCTGCTCCTTGTGTGGTAGGCAAGAATCCAACCGTTCCCTTTCAAAATGCACACTTAATTGGTGGGCCATAGAGATGACTCTCTAAACACCCTGCACTTACTTGCAATATGAGGAGCCACAGGTTTGGCTGCAGTGACTCCTCTCCATCTTCTGTACCTCAGTTGCATCCGGCAAGACCAGCCTGGTGATATGGACAGCCTTTGGGAACCTGCCCGTCATTCACTTGACTAGGTTTAGAGCCAAGGCTGCCCATCCCCAGGGTACCTAAAGAGTATGGTCCATCCTCCTGTACGATGTCCAATTCCTCCATGTTCCTCCTGAAGAAGTGATAACTGCCTTCCTGCCACTAAGCTTGGCAGGGTAAAAACCTTGAAGCATTGTCCCATGAGCAATGTTCGAGCATGAGAACCTGCGTTAAGGTCAGTTCTAACTACAGTTGAGTTTTCTGGAAAATTAGAGTCTTCACATACATAATTGCCCCTGCAAGGGAAACCAATCAGAATCCCAACAACAAATATCCAAAATAAAGGCTTGCATCATCTTTCCATGTTTTGAGGAGGTGCAGTGTTTGACTTTTCAACCATGTGCTGTCCAGTGCTCTGCAAAACCTTGCAACTCCTGCAGTGTCTCACAGTACCCTCATCAGTTTAGGCAACTTAGTACTGCAAATTAAAAAACACAAAGTATTCCAATACAGCATAAACCTTTTGCAGGAGGAACACCTCACTTGCTAACTCATCTTTCCGTGCCTCTGTTTCTGCCGCTAAACTTTATTGTTTGCATCCATCTGAATTGCTTTTTCTTACCTTGGTTGCAGATACTGAAGCGTGGTGGCCATGTGAATGATCGTGATGGGCTGACCGATATGACTCTCCTGCACTACGCGTGCAAAGCAGGTGCTCATGGTGTGGGTAAGGAAACACAACACCAGCTGCTGTCCCCCAAAGCAGACATTTGATGCAACTATTTGATGGGCCAGAGGGAGGCTCAGTGTTCTGAGTTCTTTGTTTTGATATATAGATGAGGAGAACAAATGTGCAATTACACAGGGGTAAGGTTACAGAGATTACCTCTTTTGTGTAATGTCAGATGTGGTCAAGTATGATGCGGTGTCACACTCACCTGCATCAGGCAACAATTTGCTAGTTCCTCAGCTGCATTTACTTGTGACTTGATGCTTCAAACTAGACCTTTACTGGCTGTGGGCTTTATACTTTGGGTGAAAGCTTAGCAATACCCAATTGTGGCTTCATTGGCTATGTGTGGATTTTCTGACTATAGCGTTAAGAGTATGCCACTGTAACATTACTCTAAAGCATTGCCAAACTGTGCTGTTGTCAATACTCCTCTGTAATTCAAGCTCTAGCTGCACTCCTAACAACTCTTTAATTTGGAAATTGTTGTTAAACAGAGATAACCTCCAAACTTACCTGTTGCAGGTGATCCAGCTGCTGCTGTACGACTGTCCAACCAGCTCCTCCTTCTGGGGGCAGATGTGACATTGCGCAGCCGATGGACGAACATGAACGCGCTGCACTATGCAGCCTATTTTGATGTCCCTGAGCTGATCCGTATCCTGCTCAAGTCTTCTAAACCCAAAGGTATATTACAAAGGAGGGAGCTTTGGCGCACATCATGAACACAGATACTGGTCAGGTTGGAGGCTAACAGAGGAAAGGTCGCGTATATATCCCATTTGATACTGGCAAAATAAAATGCTGACATTTTTCACCTCCTCTGAGCAGGAAGAAAGTGTCAGCTGGAGGGCTGGTGAAGGGTCAGGGCGTTTAGTGGGGGAAAGGGGTGCAAGGCAGGCTTGTGTCTGCCTGGAAGGAATCATTGTTTGCTCCCCCTATATTGCTGCAGGGTTTGGTTGGGTGCTAGGCTGTCATGCTGCCCACAGCTCCTGCCCTTACAGCAATACAGACAGGCCCAGTGTCTACAGGTCTGGTATTATTGATCCCAGAGTTTGGCAACCCAATAATTCCAGCCCCAGGAATACTCAGAATCCCAAGATTCAGAATTTCACCTGGAGTTATCGCTTAAGGTGAAATAGCACAACTCATTATGAGGGTCTTAGAGTACAGAATAGACTTTTCACTTTTAGGGTAGGGTTTCAGAGGGGGCCAGTTCCTTGCTCCTGAGTTATTTTCAATGAAGCAAGACTGCTGTGACCAAGTGAGAGACTCAGCTCTCCCTCAAAGATGGTGTGATAAAACATAGGATGCAGTCAGACATGTATGAATGGCATACATTCTAAGATTCATTGAGTTTAAATATTTGGAAGAGGTGTGGGTGTTCCGAGAATATAAGTCTCAAGTGTACTTCCATGACATCAAATTTACTACATTAATGTACAGTTACAGTGACAGCCCTAAATCAAAACCTAGAGCTACGGAGATTAATACTACGGGTGCAGACAGAATATTGAGTACAAAATATCGAGTTGCACAAACATCGAGTCATTAATATCGTGGGTCAGAAATATCGACAGCAAGAATATCGTGGTCAAGAATATCGACTTAAGGTAAGTAATATTGATTTTAAAAATATCGAAGTGTTTAATATCGTTTGCAAAGATATAGTTGTTAAAAATATCGTTTTTTATTATTATGTATTTTAGTATATATTTTATATGTATGTGATGTATGTATTTTTTGTATAATAATTGTTTGTATTTATAATATGTGCTACATTTTTAGTAGTTATTAATTTTTTTTTATAAGAATTTTGCGCTTTTAGTTTCGTAGCGGGTTGTGGGTTTATAGGGGAATAGGGTGAGAAGTAATTTAATTATATAAAATTTATAGATTTTATTTAATTTGTATTTTGCGTTTTTAGTTCTGTCGCGGGTAGTGGGTTTATAGGGGAATAGGGTGGGAAGTAATTTAATGATATTAAATTTATTAAAAACATTTTATTTGAATTTAGCGTTTTTAGTTCCGTAACGGGTTGTGGGTTTATAGGGGAATAGTGGGGGAAGTAATTTAATTATATTAAATGTATTGATTCATTTTTATTTATTGATATTTGTTTAATTGAGATGTTATAGTGTTAACTGTGTAAAGTAATTTTAATTAATTAATTAATTAATAATTGGTTGTTAATTAATTTTAATTAATTAATTGGTAATTAATTATGGTAATTGTGTAATAAATTTTAGGTGTGTGCTATGGTGTTGATAGGTGTAAAGGGTGGGAAGTAATTTATTTTTAATTTATGAATTAATAATTGGTTGTTAATTAATTTTAATTAATTAATTGGTTATTAATTTTGGTAATTTTGTAATTAATTTTAGGTGTGTGTTGTGGTGTTTATAGGTGTAAAGGTTGGGAAGTAATTTATTTTTAATCTATAAATTAATAATTGGTTGTTAATTAGATTTAATTAATTAATTTGTAATTAATTTTGGTAATTGTGTAATTAATTTTAGGTGTGTGTTGTGGTTTTTATAGGTGTAAAGGGTGGGAAGGGTGGGAAGTAATTTATTTTTAATTGATGAATTAATAATAGGTTGTTAATTAATTTTAATTAATTAATTGGTAATTAGTTATGGTAATTGTGTAATTAATTTTAGGTGTGTGTTTTGGTGTTTATAGGAGTAAAGGGTGGGAAGTAATTTGTGTTTAATTAATATATAGGTGTTAATTAATGTTAATTATTTGATATTTATTTTGGGTAATTGTTTATTTTTGTGTGTGTTGTTTTTACTTTTAAAGGGGTAAAGGGTGGGTATTAAATACATTTTAATTATTTAATTATTAGTTGTTAATAGTATTAGTTTTTAATTTTAAAATAAGTTTTAATTGTGTTTTATTATTTTATAGTTTAATTTAGGTGTGTGTTTTGTGGATATTATAGTGTTAAAGTGTGTGTAGTCAATTAATGTTTATTCGTTTTTTTTATTATTAATATTATTAATTGATTATTAATTATGTTAATTATGTAAATAAATGTAAATAAAAATGTTGAAGTGTTTTGTTATTGGTGTGGTGTTATAGGGTAGGAAATAAAATAAATACATTTATGTTTTAATTAATTTTTTTGTTTGTAAATATTTTCTAGTTTAAAAGAATTGTAAATGTATTTATTATTTTATTTTATATAATATTTGTAGGTTTGTGTTATATGTAATTAATATTATATGTGTTCTTTTTATATGTTTAATATATATATTTTTTTAAATATTGTTTATTACTTTTTTTCTTATTTTGCTCAATATATATATTTTTTTAAATGTTTGAGTGTGAATAGTATTTTTTTTTTTCTCTGATATCCAACACTTTCCCTACTGTTGCTTTTACTGGAGTGGGAATAGTCATTTTTACCCGTCCGCTATCCAGCACTTTCCCTACTGGTGCACTCACTGGAGTTGGAATAGTAATTTTTACCCCTCCGCTATCCAGCTCTTTCCCTTCTGTTGCATTCACCGGAGTGGGAATAGTAATTTTTATCTCTCCGCTATCCTGTACTTTCCCTACTGTTGCACTCACTAGAGTTGGAATAGTAATTTTTACCCCTCTGCTATCCAACACTTTCCCTACTGTTGCACTCATTGGAGTGGGAATACATTTTTTTAGCCCTCCGCTATCCAACACTTATCCTACTGTTGCATTCAGTGGAGTGGGAGTACTAATTTCTACCCCTCCACTATCCAACATTTTCCCTACTGTTGCACTCTGGGGCGTGGGAATAGTAATTTTTGCCCCTCCGCTATCCAACACTTTCCCTACTGTTGCTCTCACTGGAGTGGGAATAGTAAATTTTACCCCTCCGCTATCCAACACTTTCACTACTGTTGCACTCACTGGAGTTGGAATAGTAATTTTTACCCCTTTGCTATCCAACACTTTCCCTACTGTTAAACTCACTGGAGTGGGAATAGTAATTTTTACCTCTCCGCTATTCTACACCTATCATACTGTTGCGCTCAGTGGAGTGGGAATAGTAATTTTTACCCCTCCGCTATCCAACACTTTCACTACTGTTGCACTCACTGGAGTGGTAATAGTAATTCTTTCCCCTCCGCTATCCAACACTTTTCCTACTGTTGCTCTCACTGGAGTGGGAATAGTAATTTTTACCCCTCCGCTATCCATCACTTTCCCCACTGTTGCACTGTTTGGAGTGGGGCTAGTAATTTTTACCCCTCCGCTATCCAACACTTTCCCTACTGTTGCACTCACTGGAGTTGGAACAGTAAAGTTAATTATTTTGCTATCCAACACTTTTCCTACTGTTGCACTGATTGTATTGGGCAATTTAAGTTTAAATATCTTTTCATAGTTTAGTGTTTTAATTTATTCTAGAATGGTTTTTATATTTTAAATTATTTATATATATATTTTATTTTTATATAATTTTAAAGTTTTAAAATAAATTAAAGATTCTAGTTTATTAATTATTTTAAAGTAAATATATATATATGTATACATTATTATGTTTGTGAGTTAATTTTTTTTGTCAAATATCTTTTTATTGGTTTCAAAGATATAACCGTAATCAGAAAAACATCATACAAGGGAAGGAGACCCCAATGCATCGTATATGCTGACCGTTACAGTGTGCTAAAGTATCATATACAGTTTGTGGACTAGGAATCGACAAACCTTAAATATGCTCAGCGTACAACTCCCAGGTTTCCACCGGATCCCCAATTGCAGACAACATCTGGATCCCGTGGGAGATCCGCAAGGACCTTGGCGATCTACCCTCCCATCCCCCCATCCCTCCTCCCCCCCAACTCATAACAAGAAAACACAAAAAATTCAAACTAAGGTGTCACGGTCAAGAAAATTCAAATGTAGTTGCAGGTAAAGGCCGGGCCCCAGGGGGAGGGGAGTTCCTCCATCCCTGGAGCCCCCTGCGAATCGGGGGAGTCCATTGAAGCTCTAGATATGAAAGAGATGGAGAGCTCGCAGCCTCGGACCACAAGCAAACAGAGGCAACCCTTCATATAGAAACTCGACCAGGGGGGCCCACACGTAGTCAAATCCCTTGCGAGAGTCTTCTACGATGTCTGCCATTCTCTCCATCACCAGTGCTCGCCACAATCTGGCGTGCCATTGAGTGAGGGAGGGGGCTTCTGCTTTCTTCCACGCAGCCGCTACAGCCATTTTAGCAGCCCCGAGGCACAGCCACATTACAGACCGGTCCCCATGCGTTTGGTGCTTCAAGTTGGGATCCCGGATCCCCAAGAGTGTGTGTTCTAGTGTGTCTGGAATCGGATAGCCCAAAATCAGTTTGATTTGTGCAAGTACCTCCTTCCAGAAGGGCTTGATGTGAGGACAGTCCCACCAAATGTGCCTAAAGTCACCCAGCAACCCACAGCCCCTCCAGCACCTACCCGAGGAATTAGGGAAGATGGTGTGAAGCTTCTGGGGGTGTAGGTACCATTCGTACATAAGTTTGTAATGAGCCTCCCTTAAAAACATGGGGCGATTAAACTTGGGAATATCCCTATAAAGTGAGGACCATTGTTTCTTCTGCAATGGGATGTCTAAAAGTGCATCCCAGAACCTTTGGGGTCTAGGGGCGTGATGGGAACCCAACGCTCGTATGAGTGAGTAAAGGAAGGAGATGGTCCCCCTTGAAGAGGCCCCTGACTGCACAAATTTCTCAATGGGAAGTAAATCCCTAGTGGCGGCCTGCCGTATCTGCGGTTGAAGGACCCAATGCTTAAGCTGCACATAGTGGAATTGTTCAGCTGGCTGGAGGTGAAAGGCTTGAACGCATTCCGGGAAGGTTAACAGTTTCCCCCCCCCCTCAAACAGATGAGAGAGCATGAGACAGCCACCCTCCCGCCAAGCCTCAAATGGCCCCTCCCGTAACGCCGGAGGAAACTCGGGGTTGAAATGTATGGGCGTATATGGGGAAGGGAAGGTGGTGAGAGGAGTGGATCCATTCAATACATCCCAAACCCCTAAGGTGGTTGCCGTAGGAGTGCTGATATAGGCATTGCGTGGTCGATGGTGTTTGTGTTTCCACAAGAGATCCCAGATCATTCTCCCTGTTATTTGTCGATCCATATGGAGCCAGAGTTTTTCTGACTCTCGGAGGGACCATTCCGTAAGCACCCTAAGTTGAGCTGCCCTATAGTATCCCAGGAAATCCAGCAAGGCCAATACTCCCTCATCCCTCGATCTAGTTAACACGCGGTTGGAGAGCCATGCCCTCTACCCCTGCCAAATAAACTTGGTAATCATTGTTTTCAACTCAGAGAAAAGCGCCCGATCCACGGAGATCGGAAGGCCCTGAAAGAGATATAGTAAACGTGGGAGAACGTTCATTTTTATGGCATTGACCCGCCCTATCCAGGAGAGGTAGGCTGTCCGCCATCTAGCCAGATCAGCTTTAAGCTGGCGCAGCAGAGGAGGGTAGTTAGCTCCATAGAGGTGTTCCAGCTTGGGGGTGAGTTTGATGCCGAGATAAGTGATGTCTTTGTGCGCACACCGGAAAGGGTTCGCCCCCTCAATAGCCCGCATGGACTCCTTAGGCACCGTGAGGTTAAGGAGGAAGGATTTTGAAAGGTTCACCTTGAAGCCCGAGGCCTGTTCATAGGCGGCGAGTTCAGCTTGGATCGCTGGGAGAGATGACTGCGTCCTTGTGACTGGGAGAACAGGAACAGGGGAACCCTACTCACGCGGAACCAGGGTAATAAACTTATTATCAAAGGACAAAGGCTCCTGTGGACACTTAATGAAGTAATCTCAATGTATAGGAGCACAATGGCAATATATTGGGTTATAGAGATATTGGAGAGAGAAGGAAGCAAATACACCTCTGATTTGTTTTTGAATCAAAAATATTTATATAATCCTTGAAATGAAATACTGTTACACAATAGTGCATTTGGACATATGGTTCTGAGTGAAAGGTGTCCCAGTGAAAAACGGAACCTAGAACATTAGTGACATATATGTGAAATATATACAAGGTTTCCAATGCTTAATATAAACGACCATTTACATATATATGTACAGTATACAGCGCTAGATACAGTGATCAGTGCTGGTGGACAATGGTTCGTTTATGCAACTTGTTGACGAGCGTTTCGACCCTGTGTGCAGTGTAGGGTCTCTTCAGGACCTATGATCGTAGGGACACCTATGAGAAGATGAGGGATAATGTCAGTATGTGGCTCATTTTAAGCAACTGGTATTATGTGGTGGAACTAAGGTTTCGTTTGTATAGTACCTGAAGGGTAATGGACCGGCTCGTGTGGAGGGTGTGGCACCGTGCAAAGGATAAAAAGGGATACTCACATGGGTCCCAGCCGGGAGCTACACATGTGAGAGAAACGAGTAATTAGCATTCAAAAAGTGGGGGTTGGAGGCATGACATAGTATTGCAACTTGGAACAGACCTGGAACTTACCCCAAGTGTGAGTTGGGTGGTGAGCTGGCTATTACGTGAATGCGCACAATGTGAGGATCCACGTGTGTGGAAGATGGCACGATCAAAGCGCTGTCAAGACGGGTCTGTAGAGAGGGGGAGGGAGCATGTGCATTGGTAAAAGTACGGGGACACTTGTAATGGGGTGCACATATATTTAATAAAGGCTCAGCGCTTACCGAGTTCTGATTCTGAGCGCATGCATGGAAGCAGGCTACTTCCTTCTGCAGTTGATTCATTCTCCATAAGAGGAAAGCAGGCACACGCCCTGTGCTTGAATGCTGTCAGCGCGGTGCTACATCACGTTTTCCCCGAGCGCACATTTTTTAATGCATTAACCTCTTCTTTTAGACACCAAAGTGAGAATATTCTCACCCGCCATATGAAAACATATGAAAAAAGTATGGCCTCGTCGTGATTGACGTCAGAAGGAAGTAGCCTGCTTCCATGCATGCGCTCAGAATCGGAACTCGGTAAGCGCTGAGCCTTTATTAAATATATGTGCACCCCATTACAAGTGTCCCCGTACTTTTACCAATGCACATGCTCCCTACCCCTCTCTACAGACCCGTCTTGACAGCGCTTTGATCGTGCCATCTTCCACACACGTGGATCCTCACATTGTGCGCATTCACGTAATAGCCAGCTCACCACCCACCTCACACTTGGGGTAAGTTCCAGGTCTGTTCCAAGTTGCAATACTATGTCATGCCTCCAACCCCCACTTTTTGAATGCTAATTACTAATTTCTCTCACGTGTGTAGCTCCCGGCTGGGACCCATGTGAGTATCCCTTTTTATCCTTTGCACGGTGCCACACCCTCCACACGAGCCGGTCCATTACCCTTCAGGTACTATACAAACGAAACCTTAGTTCCACCACATAATACCAGTTGCTTAAAATGAGCCACATACTGACATTATCCCTCATCTTCTCATAGGTGTCCCTACGATCATAGGTCCTGAAGAGACCCTACACTGCACACAGGGTCGAAACGCCGTCAACAAGTTGCATAAACGAACCATTGTCCACCAGCACTGATCACTGTATCTAGCGCTGTATACTGTACATATATATGTAAATGGTCGTTTATATTAAGCATTGGAAACCTTGTATATATTTCACATATATGTCACTAATGTTCTAGGTTCCGTTTTTCACTGGGACACCTTTCACTCAGAACCATATGTCCAAATGCACTATTGTGTAACAGTATTTCATTTCAAGGATTATATAAATATTTTTGATTCAAAAACAAATCAGAGGTGTATTTGCTTCCTTCTCTCTCCAATATCTCTATAACCCAATATATTGCCATTGTGCTCATATACATTGAGATTACTTCATTAAGTGTCCACAGGAGCCTTTGTCCTTTGATAATAACTTGTGACTGGGAGAAGCACATCATCCGTAAATAGGTATATCTTGTGTTCGTCCGTGCCAAATGGGACCCCCCCCTATGTCCGGGTTGGACCGAATGCGCTCCGCGAAAGGTTTGATGCTGAGCGCAAATAGTAGGGGGGATAAGGGGCACCCCTGTCGGGTACCCCTTGAAAGGTTAAAAGGTTCAGAGGCGACCCCATTTACCACAACCCTGGAACTCGGTGCGCAATAATTCGCACGAACCATTCCAATGAAGGTCTCAGCGAAGCCAAACCGCCGCAGGGTTCGAGTCATAAAGGCCCAGTCAACCCGGCCTCCGCATCGAGTGAGAGAAGGACCGCAGGTATGGCCTTCCTCTGTGCTTTCTCAATAATGTGAATTACTCTCCAGAGGTTATCATGGGTCTGCCTCCCCCTTATAAAGCCCGCTTGGTCTGGCTGCACAAGGAACGGCATGGCGTTCTCCAGGCGGGCAGCCAGGATTTTAGAATATAGTTTGGCATCCAGATTTAGGAGCGCTATAGGTCTGTACGAGGCGCAATTGGAGGGGTCTTTCCCTTGTTTGGGGATGACGGAGATCAGCGCCTCCCCCATCGAAGGGGTCACCTTGTGTGTGGCAGCGATATCATTGGAGAGGGTCACCAAACGGGGGACTATTTCCGGAGCAAATGTACGATAGAAGTGGGCATTAAGACCGTCGGGCTGGGCGCTTTTTGGAGCTTAAGTGAATCGATCGCCTTTTGGACCTCTTCTGCGAAAATGGGGCTACTCAACTCCTCATTGGTGGAGGCGGGAACCTGGGGCAGGACAAGGGCCTCTAAGTATTGATCTTGGACTCGCGCGTCTAAATGGTCAGCGGTATACAGGGAGTGATAAAATTCCCCAAAAGCTTTGGCTTTCCCCATCTCACTCTGGTGGGAGACCCCCCTCCCATCGACTATGTATTTAATGTAGTCCTTCTCCTGCCGCACTCGTAGCTGACGTGCCAATAGCGGGCCCACCTTGTTCCCTACCTCATAGCTGCGCGCCTGTATTCGTAGAAGGGTCTTTTCAGCCCCATTAGTGTAGATAGCTTGGAGCTTCCCATTGACCTGAGTAACCTTACGGAGGGATTGGATCGAAGGATTAGCCTTATGGTCATTCTCGGCGGTGCGAAGCTCACCCTCGAGAAGAAGGCGTTCTCCCTTGCGTTGCATCTTAAGAGTGGCCTCTAGCTCAATACACTTCCCCCTAATAACTGCCTTGAAGGCGTCCCAATTATTGGCCAGGGAGGTTTGCTCCGGGTCGTTGAGGTAAAAAAACTCTAATTGCTTTTCTTAACTCGTCCCTGAGGAGTCGGTCTCTACAAAGGAAATTGGGAAAATACCACCTGGCAAGTTTGGAGCGCGGGGCAGGCCAGTCGAGAACCAGCTCTAAAGGTGCATGATCAGAGAGGCAAATCAGATGAAATTGGGCTCCAGCTACTGTATAGAGAAGGGACTGGCTTATGAATGCATGGTCAATCCTGGAGTATGTCCTATGTGAATGGGAGAAGAAGGAGTAATCCCGGGTCGCGGGATGGGCCGCCCTCCAGGCGTCTACTAACCCCAACCCCTTAAGAGCCTCTTTAAGTGGTTTGCTGAAAATCCCCCCTGGTGCCCTCTGGGAGTGTGAGGTGTCAAGAGCTAAGTCCCATATCAGATTGAAGTCTCCAACCAATAGGATGTCACCCTTGCAAACCCCTCTAGCGTGGCAAGAAAAGAGAGCAGAAAATCATGTTGCCCTGTATTAGGCGCATATATCGTGGCTATGGTGCAGGAACGACCCCGCAGCTCTCCCCTAACCATCAAGAACCTCCCCTCGTTGTCGGTTTTAGTGTCAAGGTGAAGAAACGGGACCGAGGCGTGAAAAAGGAGCGCCACCCCGTTGTGTTTAGTGTGTGCAGAGGAGCGAAAAATCTGTGGATAGGCCCTATGTTTCAATCGCTGTTCCTCCTTGCGTGGAAGATGTGTCTCCTGCAGGGCAGCTATTTGAATCTGGTGGTCATTTAGGAATTTCCAGACCCGGTTCCTTTTGTTAGGGGAATTAAGGCCTTTTACATTCCATGTTAGGCAGTTAACCCCTATCAGCTAGTGTTGAAACCTTCCGCTTGTTGCACCCACCGATATCAGGGGAGCACGTCCCTCCCTCCCCTTCCTCCCCCCCTCCCATCGTACCACAGCAATCTAAAATAAGAGCATAAAGTACCATGACACCCAAACAATACTAACAATAATAAATACAAACCATAACTGTAAGCTCGGGGGTTCTCTACCACAAAGGAGAACCGCAATTCGAGCATTATCTGGGGCGGTCCAAATTCCGCCTCCGAGGCCCATAGAACTGTTGCGTAGGCACAAGTATGATATTAGCTAGGGAAAACCATGAGTGCCGATGTCGACCAGAGCACCCTGGACCCCCCTCCCCCCAACCTCATCTTTAATAGTCAGAGTGGGCGATGTCCGGAGGGCATGAGTCTAAGGCCCCCGCCAGGACCCGCAAACTGCAGACCTGATCGGGGCCCCTGCAGGCAGCACGGCATGTGTACAGCGGAGAGCAGGTACCTCATCAACCCGTAGTGTGCTTGCCAGCTCTCCGCTGCTGTAGCCAAGGGCCCCCCCTTGCCTCATTGAGCCCGTTGGTTCCTCCACCGCTCTCGAGTCTGGCGTTCGGTTTGAAGCTGGCAACTCGATACCCAGAATAGACGTCGCCTCTTCCAGATCAGTACAGTGGTAGTTCTTGTTATCAAGTGAGAAGGCTAATCCAAAGGGGTAAGTCCATCTATATTTCACCTTGCAGTCTCTTAGAGCAGTCGTGAGTGGGCGGAATAGCTGTCGTCTGGCAAGTGTGGCTTGGGCTACATCCTGGTAAAGGGAGCACGTTGCGCCCTAGAAGGATACCTTGTCAGTTGCTTGCGCTTTCTGAAGAACCAGCTCCTTGGTTTTGAAGGAGCTGAATTTTGCCAGTACGTCCCTGAGTTTCCTGGTATCACCTGCAGCGCGGGGCCCCACCCTGTGGACCCGCTCAAGACGCACCTCCGGCTCAGAGTCTCCCAGCACTGTCGAAAAGAGTCCCACCATGAAGGCTTCCAAATCGGAACCTTTGCAACCTTCCTCCAGGCCCCTCACCCGAATGTTGTCCCGCCAGGAGCGATTTTCAAGGTCTTCACATCGAAGCACCGTGGCTTTCAGCTGGGATCGCAATTCATGAGAGTGGGCCTCTAAGGGACGCACGTGGTCCTCCAGCTCCTGATACTTTGCTTCCAAGTCAAGAGCACGGGCCCCTATCGAGTCGACATCCGATTGCAGAGACACCAGCCGGCCCCCCATTTCAGCCTTGAACGCATCGAAAGAGGCCCCCATGTCAGCCTTGATGTCGTCTTTGAGTTCTTGCTTAAATTCTTGTAGGGAGGCCATCAAATCTTCCCGTGTGAGTGCCATAGCGCCGTCTGGATGCGCTACCCCTTCACTGCCCGAACCTTTAGTAGTGTGGGTGAAGAAGCTGGAGACCTTTGTGGGCTGCGCTTTTTTGGGTGGCATAGGGACCTACGCCCACCGCTTGGTCGGGGCCGTTCCGCAGCAGGAAAAAACAAAGTCCGGGGGGAACTGGGACCCGCCCTGTCACCCCGGCTCCGCACCCCTGCGTAGGCTGGGAGATCTTCTTGGGTAGGATGATGAGAAAAAAACCGGCGATGGCGCGGGCCTCCACTGGGACCAGATATCACCTTGCTGGAGGGGCGGATAATCGCTCGGGACCGTCAGCTGCCCGGGTTCTGTGCCAGAAACTGGCCCCACGGGGCCCAGGGGTCCCCACCTATCAGTTTGGCCACCCCTCACCGCTTATCAAAGGGAAGTAGCCCTTCTCTGTCCGCAACTATCCTCAACGCTGCTTCCAAGTAATGCCTGAGGGGCTGTTTTCACCTGGGCCTCGATGTGACCCAGGGCTTCAGGGGGCCCCTTCGTTCCGTGGCCCACATTCCTCTCGACCTGGTGCCAAAGAGCTCCCCGCCATCAGGGCCTCGCCGTAGGAGAGCTTGCTTGTTGGAGGGTGGTGGGCCCAAGAACTCCTCATTCACATCAAGAGGGCTTCTGGGGCGGAGGCAGCATGCGGGCTATACGGCCACTGGTTGGGGCTCCCCCACGAGGCTGTGAAATGGTGCCTGACTGCCGCCATCTTAAGGTCAGGTGCCAGGCTGCTACATGTGCTCCCGGTGTCCCCTCTCGTGTCGGGGGCGCCCCTCCACCTTCCTCCGTACTTGGTGGCCTGCCCAGTGCCGGACCTTAAGAGCTGCAGTTCCCCCGGAGGGCCCCTCTCTCCGGTGGGGGTCCCGAAAAGGAGCGCCACCCTCCCGTCGCGGGTGCCGCCGTAGGTCTCCCAACTCCGTTGTAGCTGAAAGAGGGGCCGGGGGGGGCCAGCAAGATAGTACCCCCGATGCTCGCCTTCACTGTAGTCTTCGTGGGGCTCCCCTCAGGACTCGGGCCGCCGCGTTCGTGGCGGAGATCGGGCTCGGCAGCGGCCGCCATCTTAAGAGGCGCCGCGGGCTCCGGTGACAGGAACGATATTGTTCCAAAGATCGACTCCCGGGGTTTCCAGCTCGCCTCCGGGGGCACCCCTCACCGCCAGACGCCCTCAGACATCAGGCAAGTCGGTTTTGGGGGCTGTAGGTGCCTTATGCTTCGTGGATATTGCCGGGCCTGGAGAGGAGCCGATCAGAGTTACGTCCGATCGGCCATGATGGTTGGCCACGCCCCCGTTCATTTTTTTAAATTAAGTTTATTTGTAATATTTTGTAAATATGTATATTAAATGTAATGTATTTTGTTAAAATTAATATTAATATTTAATATATTTAATATATATTATTTTATTTTATATATATATTTAAATCGATATTTTTTACATCTATATTTTTTACATCGATATTTTTGATTAGATATTTTTATACTTACCTGTTTAAGTATAGGGAGTCGATATTTTTGCATTCTATATTTTTTCATCGATATTTTTGCAGTCTATATTTTTTACATCGATATTCTGTCAGTGAACCACATGTTGGCGGTAAGAATACTGTGTCACGACGGGGTTTCCTTACCACCAACATAATGGCCCGCCCCCCGATGTAGATGCAGGTGGACCATAGGCTTGGCTACGGCGGTGACTAGTAGCCATACCCAATCAGGATGGGCAGACATATAGCCATTTATTTTACTCTGTCACCGCCAGGCAAAGCATTACTGTGAGAGACAGTACAATGCTAATGATGCCTCCCCCACCATGGGAGATGACTCCTATGGCAAGGGGAGCATTACATTTTTTATTTTCAAAAAGAAAATCACATGTTATGATTTTCTTTTCGAAAATAAAAAAAGAAAACTATTTGGTGCAGGACTGCGTCATGCTGACACAGCCCTGCACCAAACAGCGAAATGTGTTGGCAATAACCGCCGTGACGGTGGTTCCTGACAATGCATCATAAATAACTGCTTGCTTGGTGGTCATTTATAATTGCGGCGGGCGGTTCCTCAGCCAGGGGGATAGAGTAATTTACTCCATCCCCCTCGCAGAATGATCGGCTGTCCGCCAACGCATAAATGAGGCCCTCAGTTCCTTCAAACTACAGATAAAACAATCACAATAAATGAGCATTAACCTTCCATTCAAGGGTAAGCTTTAAGGGAAGAGGGATCGTGAGGGTTAGTATTAGGGTAAGGGCAAGGGGAGATTCACCCTTCGATGTATGGTTAGGATTGCTCATGGTGTACGATTCAGGCTTATGCTGAATTAAGTTATAGGGTGAGGGTTAGTATTAAGGATAGAATTGGTGTTGAGGTTATGGGAGAGTCTAGCGTTAGTGTTAGGGCCAAGATTGTGATAATGTGGAGTGTTAGAGTTACGTTTAAGGCTAAGGGGCCGATTCCGATTCGGGCCGGAAATCACTCCGACCGAGCCGGACCCGGAGAGATTTCCGACCGAATCAGACCCGTGCAGCCCGACCGAACGAGTACGATGCGTCCGTATGCTATCGGACTCGATTCGGTCGGACTCCCATTGAAGTCAATGGGAGCCTGTTGTACGACGCGTACACGGGCTCCCATTGACTCAATGGGTGCGATGCGGACAAGGGCGCCCCCCACAGCGTGTACGCGGCGAAGCGATTCGCCCCGTACACGCACAGGTAGGGGGGACCCATGGGTCCCCCCTGTGTGCGACTTGCGCTGCTACGCGTTCAGGGGGGTCCGACACGGACCCCCGAAGTACGGCTCCGACAGCTCTTTGGAGCCGGAGTGCGCGGCTCGGTCGGACTGCTCGCGGCGCGCATCGTACTCACCCGGCCGGGAAACGTCTCCATTGCGCGGTGCGAGTCGAGTCCGAGCGAGTCGGTCGGTGCGGTTCGAGCCGGGAACGAGTCGGTCGGAGCGGTCGGGATGCCCGGACGAGTCGGTCGGCGATTTCGCATCGTACTCGCTCGTCCGGACGCGCGTACGGATCGGTCGGGAAACAGGGCTCCGAATCGGATCCGGTAAAGCCAAATCCGATTCGGAGCCCTACCGGCCGAGATCGGAATCGACCCCTAAATGTGATGTAGATGTACTCTTGATGTAGTGGAATCTATGTAGTGGCTTTTATATAGTGATAGCTTGATGTAATGGCAGTGATGTAGTGGATTATATTTTATGATACACACAATCTGGGTCAGATTCTAATGTCTTTCTCCCTGACCTGTGGCCAGTGAGTTTGCCTCCTCTCAAATTCTGGTGTTAGGTAAAAATTATATCACACCAGTTCTTAGTTCTGAATGTGGGAAACACCAGGGCTCACAAGACATATTTTCTGGTGTAAGTCAAGAGCATCTCCTTTCACTTATTTGCGGAAATTAAGTGATGTCATGCTGCTAACCAGTGCATATTGAACTTGCACCCAGATAAGTTAGTTGAAAGTAACAGTTGTGATCTAGTTGATTACAGAACATGACACAGAACTCTCCTAAATTGCAGCTTCTAAAGCTCTTTTACACCATAAAAGCAGTGGCTTTACAGGTCAACCCTGTGCTAATCAGTAGTGTGCAATACAAGCTAGCTGAGTCTGATCATACTGCGAGGTACCACTTGAGCAATGAAAGCAAGGGGCGCGGATAAAGATGAGGAAAAGTAAAAGTTATGCTATTGTCAGTCACATGACTCAATTATCAATGGATTTTAGGGGGCCTCTATGGTGCCTGCCACATATGTACAGGTTTGTAATCATTATCTTTTATAATAGACTTTGTGTTTGATTCTTGTTGTAGTGGTGAATACAACATGCAGTGACTTCAACCATGGAACTGCGCTGCATATTGCTGCATCCAACCTGTGCCTCGGAGCAGTGAAGTGTCTGTTGGAGCATGGTGCCAACCCCAACGTAAGGGTAAGGTCAATGTAGGTGGTGTACGTGCAATGGAATATCATGCAAGAGGATACTGATTAAGATATCATGATCTATGGAGTCAATTGCCACAAACAAACACAGCAAGTTTAATGCAGACACACTGATTCTTTCACCACCATATTGAGATCAAGCAACAAGATTTAAAGAGAAGAGAGACAGTTTCCATATGACCCACCTGGAAATCATCTAAATCACAGTTCTTAACCTTTTGACTTCTGTGGATCCCCACTGAATCAATACTGGAAAACGGGGGCCCCCACCTAACCAATTTCTAGGATTTGAACCTCAAAATGATATATAAAAGTACAGAAACAAGTATAAATCAAACAAATACACAAATGATTAAATATTTTATTTATTTGACAAAAAATGCAAGCTTTTAATAGAAAGATTGCTGCTTTTCAAAATGTATTTTGATTTCTAAAAGACAAAGCAATATGCTTAATCTAAAGTAGGTTAATGTAAATTTAGCAGTGCACCCCCTTTTGATCCTTGTAATCAAACAAGTAAATAGTTTCAGCTGATGGTGGGGTATCACCCACTGATCCCGGGTGTCCTTGAAATAATCATCAATGCACTAAACCAAACCTGGTGTAGTGCCCCCCGCACACCTTGTGGCCCCTGCACGGGTTCCTCCTGTTACTCTCAATGCTTCAGTGAGTTGTTTATGGTAAATTAATCTTATTGGCAAAGTAATACTGTTTATTTATCTTGATTTTTTTTAATCACTTTCAATCCTTTGATTGTTTTTCAGTCTGCCACACATATTCAATTATTAATCGTGTGTAACAAAAATGAGATCTTTCATTAAAATCCTCAATGCATTCCGGACCCCCATCAGGAGATTATTAATGCTATGAAACAAAAGAAAATAGTGTGATCATGTATGCAAATAATCATATAAGCTTATTGTTTGTATTAATCTGTTATTCATGGTAATTGATTATGCAAGTGTCTGCTTTCAATCTGTCAATGAACTATTAACAAAAATAATCTTGTTTGATGAAATTTAGCACATGAACCTTGAACCACATATATTCACTTATGCATTCACAAAACCACTTTACAAGTCTTTGTACATCTGTTTTTACGCAATTTAATGTGAGTGTGTTTGAGTATTCTAAAGAATCTTGGGGTAAGGAAATTATGAATCTTGTGTTCACCCATGCCATCCCAAGGAACTGTAGTCGTCGTTTTAAAACGCTTGTATCTAATCACTTTCCTGTTCACAATTGAAAATGTTTGGGAATATTTGTTTGTTTCATCAAACAAGATTATTTGAGAGTGACAGGAGGAACTCGTCCAGGGACCACAAGGTGTGCGGGGGAGACACTACACTAGGTTTGATATAGTGCATGGTGATAGCATCTAAAATAGCACTTTGTATTTTTTGCTCCTAGTGCACACTCCCTTTTCTTTAGTGGATACTGGTGCTACCAATTGTCGATACTAGATTCCGTTTGCTGTACTTGCGCTGTTCCTACAAATCAAGATAAGGATACCAACTTAATTTTTAGATTCCAATTTCAAATCCCTTCACATAGTCAGAGCGTTTAATAAACAGCCAAGCTCTCTAGTGCCATAGCTACCTCAGGAAGAAAAGGAATTGGCAGGTTGTTTAGTGTCTCAGAAGAGGCTCTATCAATAGGATTTTCATAGATGTTGTTTTTGTGGCACTTTGTTATCGATGAGAGAACACTTGCATAGACGAATGACATATGACACCAATGTCTCTGAAAGTTTACTGAGGAACTTAACCAGACAGAGATCCAATGGTGAGGCTGATTTCAAGGAAGTAAAAGTTTATCCCTTGTTCTACAGAGGTAGGGCACTGTTACTGTGAAAGCATACAAGCATTGTAAGCTGCTACTGATGAATATAAAAAATGGAAGCATTAAGGCCTGGAATACAGCAAATGTTTCACATACAACTATTATTACTACTCTGAACCTCGCAAAAATCAAGTTGAACTCTAGCATCTTCATAAAGATCTTTCTTCTAAACATGTCAGCTTTTCAAAACAGTGCTGCAGCAACTGCATGGGTCAAACACATGTCAAAATTATTGTAGACACCCATTCATTTATACAAAACACACATTAAACCCTGGGTCTAAAAAAGAAAATGAAAACTATAGCTAGTGGAGTGTCCCTTTTATAGGACGGTTCCCCTCACCCACCCGAAAGTAGCATGCTTCATCATAGGGCAACCTCCTTGCACTCTGACCTAGTCAGAGTGCCGGCTACAACCCCCTCTCTGAGAGGGAGGATCTCAGGGATGTTTCCATTCAGTTTGAAAGAGGTATACTAAATACCCTATGTGAGAAAGGTGTGGTGACTAAGAAAAAACTATGAATGTGAGTTAAAACTAGTTCAGAGGTATGCAGATAGTTTATTCACGCATCCTCTGACCCGGATTAAAAACAACTTAGACAGAGTGAAATTAGATCTGTCCAAGAGAGCATGAATAGTCATAGGTCAACATGTTTCAGCCTAATGCCCTTATATGAGGTGCGGCGGCCTTCCTCAGGACCTCATGTTAGTTACTACCAGTTTAGATAACAAATTAATCAAAAAGCAGTGAATATACAAAACCAGTGTTTGAAGATTTGGAATAATTTCAATCAGTGATCCATTGGTCAGTGCTACCTGCTGTAGTCAGGCAACTAACCTCTTCTACACCTTGGGACAAAGCTCAAGGACACCCCGACTCCTTTTAGGAACGGTGTCAAGCGGCATGTTGTGCGCCGCGGTAGGAATCCCATTTATTTATGACAGCCTCTCCCTTATATTTGGTTAGTCATACATGGACAGCCCTGCCACCTGTAAATCATTAGGTTCCATTTGTTGAACATGATGTTTAAATGACATTTCCCAGTTAATCATAAATGGCACCCAGCATTTATAATGGGTTCTATTCTTTATGTAATATGTTGAGGCTTGTTTATCCTAAAGTTCTAAATGTATATTCCCATTTATCAAGGACAAGATGTTGATGTGTACAGTGCTTGATTTGAGCTGGTGGTTTCCGGCGCTCGGCACCAGCACTTAGTTGTCAACACCAGCACTTATGACAGCTGCCACTTGGTGGCGCTGTTTGTGTGATTTAGAGTGAAGCAGCACAACAATTGTTTTATTAATTTAATATACATTAAAAACAACTACTACCTGCCACCCAAGCCATTCTTATAGCTTTGGGGGCCTCGAACAGTCTAAATTGTCACACTTGTAGCAATGTGATGATTAGTAGTTGTGTAGGTACTGTGATGACAGCAATGACAGGGGAAATGGGTGGTGTAAACTGCGGCGGCCTCCTGACAGGGCTCTGGGACTTATTTGCTTTTACAAATAAAGCACTGGATGTGTAGTACATGTGGAATGAGGTGAATCCATACAGGAAATTGGGTAAGACCGTGCCAGAATTAGGGACGTAATGCAGGCTTCTGCAGCTCCTGCACTGGAAGGGGGCTCCCAACCTTTCAGTGACCCCCATTCAGCCCAAGACCAATGATTATTTGTGTGATATGGAAGACTTAGGGGCCCCTCATCACATTCCGACGGGGGCCTCTGGGTACTCGATCCTCAACATCTTCGGAACCTTGCACCCTCTGTGCCCTCCAAATATAGAATAGTTGTGGTAAGTGTAGACTCGCAAAAAATACAGTGTGTGCAGGATGCTTATTCGGCCAAAATAGTTTCTATATGGGTGAGGAAAGACTTAGGAGATGGTTCAGAAGTGACATGATCAGTGAGTGGGGCATCAGAGGGTACACGGCTAGCAGAGATGAGACATCTGTCAGAGGGCAGAGGCTTGGACAAGAGGGAGGATAGACTTTTGCCACTTTTGAGTTTGACAGATAATGTGTTCAGCTAGCAGTGGCAATGCAGTTTGCGAACATTTGTTTTGCATGCATTTTTTTCTTGCTACAGTGCAGTGGTGCATTAGTGTCAGAATCTTTTAGTCTACTTTTACAGGTCATCACTGCAGTAATAATTTGTCCCAAATCCTCTGTCTGTTTTGATTTTCTGAGCCCATTTGGTTCCTCTGGTAAACCTGAGGTCCATGGATATATGTTGTATTCAATATGTGTTCCCACATGCATTCATTCCTTCATAAACCTAAGAATGACTTTGTAAATATCAACATTAAAACCACCACTGATGGATATATTTTCAGGATCACTGACAAAATATCGAAGGTCAAAAAATCGACCTACAAAAATATCGGAGCACGAATATCGATGTCAGCAATATCGATATCCTATCTACAACATGGTAAGTACAAAAATATCGAAAAAAATATCGATGTCAAAAATATCGTTATCAAAAATATCGTTTTATTTTTGTTAAAAAGAATATGTAAAATAAACTAAATAATACTTATAAATAAAATAAACATACTTAAAAATATTTGATAATGTTTAAAATTAATAAGTAATGTATATAATTTAATAAAACATTAATTAAACATAGACATATAATATATAATATATACTTACTTAATAATCAGTTTTAATAATTATTTTAATAAATTATAAATTAATAAAAAATATTATAAATTACAAATACATCTATACACATAAAACAATAACATAAATACAAATTAAATAATTATGTATAACAAATTAAAAAAATAAAGGGGCTCATTACGATGGCGGGCGGAAGCACAACCGCCGTGCTGGCGGATGCAAAAACCACCAGTTACCGCCGGCACGCAGCAGTCCACACGCCCGCCCAATTACGATGCGAAAAGTAGGCCAAACACCGCCGGCAAGCCAGCAACACCGTCCGCCATCAAAGTGCGCCCGTACACGTAGCGGCGCAGCCCAACTGACACACACCGTCCGACGAAACACGTCCCGCCCGGCGCATAAATTACGATGCCGCAAACAAACGGCTCCCACGGCCAAGAGATACCGTACGACAAACCGAAGCGGTAACACGGACGCCGAGCACGGACAACGAAGAAGCGGCTCCCCGAGCATGAATCCAGCACTGCAGGCCCTCCCCATGCTCCTGCTGATGCACCACCAAGGACGCAACGTACCGCGGAGACGCAGGTAGGCACACACACAACAAGTGCACGCAAACAGCGCACACAGTGCAAGGGCGGAAAAAGTGGACAACCCCCCACCAGCGCGTGTACACTACACATCCACCATTGCATCCACATATGACACACAGGCCAAATCGTAACATCGCGTAACACATGTGTACACACCACCTGGGACTAGGAACCAACAACCCCGTCACGGCCCCAAAGCGGCGATGACGCCGCCACACATGCGCACAACGCAGAGGCCAACCGCAGCGCCATGCATGCGTCGCACACAGACACAGGGACACAACCAAGCAGCACACACATCAGCCCCACCCCGAACGCACATGACACGTGACAGGCCTGCCACAGACATGTCCCCAACGCCCAATTCACGGACAACACCCAACGCCACACAACCGACGCACACATGTCAGTGAAGACACGCAACAGCAGGACACACCCCAGTGTAACAAACATGGCGTAGCACACAGCGGCGGCAACACCAACTAGGAGAAGCAGGGCCCCTTCGGGAAGAGGAACGCCAGTACCACACTGAAACACCCATACCACCCTGCACATATGAACAAGACATATAAAACGGAACACCAAAGAGCCCGGGGACCGACAACAGGTGGCCCAAGAATAACATTCACACACAAGGCCCAACGCAGAGCGGAAAGGCAGCCTGCCGCCCACACAAGGGAGAGCAGACAGCACTGAATGACCTTCCATTCCAACTCCGAAACCACAGCCCTACGACAGAAGCCGGTGAATACAGCCATTGTCCAAGAATAGACCAACACAGGCATGCCGAGGAGACCGACCACAGGGCAGATAGCGCATATCACAGAAGCACACAACGGACGGGGAAGAAAGAAGAAAACACTCCCCCATGTCGGCCACATGCAAGTTAATTGGAAGGAGTCACACATCACTGACCTTGAACTGTCTGAGAAGCATGTGGGATGAGGGCCCGTGTCCTCCAAACAAGCCAACAGAACACAAGTCCTGTCTCCCTACGACTACACAGAGCTCACAGCAACCTCGGAGCGGGCACATTGCAGACTGCACACACAGCCGGAGCACGCCACCACAACGCACCGCTGCGAAATGGCAACCGCAACACACCTACCCAACTACGCCGAACAGCTCAAGCTGTACAAAACCAACCTGTTTCATATATTGGGATGCGATCTCCTGTCCCTGCTGAACGTAAGTTACCGACTGACTTACCGCATCACATTGTTCAGCTGCGTCATGCCCGTCTTCTACTGTCGGAGGTGTCCCTACCAGCATCCCGTGGAGATATGCCTCTCCAACCCGGCATGTCTGAAGGCGGACCTGCTACCACTACTCCTCCCTCTGGACGCACACGACAGGGCCTGCTCTGCCTATGGGGGCATGGCGTATGTGGCCAACATCGCACCCGCACTGAAATGGGACCACTGTGCCTCCACACGACGGATCATCGAGAACAGCTACATCGAATGTCACCCAGCATGCCCCATCATGGTCCTCCAAGGGACAACTTACGAACAACACCTTGACAGCCACCATCCGCTACATTGGCTGGCAAACATGTACACCACCAATGACATGGAAGCCCTGCTGGACGGCATCGCATACCTGACAACCTGTAAATTCGTCGGACCACAACGCAGGTTCCCCGATTGACCTATGATGTCCAACCCCGCACCCATGCTTAGCTTCCGCACGGACTGGCCAGTCACCACCACAACAGCCATACCAAACGACCGGCAACTGTAACCACACCATCAACGACATCGCCATGACATCGGATATGACCGGGACATGCACACTGTTCCCCATCACATCCAGGAACACCGCATGCATCGTGGGAGGCAGTGGCATGGGCTCTGTGTATCGCACCCACATGGACGGAACTGCACGAACAACCAGGACACGACATGGATCCAGCGCACATGGACACACACACCGCTCAGTGGACATGAATAGGTCGCCTGGAGTCTGTGGGTGCTGCACCCCTCCCACCCCCGCCCCGGGAATCCCATACCAGGACCTTTGCATGGACGACAAGTGCATACAACAACAACACGACCCCAGTGACTGTGACATGTCCAGTAACCACCACAGTGCAACAACAAGTGGCACGCCGCTGCATGCACGCAAGCACATGCCCTGATGTCATCTCACATGCACGCGTGCATGAGGAACAACCGCAGCAAACCTGTCACATGGAACTGAGATGGACTGTGCCCATGATGCCAAGCGGTCTGGTAGGCTACATGTATACCGTCTGTGTCAAAGTCCACAGCTCCGCAGCTATACGTAAATGTACATTAGCACAGCCTTGGCCAAGCAGATGTCACTCTGAAGCCCACATCCCACATGCAACAGCCAATCACATGTAACCCCACACCCTATCCCATTTGCAATCATGCTCAGTATATCCTCAACATGTATTCCGCTGCCAGTAGTGTCCACTATACTGCATCACAGAGGACAGAAGACTCAATATAATGTTTGAAACCAAAACTGTCTCCGCTGACTCATTTCACAAGTACGAATGAGAGAGGATGAGAGTATGTGAAGTACACGGCAGTCGTGACATGACCATGTAGTCCACTGGTATTGGATGTCAACGCAAATGAGTAGCACAACTGTGGAAGACACACATGTGTCGTGTGAAGTCGTATGGACGCAGTGCTCAGGTGGGTGGGTGTGACGGGTAGATGCGCACATGCCAAGTTGGAGCACGCCGTGTTGGGAGGGGTCATGAACAGTACACCACCGCTTCCCTGGGCATTGTGAGAGGACACCTGTCGGGGGGGGAGTGAACACGTGTGTGCACAGCAGCCGGGCACACGTACAAAGCGGTACCAGGCGCACCTCAGCCCACCCTCTGTGGACAAGCTGGATCCTGTTGTGCGCCCACCATGCCCCTTGACAAGGCACACACAGCCCCAGTCGACCAGGTGTAACCCCACATAGTCAATCCGCTCAGGCGATACAGGGCACGGGATGGCAGTGGAGCATGGTGTGTGAGAGGTCTCCTCGCGCTCCTCCTGGTCATATCACGCAGGCAATAGAACCTCAACGTCTAGCATGGCACAAGTCAAATGGAAGTGTAGGGGGGACGCACCACAGCACGAGCAGCACTGACGTCACGGGAGGTGGCTCGCACCATCCCATCCATTGCCCATCATACCAACCACGCCACATGCCATTGCGACTAAGTGCAAGCGCGTGCGCCACCACCCCCGAGCCCTCCCCAGAGAGGCCAAAGAGTGAATGTGTGGGCCATCAGCCACAGACGGACGCGGCCTGCCGCAAGGGCAGCCACAGCCACTGGGTGTCGCAGGTGGCGGATCCGGAAGGCGAAGACTGTGATGCATAGTCCATGCAGGCCGGGTCTCCATTTGGGGCACCACGCAGGTGGACGGCGTCCCGCCACACACCATACCCTGAGACAGCCCACTCGTGCAACTGGACCCACACATACACTCCTTGCCCTCTCTGGTGCGAGCTTGGGGCTGCCTGTGCAAGCGCTAGCCTCGCAGGTGAGCATGCATATTGGGGGAGCGAGGGGAGGACATGAGGGCTGGGGCGAAGATGACTGTATCACTGTCAGTTAGTACAAGGGATGACCCAGATGTGGAAAGGAAGAGACGTGTCCCGTGTGTACTGCAACTAGTCGCCAATCCAACTACCCCCCATGTCCGGAATGTAAGCCCGCACCTAGGCCCGCCCATCTGCCACATCGAACATACCACCAGCACGACAACCTTCCCATTCGAAACACTGACTGGGGGTGGCGACCAGTGAACAATCATGTGTAGCCTACCCACGCGTACATGTGGGCCCTCCATGATCCATGTCACCTGCGGCAAAGTCATGACATGCGCAATGAGGGAAGTGAGGAGAGCTGTCCGCCCCACGCGCAGAAGGTGCATCAGCTCCACAGACCCAGCAGCGAGTCCAGCAGGGGTCACGTGCAGGGGCAGCTGTGCCTGGTGTGAAGGCACATGCATATAGACAGCACATCGACCAATGTGTAGTCTGCCCACATCTACAGTCCATCATCATGCGGACATAGGAATTGAACACAGGGCAACACATCTTAGTTGGTGCACCCACCGTGACCAACAATGCGCAATCATCGACGTACCCGCCCTGTGCATGGCCCCCCACCCAACGGAGGCACATCCAGTGCCACCATCCCACACACACAAGCCTTCCACGGAACATGCTGTGTCCAATGGTCAGTACAGAGTCAGCGCCCATCTGGTGGATCCTGAACAGGAGACACATGCACACACATGCCAGCTCCCACTATGTACGTCTGCCACCTGGCACGTGCAATGTAACCTCTCACCTGTGACGTGTGACTGCAAGCACACAGCCGTCTTGGCATGGGGCTGTCAATGTGGACACCTGTCAATGTTTCGGGAGGTGTGATCCGTACAGTGCTGTACATAGGGTGCAGTGCTGACACCTACTACTGTCTCATATCCCCTCGTGCCACAGGTCCCACTTGTTTTGGCCGCTCAGCCTGTGCCCACATCGTCGTCGTCGTCGTGTGCCATACTCATCCAGCCGCGGAAGCAGTTCCATGCTCAGCAGACATTCATGTTGCCGTGGCGTTGCCGCTTGACGGATATGCAGTCAGTCCCCATCAGCACGCCCCGCAAGTCATTGGGGCCTAGATCCCCATGTGCATGCACATGGCAGTGGTTTGTATCACTAGCCATTGCCATTGTTGGGAGACCTGTGTAAGTGTATTGTGGCCGTGCCGTCCCAGCTTGACAGCTGGGCTGTGTCTCATGTGCTTGCTCAGTCATGTCAGTGATGTGTATGCGAAATTGCTATGTGTCGTGTTGCTTTGACATGTGTCCTCTGCCATTGTCCCTAGGCGGAGACCGAACATTGACCGCCCATACCAATTGCTGGCGGACATGGACGATACAGAGGTAATTAGGAAGTTTCGGCTGGACAGGCCAACCCTGCATCGACTGTGTGCCATGTTAGAACCCCATCTCCGTCCCCGCAGGGTGTATCCGACTGCTGTCACCCCCACGGCTAAGGTGATGGCCGCCATGCATTTCTTCGCCACTGGGTCATTCCAGCACACAGTGGGCATTGGAGGAGGGATGTCCCAGCCCATGTTCAGCAAGGTGCTGAGGGATGTACTGGCAGCCATGATGCTGTACCGAAACAGGTACATCCGCTTCCCCAGGGCTCGTGAATTGGCGGCAGTGAAGGGTGCATTCTATGCCCTTGGCAGAATCCCACACGTCGTTGGAGCCATTGACTGCACACATGTCGGCCTTGTTCCACCACAGGCCACTGAGCACCTGTACCGCAACAGGAAGCACACGCACTCCCTGAATGTGCAAGTGGTGTGCCTTGCGGACATGGTGATCACCCACGTGTGTGCAAAGTTCCCAGGCTCGGCCCATGACGCACACATAATGCGCAACAGCATCTTGCCACGACTGATGTCCAATATGCAACAGGATCGTGGCTGTATTGTCGGTGAGTATGTGGAGTGGTGTAGCGTGCTGGTTGTGCGATGCTGTCCCCTGTCCAGTTGGAATAGCAACGGTTCTCTGTGTCCCTCACACCCAGGTGACTCTGCGTACCCGAATGGGGCATGGCTGCTCAGTCCATTGAGGAATCCTCGCACCCCAGCAGACGATCGCTACAATGAGGCACATGGGAGGACCAGACGTGTGGTCGAGCGTACCTTTGGCCTCCTCAAGTCCAGGTTCAGGTGCCTGGACCGCACCGAGGGTGCGCTGGCGTACTCCCACAGAAGGTGTGCCGGATAGTGGTGGCGTGCTGCATGCTGCACAATCTGGCCATTCGGAAGCAGATCCCCCTCATCGTGGATGACGGAGATCAACCAGGGCCCCAGCCCGCAGACCAGGACAGCTCGAGTGAGGAGGACAGCGGAGAGGAGGAAGCTGGTAATGTGCGGCAGCAGCTCATCGCCCGCTACTTCACTTGACGGTGAGTGTCCATGTACGACGGCTGATGTGGCTGTATCTGTGCAGGTGTGTGTGTGCTGTGTCAGGGTGGCCGTTTGTTCACTGCGTGCTGTGTGTCAACGCTCCATGGCCAGGGTAGTATGCCACTGTTGGTGGCTGTGGCATTGTGCTCTATTGCTCTGTGCGATGTGTGTACATTGCTTGTAGTTGTTGACATGTACTGTGTGATGGGTGTGTGACACACTCATTGAATGTGCTCCTGTTCTGTCTCCCACCCCTAGGTCCCTACAGGCCCTCCGGATTCCATTGCCATGCCACGCATCAGGTGCCTTTCCGCCCAAGGTGGCCGTTGTATTCCGTACAAATAAAACACAGGGCACAAACAGCAGTTAGTGTAAGAGGTGCATTTATTTCAAACTGTGACATGTGATTGTGTGTAAGGTGATGACAAAAGTGGTGCGTGCAGTGACAATGAGCTGTCGGTCATGGCTGCGTGATGCTCAGGGTGTACCCACTGGTTCTATGTCCATAGTCCAACACACACATGCCATCCAGATGGCTGTGTGGAGTGGGATCGTAGTCCAAGTCAATGCAGTGGCTGGTCAAGGAAGGCTGGCTGGCTGCCTCACTTGCGTTTGGAGCGTGCGAAGTCCTCCCGGGAGATCTGTTTCCACTTCGGACGGCCCCTTCCACGTTTGCGAGGGGGGGTGCCTGCTTGCGACATGCTGGTGGTTGAGGTGTGCTCACTGGCTGTGGACGCAGGGGAACTGGACACTGCTGCTCGACCCTGCGCCCCGGCAGGTGGTGGCGGAGGGGGAGCTGCTGTCCCTGGCTGTGACCTCACCGCCACCACCAGCTGGCCCATGAGGTCCACGAGTTGGCCCATACGGGCGTCCATGGACCTCAGCACCCCCAGCACCTCACGCGTGTCTGAAGCAGACCTGATCCATTGTCCTTGGGCCTCTTCATAGGCCCCAAGGACTCTGGCCATTTGAGGCAGGGCATGGCTCCCAGGGGAGGCTGGCGTTTCCCTGACCCTGCTCCTCCTACCAGTCCTGCTGCCACCGGCCTGCCCACTAGCCACATTGCTCACCACGGTCCTCGCTGTGGCTCCCAGGGTGGATCCAGTCGGCCGGGCCACCACCTGCGCTGGGGCTGGTGCCAGCGAAGACGTGGTGGTGGTGGCGGCGGTGGTGGTCGGTGCGGCGATGGTGGCGGTTGCGGCAGTGGTAGTGGCCGCAATGACCGTGGGTGTGGCCGCAACGACAGTGGCAGCAGGGGGCTGGGAATGTTCAGCAGCCCTGGATGATGGGTTGGTGGGTAGGAGGGGTCCTGGGGAGCGGCTGGGCCCTGCCACACCAGATGGGCCTGCTTGGTGGTCCGTGTCCGAAGAGGAGGACAGATCCTCCAGATCCGTGTGTCCTCGTTGGGGGCTTGTAGGCTGGCTGTGCTGGCTGCTGGCTCCATCCCCAGCATCCAGCAGTTCGTCACCTGTGGAGAGAATGAGATTTGTTATTGTGTTGCACCTGGCGAAGTATGTATTTGTCGTCTGACATTAACAGTTCGTGCAATCTCGTACATGGGTTTCCCGGAGGCGTGTGTGTGGCTGTAGCATTTGTAGTTGTGTGTGCTTGGCAATGGGACTGTGTGCTGTGCACATGTGGCATGGGACGGATTGGCCATGCCGATGGGTGTGTTGCTGTGCCCCTACTTATTGTGACTCTGGTGTATGCGGGCTCCTGGCCCATCCTGGGTCTGGTTTGTACTTTGCTTTTGGGGTTCAAATGGAACGCTTAGGAACGCATATGGCAACATGGGGGCCATGCCCCAGATTCGCATTTGGGAGGGGATATGCTTTTGGGGTTCAAATGGAACGCTTAGGAACGCATATGGCAACATGGGGGCCATGCCCCAGATTCGCATTTGGGAGGGAATATGCTTTTGGGGTTCAAATGGAACGCTTAGGAACGCATATGGCAACATGGGGGCCATGCCCCAGATTCGCATTTGGGAGGGAATATGCTTTTGGGGTTCAAATGGAACGCTTAGGAACGCATATGGCAACATGGGGGCCATGCCCCAGATTCGCATTTGGGAGGGGATATGCTTTTGGGGTTCAAATGGAACGCTTAGGAACGCATATGGCAACATGGGGGCCATGCCCCAGATTCGCATTTGGGAGGGAATATGCTTTTGGGGTTCAAATGGAACGCTTAGGAACGCATATGGCAACATGGGGGCCATGCCCCAGATTCGCATTTGGGAGGGGATATGCTTTTGGGGTTCAAATGGAACGCTTAGGAACGCATATGGCAACATGGGGGCCATGCCCCAGATTCGCATTTGGGAGGGAATATGCTTTTGGGGTTCAAATGGAACGCTTAGGAACGCATATGGCAACATGGGGGCCATGCCCCAGATTCGCATTTGAGAGGGAATATGCTTTTGGGGTTCAAATGGAACGCTTAGGAACGCATATGGCAACATGGGGGCCATGCCCCAGATTCGCATTTGGGAGGGAATATGCTTTTGGGCTACATGCTGTGAGCCATGGGTGCCGAACGTGACATGTGTTGTGGCAGCATGACAGTGCATGGTTTGAGGTTTGTGCATGCTTGACATGGCCTGCATATTTGCTGTCTGTTGTGATTACTGGACATGGCATTGGATGCATCGTTATGAGTGAGTGATGGTTGTGTGCCAGCCAACGTATTGCAGTTGTCCCATCTCCTTGGTGTGCGTGCTGCCCTGTGCCATGTGCATCACTGCAGTGCTCGGGGGGTGTGGCCCATGTTGTGTGTTGTTGCTCACAGTGTGTCGTGCGCTTCATTGACTTCTGGCACATGGTTGGTCATGGGCATGTATCTTAGCGTGACTGCTGTATGTGTGGCAGCTGTGCGGATGACATGCCTTTCATGAGACTGGGGCTGACGGATGGGATGGATGGTATGTTGTATGTGCATGGTGTGTCTGTGTGTTTGATGGGTTCAGTGGTGTTCGTGTGCATTTATGTTGTTCCGCTCTGTTGCGTCTAGTGTTGTTTGTCTTACATAGGCGTAGTTGTGGGGTGTGTGGTTGACAGGCAGTAGGGGCTACATGGACAGGACTTCAATGGTGTTTCGGTTGTGTGTGATGAGTTGCACAGTGGCTGCCGTGTGGTACTATATTCAGTGTGGCTTGTGCATGCAGACGTGGCTCCTTGGGTGTTGCTATGTCTGTGATGGGTCATGTGGGGTGTGAGTCTGTTGTTCATGTCCGTGTGCACATTGTTCACTTGTTCGTGACGGTGGGCGGTGCTGCGTGTTCGTCTGCTACGTGACATGTCCCATGTGTTGGTCATGTTCCGGTCCTCATGCCTCCAGTAATCCAGCCCTGTCCAGTTTCCCACCTGCAAGTTGTTCGTGCGTGCACTGTACTGGATGCCACATGGCTCTAAGCGGGGGTGCTCCATGTTGCAGGTCTGTGGGGGTGGGGGGTGTTGTGGGTCGTGGGGGTGGCTGGACACCCACTGACACCGATTGCTGTGGACCGTGATGTCTGCCTTTCGGCTGTCGTTGTGCACTGCGGTGGCTGACACGTGGCTGTGGGGTGTGGGGGATGCTCCTCCTTGCTGTGCTGTGGGACTAGGGGCCTGGTGTGTGTTGTACTTGGGCTGTCCACCGTCCCACCCACTGCACTTTGTGTTCCTGCCACTTACCTGTTACTTGTCGGTTAGTGCAGCTGTGGCGGACACATGGGTGTGGTGGGTGCTCGTTGTGGCGCTTCTGGCATATTTGGGGACCTGTTGGTGGTTACGTGGCTGGCTGAGTGTACACATGTCCCCACGTATCTTACAGTTGTTCGGTTTGGGCTGTGTGTGGTGGTGTCTGTTGCATGTGTGTGTGATGTGTTGTGTATTGTGTGCTGGACATGGGGGTGTTTGTCCCTGGGAGCTGTGGCATGGTGGTAGTGCATGTGAGTACATAGCGGTGTGCTGGTATACATTAGTTTGTACTTACCAGCCTCCACTCCCCCTGCTAATCCGGCGAGGATCTCCGGATGTATTATGACTCACACCTTCTCCTCCCACGCTTTGAAGGTCTTGAAGAGCGCGGGATTCCCTCCGCCAGTGACGGCAGCCAGCTCTCTGTTTTTGCGCTCCTTCTTCTTGACCAGGCTCTTGACGTCATTCCAACGTTTGTTTATTTCTCCTCTGTTCCTGGGCAGGGTCCCGACTGCATTGACCTGGTCTACGATCCGGTTCCACATTCTGTTTCTGGTGGCTAGTGGTGTGTGCTGGACCATGTTCCCATAGATTTGTGGGTACACCTTGATGATCTCGTCGACCATGACCGTCAGCTCAATGGGCGTGAACTTGGGCATTCTTTGTGGTGCCATGGTGTTTGTGGTGCTGGTGCGGTGTGTGTTGTGTAATGTGCAGGGGGTTTGTGGTGCAGGTGTTTGGTGGTGGTGGTGGTGGTGGTGGTGGTTGTGATGTGTGCGTTTCTGTGGTGTGCTGCTGTCCTTGCTGTGTCACTGTGTCCTCTCCTCTCCTCTCTGGTTTGCAATGTTGCAAGGGGTTGTGGTCTGTGGGAGTGCTGCTTTTGTACTTACCTATGTGGGTGTGTCCTCATGGTCTGTTGTTTTCAGGTGTGTTGTGTCTGGGGTTCTGGCCTTTGTAGTTTTTGTTTGTCCGGGGGGTGTTTTCGGGATGTGTACTGTGCTTGTGTATTTGTGCGTGCCTTGCTGTGTGGACTTGTTGGCCATGTTGTGTGCTATTGGTTTTGTGAGTGGATGGTTTCTGTGCAGGTACGTGGGCGCCATGGCTTCTGCCGTGTCGATTCTCATCGGCGTTGTTTGCGCTGGCGGGCGGTATATTTGTAGTTTTCCCGCGCTCATGGCGGTGCGATCGTAATTTCACATGCGGTGTGTCGGCCGTGAGGGCGGGCGGTTTTGTGTTGTCGTGCGTGTTTCCGTCCGTGGCGGGCGGTTTGACTCCGACTCGGACGATGGCGGGCGGTATTTTGTGTGATTTTTCCGCCGATGGCGGTTTTCGGTTTGTGTAATCGTAATGGCGTGGTCGGTGTTCAGACGGTGTGTGCGGGCGGATTTTTGCCGCTTCCATGCCTGGCGGATTTTTTTACGCCGGGTATCGTAATGGGCCCCAAAATGTACTTTTAATATTTTTAAAATTAATTATATACTACATTAACTAAAATAATAAAAAAAATATTAAATAGCGGAGAGAATAAAAATACTATTTCAACTCCCAAAAAAACAACAGTAAGAAAAATGTTGGATAGCGTAGAGGTTAAAATTACTATTCCCACTCTAGAGAGTGCAACAGTAGAGAAAGTATTGGATAGCGTAGGGGTAAAAATTACTATTCCCACTACAGGTAGCGCAACAGTAGGGAAAACGTTGGATAGCGAGAGGGTAAAAATATTCCCACTCCAGTGAGTGCAACAGTAGGGAAAGTGTTGGATAGCGTAGGGGTAAAAATTGCTATTCCCACTCCAGGGAGTGCAACAGTAGGGAAAGCGTTGGATAGCGGGAGGGTAAAAATGAATATTCCCACTCCAGTGAGTGCAACAGTAGGGAAAGTGTTGGATAGCGTAGGGGTAAAAATTACTATTCCAACCTCAGAGAGTGCAACAGTAGGGAAAGTGTTGGATAGCGTAGGGGTAGAAATTACTATTCCCACTCCAGGGAGTGCAACAGTAGGGAAAGCGTTGGATAGCGTAGGGGTAAAAATTACTATTCCAACTCCAGAGAGTGCAACAGTAGGGAAAGTGTTGGATAGCGTAGGGGTAAAAATTACTAGTCCAACTCCAGAGAGTGCAATAGTAGGGAAAGTGTTGGATAGCGTAGAAGTTACAAATAACATACTTATAAATAAAATAATTTTTTTAAATAATTAATTAATTATTAAATAACTGTAAACTATTGACCAATACCAATAAATAATTATTAAAAACATAATTACCAATATAAAATTTATTAACAATAAATTAATAATAAATACAAATAAATAATAATTAATAAATATGAATTACTTAATAATAAATATTGAACAATAAAATATTTTTAATAACAAAAAACATATACATTATTAAAACTTAATTACCAATTAACTAATATTGAACAATTAAATGCTTTTTTATACCAAAAATAATAATAATTAAACATTAATTATCAATTAATAATTACTTCTTAATATATTAATTAAATTTATCAATAAATAATATTTAATAATATTTAATTACCAATTGATGATAAATAAACAATAAATTAATTTTTAGAACCAAAAAATTCTAATAAAAAAAATTACCAATTAATAATTAATGTCCAATAAATTATCAATACACAAAAATAAATTTAATAATTACTTAATTAGATTTCAATTACTTCCAAAAGTATTCCCCTATAAACGCACAACACACTTCAATAATAAAATAATACACTTAACATAATGATCAACTAATCAATTAATAAAAATTAATAACCAATTAATAAAAATTAATTACCAATTATTAATTAACAATAATATAATTATCAATACCAATTAATTAAAATAAATTATAACTTAATTACAATTAAATTACATAATGATCAATTAATAAATTTATACAAATTAATAACTAATTAATAAAAATTAATTACCAATTATTAATTAATTAACAATGATATAATTATCAATACCAATTAATTAAAATAAATTATAACTTAATTACAATTAAATTACATAATGATCAATTAATCAATTTATAAAAATTAATAACTAATTAATAAAAATTAATTACCAATTATTAATTAATTAACAATAATATAATTATCAATACCAATTAATTAAAATAAATTATAACTTAATTACAATTATATTACATAATGATCAATTAATCAATTAATAAAAATTAATAACTAATTAATAAAAATTAATTACCAATTATTAATTAACAATAATATATTTATCAATACCAATTAATTAAAATAAATTATAACTTAATTACAATTAAATTACTTCCCACCCTATTCCCCTATAAACCCACAACCCGCTACAGAACTTAAACGCAAAAAATAATTAAAATTAATTTATAATTCCTAAAAATTTATAATTAATTTAGTATAATTAAATTACTTCCCACCCTATTCCCCTATAAACCCACAACCCGCTACGGTACAAAAAAAAAACCAATAACTTAAAAAAAACATTATTAACATATAAAAATTGTATACATATATTTTTAGACAAGTAGAACACTTCACATAAAAACATATAACACATACATATTATAAACATAACAAAATACATAACAATAATACAAATCTTGATATTAGTAACATCAATATTAGTAACAT
Organism: Calotriton arnoldi; assembly: GCA_963921515.1. NCBI lineage: Eukaryota > Metazoa > Chordata > Amphibia > Caudata > Salamandridae > Calotriton > Calotriton arnoldi. The sequence goes on from CAWUFW010003340.1 coordinate 1,476,153, forward strand.
CGATATATTTGATTTCGATATTACTAACTTCGATATTACTTACATCGATATAAAAAAATTCGATATTACTTACCTTAGGGTCGATATTCTGTCCATCGATATTCTTAACATCGATATTCTGTCCCTTCGATATTGTGACTTCGATATTAGTGTATGTCGATATTTTATTTCCGATATTTTGACTGACCACCATATTTTCATTGACATGAAATAATCCTCAACTCCCCTAATTGATAAGAATATAACTACTAGAGATCGAACTAAATGCAAAGCATAGAATCTGGGGGATTTTATACACAATAACACTTTTGCAACCTATACAATTGTCTGCCCTTCTAAACACATGAAGGCACATCTTATTTTCTTAATGATCCACTGCCAGAGAATAAAGAAGGTGTTCTCTATAAAATGTAAGATGACATTGTAAGTAGAAATGTGTATCATACTCTTATGAAGGGTACATATTTGGAAAATACTCCACAATTTAGATGAAATGGAGAATTTATTTGAGAGCACAAGTACAGTTGTACAACCCAAGGAGCCACTTATTCTAGAATCCGATTACATAGCCCCCCGTCACAGTGAGGCCTTTATGACAAACCCAACCTTATTAAGAATGACCATAGAGTTCCTAATATGCAACACAACCCCTATTGTAATAAAAAAAACGTACAAAACGAATGACAGTAACAATACATGAAATAAAAAATGCATACAAAGAATAATAATACCATTTCTCTAGTCAATACACCATAAAACCTTTTATGTGCATATTTAATAGTCTAATTTCTTTGGCCTACTCCTGACACAAGACTCAGATTTTTCTATCACATGGAATTGACCACTGATATCAACATTGGTTTCCACGTCAACGTTAGGTTTTTCAATTTCGCCCCACATCCTTGGTTTCAAATCATGACACTATGGGGCCGATTCCGATCTCGGCCGGAAGGGCTCCGAATCGGATTCGGCTTAACCGGATCCGATTCGGAGCCCTATTTCCCGACCGATTCGTACGCGCGTCCGGGCGAGCGAGTACGATGCGAATTCGCCGACCGACTCGTCCGGGCGTCCCGACCGCTCCGACCGACTCGTTCCCGGGTCGAACCGCACTGACCGACTCGCTCGGACTCGACTCGCACCACGCAATGGAGACGTTCCCCGGCCGGGTGAGTACGATGCGCGCCGCGAGCAGTCCGACCGAGCCGCGCACTCCGGCTCGAAAGAGCAGTCGGAGACGTACTTTGGGGGTCCGTGTCGGACCCCCCTGTACGCGTAGCCGCGCGAGTCGCACACAGGGGGGACCCATGGGTCCCCCCTACCTGTGCGTGTATGGCGCGAGTCGCTTCGACGCGTACACGCTGTGGGGGCGCCCTTGACCGCCTCGCACCCATTGAGTCAATGGGAGCCCGCGTACGCGTTGTACGACGGGCTCCCATTGACTTCAATGGGAGTCCGACCGACTCGAGTCCGATGGCATACGTGCGCATCGTACTCGTTCGGTCGGGCTGCCAGAGTCCGATTCGGTCGGAAATCTCTCCGAGTCCGGCTCGGTCGGAGAGATTTCCGGCCCGAATCGGAATCGGCCCCTTAGTCACCTTTCTCACATTTCACCACTTTCCATCTTCCAGAAGCACCACATTGCCAGTAGCCTTACAAACTTTCTTGGGAGACGACCATTTGAAATCCCCCTCCCCGACATGCCCTACAATGCGCACTCTCACCCAATCACTTTCCTCAAATACTGTCTTCTTTAATCCTACACTGTGTTAGTGAGAATACTGATGTTGGTACCTTTCCACCCTGTCACTCAACATCCCGTTATCTATCAACTCTTGCAAAGTTCTCTCCATCCAAGCTGGAACTGCAGCCATACATGCCACCCTTCTATTCAGTAGGAAAAACTGAGTTTCTTTTGTTATGGAATGGGGTGTAGTTCCATATCTCCACAACATATTCCTCACTTCTATCTTCCAGTTCCAATCCTTTCCTAAAGCTAACTGAATACTCTCCTCTAACACTCTATTGAACCTTTCAACCAGACCATTTTCACAAGGATTATAAACAGCAGTTTTATAATGTTCAATTCCCTCTTTCTTGAGGAAAATGTTAAAATCTTCACAAACAAATTGTGGCCCATTATCCGATAAGACCACTTCAAGACAACCTTCTCTTCTAAATATTTTGCAAACACCCCAACTCCTGAGCAAATAACGAAGGATACTTAGATTTCCATCTTTCAACAGTGTCTTGTTTCAGATGATTAGGATAAAATACGATTTCTCATGCACGTTGCTCCTTCCACCCAAGCAAAGTTTTGGCCTTTTCTACCACGTACACTCTTCCAATGGCTTTCCTGTTTTTGAATATCAAAACTGCTTGAAAGTAATCCATCACTGGCAATTTGACCTCACATTATCCTTGTGGTTCCACATCCGTGGACATTAATTTGCAGTCACTTATATTTTTCCAACAAACTTTAAAACTTTATCAGTCAAGGTATATGGAAAACTCGAGTTCACCCACATGGGAAGTCCAACACCATTCTTTTCAATAATACATTTTGGCGGGCAATACATCTCACATTGCATGGTCACATTACCTTCCTAGGTGTCAACCCCACACACTACCAGCACCTCTACCTCATCACTATCAGTGTCTGCACCAATTTCTACCTTCCCCCCTTGATTACCCCTAACCCAATTTACTTTGGGTTTATCATCATCCATTAAAATTGCCTTGCACACCCTGGAAAAATTTCCTAACTTTTTACACTTGTAGCACCTGGCTTTGACAGCAATACATGCATTAGAATATGCTAAATGTCTCATACTGCAACATCTATAACATTGTTTTTTCTTCTTAGCAGCTTGTAAATTCTTAAAACATTTATAACCGTTTTCTTTACCTGTGTTCTGTAAAGCATACACATTTTTCCCATTATCTGTTTTTGTTCTCTCCTATCCCTCATTCAATTCTTTGGCATAACGAGATGTATTTAAAAAAAGATTTGCTATACTAATAGTTCTTCTCTAGAGAATGATCTTTCATGCCTAGCAACTTTTCTTGAATTTTCATATTATAAGCACTGTTGATCAACTGATCTCTAATGATCTCTTCATGCAGCTCCTTAAATTTACACGAGGCTGCTAATGTTCTTAAAACTGCAGCATACTGCTCAAACGTCCTCTCGAGGTAACTGGGCAAAAGAGAAACATTTATGACTTTCAACCACTATGCTTATTTTTCCTCCCATAATTTTCTTCCAAAGCTTTAATAGCTTTTGTATATTTATCCCCAGACCCTTCGTTTGCTTCTGACTCATCATCATTCCCTTCCCTCTCACCAATGAGCACAGGTAAAGTTTATAAAACCCTCAATTTCAAGACAATGTTTTAACATGGCCAGTTTTCTTTTTGCCACAAGCACATCCCCCAATGGCTTCAAGATATGTTTCAAAAGCTTCCTTCTAATCCTCCCAAGCCATTACTGGAAGTCCCAGTTCCTGCAAAAACATAGGAGGGGCAACTATGGCTTTCACTGACATTTGTAACCAAAATATCTAACAAACAGGAAGAGAAGCTTTCATAGTCCAGTAGGAAATTCGGCCTCTTTCTACTTCCTTTGTCTTCTCTGTCTAGTCCTTCCTCTTTGTCAATGACCTGTCTTTGCAAGTCACTCCCATCTGTATTTAGTCAATCAATAAGGCCGTAGCATCTCATTCACCGCCCCGGCATGCTGACCCTAACCCCACCATATTACACCCTCCAAGACGTCCTCCACACCTTTTTGCCAAACCTAAAACACGGTGAGTATGAAACAGCAATGAAGTGCTATCCAACTTTCAGAGGAGGCAAAGGAATAAAGCCCATGTGGCACCATTTGACTGTTCCTCACGACCGATACTAGATCCTATACTCGAACGCACACAGCCGTGTACCAACTGTCCCAGACACTGATGGTTATCTCTGCCGTCACTCACCCGCTCTCCTATTTGGCCTTACAATCCTACAAACACAATGTGACTATACTACTGTCCAAACACACCTGTGTAGTTCTTTAACTGTTGTCTCCTGCTGCTGCCTGTCGCCAATGACATGACCATTATACTTGCTCAGGATAACTATACGGGATTGGAAATGGTGGCTCCCAATTCTCACATCTCAGCTGTCCTAACCAAGGAAGTCTTTGCATCCCATCCTCCTTGCCAGTTTTGAAAACACTCCACAATTTGGATGAAAAAGAGAATTTATTAGAGAACACAAGTACAGGCAGACTCAGGAACCCCACATTCTAGAATCCCATGACAGAGCCCCCAGACCCAGTGAGACTTCTATGACAAACCAGACCTTTCAGACGACCATAGAGTTCCTAATACACAACAAAATCAAATCTAAGCCAATCATTGATGCAATAATCAACAAGGGACTCTCTTCATTAAAAAAATTAAACTTCAAAGTTTCATTTTTTTCCTTTTAAACGCATCCTGTTATCCTTTAAAGAAAGTGGGCTGTGTTTAAAAAAAAAGATTGTTTCTTTAAAAAGCAATCGCAGACATGGTGGTCTGCTGACCCCAGCAAGCTACCATCTCTGTGATGGCAGCTAATCGTAGTGATTTGTAAATTGCGACCTACCTCATTAATATGCATGAGGTAGGTCTATTTCCAACCCCCTCCGAATCACTAAATGCAACTCAATGAATTTCATACATTAGGGATAGCGATTTCCTAATTGCTATTAGTAAAAAATCGCAATTGTGTAATTACTATTCCTATTTTCTTACATCTAGCCCTAAATGTTCGAAATCTCAAAGAATGATGGAATGAACTTAAAGGACTATGCTATTGAGAGTCTATAATTGGGTCATATTCACGAAGGTAAATGTACACATGTAAATTTACTAACACATAAATCTACTCACGCACAGGGCGTAAGTCTACACTTTTTGCCATTACCATTTCTAGCTGTAGATTTACACCTAGGTGTCACCTTACCTGTCTCCACTACCTCGGTACAGGAGGTAGAGGCATCTAAGACTACGTTTATAGGTGTAAAGTTTCTGCTGTAACTTTACACATGTAGGTGGTGATCTCCGCCACTGTGGCGTAGATCTCCCTGTGGGAAAGTATAGGGAAAATGAACAAAGTGTATTATTTTATTTTACATCTAATGTATTTTAATGTAAAATATAAATGTAAAATAAATGAAAAATAATTATTTTTACTCTAGAATTAGTCAAATAAAATGTTATAGCACCTTAAATCTTTAAAATATGTTTTGAACATGTATATAATTTAAATACTTTAATTTATTTTATAAATGTTAATTTTTCCATGAAATACAAGAAAATCATGCTGACTAAGGGGCCCATTACGATACCCGGCGTAAAAAAATCCGCCAGGCATGGAAGCGGCAAAAATCCGCCCGCACACACCGTCTGAACACCGACCACGCCATTACGATTACACAAACCGAAAACCGCCATCGGCGGAAAAATCACACAAAATACCGCCCGCCATCGTCCGAGTCGGAGTCAAACCGCCCGCCACGGACGGAAACACGCCCGACAACACAAAACCGCCCGCCCTCACGGCCGACACACCGCACGTGAGATTACGATCGCACCGCCATGAGCGCGGGAAAACTACAAATATACCGCCCGCCAGCGCAAACAACGCCGATGAGAATCGACTCGGCAGAAGCCATGGCGCCCACGTCCCTGCACAGAAACCATCCGCTCACAAAACCAATCGCACACAACATGGCCAACAAGTCCACACAGCAAGGCACGCACAAATACACAAGCACAGTACACATCCCGAAAACACCCCCTGGACAAACAAAAACTACAAAGGCCAGAACCCCAGACACAACACACCTGAAAACAACAGACCATGAGGACACACCCACATAGGTAAGTACAAAAGCAGCACTCCCACAGACCACAACCCCTTGCAACATTGCAAACCAGAGAGGAGAGGAGAGGACACAGTGACACAGCAAGGACAGCAGCACACCACAGAAACGCACACATCACCACCACCACCACCACCACCACCACCACAAACCCCCTGCACATTACACAACACACACCGCACCAGCACCACAAACACCATGGCACCACAAAGAATGCCCAAGTTCACGCCCATTGAGCTGACGGTCATGGTCGACGAGATCATCAAGGTGCACCCACAAATCTATGGGAACATGGTCCAGCACACACCACTAGCCACCAGAAACAGAATGTGGAACCGGATCGTAGACCAGGTCAATGCAGTCGGGACCCTGCCCAGGAACAGAGTAGAAATTAACAAACGGTGGAATGACGTCAAGAGCCTGGTCAAGAAGAAGGAGACCAAGAACAGAGAGCTGGCAGCCGTCACTGGCGGAGGGAATCCCGCGCTCTTCAAGACCTTCAAAGCGTGGGAGGAGAAGGTGCGAGTCATCATACATCCCGAGATCCTCGCCGGATTAGCAGGGGGAGTGGAGGCTGGCAAGTACAAACTAATGTATACCAGCACACCGCTATGTACTCACATGCACTACCACCATGCCACAGCTCCCAGGGAAAAACACCCCCATGTCCAGCACACAATACACAACACATCACACACACATGCAACAGACACCACCACACACAGCCCAAACAGAACAACTGTAAGATGCGTGGGGACATGTGTACACTCAGCCAGCCACGTAACCACCAACAGGTCCCCAAGTATGCCAGAAGCGCCACAACGAGCACCCACCACACCCATGTGTCCGCCATAGCTGCACTAACCGACAAGTAACAGGTAAGTGGCAGGAACACAAAGTGCAGTGGGTGGGATGGTGGACAGCCCAAGTACAACACACACCAGGCCCCTAGTCCCACAGCACAGCAAGGAGGAGCATCCCCCACCCCCACAGCCACGTGTCAGCCACCGCAGTGCACACCGACAGCCGAAAGGTAGACATCACGATCCACAACAATCGGTGTCAGTGGGTGTCCAGCCACCACCACGACCCACAACACCCCCCACCCCCACAGACCTGCAACATGGAGCACCCCCGCTTAGAACCATGTGGCATCCAGTACAGTGCACGCCCGAACAACCTGCAGGTGGGAAACTGGACAGGGCTGGATTACTGGAGGCATGAGGACCGTAACACGACCAACACATGGGACATGTCACGTAGCAGACGAACACGCAGCACCGCCCACCGTCACGAACAAGTGAACAATGTGCACACGGACATGAACCACAGACTCACACCTCACATGACCCATCACAGACACAGCAACACCCAAGGAGCCACGTCTGCATGCACAAGCCACACTGAATATAGTACCACACGGCAGCCACTGTGCAACTCATCACACACAACCGAAACACCATTGAAGTCCTGTCCATGTAGCCCCTACTGCCTGTCAACCACACACCCCACAACTACGCCTATGTAAGACAAACAACACTAGACGCAACAGAGCGGAACAACATAAATGCACACGAACACCACTGAACCCATCAAACACACAGACACACCATGCACATACAACATACCATCCATCCCATCCGTCAGCCCCAGTCTCATGAAAGGCATGTCATCCGCACAGCTGCCACACATACAGCAGTCACGCTAAGATACATACCCATGACCAACCATGTGCCAGAAGTCGATGAAGCGCACGCCACACTGTGAGCAACAACACACAACATGGGCCACACCCCCCCCACGAGCACTGCAGTGATGCACATGGCACAGGGCAGGACGCACACCAAGGAGATGGGACAACTGCAATACGTTGGCTGGCACACAACCAACACTCACTCATAACGATGCGTCCAATGCCATGTCCAGTAATCACAACAGACAGCAAATATGCAGGCCATGTCAGGCATGCACACACCTCAGACCATGCACTGTCATGCTGCCACAACACATGTCACGTTCGGCACCCATGGCTCACAGCATGTACCCCAAAAGCATATTCCCTCCCAAATGCGAATCTGGGGCATGGCCCCCAAGTTGCCATATGCGTTCCTAAGCGTTCCATTTGAACCCCAAAAGCATATTCCCTCCCAAATGCGAATCTGGGGCATGGCCCCCATGTTGCCATATGCGTTCCTAAGCGTTCCATTTGAACCCCAAAAGCAAAGTACAAACCAGACCCAGGATGGGCCAGGAGCCCGCATACACCAGAGTCACAATAAGTAGGGGCACATCAACACACCCATCGGCATGGCCAATCCGTCCCATGCCACATGTGCACAGCACACAGTCCCATTGCCAAGCACACACAACTACAAATGGTACAGCCACACACACGCCTCCGGGAAACCCATGTACGAGATTGCACGAACTGTTAATGTCAGACGACAAATACATACTTCGCAAGGTGCAACACAATAACAAATCTCATTCTCTCCACAGGTGACGAACTGCTGGATGCTGGGGATGGAGCCAGCAGCCAGCACAGCCAGCCTACAAGCCCCCAACGAGGACACACGGATGTGGAGGATCTGTCCTCCTCTTCGGACACGGACCACCAAGCAGGCCCATCTGGTGTGGCAGGGCCCAGCCGCTCCCCAGGACTCCTCCTACCCACCAACCCATCATCCAGGGCTGCTGAACATTCCCAGCCCCCTGCTGCCACTGTCGTTGCGGCCACACCCACGGTCATTGCGGCCACACCCACGGTCATTGCGGCCACACCCACGGTCATTGCGGCCACTACCACTGCCGCAACCGCCACCATCGCCGCACCGACCACCACCGCCGCCACCACCACCACGTCTTCGCTGGCACCAGCCCCAGCGCAGGTGGTGGCCCGGCCGACTGGATCCACCCTGGGAGCCACAGCGAGGACCGTGGTGAGCAATGTGGCTAGTGGGCAGGCCGGTGGCAGCAGGACTGGTAGGAGGAGCAGGGTCAGGCAAACGCCAGCCTCCCCTGGGAGCCATGCCCTGCCTCAAATGGCCAGAGTCCTTGGGGCCTATGAAGAGGCCCAAGGACAATGGGCCAGGTCAGCTACAGACACGCGTGAGGTGCTGGGGGTGCTGAGGTCCATGGACGCCCGTATGGGCCAACTCGTGGACCTCATGGGCCAGCTGGTGGTGGCGGTGAGGTCACAGCCAGGGACAGCAGCTCCCCCTCCGCCACCACCTGCCGGGACGCAGGGTCGAGCAGCAGTGTCCAGTTCCCCTGCGTCCACAGCCAGTGAGCACACCTCAACCACCAGCATGTCGCAAGCAGGCACCCCCCTCGCAAACGTGGAAGGGGCCGTCCGAAGTGGAAACAGATCTCCCGGGAGGACTTCGCACGCTCCAGACGCAAGTGAGGCAGCCAGCCAGCCTTCCTTGACCACCCACTGCATTGACTTGGACTACGATCCCACTCCACACAGCCATCTGGATGGCATGTGTGTGTTGGACTATGGATATAGAACCAGTGGGTACACCCTGAGCATCACGCAGCCATGACCGACAGCTCATTGTCACTGCACGCACCACTTTTGTCATCACCTTACACACAATCACATGTCACAGTTTGAAATAAATGCACCTCTTACACAAACTGCTGTTTGTGCCCTGTGTTTTATTTGTACGGAATACAACGGCCACCTTGGGCGGAAAGGCACCTGATGCGTGGCATGGCAATGGAACCGGAGGGCCTGTAGGGACCTAGGGGTGGGAGACAGAACAGGAGCACATTCAATGAGTGTGTCACACACCCATCACACAGTACATGTCAACAACTACAAGCAATGTACACACATCGCACAGAGCAATAGGGCACAATGCCACAGCCACCAACAGTGGCATACTACCCTGGCCATGGAGCGTTGACACACAGCACGCAGTGAACAAACGGCCACCCTGACACAGCACACACACACCTGCACAGATACAGCCACATCAGCCGTCGTACATGGACACTCACCGTCAAGTGAAGTAGCGGGCGATGAGCTGCTGCCGCACATTCCCAGCTTCCTCCTCTCCGCTGTCCTCCTCACTCGAGCTGTCCTGGTCTGCGGGCTGGGGCCCTGGTTGATCTCCGTCATCCACGATGAGGGGATCTGCTTCCGAATGGCCAGATTGTGCAGCATGCAGCACGCCACCACTATCTGGCACACCTTCTGTGGGGAGTACGCCAGCGCACCCCCGGTGCGGTCCAGGCACCTGAACCTGGACTTGAGGAGGCCAAAGGTACGCTCGACCACACGTCTGGTCCTCCCATGTGCCTCATTGTAGCGATCGTCTGCTGGGGTGCGAGGATTCCTCAATGGACTGAGCAGCCATGCCCCATTCGGGTACGCAGAGTCACCTGGGTGTGAGGGACACAGAGAACCGTTGCTATTCCAACTGGACAGGGGACAGCATCGCACAACCAGCACGCTACACCACTCCACATACTCACCGTCAATACAGCCACGATCCTGTTGCAGATTGGACATCAGTCGTGGCAAGATGCTGTTGCGCATTATGTGTGCGTCATGGGCCGAGCCTGGGAACTTTGCACACACGTGGGTGATCACCATGTCCGCAAGGCACACCACTTGCACATTCAGGGAGTGCGTGTGCTTCCTGTTGCGGTACAGGTGCTCAGTGGCCTGTGGTGGAACAAGGCCAACATGTGTGCAGTCAATGGCTCCAACGACGTGTGGGATTCTGCCAAGGGCATAGAATGCACCCTTCACTGCCGCCAATTCACGAGCCCTGGGGAAGCGGATGTACCTGTTTCGGTACAGCATCATGGCTGCCAGTACATCCCTCAGCACCTTGCTGAACATGGGCTGGGACATCCCTCCTCCACTGCCCACTGTGTGCTGGAATGACCCAGTGCCGAAGAAATGCATGGCGGCCATCACCTTAGCCGTGGGGGTGACAGCTGTCGGATACACCCTGCGGGGATGGAGATGGGGTTCTAACATGGCACACAGTCGATGCAGGGTTGGCCTGTCCAGCCGAAACTTCCTAATGACCTCTGTATCGTCCATGTCCACCAGCAATTGGTATGGGCGGTCAATGTTCGGTCTCCGCCTAGGGAAAATGGCAGTGGACACATGTCAAAGCAACACGACACATAGCAATTTCGCATACACATCACTGACATGACTGAGCAAGCACATGAGCCACAGCCCAGCTGTCAAGCTGGGACGGCACGGCCACAATACACTTACACAGGTCTCCCAACAATGGCAATGGCTAGTGATACAGACCACTGCCATGTGCATGCACATGGGGATCTAGGCCCCAATGACTTGCGGGGCGTGCTGATGGCGACTGACTGCATATTCGTCAAGCGGCAACGCCACGGCAACATGAATGTCTGCTGAGCATGGAACTGCTTCCGAGGCTGGATGAGTATGGCACACGACGACGACGATGTGGGCACAGGCTGAGCGGCCAAAACAAGTGGGACCTGTGGCACGAGGGGATATGAGACAGTAGTAGGTGTCAGCACTGCACCCTATGTACAGCACTGTACGGATCACACCTCCCGAAACATTGACAGGTGTCCACATTGACAGCCCCATGCCAAGACGGCTGTGTGCTTGCAGTCACACGTCACAGGTGAGAGGTTACATTGCACGTGCCAGGTGGCAGACGTACATAGTGGGAGCTGGCATGTGTGTGCATGTGTCTCCTGTTCAGGATCCACCAGATGGGCGCTGACTCTGTACTGAGCATTGGACACAGCATGTTCCGTGGAAGGCTTGTGTGTGGGATGGTGGCACTGGATGTGCCTCCGTTGGGTGGGGGGCCATGCACAGGGCGGGTACGTCGATGATTGCGCATTGTTGGTCACGGTGGGTGCACCCACTAAGATGTGTTGCCCTGTGTTCAATTCCTATGTCCGCATGATGATGGACTGTAGATGTGGGCAGACTACACATTGGTCGATGTGCTGTCTATATGCATGTGCCTTCACACCAGGCACAGCTGCCCCTGCACATGTGACCCCTGCTGGACTCGCTGCTGGGTCTGTGGAGCTGATGCACCTTCTGTGTGTGGGGCGGACAGCTCTCCTCACTTCCCTCATTGCGCATGTCATGACTTTGCCGCAGGTGACATGGATCATGGAGGGCCCACATGTACGCGTGGGTAGGCTACACATGATTGTTCACTGGTCGCCACCCCCAGTCAGTGTTCCGAATGGGAAGGTTGTCGTGCTGGTGGTATATTCGATGTGGCGGATGGGCAGGCCTAGGTGCGGGCTTACATTCCGGACATGGGGGGGTAGTTGGATTGGCGACTAGTTGCAGTACACACTGGACACGTCTCTTCCTTTCCACATCTGGGTCATCCCTTGTACTCACTGACAGTGATACAGTCATCTTCGCCCCAGCCCTCATGTCCTCCCCTCGCTCCCCCAATATGCATGTGCACCTGCGAGGCTAGCGCTTGCACAGGCAGCCCCAAGCTCGCACCAGAGAGGGCAAGGAGTGTATGTGTGGGTCCAGTTGCACAAGTGGGCTATCTCAGGGTATGATGTGTTACGGGACGCCGTCCACCTGCGTGGTGCCCCAAATGGAGACCCGGCCTGCATGGACTATGCATCACAGTCTTCGCCTTCCGGATCCGCCACCTGCGACACCCAGTGGCTGTAGCTGCCCTTGCGGCCAGGCCGCGTCCGTCTGTGACTGATGGCCCACACATTCACTCTTTGGCCTCTCTGGGGAGGGCTCGGGGGTGGTGGCGCACGCGCTTGCACTTAGTCGCAATGGCATGTGTCGTGGTTGGTATGATGGGCAATGGATGGGATGGTGCGAGCCACCTCCCGTGACGTCAGTGCTGCTCGTGCTGTGGTGCTTCCCCTACACTTCCATCTGACTTGTGCCATGCTAGACGTTGAGGTTCTATTGCCTGCGTGATATGACCAGGAGGAGCGCGAGGAGACCTCTCACACACCATGCTCCACTGCCATCCCGTGCCCTGTATCGCCTGTGCGGATTGACTATGTTGGGGTTACACCTGGTCGACTGGGGCTGTGTGTGCCTTGTCAAGGGGCATGGCGGGCGCATAACAGGATCCAGCTTGTCCACAGAGGGTGGGCTGAGGTGCGCCTGGTACCGCTTTGTACGTGTGCCCGGCTGCTGTGCACACACGTGTTCACTCCCCCCGACAGGTGTCCTCTCACAATGCCCAGGGAAGCGGTGGTGTACTGTTCATGACCCCTCCCAACACGGCGTGCTCCAACTTGGCATGTGCGCATCTACCCGTCACACCCACCCACCTGAGCACTGCGTCCATACGACTTCACACGACACATGTGTGTCTTCCACAGTTGTGCTACTCATTTGCGTTGACATCCAATACCAGTGGACTACATGGTCATGTCACGACTGCCGTGTACTTCACATACTCCCATCCTCTCTCATTCGTACTTGTGAAATGAGTCAGCGGAGACAGTTTTGGTTTCAAACATTATATTGAGTCTTCTGTCCTCTGTGATGCAGTATAGTGGACACTACTGGCAGCGGAATACATGTTGAGGATATACTGAGCATGATTGCAAATGGGATAGGGTGTGGGGTTACATGTGATTGGCTGTTGCATGTGGGATGTGGGCTTCAGAGTTACATCTGCTTGGCCAAGGCTGTGCTAATGTACATTTACGTATAGCTGCGGAGCTGCGGACTTTGACACAGACGGTATACATGTAGCCTACCAGACCGCTTGGCATCATGGGCACAGTCCATCTCAGTTCCATGTGACAGGTTTGCTGCGGTTGTTCCTCATGCACGCGTGCATGTGAGATGACATCAGGGCATGGGCTTGCGTGCATGCAGCGGCGTGCCACTTGTTGTTGCAATGTGGTGGTTACTGGACATGTCACAGTCACTGGGGTCGTGTTGTTGTTGTATGCACTTGTCTTCCATGCAAAGGTCCTGGTATGGGTTTCCCGGGGCGGGGGTGGGAGGGGTGCAGCACCCACAGACTCCAGGCGACCTATTCATGTCCACTGAGTGGTGTGTGTGTCCATGGGCGCTGGATCCATGTCGTGTCCTGGTTGTTCGTGCAGTTCCGTCCATGTGGGTGCGATACACAGACCCCATGCCACTGCCTCCCACGATGCATGCGGTGTTCCTGGATGTGATGGGGAACAGTGTGCATGTCCCGGTCATATCCGATGTCATGGCGATGTCGTTGATGGTGTGGTTACAGTTGCCGGTCGTTTGGTATGGCTGTTGTGGTGGTGACTGGCCAGTCCGTGCGGAAGCTAAGCATGGGTGCGGGGTTGGACATCATAGGTCAATCGGGGAACCTGCGTTGTGGTCCGACGAATTTACAGGTTGTCAGGTATGCGATGCCGTCCAGCAGGGCTTCCATGTCATTGGTGGTGTACATGTTTGCCAGCCAATGTAGCGGATGGTGGCTGTCAAGGTGTTGTTCGTAAGTTGTCCCTTGGAGGACCATGATGGGGCATGCTGGGTGACATTCGATGTAGCTGTTCTCGATGATCCGTCGTGTGGAGGCACAGTGGTCCCATTTCAGTGCGGGTGCGATGTTGGCCACATACGCCATGCCCCCATAGGCAGAGCAGGCCCTGTCGTGTGCGTCCAGAGGGAGGAGTAGTGGTAGCAGGTCCGCCTTTAGACATGCCGGGTTGGAGAGGCATATCTCCACGGGATGCTGGTAGGGACACCTCCGACAGTAGAAGACGGGCATGACGCAGCTGAACAATGTGATGCGGTAAGTCAGTCGGTAACTTACGTTCAGCAGGGACAGGAGATCGCATCCCAATGTATGTAACAGGTTGGTTTTGTACAGCTTGAGCTGTCCGGCGTAGTTGGGTAGGTGTGTTGCGGTTGCCATTTCGCAGCGGTGCGTTGTGGTGGCATGCTCCGGCTGTGTGTGCAGTCTGCAATGTGCACGCTCCGAGGTTGCTGTGAGCTCTGTGTAGTCGTAGGGAGACAGGACTTGTGTTCTGTTGGCTTGTTTGGAGGACACGGGCCCTCATCCCACATGCTTCTCAGACAGTTCAAGGTCAGTGATGTGTGACTCCTTCCAATTAACTTGCATGTGGCCGACATGGGGAGTGTTTTCTTTTTCTTCCCCGTCCGTTGTGTGCTTCTGTGATATGCGCTATCTGCCCTGTGGTCGGTCTCCTCGGCATGCCTGTGTTGGTCTATTCTTGGACAATGGCTGTATTCACCGGCTTCTGTCGTAGGGCTGTGGTTTCGGAGTTGGAATGGAAGGTCATTCAGTGCTGTCTGCTCTCCCTTGTGTGGGCGGCAGGCTGCCTTTCCGCTCTGCGTTGGGCCTTGTGTGTGGATGTTATTCTTGGGCCACCTGTTGTCGGTCCCCGGGCTCTTTGGTGTTCCGTTTTATATGTCTTGTTCATATGTGCAGGGTGGTATGGGTGTTTCAGTGTGGTACTGGCGTTCCTCTTCCCGAAGGAGCCCTGCTTCTCCTAGTTGGTGTTGCCGCCGCTGTGTGCTACGCCATGTTTGTTACACTGGGGTGTGTCCTGCTGTTGCGTGACTTCACTGACATGTGTGCGTCGGTTGTGTGGCGTTGGGTGTTGTCCGTGAATTGGGCGTTGGGGACATGTCTGTGGCAGGCCTGTCACGTGTCATGTGCGTTCGGGGTGGGGCTGATGTGTGTGCTGCTTGGTTGTGTCCCTGTGTCTGTGTGCGACGCATGCATGGCGCTGCGGTTGGCCTCTGCGTTGTGCGCATGTGTGGCGGCGTCATCGGCGCTTTGGGGCCGTGACGGGGTGGTTGGTTCCTAGTCCCAGGTGGTGTGTACACATGTGTTACGCGATGTTACGATTTGGCCTGTGTGTCATATGTGGATGCAATGGTGGATGTGTAGTGTACACGCGCTGGTGGGGGGTTGTCCGCTTTTCCGCCCTTGCACTGTGTGCGCTGTTTGCGTGCACTTGTTGTGTGTGTGCCTACCTGCGTCTCCGCGGTACGTTGCGTCCTTGGTGGTGCATCAGCAGGAGCATGGGGAGGGCCTGCAGTGCTGGATTCATGCTCGGGGAGCCGCTTCTTCGTTGTCCGTGCTCGGCGTCCGTGTTACCGCTTCGGTTTGTCGTACGGTATCTCTTGGCCGTGGGAGCCGTTTGTTTGCGGCATCGTAATTTATACGCCGGGCGGGACGTGTTTAGTCGGACGGTGTGTGTCAATTGGGCTGCGCCGCTACGTGTACGGGCGCACTTTGATGGCGGACGGTGTTGCTGGCTTGCCGGCGGTGTTTGGCCTACTTTTCGCATCGTAATTGGGCGGGCGTGTGGACTGCTGCGTGCCGGCGGTAACTGGTGGTTTTTGCATCCGCCAGCATGGCGGTTGTGCTTCCGCCCGACATCGTAATGAGCCCCTAACATTTTTATTTGTAATCGATATTTGGTAAATGTAATTAAAACTTGTATTAAATTAATAAAAATTCGTTTAAAAAAGTTAACTATTAACTATTTTTTAAATAAAATATACAATTTTTCATTTTGCATAGTTTTTAAGACTACATAGCATTATATATACATATATTTTTGATGGAAGGTTTTGCCAAAACGGGTCACTGACTGTATGAAGGAATAAACAACTTGATCTGAAATCCCTCTGGAATTCTGGCATTATTTTTGTAGGAGAAAAGAACTGTGGAGCTCATAGGTTAGTGGGGTCCGACACCCACTGCCAAGCTCTGCCACCGCCAGTGAGAAAACACCCCTGTTGGATTACAGCAAACATACATATAGTATAATATACATATTCTTTGGTAGTGTGTAGTAATACCTGTGAGTCACCATGTTAAATACTAGACTCGCTTCTGTATTTTGTATTTTTGTATTAGCATGTCTCTCATTAAAACCCTCCTTATCCTTCCCTAAACAGCTCCTTAAATTTTCCTAAAACCCTCACATTTAGTAGGAAGTAGTCCCATTTTCCAGCCACTCAACCTGGTCCCTCCCAAATTTGCTACAAAAACGTATACCCACATGTGCGGAGACCATGCCACGTTAGTGGAGCTCTCCACACAGAAAACATAGTAAGGGGCGGAGGTCTCCATAGGTAGGTTTGTGAATAGCATTTTGTAGTACTTGAATAGCACTACTGCAGTACTACTTTACGCATCCCAAGATGCAGTTTGTGAATAGACTCCTGAACATCTAGATGGATAATGATAATTAAAAAATATGATTTAATTTGGGCGAAGGGGATGAAGATCATGTGGAATACAAAGCAAAACCAGGGCATAAGACAAAGAGCATTAAGGTTTTTTTTAAATTTCCTGCCATAGTATGAGCAATATTGTAATCTAAATTGTTAAATATTCTCTTTTCTGTTAAGCATCCTTTCCTTGACTGTTGCACTGAAGGTTTTGCAATCTTTTAAAATTAAAAAGAGTATAGCTTGTAAGGATTTTAAGTAATCTGGTGAAAAGCCTTTAAGTTTCAGATACTCTTCTTCAATTATTTTCGCATTTTCTGAAATTGTCTGTGTTTTAGAGTCTTGACACACTTTACACAACTCCTCTTTCTGGGTCATCTACATTGAGCTCCTATGTGGAAACGGGACAATCTCTTAAATGAGTGATAGGGGGACACTAAATGCAAACATTTTTTAAACAACAGTTCAATACAGGACAATGATTACACAGGAAAGGGGCAGATTACATGATTTGTGGGTTCTTACAGGCCGCCGGTTTGTATGTTTCGTGGCCTCTTCTTGAAGAAGAGAACAGAGGTTAAAATGAATTGTCCCTAGGATCCACTGAGGTTGATTACTGATCATAGAATATAGTGGATTGTGATGGTTGGAATCTTAGAGTGTACTGTAATGTGGTTTGTTGGCATCCTTCGATGAAGTGCAATGAGGTGCATTAATGTCTCTGGAATATAGTGTAACTAGGTAGAGTACTTCTTAATGATAATTAAGATGCAATAAAAAGTGGTGGGATACAGCCCCTTGGATATTGTGCAGTCTATTAGGTTAGCCATAAGAATGCACTGCGGTGGGTTAGGGTTTCAAACGTGGAGCTTTGTGGGTCAGTGCCTCTAAATTACAGCAGAGTGATATGTGTCCCTATGACTGAGTGCATGTGATTGGTGTGCGTTTCAGCATTTAGCGCAGTCTGGTATGGAGGTTTGGAAAGGATACTCTACGATGAGATCGTTTAACATTTTTTAGGGGCAGTGTAGGGTAGTTAACTAGTGTCCTAAGGATGCAGTGCAGTGCGATGAATTAGCATCAATAGGCTACAGTTGGGTTTGGTGTTCCTACCGTGCATTATAGTGACGTGCTAGCATCCCTGGGTTCCGTGTGATAGGCTGGTACCCATAGGATGCAGTACAGTGTCCCTAGGGAGCAGCATTGGTCTCCAGAGGTTGCAGTATAGTGGGTTGGTGTCCCTTGGATACAGTGTATTGTGCCTAGTTAGCGTCCCTAGAATGCAGGTCAGGCTGTTGTGGTAGTCTCCTTACCTAACAAAGCTATTTTTTTGTATAAACGTATGCGTATGTCTGTGCTTGTGTATGGGGTTAGCCCTCCTAAAGTGCAGTGCTGATCAGTGCTCAGTGTACGTAGGCTCCTATGCAATGTAGTGGGTTATTATCCCCATGATGTCGCTCTAAGTTATACTATGTTGTTAATTGTGTTTAGAGCACTTATGCCCACAGACTATCTTGCAGTATAGACAAGACCAGGATGGTGGGTTAGGGCACATAGGGTGCAGTGAGTGTGATTTGGTTGTGTTCCATGGGCAAGTGGTGTGTACTGTCACTAGGATGTGTTGTCTAGTATGACTTGCTGTTTCTATAATACACTATTATGCATGAGTGTTCTTGGTATGAAGTGTAATGTCCTCGGTTAGTGTCCCTGTGGGTTGTGGTGGGTTGGTTTTCCTATAATGCAGTGCTTTTGTGGTTCATTAGTGTTTAGGATGCAGTGCAGTGTGGCAGGTTAGTGACCCTATAATGCAGGGCATTGAATTAGGTGAGGGTTAGATGATGTCCACAGCACGCACTGCAGGATGCATGTTGGACATTTTTCACCAAGACAGCTTGATCTAGGAATCTGATCCAAGCCATGAACCAATCAAAACTCTTTCTTGCTTCTATGTGCATAAGAATTTGTACAGAGCTTCTTTTGGTGCACAGGCTTAACATTTGAATTCAGAGACTCAGTTTTCTTCTTTAGGTTTACATGCATAGCACTGGACTTCAGAACATAAGCTGTCCTCAGCTTAACCTCTGGCTTAAGATCTCTCTATCTCCAACCTAACCAACAACCTGGCTGAATAAATCAGTGACACCATAATCATCATTAAATAAACTTTAATACAACAATCACACAAATATCAGTATCACAATTAATACAATTCATATAAAATTACATTATCATTTGGTTAAAAACAGTTGTCCCTTAAAATAGTCTTAAGATTAAATAATTGCAACATGCTATGTAAAAATAAATCAGTGACACATACACACATGGCTGCTCCATTATTAAAGCCATCTTGGTAGGAGGTTAGGATCCCGAAGGTTACAGTTTACACCCCAGAGTTCACGTTAAACTGGAGTCCAGTGTACTGGGGACACTTAAGAGAAGACGTTCTGTGGTTTCAGACCCAATCGACCCACATAGCCCTTATATTTTTAAGAATGACACCAAAGAGGCACTCATTGACGACAGGGCTATTGTAGTCTGAAGTCTATGGAAAATGACAGGGAACTGTCCTCTATACACTCACCAAGAGAAGAACTCTTTAATTTCTTTATTGATCTTTCTTACAGAGAAACTACGCCTCCTCCTATAAATCATGTTACCCTGTACAACACAAATACATCTAATTTCCCCAAAAGCAAATGGCATAGTTCCTAGGTGTGTGGTGAAATCTTAGGCACAATGCTAAAAATGTAATGATCTGCTAATTTCCAAAACCTCACTCTCTGCCTTTCAGAATAGCAAAGGGCAGAACCCGGCTGATGTGGTGCCTGACCCAATGGACATGACCCTGGACAAGGCTGAGTCTGCCATGGTGGCCAAGGAGCTGAAGCAGCTGCTCCTTGATGCGGTGCCGCTGAGCTGCAACCTACCTAAAGTCACCCTACCCAACTACGACAACATCCCTGGCAACCTTATGCTGATCTCCATTGGACTCAAGCTTGGGGACCGTGTCCTCGTGGATAGTGAGAAGGTACATGGAGTGTGTATATGAGTGTGCGAGGCAATAATAACACCTTTGTCACACACAGAGGCACTGTTCTTGTGTGTTTGTTTTGTGTAGTGTGTTTACATGTAATAATATGACTTTTTATAGCAGGCTATAATAGTGTGAAACTCTGAGGGAGTTTGTGTATATGTGACTATAAAATGTCACTCTTTGAGGGTAAATACCCGATAAATACTGAGACACAGATTTTGGTGCGTAAACACCAAAATCTGCATGTTATGATCCATTTCTGGGACAAATCCTTTAATAGGTGATAATCATTGAACACAATAAATATGGACACACATTGGGGCCGGTTTTTGTTGTGTGCAATAATTATTGCACATTAAACTAGGCCACTTTTAATAAGGACCTTTGTGTTTATATGATGTATAAATAAGCCTGTATCACATTCCCTGGCAGTTTGTGTGACAATTTGTCTCTGCACTGTGGCTATTAGTGCCACAGCTGAAGGCAATGTATATTTTTGTTTGTGCAAAATATACCCCTATATCAGATTTAAAGACAGTAGGTGTGTGTGTCTGTGTATGCCTGTGTCAGTCTCCTAGGATATATATCTGTCTATCCGTGTGTCTGCAGTACATTTCTGTGTCCCACGCTCAAAAGCACTTAGGACCTTATTTATGAGCCCTTTAAGCCACAGTTGCGTCACTTTTTGTGATGCAGCAGCGGCGTAAAATATGCGCCACACTGCGCCCTATTTATAAAGTGATGCATCTAGGCAGATGCATCACTTTGTAAACCCCTGCGCTACATTATACCTGCGACAGGTATAATGTATGCAGGGAGAGCGTTCCCCCGCAAAAAAGTAGAAGTGATGCAGAGAAATCTATCAGATTTCACTATGCCACTTCTAGGACGTCACTGCGTCAAATCCTTACTCCTGCCTCACAGCAGGCGTAAGCCTGATGCAGGCGCCTTTAACATGGGACTTGCCCATTTGTAATGACACATTGCTGGAGTTGCGCCTGTTTTGCGACACACTCCAGCAATGCATCATTACTGCGCCAACAGATATGTCAGGAATACTGACGTATCTGTTGACTCCTTGCGACATGGAGCGCCGTACAGTAAATCCGGCGCATCCAAGGTGTCGCAAGAAGGGCGCACTGAAAAGTGTTGCATCACTGATTTCAGGCAGTGATGCAACACTTTTCATAAATGAGGCCCTCAGTTTGTAAAAAATCAATCAAGCCCTGTACCACATTAACATTTTCCACACTTGGTTTGTGATTTTTGGCCCAAGTGAGACAAAGCTGCAGTCACTTTCAGCTATGGGTAATAGCAACTCGAGGGTACGTACATACTAGATTAGGTACATTGTTATAGCTTTCCTTAGCTACTGGTTGTTTTCTAAAGTTCACTTGTTTGGGTCTAAAACTCTGGTCTTTGTTTGTGTGATCTATAAGTGTATGTAAGAAGAACAAAATTCTCTGAAATCTGAATCTTCCTTTGTCCCATATGCATTCTTGGGTGTATCCAACCTCTCTAACTAGAGGCTTAATAGAATACAGATGTCGGGTTTATGGTCTTTCTTACCAGTCTCGAGGCGTTGGGACGGTTCCCGGCTTCGGTTCTTGTAATTCCTGGTTTGGCCGAGATAGGGGCGACCCCTTCCGGTAGCCACGGTGCTGCCGACAATGAAAGCTTAAGCAGCCAGTGCCCTCCAGAAGGAGTCCCGAGAGGAAAACCCCGGAGGGAAAAAACCTCTGATGTTGATGATGAGACTCCAGGAATGAAGGAGAAGACAAGGAGCCAGAAAACACTGGAAGACCAGGAGCCCAAAAAGGAACCAGGAGAAGACTGGAAGACAAGCTGGAGCAGAAGGCGCAAGGGGAAAAATAAGCGCCAACGGAAGGAAGGAATCACCAAAAGAGGAGCCACAGAACCAACAGGAGCGAGGACACACCAGCAGGAACCAACAGGAGCGAGGACACACCAGCAGGAACAAGGAGTGTTGCAACGCAAGGAAGGAAAGGTTCTGATCCCTTAAATACAGAAAAAACAGGAGGTGACATACAGGAACAGGAAGTGACATACAGGAACAGGAAGTGACATATAGGAACAGGAAGTGACAAAACAGGAAGGAGAGGTGTCGCCATCTTGGAATGGGAAAAGAGTGAAGTGCATTACAGAAAGATCGCCATGTTAGGAAGGTAAGTAACCCTCCCCTATTGCCTTCTGGGAGCAAGGTGAAGAGGAGAGCAACAATATGACCCCCAAGGAAGGGGGATCACCAGACGCCCACACCAGGTGAGTGTAATGTCCCAAGGTGCCTCGGGAAGCAGATGGGCCGCCATGCAAGTATGCGGCGTGCCCGAAA
Organism: Calotriton arnoldi; assembly: GCA_963921515.1. Lineage (NCBI taxonomy): Eukaryota > Metazoa > Chordata > Amphibia > Caudata > Salamandridae > Calotriton > Calotriton arnoldi. Next base: position 1,498,641 of record CAWUFW010003340.1, read on the forward strand.
ACCAACAGGCGTCGCGGGTACTTTCCGCAACGCCGTTGAAATGGCCACAGCGGGCCGCAATGCTGTACCGCGGCGCCCCCGACGAGGAGGGAGGGGCGCCGCGGGCTGCACCACGGCCGGCGAAGAGGAAATGGCTAGCGCCGCGGGTCGCGAGTCGGCCCGCGGCGTAACAACAGAGGAAAGCTATTTTCTGTGTGACCTTTCCTCGTTTCCTCTTTTCTTAATCCATTTAAGTCCATTTAAGGAGAGAACGTTTGACTTCTGAGAGTCCATTTGTGAGTAAACCTTACAAACATCCCCTTCCTCCTTGATCTACTCAAATTCCAGGTTGAGGTAGATATCTAGATGGTTCCTTGGAGGACGTGCAGGATGCACTTATCTCACTATCCCAATTCCCGATAAGATGCTGGTTGTTGAAGGCTACCTGAATCTGCTTTGAGTTCCATCTTGGCAGAGGAGCTGAAAATTATATGTAAAGGACCTCAGCCAGTGAGATGCAGATGAAAGATCCTGTCTTTCCTCTAGATTTCCCTGCATGGAAAATTCAGAGTTGCATTGCAGTAACCTGCAGTAGAAGGACCAGCTGGTTGCTTGCCCATCTACACTGGCATGTTTGGAAGCAGACTTTCTGGCTGAAGTGGAGGGAAACAATTGCTGAAGACAGGTAGTAACCTGTTCGCATTGTGTGAATCTTTGGATATCTTTCGAGGCCCTTAAGCAGCCCCTAAGGCTTTGTGTCAGTGAACTCAATGCACTCTGGAGGAATCCTTTTGAAACATATTTTAAAATCCTGATCATCATATGTTACTTGAACCTTCCAAGGTCATGCTTATCTGCACTACAAGTTGGGTTTGTTGCGAGGGCTACCATTCTACTAATCCACCTAAAGTTCGACTGCACTGGATAGGCTGTCAACTGTCTCCCGGTGCTCCAGCATTGGTGGAGAAAAAAGAATTTAGCATATGTGAAAAGACATAGTTGAAGCAGATTAGAAGCCCAACAATAAACTCCCCATTGAAATTCTGAGACAAAGGGTGTTCCACTAACCAATGTCAAGTCAGATGAATCTCCTTCCTGCAGATGGACATGCTTGCCTAGTCAGAAATTATTTCAGCTTGGTTCTCAAACATTAATATCATAATAAATTCCTTTGTCACTGAGTTCAGCATGGCAAGCTCCTCTTCGTAACTCACCTACTTGCAGTTCATGCAAGGCTCGAAACACTGGGTTCTACACCAACACCAGTAGTCCCTCCAGTATGTTCAGTAGGCTGAAGTCAATGAAGCTACTGTTTGTGCCAGATTCATCCTACTGGTTTGTTCTGGTTAATTTTTGTAATCCGGTAAAAAGGTTACATCACCACTTTATGTACCATTTTTGACTTTCATTAGTTTTGCCACCTTTTATCCAGTTATGTTACCTTAATAAAGGTTAGTGTAATTTTTTTGTTCCAGGTACTTTCACATATTCTTGTATTTTGTTATTTGTACATTGCGATTTTCGATCACAATATTTTCACAGTTTTGAACGACTTTAAGCTGATTCTCGAGTCTCTTTTGAGAAATCCTATAAGTCACCTGCAAGAGTTAATCTGATCAGATCGAATGCTTTTAAGAAGTCATATTTCCTATTTTGTGTGATGTCGAAAGTCTGATTTTGGGGACTATATGACTCAAGACTAGCCACAGAATCTTCCAGCACTCTCAGGGACATATTTACAAGCCCCTATCACCACCGGAGCGTCACATTTTTTGATGCTCTGGTGGCGTAGCACCATTTCCCATATTTATATGGTGGTACTAAGCCACTTCGTGTGACTAAACACCACCTTGTTAATATGCCCCTTTCCGCCACAGTCCTCTGCAGCAAAGGGGCGTGCAGTGGGTGTTGCTGTGGGCATTCCACTGCAACACCCTTGCTTTTGACGCTGCCCCAGATTTACTAGGCTGAAGCAGCACCAAAAACTAACACCATGGAATACCAGGCGTTAGAATAGCGATACGAGGAGAAAAATATTAATTTCCCCTCTTTTTTTGCTCTTTCAATGTGGGCTGCATTATTGATTGTGTTTGTGCAGGAATGTGTCCCTTCCTGCACATAAACAATCGTGCCTGAAGCGCAGGTACCCTTGCAACATGGTGGCAGGATGCCTGCTCTGGCGCTTGGCAGCTTTTTTTATGCCAGCGCTAGGGGAAACACAGGGGTGCGCCGTATTCTTGTGAATACGGCGCATCCCTGCGTTTTCAAAATGTCAGAGTGCGGCACTGCCAAATTTGGCGCAGCTCTGCGCTCCAACATTTAAAAAAAAATATGAAATATGCCCCCAAATTCTCTTATGTATAGGAATAGTCTCCAGTGTCTGTGTGTCTGGAATGTTCATGCTCGAGTCAGGTCTGGTAGAGGTGTTTGTGTGTCTAAGATCAATGGTCTAGAGTGTATGTGTTTGTTTCTAACATGGATGCATGTGTCCCAATGAATGACTATATTACTAGAAGTCAAAGTTGTTAAAGAACACTGAGGATGAGCTGAGGGAAGAGACCAACACAAGATGTACTAAGGAAAGAAGCATCTTGCATCAGTCTTACACCCTCTCCATCCCTTTTCAGGCCGGCACGCTGCGATTCTGTGGCACTACCGGATTTGCCAGTGGACAGTGGGTTGGTGTGGAGCTTGACGAACCAGAGGGTAAAAATGATGGCAGCGTTGGAGGGATTCGATATTTTATCTGCCCTCCAAAACATGGTAAGCACTGGCCAGACATGGCTGCATGTCCAGCTTACCCACTTTCTTAATTTCCTTCACTTTAAAAAAAATAATAAAACAAAGAAACAGACTCTATCATGCTTCCAAATAGAAATATCCTAAAATTGAAGACAAATGGATCATGTGACATGGGTTGTATATCAGGCAACCTGCGCTATGTAAAGCATTACTGCAAAGCAGGCATGTGCTAGCTTGTTAAAAGTATCTGCATTTCATCAATTGACTAACAGAATGCTATTATAATATAATAGAAGATAACAAGTACTTAACAAAACTACATGACTTTGTTGACTATTTGTATCACTATCATTAATTTGACTTTGGACTAAAATTATGACTCGCGTACAGTTGTATCAGTAATTATAACAGGGTTTATTATGTCAGACATGACAGGGTTCATTATGTCAGAATGGCCAAATGACATGATAATTTATATTAAAGCAGTTTATGAACTTATAGAATAAATGTGGTTTCTAGTTTAGGCATCAGTCGCGGTCATTCTCCTACACCCTGGAGCACATAGGTTTAGTTCTATTTCTGTACTTTGTAAAAGAATACTGCTTTTGAATAGCTCAACTAGTCTGGGGAAAGAAGGAACAGACAGGAAAGCACAGTCATTCAAAAAGGGAGCTACAAAAAAGCTCCATGAGTATTTAAATAGAACAAGTGCAGACAAAACACAAGTTAAAGGAGCCCTTAAATGCACCTTATAACCTTTATTCATCTACTGTTGCAGCAAGTAAATCACCTTGCTAGAGTATATGTAATAATGTCAGAATACGCACTGAAGATTCGTCTTTTTGCATAATATAATCCCTCATTTTGACTTGGGAGTCACTTTGAGAGCTTATTTAATTATTTATTTAAATTTATGATTTGTTAGACACCGCCTCTCACTTTTAGATAACTAAGAAGTAGGGATAAGGAAATAAAGGAGGGTCCATAAGAAGTGAGCAGGGGTGGTAGCAAGAATAGAAAGAGGAGGCATTTTCAAAGTTCCTGCTATGTCCTGTGGCCCTAAGCATGCACAGTTCTATGTTTCCTTCGGAGGTAGGCTGCGACTGATGTTAAAAAGTTGAGTCTATTGTTGAGAATCAAGAAATTCTCTAATTCATGGTTCTGTCTTGTATCAAGTCAAGTTAGAGGGATGTTAGTTCACAACAATCCAAGTCTTGCTCTACTTTATAGCAACAATGTTTCTTAATACATAAATCTTTTTCTAGGGCCTGAGTGGCTGCTTTGTAATGGAAAACTTAAAACAAGTCACACGTTATACTCCTTGGCATTTAAACTTAAATAATTTTGCAGTAAAACCTCAAACAATGTATCTGCATTTATCGTATTCTGTGAATAATTGTAAATGTGAATATGTGAATATGTACTCGAAAGCATTCAAAATAGGGTAGTAATGTATCACTGTCAAAGCAATATATGAAATCTGAACTTATGTGCATCATTCAAATAATGTTTTTTGAAGTTTACAGCTGTATGACAATACAAAGTAATTATTTTACCATCAAAATGCTTTGAAAAACTGGACAAAAATGTTGGTTGTGATTTATTGCATTTAAAAAGGATGGATGCATATTGTCTCTTTTCCTGGAATCTTTAATATGATGTGCATTGATATATTTAGAGAAGATTCACATATCATCCACTGCATTCAACACATACTTTTAAAGGTTATTTTCTAAATGGTACAGCTTGCTTCAGACAGTGACTGGAAACAACCTATTGAACTGCAGCATTCTTTGAACATACCATTAGGCTGGCAGGTGTGGCTTGGGTTGCGGTAAGGGGATGCCGGCATACTGAGCTCTGCCTTACCATTACTCCATCTCCAAATTGTAAAATATATCACAAAACACCAAGACCATTTATATAGGAAAAAAGAGCAAGCATTCCTTTCTGAATGCATGGGGTTGGACTCTGGAGCAATGTCTCTGGAAAAAAAATGAAAGAATAGCCCAGCAGAAATAGGACAAGTGTGAAAGTGAGGTGATGGGCAAGGCTGTGTTACAACAGAGTGGACGTATGATAAGGAAGTAGAGAATGTAAGCCAGAGAGCCATTGACAAAGAGCTTATAAGGTTGCGTAAGACAGCTCTGGGTGCCAAGATGTGTCATAATGATCTTTACATCGCCTGAGCCCCATTTGGACCCTGCAAAGGAGGAGGCGTTCACTTGAGGGCTGAGGAATGAGCTCTGAGGGGCACAGTTCCCTGCTATCCCTTTTTTGTACAGATGGTAGCCGAATCAAGCAGGACGTAAGTGCAGCAGGCAGTACTTATGTGGGACAGGAAGACAGTTAGTTATATACTTTGGGAAGCAGCCGATAACCACTACAAAATAGTACACCTGTAAGCTGTGGAAACTCACGCTGGGAAAAATCCCTCACTGAGAGCAAGGACGAGATTGTCTCAAAGGTACTGGAGGTGGGTGGGCCACAACAAGGAAATTAGATCTACCAGGTAATTAGGGAAATAATTAAGAATACAGCACAAAGCAGCAAGCATATGTGCCATACCAGTGTGAAGACATTGAGGTTACACCAAGTAGTGGAAATATTCAAGTTACATAGAGAGATGACTTAGTCCTTTCTGCCAACTGTTTAGACACCTGACCACATAATGGACTGCTGATAATCAGGCGGTTGGTGGAAGTTAACCAACTACATTGTGTGACCTGGCTCCTCATTCGAAGGAAGCAGACAGATTGCTAGCCAAAACAGAGGTGGCACAAGACTCTTAAATCTTGACACTGATACTCTTTACTCCAAAGTGACAATGAGGGTACAGGAAGCTAATATTAGATACCAACAGGGAGAGCTTTTTTGTGCAAAATTAGTATACGAGTCAATAGGAAAACTTGACACAGTAAGTGGACCAAGTGTCATCACCCACCATAGACCGTTACAGAAATTAAAACAAGTTTCACCCATTAAAAGACATTCTTTAGATATAAGGATCAGAGCAATCGAGGATTGACAGAAGCAAGTAAGAGCAAACGATAGGAGGAGAAGATGATGATTTGATGGCAGGTACTTCACAATCAACAACTGACCTGACAAGTGAAGCATCAATATATGATGTCTTGAAAGTGCTCCTGGACATCAGAGAAGTTCTAGAACAAATGATTGAAACACTGGCAATAGAGGTTACTCTACCAAAAGACCTAGATAAAGTGTCAGCAATAACAACAGACTGAGATAGGGAATGCGTTGAAACAATCTAAGAGCTATTGGAAGATCTCATATGCATAGAAAACTTTGCCAGAAGGAGATGGTGGGGATGGGTAAACTATTTTACTTGATAATACAAATGAACACAGACTTCCAGGGAAAAATCCACAATCCAAGGATGCACCATGACTAACTATAGCAAAACTCATGAACATCAAGGATGTCATATTGTAGGAATCCAGAAAATCAGGTCTATGTCACCATAACAACCAATACATTCTCATTGTTGAGATTTGCAGATCATCTACCAAATCATGCACCAGCAGAATTTTAAAAGTTATTACTTGAGAAAGTTAAATAAAGGCTACAAAATATATCTGTCCAAAGCATGCAAACATAGTGGTCTAAGTTAAATGTGATGGATGGCTCGAAGACCTGGCTATTCACCAGCTACCTCTGGAAGTGGCGGCACTGATGTGACATTATCTGGGCCCTGTTTGGACCCAACAAAGAAAACAACATCCATTTAAAGCTGGGAAATGAGCTTCAAGGAATGAAGGGGTGCATTGGAGCTTCCTTTGGAAGCCTGGGATAGGCTAGAGAAGTGGTGGAGAAGGAGGAAACAAACTTAATGAATAAAATGATAGAGGAAGGGGCCGATTCTGATGCGGGTTGGAAAAGCTTCCCGACCGAATCGGTTGGGAAATGGTGTCCGACCCACTCGGATTGGGAAAGTCCGACCGGCGGAGTAGGATGCATCCGGATGCTTCCAGATACGATTTGGTTGAACTCCCATTGACTTCAATGGGAACATTTGTTCCTAACCACATCAGAATTGGGCCCTCGGTCGCGAAGACACGTTCCCGATCCGATTTGGAAGGAGCAAATGCCGTTAGGAGGCCTTCCTAACCGCATCAGAATCAGGCCCTCGGTCGGGAAGCTTTTCCAACCCGCATCAGAATCGGGCCCGAAGTTGTGAAGGGAAGTTGGAAGGAAGTACACATAGGGGTCATAAAATACATGGACAATATACGGACAAACCAGATGATAGCAGAAGGAACAACAACAAAATGGCTATAACTGCAACAAGAGAGGAAGGGAGTGATAAATCCTGCATAACAGATACCTGCTAAACTAAAGAGACATGACATTAAGAGGTTTGCAGTAATAGGTTTGATTACATTTAATATTACTATTATCACTTGTCAGTACTATTACTGCCTGAAACAATACTCAGAAGTGTGATGGTATATACATTTTTGTACATACGTGGATGAGGTCATATAGTTTAATCAAAAATAATGAAGAAGGGGTGAGATAGATATAGGTTGTTATCTGAGGCTTACTCTGTGGATGAAATTGATGTACCACACCAGAGGTAACTGTGCCATGAATCCAAAAACTGATGTTTGGGCAACGTTACATCACCCAAAAAACCAAAACCAAGAGCTCCTGGGGCTGGGTAAGCAAACAGGGTACAAGCTGGTCATTCCAATTTTGAAAAGGAGTGAATACCTTAGGATAGCAAATCCCAAAGTGGTCAATGGAGGATCGACAAGGGTGGTGTTAGGTTGCTTTCACTTTATGAGAGAGTTGGTGAAAGGACAAGGAAGTGGACCAAAGACATAGGTAATCCATAAATATACTGGGACTGGAGATAGTGCACGAAAAGAAGAGGCAAATGGCTCGAAAGCAGAAATTCATGTTAGGAAGTGTTAAAAACTAGAACCTCATGGTTTAATTTAATATCATATGGATCATTAAAAAAATGAAATTACACCTAAAAAACACAGGGTACATTTCAACTTTAAAGAAAGGCAAATATATGCACGTTTTTCCATGTAACAAATCTGATAAAGAAAGAGCTTTTCAAGTTGACCAGGATTGGAAGGAACAAATATTGGAATCATCTGATTGTGCATATGCTTAGGGAGGAACGATGTGGATGGTGGAGGTCCGATGTTTGAAACTGATAAAACTCTCTTGGATACCATTGTCCAATAATCAACAGTAGTGGGTTATCTAAATGTCAAAAAGTTGTTCATGGTAGACTCACATGCCCTCAACATTGACAACACAATTTTCTCCTCAACAGTTACGGCTAAAAGGGGACAATACAGGCACAGTCCGGTAATATGAAGTGGGGGTATTGTGTGCTACATAAAGTAGAATATAGGCCAGCATTACTTACAAGGCCATTGGCGGATACTTGGTGGAAGAGGTGGAGCTCTGACACATATTAGGATTTTTAAGGTGGAAGCATGGACTACAAAGAAATATTTTTTCTATTCATGCATACATAAACTACATTTGAGAATTAGCCACTCTATTACCAGAATAAAAAGCTGTTATGTATTGTTAATGGTAGAAACTTTGAGAAGAACATTGTCGGACCATTGCCCATTGCAGTGTACACTGTTTACAGGAAAAGGAAGCGACATTACATCAGGAAGAAAGGAATTGGGAAGCATTCAAAGCGGTGATGAGGAGTGTTTGAATTACCTTCAAAATAGGTGTAAAAATCGTAATGCAAGTGAAATAATGGCTTTTGAATAACAAGAGCACAAAGTTGAAGAGCAAACACAATTTGGAGGTCTTTAATAAAGAATGAGAAAGGCCTTGATGAGTTAGAAAAATATTAATATTTCGAATACAACATTAGGAAGTATAGTGACCGGACTTAGGAGGTAGATAACTAGGTACACTAGTAAATGGGAAGGGGACCTTAAGTGAACACACAGTTTAAAATTAACAAGTTGTTCCTCCAGTAATATGGAAAATTGTACATTCATCTTACTTAATCAGATCCAGACAACATAGAAAAGGATAACAGTATTTAAAAAATGAGGCAGGAAATAGACACCCTCAAAGAGTTTATCAGGGTATAAGATTAATTAATAAATTAAATAATGGATGGCAGTTAGCAATGGACTCACAGTGAAGTTTTAATATCTTCAAAGGATAGCCAGTGCCCAACCTCTTAACGGTTTTAGAGAGGGCAAAGGTCATGAAAACCTTGCAACGAATAATTCACACTAATGTAGTGGTAATACCGAAACCTTATATGAATCCACGTTATCCTAAGTTCCATAGATCGCTATCAATGCTAAATGTGACACTATTTTTTTTTTTTAGGAGTTTTATATAGCGCTAGCTGGACCCGAGGGCATCAGAGCGCTTCACAGCAAGTGACTTATATGCAAACAAGCAGCACAGAGATCATAGTAGAACATAGTGATTTGTGACGAGTAGAGTTCAAACAAAGGAATAATAAACTAAAATAAGGTTATAATGGGTAGTGTCAAACAAATGATATGATTAAAAGAAAAGAGATCAAGCAGGGTATATACCAGCTGGAAGTGAAACTCACAACTTGTGGAGAATTTTCTTTGTATTGGAAGAACTCCAGGAATGGAAGGAGGAAATTGTAGCTGTGTCCATAGGCATTGAAAAAAAGGTGCTGGATTCAATATAGTGGGTGTGGCTTTCATCATACTCGTATATCTAAATTTTGGCCTGCAATTTATTAGATGGATTAAAACGCCTTATAGGTTGCCAGCTGAATGAACAACAATATAATAGAAAGTATTCTTAGGAATGATTTAAGCTAGGTATGTCGACACAATGTTTTGGTTCAGGATTCACACATTACTCTTGACAACTATAAAGGTGGCCCTGAATAAAATGGTGATGTTACAGTAAAGGGTAGACTTAAATGGAGTCACAAAGTATGTGCTTGTTCAATCAGATTCTTTTTTTCTCTTCAGGTATGTTTGCTTCTGTATCAAAAATCACTAAAGCCCCTCTGGAACAAACACCATCTTCGGTAACTTCTACACCAAAAACTCCACGCATGGACTTCTCGCGCATGACAGGCAAAGGCAGAAAGGAGAAGAAAGAAAAAGGTAGGCTTGGTTGCAAGGGCACAATATTCAAATGTAAGTCCTTTTGAGTTGGCGTATGTAGCAGCCTGATGTATTCCAGTTATGAATAGTGCATCCCTCAACATCAGTAATCAGCATCGTAAGATGGCCATGTTCAACTAAATGTTTCCATTATTTAGACCCAGAGGTTGTGCTGCTTATAATAACCTTTTGTTGTCCAGCAAAAATATTTAAGGTTATTTTACTTCACTTCTAGTAATGTTATGTTGAATGAATTAGCATTAAAAACTCAGTAGGCAACATAAGCACTGCTAGGTGGTTGCTACAGGCATGTACACAAAGGACATCCCAAGGTAGTCCACAAAGGTTACATTCTTTTTAGATTTTAGGTTAATCTACATGACATACATTTTCATACAATTAATTTAAAAGAATTATCTACATTGGGGTTATCCTGAGTATCTGACATAGCACTATTTTTCATGGCCAAACGTTGCATACTTATAAGAAATAAAGCAAGTTATTTTTGAGTGATTTCGTGAAGACTAGACAGATAGCATGCTTTCTGAGCTCCATAGAAATCTTCTTCCAGGTGACAAGAGCTAAAAGGTGGAATGAACAATTCCTGCAGCATAGCTGGGGGAAAATAGGATAGGAGCAGTGTTTAAGAATCAGAATGCAGTTTGATAGTGAATAAAGGGATATTCCATCCTTTACATGTTGTGTGTGATGGCTAATAGTTTAGAAGAAACCATTTGCACTGTCTCATAATGGGGATGATAGCCATTCTGTTTACTGTTCCTCATCTATAGGCAGCAACAAAATAAAAGGGGGTGCTTTCATTCTACGATACCAACTTTCTCTTATGGTTTCATACTGGTGCTCACTGGTGTTATATTGTGGGCCTTCGTGTTGTGGGATAAATATAGCATATTAGAGTCAATACAAGGAGGTGTAAGCATGAAAACTACACAGGCCACTAATGCTTAGTAGGGAAAAGCGACAAACACTGGAAGGCAAGGCTTGCGATAGCCTGCAGTGCGGGAGAGGGAGGGGGGAGTTGGGGGATGTTGGGGGGAGGAGTTCGAATGAGCATAGCCAATGTGAAGATTCCAAGACTTTAACTGGGTTATTAGGAAATGCCAAAGGTAATTTAACAACAGATATCTATGCAATGTATGCCTTGTAACCTAAGGTGATGACAGCATAGGAACTTATGTTATACCAAAACTCAATAAAATGTGTTTTAAAAAAAAAGAAAAATAGCAGATTAGAGTCAATAATTATGGATTACAAAACAGCACCTCTGCAATAATTCACTACAGCAGATGTCTTTTCAATGTTGTTTTGAAAAGTTGCACCTAGGATGTAATTTTAGAACTATAAAGAATGCATATTTTCTTGAGAAACAAACTGTAAAATTAAATATTTGTATTTACTTTTAAAGCACAGTATGCATTAAAATTTCTTACAAAACTTTCTGAAGGTTTACATTTGAAGGTATTTCAATGAATATGAAACCTATTTGTTGGAGTTGTTATCTACAGAGCACATTTGCACACATCTATACATCTATATTGCACACATCCATCCTCTTTTGGCACTATTTCATATCATAAGTCCAAAGGCATTTTTTTTCCTGTTCTTATTCAGGTGTGTTGGATGCCAACCTCTCCCTAGATTGGTTTTCAAGTGTCTTGTAGTATCTATTGTAAACATTTGCTCCCAAAATCATATAAAATAAACCTTCTAAGGCATGGGTGTCCAACATTTATTACTGAGCAGTGGAGCTGTACCTTAATTTCAGGGCAACTAAAAATGTCATGATCTTACTTCAGTTTAATTGTATGCAAATTTATCTCACATAGATAGCCTGAAAATAAGTCACATATGTAGCCGATCGTAAGACCAACATAAGACACCTCTGTTCTTAAATATCCATCCAGGTACAAAGAATGGCCAAATATGATGGCGGGGATTACCAACTGTCCCTCTGGGTTTTAAAATTTGACACCCAGTGTTGGGGAGCTCATGGCTCTTGATTAGCCAGAAGCCAGGCATATAACCACAGGTATTGTAAATTGAGTATGCCTTGACAAGATGTATCTGTATTCCCCTTAGCTATTCGAAAGAAGTCACCATCTGTAGCAAGTCTGGACCGAGAGGGACTCAAGGTCGAAGTTGGTGATCAGGTCCTGGTGGCCGGACAGAAGCAGGGAATCGTGCAGTTCTACGGAAAGACAGACTTTGCTCCAGGTAAGTAACAGTGAGGCTGGGTTTGTTCTCTCTCCAAAAAGGTGTTTCTGAAACCACAAAAAAATCGCATTTAAAAGAATGCCTATAATACAAATTCAAGAAGTATCCCAATGCTATTGATGGATTTTGAAGAATTACAGCATCAAACTGCAACTTTTATAAGGCTACCAAGTCAGCAAAAAACATCAACTCATCAATGTTCAATCACAATAAGCCAGTGGGAGTAGATGTGACATCATATGCCTTCTACCATCCATTGACGTCACAGGGTTGACCACTTGTCCTACCCTTAGCCTCTCAGAAGCTTCCTGTTTGCTGCTGAGGAGCTATGTAAAAGGGAAGGCGAAGAAACTATTGAAAGTAAAGAGGGCTTATAGACCTGATTACTTTCAGTTCTGGCATTAAAGCAGTAAGCAAAGGCACTTCCAGGAGTATTAAAAGGGCAAGCACAGTAATAAAAGCTGCAACCCGTGGCCACTCTTAATTGATGTCCATGACCAAAACCTAAAACTCTTTCAGCTTCTCAGTGCTAGATTTCTGAGATGGGATTTTGTGGGTCTCTCGTTTATTCCCAGTTTACTGCTTTTATTTGAATGATTCCTTTTCTAGGTACCAGATTTTCCCTATCTCAGTCATGCACTCTATTTGCACTGTCATGTTCAGGATCTTCTCAACCCTCATGAGGAAGAAGGAGAAAGCACCATGCTGGCTAATGCAGAGCATGTCTGAGAATAAGCACTGAGGGTAGTCAGTGAGGACAAGGCTGACAGCATCTGTTGATTTGTTCTGTTCCTCAGGCTACTGGTTTGGGATCGAACTGGATAAACCCACCGGGAAACATGATGGCTCTGTGTTCGGGGTCCGCTACTTCACCTGCCCTCCAAAATATGGAGTCTTTGCTCCACCCTCCAGAGTACAAAGGTGGGTGTTAATTCCAAGTCTTAACTCTATTGTCAATGACGTTGCTCTATTAATATGAAAAGGAAAAAGTACTGAAGTGGTTTTTGAGTGAATTATCCCTGCACGGATTATGGAATGTACGAATATTGTGGTAGAATATAATAGAAAAAATGTTGAGGGACAAAATATTGAAAGGCAAATGCATATAGTTGAAGTATAGATTTAGTATTTTCATCTCAGTACCTACGTACATTGAGGATATATATATGTGTGTGTGTGTGTGTGTTTGTGTGTATTATCTACTGGCGGTCGCCAGTAGATAGTTATAGTTAGGGCCTATTATCCATAGGAAATTCGTAACATTCTATTCCCAATAACTTTGGCGTCGTTTGACGAATCATCGCGAAATTTTCAAAACTAGTGGGGCGCTCCGATCCGCTCCTGTCTTGAAAGTTTCGGGGTGATTCATCAAGCGGGGCCGAGAAAAAAGGGGGGTCCCAAAACGTGTTTTCTCCATGTTAATTCCCATAGGAAATTTTAGACACGGCTACAGCCCGAACTGCTGAACGGAATTACACCAAATTTGGCAAAAAGGTAGCGCTTGGTTCAGAAAGCGACCTTTTTTTTAAATGGTGTAAATCCGTTCAGTAGTTGCGGAGAAATTAAAAAAATAAGAGTCAAAAAATCAATTTCCCATAGGAAACTTTATGCAAGGCTACAGCCAAAACTGCTGAACGGAATTACACCAAATTTGGCAAAAAGGTAGTGCTTGGTTCAGAAAGCACCCTTTTTAAAAATGGTGTAAATCCGTTCAGTAGTTGCTGAGAAAATCCAAAATAAATGTTTCGATATTTAGAGGCACGGAGGATCCGCGCACCCTCCCGACCACGAGCTGCATGCTAATTGGCTGTCAACACTCCAAACCAGGAAGTGTTGGCAGCCATCTTGTGCATCGGTAGAATCGAGGCACAAGAAAACAGGAAAAAAAATGCGAAAAACAAGAAAAGGGGGCAGGGTAGAAACACCCTGACCCCCTAGGCCTGCTTAGGGGGTCCCACAAGGACCCCCATGGCCCAAAAAAGTAATGTTTTATTTTTTTTTAAATCGCGGGATGCGCGGAGGACCCGCGGATCCGGGAAAGAAAAAAAAAAGAACGAAGCGCAGGCTCCCGCGCTTCTTTATTAATTTGCCCCCGGGTGGGACAAGTCCCGGGGGCATTTGCAAAATATATTTGCGGGGGCCCAGGGGGAGCCCCGGGGACAGCCACCCCCCGGGGCTTTCTATAAATATTTGCGGGGGGCACACAGCCCCCCCCGCTACCCCGGGGACCGCCAGCCCCAGGGGCTTTTATTTTAAATAGGTGGGGGGCCTCCAAGGCCCCCCAAGCCCCGGGGACCGCCACCCCCGGGGCTTTATTTAGATATTTGCGGGGGGCTCATGGCCCCCCGCAGCCCCGGGGACCGCCACCCCCTGGGGCTTATTTTTTTTAAATTAAACTACCTGTGTGGGGTGGCTCGAGCCCCCCCACACGCCCCGGGGACCGCGACCTCCCCGGGGCACTAAGAATGCAAATTTGGGGGTCCGTTACCACCACCCGGGGCTTTGCTAATGTTGGGAGGGGGGCCGCGCGGCCCCCCTCCTGGAGCCAGTGATGGCCCTGGGGACCGCCACCCCCCAGGGCCGGCTCCTGCAGTGTCCCGGAGTGCCCTCCCCCGGGACACTGCTGTTTGCAATGACAGGGCGGGAGCCTCGCGGCTCCCGCCCTGTCATTGCAAACTCTGGTTTGGGTTTTGAAGCGAGGCAGGAAACCTGCTCTCGCTTTCAAAATCCAAACCACATTGCTTTCCACACGGGGAGCTGCATCTTAGCAGCTCCCCGTGTGGAAAGCAATGCCGGCTCCCGCAGGAGGCGGGGAGCTGGCGGGACCGTGGGGAGTTGGGGACCCCCACGATCCCCAACGAGAGCCTGGCCCCGGGGATGGGGTCCCCGGGGCCATAAATGGCCTGAGGAGGGGGCCACGCAGCCCCCCTCCAATAATTTAAATTTTAAAAAAACATGGCCATGCCCCGGGGATGGGGTCCCCGGGCCGAATATGGCCTCAGGAGGGGAGCAACGCGGCCCCCTTCCAATTTAAAAAAAAAATAAAAAAATAGGGGCAGGCCCTGGGGATGGGGTCCCCAGGGCCAATAAAATAGGAAAGGAAGGGGGCCACACAGCCCCACTTCTTAAAAAATAAATTTTAAAAAAGACCGGCATCGCGCCGGAGGCCCCGCCCCCTCCCTGCAGCACTCTGCAAACGCGCCCCCTGGCACGTTGTAAGATGGGGAACTAATTCCCATTGAATACTGGGGGTCCCTGGGGGCCATCTAGCCCACCAGGAACCTCCAGTATGTGCCAGGGAGCTGCGTTGCAGAGAGGTGTTCAGAGGCCACGCCCCTTTTTACACCTCTCTGCAACGCAGCTCTGTGGCGCTTACTGGAGGTGCCTGGTGGGCTACTTGGAACCCAGGGACCCTCAGGATTCAAGGGGACTTAATCCCCCAACTTAAAACGCGCCACGGGGCACGTTTGCACAGTGGTGAAGGGAGGGGGCGGGGCCTGAGGTGACATGTGTGCACACACGCCCTGTGGCGTGTGTTTTAAGTTGAGGAATTAATTCCTCTTCAATCCTGAGGGTCCCTGGGGCCAACTAGCCCACCAGGTACCTCCAGTAAGCGCCACAGAGCTGCGTTGCAGAGTGGTTTTAAAGGGGCATGGCCTCTGAACACCTCTCTGCAACGCAGCTCCCTGGTGCATACTGGAGGTACCTGGTGGGCTAGTTGGCCCCAGGGACCCTCAGGATTGAAGAGGAATTAATTCCCCAACTTAAACGCGCACAGGGCGTGTTTGCACACATGTCACCTCAGGCCCGCCCCTTCCTTCACCACTGTGCAAACGCGCCCCTGGCGAGTTGTAAGTTGGGGAATTAATTCCCCTTGAATACTGAGGGTCCCTGGGGGCCAACTAGCCCACCAGGTACCTCCAGTATGCGCCAGGGAGCTGCGTTGCAGAGAGGTGTTCAGAGGCCACGCCCCTTTTTACACCTTTCTGCAACGCAGCTCTGTGGCGCTTACTGGAGGTACCTCGTGGGATAGTTGGACTCCAGGGACTCTCAGGATTCAAGGGAACTTTATCCCCCAACTCAAAACGCGCCACGGGGTGCATTTGCACAGTGGTGAAGGGAGGGGGCGGGGCCTGAGGTGACATTTGTGCAAACACACCCTGTGGCGCGTTTTAAGTTGGGGAATTAATTCCTCTTCAATCCGGAGGGTCCCTGGGGGCCAACTAGCCCACCACTTACCTCCAGTAAGCGCCACTGCGCTGCGTTGCAGAGAGGTGGCCCAGGCCATGCCCCTTTTACACCACTCTGCAACGCAGCTCTGTGGCGCTTACTGGAGGTAAGTGGTGGGCTAGTTGGCCCCCGGGGACCCTCAGGACTCAAGGGGACTTAATCCCCCAATTTACAACGCACCAGGGGTTGCGTTTGCACAGTGGTGCAGGGAGGGCGTGGCCTGATGTCACAAGTGTGGAAACGCGCCCTGTGGCGCGTTTTAAGTTGGGAATTAAGTCCCCTTGAATCCTGAGGGTCCCTGGGGGCCAATTACCCCACCAGGTATGTCCAGTAAGTGCCACAGAGTTGCATTGCAGAGAGGTGTAAAATGGGGCATGGCCTCGGACCACCTCTCTGCAACGCAGCACTGTGGTGCTTACTGGAGGTACATGGTGGGCTAGTTGGACCCAGGGACTTTCAGGATTCAAGGGGACTTAATCCCCCAACTTAAAACGTGCCACGGGTGCCTTTGCACAGTGGTGAAGGGAGGGGACGGGGCCTGAGGTGACATGTGTGCAAACACGCCCTGTGGCGCATTTTAAGTTGGGGAAATAAGTCATCCTGAGGGCCCCTGGGGGCCAACTAGGCCACTAGGTACCTCCAGTAAGCGCCACAGGCCTGCGTTGCAGAGAGGTGGTCCAGGCCACGCCCCTTTTTACACCTCTGTGCAACGCAGCTCTGTGGCGCTTACTGGAGGTACTTAGTGGGCTAGTTGGACCCCAGGGACCCTCAGGATTCAAGGGGGACTTAATTTCCCAACTTAAAACGGCCACTGGGCGTGTTTACACAGTGGTGAAGGGAGGGGACGGGGCCTGAGGTGACGTGTGCAAACACGCCCTGTGGCGGGTTTTAAGTTGGGGAATTAATTCCCCTTCAATCCTGAGGGCCCCTGGGGGCCAACTAGCCCACCAGGTGCTTCCAGTAAGCGCCACTGCGCTGCGTTGCAGAGAGGTGGTCCAGGCCATGTCCCTTTTTACACCTCTCTGCAACGCAACTCTGTGGCGCTTACTGGAGGTACCTGGTGGGCTAGTTGGACCCCAGGGACCCTTAGGATTCAAGGGGACTTTATCCCCCAACTTAAAATGGCCACAGGGCGTGTTTGCACACATGTAACCTCAGGCCCCCCCCTCCCTACACCAGTGTGCAAACGCACCCCATGGCGCGTTTTAAGAGGTAGTTTTAATCCCCCTGCCCTATTATGTACTAGGCACTTACAGAGGAGGTCATGCTAATCACAGGGGTACCCCAACGCATAGTGTTCCCTAGTGTATGTAGGTGTTTTCACTGTATTCTAAGTGTCTTTTAGCATAGCACTGGCTCTAGGCCTGGTTAGTCAGAGTCAGTTACCACCAGTACCCGTCTGAAACAGTTGTGGGCACAGGATGATTTTGCAACAAGGCCTCTTTCTGCTCCTCTGTTGCTTCTTTCTGCACGTGTCTTGCTTCTTCCTGCATTTTTCTTCGTCTTTGTGGACTTCTGTTTCTTTCTACATTTCTTTTGCTTCTTTCTGTGCGTTTTTTCTTCTTTCTTCACATGTCCTACTTCTGTAGGCATAGTTAGAAACTAGCATTTGAAAAACCTTTGAAATTCACTGAAAAAACCATAGGTTTCAGGCACGTTATAGTTAGAAATTAGCATTTAAAAAACCTTTGAAATTCACTGAAAAACCATAGGTTTCAGGCACGTTATAGTTAGAAATTAGCATTTAAAAAACGTTAGAAATTCACTGAAAAAACCATAGGTTTTAGGGAAAGTTATAGTTAGTTGGACATTGCACTCATACAAAACCCGTGAAATTCCCCCGTTCTAGTTAGTTCAGCTAACTATAACTCGCGCCCCCGCAATGCACTGCTGATGACGTCACATATTACATCACTCATGACATGGTCAGTGACATCACTGATGACATCTCAAATGACATCACTGATGACATCACTGATGACATCATCCATGTGATAATTTCATGCATCTTCTCACACCCTAACATAACTTTAGATACACCCACTCTAAATTGCAGACTGCCATTCTCAAAACCATAGACACTCCAACACCAATAACTACATACCCACTCACTGATTCTTAGGTCTACACACACATCCACTCACTCACCCGTACAGTCACTCATACTTATGGTCACTCAGTACAGGACTATCATATGCACTCATACACCTATATAGACACTCACACACCGCCACTCATCCATAGAGGTACTCACACACCTAGTCAGTCATACAAATAATTATTCACACTACCCTTTACTCACCTATACAGTTATACACACACCAGCTCACTTAGTCATACAAATACTAGCACATTCTGCTGATACAAGCAAACACTCATCCATGCAGCCACTCTCACAATCACACACTCTCACTTATAGACATTTATATACTCTAACACACATATATACTGCCTTTTATATATGTAGTTACTTACACATGTACAAATGAGATATACATTCACTCACTAACACTCCCATACACACACTCACCCACCCATACAGTCCATCACAGATGCACACTTCAAACTATGCACCCAGTGAATCACCCACTCACACATCTATGCACAGAGTCACACACACCCCACCCACACAAACACTCAGGCACCCATACAGATACTCAGACAACCAATCAATAACTCATATAGACACTTATGTAGTTATTCACAAACCCATGCAGTCACTTACACACCAACAGACAGACGGATACAGAGATTCACACAGTTTAGTCACTAACCCATCCATTCAGTAACATATGTTTAACCACTCACTTATAGAGTCAGTCATGCACCTAGTAAAACATCCATTCAGACACTTATACACCCACTCATTCTTCAATACGCCTTTACCTATATATATTAAACATATTTAAACTTTACAGAAACACACAGTCACTGGCTGATGTCATCAGTGATGTCATCAGTGATGTCATTTGAGATGTCATCAGTGATGTCATCAGTGATGTCACTGACCATGTCATGAGTGATGTAATATGTGACGTCATCAGCAGTGCATTGCGGGGGCGCGAGTTATAGTTAGCTCAACTAACTATAACGGGGGAATTTCATGGGTTTTGTACGAGTGCAATGTCCAACTAACTATAATTTTCCCTAAAACCTATGGTTTTTTCAGTGAATTTCAAAGGTTTTTTAAATGCTAATTTCTAACTATAACGTGCCTGAAACCTATGGTTTTTTCAGTGAATATATATATATATATATATATATATTTACTCCACATCTACATACCTACCTTGAAATAAATATATATAAAATATATCTATCTATCTATCTATATATATCTATATGTAGATGTGGAGTTAGGTATAGAAAATGTATACATACTTACCTTTCGATATTTAGTCCCTCGATATTCTGTCTATTATATTAAGGTCTGATGATATCCCTACTCAAAATTTAGGCGGCGAACCATTTTGAAACAATTAGTTGCAGGGAATAGAACATGAACAAAATGTTATGGTTAAGTTAGTGAGATTGTCTCTGATATAGTTTAATGTTTAATACTGACATGCAACCGAATGCACTTATAGAGAAATACCCTGCGTACTACCTTAGTGAGTATGATAATAATGACTGTACAGAGGGATAACAAAGTCTGATCCTGCCCCTTAAATCTGTGAACCATGAGTAGACATGAATGGTCAGCTCTGCTTTGAGAGCATTCAGCTTACTCTGTGGTTCCTAATGTTTTGGCTTCCTTAAATTAAGTGAATATTCTGAAGAAGTGGGTAGGTGCACTGAAATGAAGTCACACAAGCCCCAGGAAGTTCACAATAGAGCAAAGCTATAGCACCTCACAGATAAGCTTATGACCTGATATACAATTGAATAAAACACCTTAAACGTAAGATTAAATGCAAACTAGAAAATTGCGTAGCATAAATTATGAATAAAGTAAGTTATAGCTTGGAATATTTACAGCAGTGGAATAGCTCTTGTGGTAAAACATCAATTTTATCGTTGCAGAATTGGAGCAGGCAAAGACTCGCAAAGTGACAGTAATTTAGCGAAGAAGGTTCACCAAGTTACTAGTAGGTATAATGTGTTTGCTGGATTTCCACTTTCATTTCATTCTGTCCTACAGAAACTGTTGCATATTTCTTGTACTGATGTTACCAGTCGTATAAGCTTTAGCGGATACAGGGACGGTCTTCTGTCATTGAGTAGAGTGCCTTGATGCAGGCTTCCAATTAAAAAGAACCTTTCTGTTAAGCAACACAGAGCATTCTTAATGGAGAATTTGCAACTGAAATCTGGGATTGGGATGCTTAATAATATAACAACACATTTCAAGATGGAATTCCCTTTTTTGTCACAATTCATAAGTTCTACTTAGAGGACCTGCATGCTTTATTCCCCAAACAGTAGAAGTTGAGATTTAGACTACTCAAATAAACACATTTCATGAATAAGACCCAAGTGGTAGCCAAAAGAACCCCTGGAAAAGTCCAATGCTATTAACTATGAAGTCTTTCACTTCTATAATTATCATAAAGTTAGAAAAAGACATACTTACATTACATCATCTCAACCAAATTGAACTTCAAAAAAGATGAGTCAGAACTGCCACTAGACAAGCAGGAAGGTTAATCACCAGAGACATCTTGACACTTTTATTGTTGCTTGAAAACTGCTGGCTACACAAGGAACTCTGCAGCGGGTGCTTTAATGGTTTACATCTTTTTATTAGGTTTCATTTCCTTGTTGATAGCAATATAACAAAGCATCATCAAGAGCTAACAACTTTATTATATTATGCAGTACATAAGGAAACTAGTAACATGTCCCTAAACTCCCCCCCACCCGGAACCAGATGCTATCCAGTGTTGTGAGTGATGTGATCTGTCAGGGGTTGGTTATCCTCGGAATCGGATTGATGCTATAGTTGGCCCACCTCCCGACAACTTCAAAGTCTGATAGCTATGATAGCACAGACTGATGAAGGGATCAGGTGAGGGAAGGAAAGGATGGGTACAGCAGGGTGGGAGATCTGTAGATATAAAGAACAACAATTACCTTCTTGTCTAGAGGGAACACCCCAACATAGTACTACTACTGTTTTCCCCAATGTAATACTTGTAAATAAAAATAACAGCTAGGGATAACCTAGTTTTGGCTCCTGGACAACATTTACTCTGTTTGACATGGGCGTTTTGCGGCTGGAAGGAAAAGAAACAACAGAACAGACTAAGTAAAGTACATGTACTAACCGAAGTACTTCCTATTCTTGAATGAGATACTACATGTATTCCTCACCTACCCTTTCATAATGGGCCAGAGACTCTCACAGGGGTGAACCGACCATAAACAATAAGAAGCTGATACCCCCTGTGTAATGGACAAAACACAAATAAGGCAGGAGTTAGATTCTGCACAATGCTTATTTCTGAACACAAAGGTCATATTCCAGCATAGAACCCCCTGTCTTCTTGTTCATACCAGAATCAAAAACCAGACATATACCACATATTTTCTTGGCCTAACCGGCATATGTATCCCCGAGAGTAGTCCTGACTCAGAGATTAAATGTTCCTTTCCCGCATGAGAACACAAACGATCTCACCAACGGGAAGGAATTCGGCAAGGGCAGCACCCTTGAGGTCCAGAATAAAGGCCTGAATTAAGATGAAAGTCTTGTAAGGACTTTGAGCCTCGAGTTCATTCCTTCGCCTCCCCCAATAGCAGGGCGTCCCAGCAAAGAAAATGCTGCTGACACAGCAAACAAGCGAGACTCCCCGCAAGAGACTCTCCCTTCGCAAACCTCACCAACGGGAGTCTCTTCGGGTATGTAGCAAAGTACACGCAACCTTCGAAGATAGCCAAAACGCACGGCTCGTTTGTTCGGAGTATCGCTAGCCCAGCATACCACAATGGAAAAAAAAGAAACAAATGGTGGTGCGCGAGCACCCTTACCCTACAGGCAACAGGAATCAAAGGACGAAGCAATAATTAGCGGCCGCGTTCTCCGCGGTCTCCGTCTTTACATAGAGACGGAAACCGATTACATGCAATCCTGTGTGTGTCAGCTCCACGACGGAATTGAGTGTCTGGGAGTTGAAGTTTTAAGACGCTCACTCCGATTTTCGTGCTGTTCGTCCTGTCACTGTTCAAAAACTGGCAGGAAGGGCTAGTGGGACCTGACAGATCGTGTATTGTGTCCGATGTATCTCTCTTGATCACCATCTGAGGATGGGATAGGCAGAGAGCGGGTGCTTTTAAACCATAACATATTTCAAAGCACAGGAAAACTGGAAACGAAAGTGAGTGCTGAGTGGATAATGCCGGACTGCTAATTTTGTTACTGGGGTCCGATATTGCAGCATTGTTACAACACCGGTCCCCCACCCTTCCAGCCTGGTACCCGATGCCTTGTTCAGATTTGCCATGTATGACCCATGGAACGCACCCTTGACGCAGAGTAAGGCAAAGCAGCGCAATGCGCTGCATTGCATTACTTTCAGGCATCGTTTCATGCAAAACAAGTTTTGGACTGGAAAGCAAATCCAAAATTATAATTTAGCACAGCTTTGCGTCACTTTTGTGATACAAAACCCAGCATAAAATGTTTGTAAATTTGGTTCATTGTCTATAGATTGGAGTGTTTGTATTTGTGCTTTTAAATATAAGACCAGAACCAATCAGTGCTTAATTTGTAAAAAAATAAGTGCCAGGGCCCTTGTCAGGAGCACTTTAGTTTACACCACCCATTGCCCCTGCCAGTGCTGCCAATCACACTACCAACGCAATTTCTAACCATCACTCTCCTACAAGTGTTACAATTCAAACTATTCCAGGCCCCATAGCTATAAGAATGCCTTTGGCGACAGGCATTGGAAATTGTTTATGCATTTTGAATTAAAAAAACACTTTTGTTATGATCATTTCTAAATTAAACAAATGGATCAACCATGTGGCAGACTGTTACAAGTGCCGGTGGTGACAATTAAGTGCTGGTGCCCAGGAATGGAACCATTAGCTCAAATTAAGCAGTGATTGAACTATACAATAATTAATAAAGCGTTCTAAAGCATTTGACATCTAGTGACAGTGATTGAACTATCCGACGGCGGTACATCGTACACTATGCACAAGAACATGGAGAAAGTGGTAGCACTGTGAGCTTCCATATGATTAGCAAAGTAAGTTCCTCAAATGCAGTGAAATTGTGTATAATTAGTAAAATAGATTCACTTAAAGGAAATGGTAAATACTTAGACAATAACAATCCAAGTCATTGAGCTCTTCACTAAATTGCTTAAGTAAGGACATTTTTAATAGGTTTCCACCAGTTTTTAGACCAATAATGCCATTTGTAGGACAGAATGTGAAAACAGGCATGCCTTCTTTTAGTACTTAATCTGTGGTAATACCATATACGCAGGAATTCCTCAGAGCATCATATCGGAGCAGATTTATTACGACTTTGTACCGCCGCAAAGTCACACATAGTGGCGCAAAATCTTGATAAGGATTATGTTACTTACCCTGTAAGCATCTGTTCATGGCGTGCAGTGCTGTAGATTCACATGCTCTGCATACTCCTGCCATCTAGTGTTGGGTCTGGAGTTGTGCAAGTTGCTTTTCTTCGAAGAAGTCTTTCGAATCACGAGACTGAGTGACTCCTCCTCTTGGTGACATTGTGCATGTGCATCAACTCATTTGTTAGATTGTTTTCCCGCAGACGGTGAGAAAAGAGTGTAAGGTAAAAGTAAGAAAAGCGATGTCTATGCTAAAAGTAAGTATATCAGATAAACATAAAATGTAACTACAATGGCCACAGGCATCTGGGGAGGAGGGAGTGCGCATGTGAATCTACAGCACTACATTACACAAACAGATGCTTACAGGGTAAGTAACCTAATCCATTCAATGGCATGTGTGACTGTAGATACACAGGCTCTGCATAGACTGGAAAGCACTCCCTCCTAGGAACTGTGGCTAGCCTGTGGGAGTTGCAGAGTACGTAGCACTGCCTGACCTACACTGGCTTGCTGGTGTGCTAAAACATCCACACAGTAATATTTGGTGAATGTGTGTGGTGTACACCATGTACCTGCCTTACAAATGTCAGCTATGGGAATATTTCCTAAGAAAGGCCATAGTGGCTCCCTTTTTACTAGTGGCATGTGCTCTGGGAGTAACAGGTAAATGTGTTTTGGCCTTAATGTAGCATGTTTGAATACATTTGACTATCCATCTGTCTATGCCTGATTTGAATATTGGATTTTGCCTTTATGAGGTGGAGAAAAGGTTACAAAGAGTTGCTTTGTTTTCCTGAAAGTTTTAGTTCTATCTATGTAGATCATGAGTGCTCTTTTTACATCTAGAGCATGAAGAACTCTTTCTGCAAGAGAGTCAGGCAGAGGGAAAAAACTGGGAGCTCAATGGATTGATCGAGGTGAAATTGTGAGACTACATTATGTAGGAATTTAGGATCGGTACAAAGAACCAGTTTTTCTCTATGTATTTTGAAGAATGGTTCTTTAAAGGTTAAAGCCTGGAGCTCACTAATACGTCTAAGTGAGGTGATGGCAAGTAAGTATATCACTTTCCAAGAAAAAAATTGCAGGGGGCATGTGTGAAGAGGCTCAAAAGGGGGACCCATGAGTCACCAAAAAGGACGGGTTGTTGAGAACAATGTTAAGGTTCCAAGAGGGTGCTGGAGGAACTCTAGGTGGAATAACTCGTTTGAGTCCTTGCATGAACTCTTTGATGACTGGGATTTTGAATAATGAGAGATGCTGTCTATTTTGGAGATAGGCAGCCATTGCTGCATGGTGTAACCTTATGGAAGTGTAGGCGAAATTTGCTTTCTGCAACTGAAGTAGGTAGCAGATAATGTCTTGCACTGTAGCTTTAATAGGGTCAATTTGTTTGGACAGGCAGTAACAAACAAGACATTTCCATTTTGCAGCATAACAGGCTCTCACTGTGGATCTACGTGCCTCCTTGAGAATGTCCATACATTCTGGTAGTAAATTGAGGTCGCCAAACTCTATGACCTCAGGAGCCAAATTGTTAGAAGCGTTTTGGGGTCTGGGTGTCTGATTTGTCCTTGATTTTGAGTGAGAAGGTCTGTCCTGTTGGGGAGCTTCCCGTGTGGAGCTATTGAGAGTACTAACAGTTTTATGAACCATAGCTGACCCACCCATGTGGGAGCTACAAGGATCGTGGTGAGAGGCCTGAATTTCCGAACCAGAAATGTAATAAGAGGGAGAGGTGGAAAAGCGAAGGCAAATATCCCTGACCAACTCATCCATAGTGTGCTGTCCTTGGATAGTGGGTGTGGATATCTGGAGGCGAAGTGTGGGCATTTTGCATTTTCTGTTGTGGCGAAAAGATCAATCTGAGGGCACCACAACTTTGAAAGTAGGAAAGGAGGACTTGTGGGTGTAGTTCCCACTTGTGGGTCTGTTGCTGCATCCTGCTGAGCTGGTCTGCAAAATCATTGTCTGTCTCCAGGAGATATTCCGCAAGCAGGTGAATGTTGTGGTGAAGAGCCCAGATGGCGCTCTAACATAAGGAATAGTATAATTTACTATTCCAACACCTTCCCTACTGTTGAGTAGGCTGGAGTTGGAATAGTAAATTATACAATCCTAATGTTACAGCGCCATCTACTGTAAGTCGATGTAATGACTTGCGTAGTAATGGCATCGTGTTGTAACAACGCAGTTGTTGTAACGACCGCGTTGTTACAGAACGCGATGTAATTGCATGCGTTGTAGCATGCTATATTCATCATTACAGAGAACGGTGAGTTTGACGGTCTATCAACACTAGATCTTGGAGGTGACCCTGTGACTGAGACCAATGTTGAGGTAGACTTTGCTGTAGAGTGTGCATGTGTAACCTTGCATGGGGAATTATGGCAATACAAGAAGCCATCGTTCCTAGCAGACGCATGACAGTCCTTACTGTGAGTGTTTTCTTTGGTTGGAACTGTGGTATAGTTACCAGAAAGTTCTGAATACTAGTGGGATTGAAGTAGGCTAATCCTAACTGTGTGTTTAGAATTGCTTTCAAGTAAGGCTGAACTTGTAGAGGTTGAAGATGAGACTTGGGGCTACTAATAGTAAACCCTAGCTTGTGAAGTAGATCCACTGTCACATGAGTGTGCTGTTGGCATTGTTTGTAAGAGCTGGCTTTGATTAGCCAATCATCCAGCTTTGGAAATACGTGGAAATGGTGTCTTCGCAGATGTGCTGCGACTGCTGCCAAGCAATTGGTGAATACCCAAGGTGCAGTAGTGACCCCGAATGGAAGTACTTTGAATTGATAGTGCTTGCCTGCTAACAAATCTGAGGTATTTGCGGTGAGCAGGATGTAAAGGTATGTGAAAGTAGGTGTCTTTTAGGTCTAACGTTGCCAAAAAGTCGCCTTATTGGAGAAGTGGAATAACATCCTGTAGAGTGACCATATGGAAGTGGTCTGATAGGATGTAGTGGTTCAGAGGTCTGAGATCTAGGATTGGTCTTAACGACCCGTCCTTTTTGGGGATCAGAAAGTATAGAGAGTATACCTCTGAGCCTTGTTGTTGAAGTGGGACAGGTTCTATAGACCCCTTGAGAAGAAGGCCTTGGACCTGTTGTTACAGAAGTGTCAGATGTTCCTGTGACAACTTGTGAGAACAGGGTGGAATATTGGGTGGTGTAGACATGAGCTCCAGGCAATAGCCTTGTTGGATGATAGCTAGTACCCACTTGTCTGTGGTGATGGAATCCCAGAGTGGGTAGAAGAACTGAAGTCTGCCCCAACAGGTGTTGTGTGGTTAAGAGAAAAGATTGAGTAGTCACTGCTTTGAAGGGGGTGCTGCTCCACGCGAGGAGGCACCCCTGCCCCTTCCCTTGTTGTTCCCTCCTATAAAGGAACCTCTGAAATAGCCCTTACTGTAGTTGGATTGGGTTTTGTTTTGTTGGGAAGTGGATGTGTCTGTGGAGGTGAATTTACATGCACCTTTATAGCCTGAGCGAGGGAAGGAGCCTCTAGGAGTAGGAGTTTGTGGCTTTAGCAGTGTCGATGTCCTTTTTCATTTTATCAAAGGAGGCATCTACCGGCGGCCCAAAAAGGTGCTCTTTATCAAATGGCATATTCAAGACTGCCTGCTGGACCTCTGGCTTGAATCTAGAACACTTAAGCCATGCGTGTCTACTAATAAGCACTCTGGTATTAATACCCCTTGCCGCTGTATCATCTGTATCTTCTGCATCTAGAGTGCATCGGATTAAATTATTAGTAATTGCCTGTCTCTCAGTGACAATTTTTCGCCTCTTTTGCAGTACTTCTCTGAGTAAGAGTTCTTCCGTCTCATCCCAGTGGGCTCTATCATAGCGGGCTAGAAGAGCTTGTGAATTGGCAATACGCAAATGATTGACTGCTTGTGCTGCCACCCTTTTGCCAGCCGCATCTGTGCACTTGCTTTCTTTCTCAGAAGGTGGAGTGTCCCCAGTAGCCTGACTGCTTGCCCTTTTATGAGAGGTAGTTGCAATAATAGAGTCTGGTGGAACCTGACTTTTTATACGTTTTGTCCACCCTTGGGGTGATGACACGGGCCCGGATTGATTCTTTGAAAATATCTTCAGCATGCCTCATCATGCCAGGAAGCTTGGCAAATGCTGGGTGTCTTTGAGAGTGGAAGAGAGGGTGTCAAAGAGAAAATCTTGCTCTAGGGATTCCCTATGCAGCTCAACATTATGAAACGTTGCTGCCCTAGCGATAACCTGATGAAAAAAGAGGCATCTCCAGGACGGGAGGGACGAGCTGGATATAATTCTGGATCGTTGGGAGTAGTGGGATCAGTGTCATACAAATCCCAAGGGTCAGGATCCCCTAATGGCCCTTCTAAACCCCCATTATCTGAGTGTGGTGACCCTTGAGGTGATGCATCAAGTGGTTTATGTGATGGAGATGGTGGTGGAGGAGAGGGAGGTGGGAATGGAGGTGGTGGTGATGGTGGTGGAAGCGGCGGTGGTGGAGGAGGATGATGAGTAGGACTGGTGGCTTTATCTTTTGTCTTCTTTTTAGGAAGAACAGGAATGTCTAGAGCCTCCTCAAATGCCAATTTCTTTTTAGTGGAGGAGATGCAAGAACACAACCAGTTCATTCTTGAATCTGAATCTTTCTCTGGCGAATGTCAGTTTTTCCAGAATGGGATCGATAGAAGAGATGGAAGACGATAAAGGTCTGGACTCTTACGGCTCCAAAGGTTTCGGTTCCGATGGTTTTGTCTTGGAGCTATGTTGCTTTCTCAGCACCAAGGTAGATGGGGTCGGTTGCCGGGTCAGTACCGAAGGTCGGGTCGATCCTGAAGCATGTCCTCGGTCCGAAGAGGTCGATGCAAAATGTTTAATCTTGGAATCAATTTTTGGTGCCAGGCCCGAGGGCGGGGCATCTGAAACAGTTTTTCAGATCTGACCGTGGCCCGAAGGCAGTGGTGGTCCAGTGAACTCTGACTTCGGTAGTGGGAAATATTTTTTGGTTGACTTGGATGGAGGAGATGGGGCTGTGGTCACATTATTCATGCGTTGACCAGAATCGTGCATCTCCATATCCAGCTCTACATTGGAGATGGTGGTTTCATCAATAGTGAAAGCCTCCTCTTAACTGTTGAGCGGCGCTGGCGCCTCCGTCAAATGATTAAACCATTTCAGGATAAGGGTAGCAGGCTTTTTTAATGAATCCGGCCCGTTTGAAAGTGATCTGGGGGGAGCGGACTGGATTTTTCACCTCAGAATTTAAAGCTAGGGAGTTCCTTGCTGAGGGCGGTGTATAACTTTAGGCTATGTGGATGGGCAATCCTCTTGCCTTGTCATTAAAGCCTTAATGAGTAATATACATGTCAAGATTGATTAAATGTTCTGGTAAATGAAGGTAGGGATATAGGGTAAATTGGGTAACGGGTTCTGGGTGGGGATCGATAGGTAACATTAGTCACGGGTTGGGGACGCTACTATCCATCTACCACAGACCAACGCAGGGCTGTTTTTCCTTATTATAGGGGTGCTTAATGGTAGAAGGGATTGGGCGGGGTGGTGGTTTGGCAAGGGGGGGTTGGGGAGGGGGCACGGGGGTGTGGTGTGGTGGCAGTTTGGTGTAGCAGGGGGATCAAAGATCCAGAGAATCAGCAAAGGTAAAAATGATCTTTTGGTAGCTATTTTCAGATTGGTTATTAGGTTGCTTTTTAGTTATACGTATGGGTAAAATTTCTATTTGCTCAATAAACATTGGTGGTCTTAATGACAAAACAAAACGCTGCAGGGTGGGTGAGACATTAAGATCCTTGGGGTTTGACATAATATATCAACAGGAAACTCATATTCCGTGGGACAGGAGAGAAGCTATCTCACTCCCAGGATATACATTGGTGGCCTGCTCTACCCAGACTTCTACGATTAGAGGGGTGGCTATTCATGTGATAAATAATTTAGCACCTGCCATGCAAGCTTTGTAAGATAAGTGGGGGCGGTGGGCAGTGGTAACACTACCTATAGGGCTGACGGTATGTACCATCTATGATCGTAAACTAGATGATCCCAGGGTACTGGAAGAACTAGAGATGGAATTAGGCTCCTAGCCAGATCCCTTAATAATATGCGGGGATTTGAATATCCATCTGGGGGCTAGCGGAGCAACTACTAACAAGTATCAGGGGAGAAAAACGCGAGTGTATAAGGCACTAGCCTCATTAACGGCCAGCCATGGCTTAGTGGATGTCTGGGCTTTGAGGAATCCTTTAGATCCAAGTTATACATACTTTTCATGTCCCCACAAGAAATATGTGAGGTTAGATTACTTCTTTGTGTCCACCACACTACTTGATGACACAAGCATCAGGAAACTACCCAAAATACTCTCTGACCATAACCCCTTGGTTCTTGATGTTGCGATATATGGGCATATGAAATCCTGTTCCAAATGGACATTTGACAGAAAATTATTGGTTAACAATCTATTTATAGAACATATTAGAGGTTGGACTCAACAATTCTTAGATGTGAATAGATTTAGCGCCTCAAGCATAGTAGTTTGGGATACGTTTAAGGCAGGACTAAGGGGTGAGGTCATTAGCTTTGTGGGACATCATAGAAAAAGTCAGCGAGATGAGATGTACCGGCTGACTGCACAGCTTGCTTCACTCGAGGAGAAACACACTAATGCAATAGCCCGCAGACAGGAAGAACAACAAGCCCAACTACAGTTACAAGTCATTCAGATTAAAGCCGAGATTAACAACTATTATAATAAAAAGGTGGCTGAGGCCTATCAAGTCTATAGCAGAGACAATTATGAATATGGGGAGACAACTGGCAAACATCTAGCTTTGCGCATGAGGCAGAAAACAACTAGAAATAACATTGCTAAGTTTAGAAAGAAGGATGGGACGTATGTCACGGATTCGAAGGAGGTCCTTAGGGTATTCACAGAGTTCTATAGGGAGTTATACCGGGCAGAAACACAGGATATAGCCTCAGATACAGAAAGGGTGAGCGCTGCTGGGGGGATAGTAGGGGCTTCTTTTCCTGTATGGCAAGAACTGGAAGCTGACATTGCACTAGGGGAAGTCACAGAGGCAATCCAGATGATGGCCTCAGGGAAGGCTGCAGGTCCGGATAGAATCCCCATGGAAGTCAATAGGATGCTTCAATTAGAGCTGGCTCCATTGTTACTAGATCTGTTTCTGGCCATTCAACATAAGGGGCAGCCCCCGCAGTCTTGGCTAGGCACCGATATAATTGTCTTTTTAAAGAAAGGTAAATATCCAGAGGACCCAGCTTCGTATCGTCCTATTTCCCTTATCAACTCGGACGCAAAACTATACTCTAAAATCTTTGTGGGTCGATTAGGTAAAATTGTATCCTGGTTGGTAAGCCCCTGGCAACAAGGCTTTATACCGGGGAGAGGGACCATGGAACATATCAGACGAGCCATTACTTTGTTTGATATAGTTTTTGTCACAGGAGAGCCGATGGCCCTGATTCTTTTAGATGCACAAAAACCATTTGCTCGAGTCGCATGAGATTATCTCTGGGATATATTAAGGCAGAACGGCTTTGGACCATGTTTGATTACTGCCATCAAAGCAATGTACTGCCACCCCTATGCCAGAATACAAATGATGGGCAGAGAATTCGAAAGGATTGAGGTCGCTATGGGGACAAGACGCGGGTGTCCCTGCTCGTTGATTCTCTTTGCTATCTATATTGTTCCACTTATTAGAGCAATTCTCGCAAATCAGATAATCAAGACAGTTTCAGTCAGGGGCTATGACACTAAAGTCTTGGCATATGCTGATGACATAGCCATAGCGACTTCTAATCCACAGAGTGCGATTGCTCAGGTAGAAATTTTGGCCAAGGAATTTGGAAGGCAGGCTGGGTATCTCTTAAACACAGAGAAGACCCAGATTGTCTGTACCAAGAACATCACTCTTCAGGGCCCCCGTAGGACTGAAGTGGCCACATATAATTCATGATCAGGGTAACCTCAAATGTGGATTTAATCTGGCCAACGAATATGGATTCTCTGATAGTTAAAATCAGTAGAGATTTAAAGCGAATCGATAAGCTGCATCTCTCATTAAATGGGAGGTGTAACGTCCTTAAAATGTTTATGTTCCCAAAGATACTCTATTTATTCCGTTCCATCCCTCTTGAGGCTGAAACTATTCTTATTAAAAAACTTGATGCACTGTTTTCAAATTTCATATGGCAATACAAGAAGATCAGCCAGTCACTAACATTCTTAACCCTTCCTCAGGAAAGAGGGGGTTGGGCGGTTCCGAATTAATTTTATTATTACTGGGCCACAATGCTTCAGCAGATGGGAATCTTGTTTACACCAGACAAGGGTAATACACAAATACAGGCAGTTGAAGCCCCCCCCCCTCTATATATGAACTGGTTATTGGAAGAGCAGCACAGGGGTACTATTACGACAATTGGAGGCCAGTTATTACAAGAAAACACGTTTTAGGTCCCTTAAAGCAGCTTGGAATGTATGGCATAAAGTAGGCAAACTGGTGAAGCTACCAAGGTACCATAGACATACATCCTTGTGGCGATCATCAGTTTTCCCCGCCCCCTTTTATGATGCGATAGGAAGACAATGGGAGCAAGCTGGCATAAGTCAAATAGGGGATATCTTTCTTAAGGATCGATTGGCTTCTTTTGCCGAGCTACAGGAGCGCTATGGCATAGATGCTGGGTCCTACTTTAAGTATATTCAATTGAAAGAAACTATTAAACAGCTCAAGCCTCAAGTGTCCTCCACAGATAAGATTCCTCTTTTAGAAACTGTTCTTCATAGAGAGTGCCGGATAAAGCACATATATAAAATTCTCTTAGAAGCTACCCCGGACGATCTAGTAAAAGTAGAATCTAACTGGGCCAGGAAGCTAGCGGAAAACGATACAGATGTATGCATGTCCATTGCTCTAGCCAAAAAGGTTTTTCTCTCAGCCAACTTGAAGGCTCAACATTACAAAACAGTCTTCAACTTATATTTCACCCCGGCCAAGCTATTTGGGTGGGGGAAAAGGGAAAACGATCACTGCCCAAGATGCGGGCAAGGCCAAGGAGATGTGGTCCTTATGTTTTCAACTGCGAAAAACTGGATCCTCTAAAAAGAGTAATTGAAGCCTTTCTTCAAAAAGTATTGGGGCAGGGAGTGAGCATCTCTTCACCCATGATGCTCCTAGGGTATGACGAGAAAGCTCAACTAGAACAGACTTATATATATTTTATTTTCATTTCAGTAGCAGTAGCCCGCTTGCTGATCACTACAAAGTGGAAATATTCAGGTCCCCCTACCTATACTGCCTGGCTTGTCCGGCTATCCCATATTTATAACCAGGAAAGAGCTTTATATAATTGTAAGGGGAAGCGGTCTAGGAAACGAGGTAGAAAGATCTGGGACCTATGCTAACCTGGACTTCGAATGAATAGAAGAGATTGGTTTGTACCGGTGTCCCCCGGCAACTTGCGCTTTATTGATCACTAAGGGCTATACATTTAGTAAAACTTGTATATATTATAAGCACTTATTGACCCCTCGTGGCCGCTATTATAATTCGGTATAACATATATTCCCTTTTTCCTATTTTAGCCTAGGTATGAATAAGAACTAAGTAATTGTGACTTTTGTTTTTAGCCAGGTTTAGCTTACCTGTATGATTTTATGGCTTAATGAATGGGGGCCGCACTATGAAACTTGTATTACAGATATCTTTTTTGTAGTTATTTATTCTGAATATATTGTATTGCACTATGCTTCTGGACTGCCATGTTTTTATACCCTTTCTATATCTTTTTTTACTGTTTCTACTGTTTTATGATTATAGCTAAATTTTTCCTGATGAATTGTATTATTATTCGCTGTATTATCTGGGATAAATATTAAATATATTTAAAATAAAAAAAAACAGTATTTACTTTCCAGTGCAAAAAATGTTGTCCTTAAAGTAGCGTAAATAGCGCTTTGCTCTGCTCTGGCTCAAAACTTTCACACAACGTGGCGCAGCACTAAAAGTTGCTGCGTTACATGAGAAGAAGAGCGCAGGAAAGCACCATATCTACGAAGATATAGTATTATCTGCTCTCTTCCTAGCACTGGTGCACAATGTGCTGCCGAGTGCCACGCACACCTTTGCGCCATAGTGCAAAGGTGTCTGCGTGAGTCTAGCATAGGCTTTGTAGTGAAAGGATATCCTTCCAGTATAAAACACTATTCTTTGACTAACTTTAAAACTTTTCCTACTTTGGATGTGTGCTGTACTGTACACATGCAAAGTGGGAAAAGTTAGAGAAAATAAAAAGCATTTCTCCTTTTTAACACCTGCATTCAAGTGGTGTTATTTTTTGTGCGCAAAACCCTGCCTGCTATTGTTAGTAGATGTATCAAAAACATGGCTGGTTGCATGGGAATGCCCATCACAGAGTAACGCAAAGCAGTGATTTGCACTGCTTTGCGTTACGTTCAGGCAACTGTTCAGCACAAAACAATTTTTGCGCTGGAAAGTAAATTTAATAAAACAATTTGCGCAGGTTTACGCCACTTTTGTGACACAAACCCAGCACAAAATGTTTGTTAATCCAGGCCTTTGTGTCAAGGGGCGCCTTTTCATTGCAGGCATTATTTTTTATACAAAGCCATGTCTGACAATCTTTGTAAATCTGGCTTGCTGTCAAAAACCATGGATGGTAGCGCCCAAGTGTCACCCATGGAACGCCCCCTTGACTTAGTGCAGCGCAATGCATCCAGACTGCTATTTGCGCTACTCCAAGGGCATCATTCCAACGCATAAAAGGTTTTGCTCTAGAAAGTAAATACTTTATTAACACTTTGGGGGGGATTTACTAAGATTTTGTGCCGTGTTTGCGTCACAAAAGTGACGCAAATCGGTGCAAAAGCTTTTTTTCCCTATTTACTTTCCAGCCCTTAACTTGTTTAGCGCTGGAAATTACGGAAAAGTAACGCAAAGCAGCGAACAGCGCTGCTTCACATTACTTTGCGCCATGGGGGCGTACCAAGGGTGGAAATGCGCATTCCCACGCAACCACTTAAGGTTTCTCACACTAAACCCAATTTACTAAATAAAGTAGATTGGATTTAGCGTGAGAAAACTGCGCCCTTTTCAAGAAGGCGCACAGAAGGAGAAATGCTTTCATTTCTCCTTCCTTTTCCGACTTTGCATGCGTGCTGCACTCTGCAGCATGCATACAAAGTGGGAAAAACTTTGCATGTGTCTAGGCATCGTATTTTGTACAGGAAAGGTACCCTCCCTGTACAAAACATGTGCTAAACTAATGCACACACCCTAACGCTATGGCGGTAAGGTGTGTGCGTGGCGCACGGAAGCTGTAATAAGCGCCCGCGCAAGGTAAAGGGGAGGAGAGAGCCATATCTTTGAAGATATGGTGCTCTCCTGCTCCCTCCCTGTCGCGCAACGCAGCGCAGCCTCGTGGGGGCTGCGCTGCGTGTTTTTTTTGTAATTCTCCCCCTTTGTGTCACGGCATGATTATGCGGCAGCACAGTCAGTTGATAAATGCGCCCCTAAGTCTCTCATTACCAGAATAGCAACATGAAATTTCTTCCACTGAAATTGCTAGGTGCGGCAATACCATGGTATGCTGAGTTGCCTCTGGAGCTGCCCCTGAGAAATTGGGATTTATAGCGGAAAATTAGTGTTTCCTCACCCAATAGTTGCTGTTATTCATCAATTTACAGCTATTTCCAACCACAGTATATCCCCAGCTTTTTGCTGCTGAAATATTATTTATAATTCATGATTTTGTTGGTACTGTAAGCTTCCAGCCAAATCGGGAATTACGGCCCACTTGGAAAAAGGGTCTAGTGGAGTCACTAAGAGCCAGGTTAGGTTAGTGGGTGCAAAATCACCCGGGCACAAACAATATTTTCTCCAAGTGATTTGATTGACCTGTTCCACCAAGACCTCACCCTTGATCACCTGATCCAATGAATTATCGGTGACAGCTCTCAATCAGCCTACATCACTGCGGCTGAACTCTGTTTCCAGCTGACCTTGTCTCTTTCTCGCTTCATGCATTAGCCTTCTTTCCCAAATGAATGGGATTGTTTCTCGTTGAGTACTGTGAATGTCCATGAGTTCCTCCTACTTCATGTCTCCTGCACCCTTTTCCTGACACTCGGAAGCTGCTTCTAGAGGTACATAGAGCACCTTACAAATGACCAATAACTAGATAACTGTTATGTCGTGGGCTCTAGGCCCACATGATGATGAAGGACTCACACAGACACCGTGGCTATCGTTATTCAACTGGCCACGAGCACGCACACTCGGGCCCTTTTATTAGCAGGCTCACGTCACTCGTGACGCCTGTGAGGGATGCATGTGGGGGTGCCAGTGTGCCCACTCCCATAGGGGAGTGGCTACTAAATCAGTGCCTGTCGAGACACTAGAACGTGTCTCGCAGGACACAACATTCCTCCAAAATTTTAATAAAAACAAAAGTTCCCTAGTCCAACGTGTAGGGAGAAGTAACAATGAAATATACACTACAGGGTCCATCAGCTTCTCGGGTCAGGCATCTAGAAGACAGCAGACCAGGACTGGTGACTACGACGGTAGCAGGACGATCCCGGCGGGCCCTCATCATTTAACCTGTGTGATTCAGGACACGAACGCTTGCTTGGAGATGTCCGCTGCACTCTAGTAACATGCCGGTGGAAGCATGCCCTTTGGTCCCAGGTGGCTTCCGTTCGCTGACCTTGAGGATGGTATGTGGTGATTAATAACAGTTCATTAACTGGGTGCGTCAAGATCATGGTGAGAGTCCATGGTGAAAGTTCACTGGATTATCTCTGTATTGCCTGAATTCTCTATTAGGCTGTCTTGCTGTGTCCGGTGACCTGTCGGTGGGGCAATGTCTCTTCCCGCTCTCCCGCCTGGGGAGGCCCTTCATCGGGCTTGCCACGGGACTGCTGGTAGGCTGCGACGGGGCTGCGTGTGTGCCGGCTGGGGGCAGCTGCAAACCACCGATGAGCCAGTAGCCAGTCTCTCGCACGAACCTCAAGGGTGTATGGGTCTTGGTCAGGACATGCTCTCGCTGCCGCAGTTCAGGTGCAGACCAGGTTAGCAGGTAGCCTCTGAGTTTTCTTGTTGGCTAGTTTGGCAATAGGGTAGGACTCCACTCCATGTGTATTCGAGATGGTGTCGGTAGACGCACTTGATGAGGACTGGTGTGGTGGCATTGCCAGCCGTGTGGTGAATCGGGACAACGGCGGGTGACGACTTGTCTTGATGGTTGCAGGCGTTTAGTCTGGAGTCGATCACCTGAGGCAGGGAGTGGCCAGGTACCTCCATGTATGAAATAGAAAGGAATTAATATGCGTAAGTGGTAATAGTGTGCATTATTACCCTTTGCACTTTCAGTTTCCATCAGTAGAAATCTGGGGGTGACCGCCAATGTACATGAAAAGTGCACTTGATGCCTAGCTTGAGTTTGTACTAAAACGGGAGCAAATAGAATTTGGACCCTTTTAAGCACTACTCATGGGTTTAAATCACTATGAAAAACTAGAGCACTGAGGTTAGGGAGCCTGCCAGCCTCACGTTTTCTAAGAAATTCATAAATTAATTTTGCTTCCACCCTCAACAGCCTACAGCATGGTCAGCTCACTTCATCTATTGGCTGCCTGGCACTTTGAGTGAGGGCATTTTGCCTGATCACGTGTCCAGCTGCCAAATAAGAAGCCAACTTCAATGCCAGGGCTAGTGTTCCTGGGCTGCTGGGGCATTTCTTTACTTTTTATGATTTTTATACGTTTGCCAAATTTATTTTGCATATTTTATATGTAAGCAAGGCAAAAATGTAAAGATAAATTGCAAGCTGACCAGACCATATTGTGTTGCCAATGATTGTTTATGGT
Organism: Calotriton arnoldi; assembly: GCA_963921515.1. Taxonomy (NCBI): domain Eukaryota; kingdom Metazoa; phylum Chordata; class Amphibia; order Caudata; family Salamandridae; genus Calotriton; species Calotriton arnoldi. The sequence continues at coordinate 1,536,419 of CAWUFW010003340.1, forward strand.
ATTTCTCTGATGAGTACGTTTGAGAAACATACAGAAGAAGGTGTCATTATAGCAGTGGTGGCCGCCGCAAAAATAAAGTGGGGGGGGACAGGGAATAATAATAATTTAAAAAACGTACCTGTCGCCGATGCTGACGGACGCCTATGTGGTTCTCTGCTCCCAGTGGTCTCTGCGAAAGCAAAGTCTCCCCGCCCAATCAAGACACTGCTCTCATGCTATACCTAGCATGTGAGCAGTGGCAGGTTTGGTCGGGGAGGCCTGGTCTGTCACTCAGACAGTGCATGGTAGTCTGTGCTGTTTCTCCAACCCAGCTGTGCAACACAGCTGGGTTGGAGAAATAGAAGTGAGCATGTCGGTTTGGCCGGCCTAAAATGGCCGACCAAACTGACATGCACACTTTACAGTGCCCATCACTCCTCCCCCTGCCATGGCCCGGCCCGCCCCACATTCCACTGGCATTGGCTCAGTCAGTCACAGGAAAATAAAATGATATTATTGTTTTATTATAATTGTATTTTTCTGTGACAGACTTTGACCAGTGGGGCGACGCTGCGCCGCCATTACGGAGGAGCCGCCCCTGTATTATAGTATGGTGTTTGTTGATATCCTGTGGAGATGAAAGCGGGCTCCTTATTCCGAGATTCAGATGATCTGAATAGTACTTGATAATTCAAAGTATTTCACATATAAATCTTGAGAACTAGGAGGAGCTATTTGTTATAAACATCTGTACTGGTAGCTGTATTTTCCTTCTGCATGTATATTAACATACATTTTTCACTTTCTGCACCGGCTGTACAGCATTCACTATAATTTTTTGATGGTCCATGAAATTGGAGATTGTTTCTTTGGTGGCATGTTTTACAGATGTGACTCTTCAAAAAAGGCAAATGTTTCTTCTTGTTTCAGTATCACAGCCAAAGCGTAACTTCACAGCTGTCAGGACCCCGAAAGACATCACTTCAGAAAACTCCCTCTCGAGGTAAAACGAAAGGGGTGGCTGGTGGGGAAACAATAGAATAGTCCAGGTAATTGCCTAAGATGGGTTCAAGGGCACTTTGAAAGCTATGAAGTCCATTTACACGTGCAATGCCAAGATAATTGGACGTAAACCCAAAACATAATTGTGGGTGTTTGATCCCTTTTTTCCAATTAAAGCAAAAAAAATAGAACATTTTTTTATCATACAACAATTAACATAGTTAGGATTTTGAAGCACATGCGTGTTGCAGGACACACACAGTAGTTTGGGACAATTATTTTCCTAAATGTAGCTTTTGTTTAGGAGCAGAGTAAATGTGTGTGCACATATATTACATATCCTTATAAGCACATAGAAAGCTTCATGTGAACACACACTAAGCACTTTCACTTTTATCATGTGTGTTCAACAGGAAACTCTGCATAATCAAGTCTTTGCATTTTTCAGTTAGCCAGTTCTAAGTGCCTGGATATCTCTATCCCCACTGATTTCCTTGGTGAAATTTCCTTCTTTCACTGTCAAACATTTTTCACCAGGGGTTCTATTACAGGAATGGAGTGAGGATGCAATGGACATCTGCAGTCGTTTCTTTTGTAACCCATGGGGCATTTCTGCACTAAGAAGGGACAGCACTTGCCTCTGTGGGCCGTTTGGTAATTCCAATCGTGCAGTATCTCAAGATGGCGTTACGTCATTTGCATTAGGCCAGGAGTCCATGGAGATTTAGGAATACCTCTGTTCATGTGCCCCGCCCACCACCACACACAGGGTGACATTTGGGAGGTGGCATGGAGATCCCAAGAACCATTCCAGGCATACCATACCAGTGGTTGCAGTTAACACAGCACCTAGGTGTGGGGGGTCCCCACCTCCTTCTTCTAAAGCTCACTGGTCCTCATGCACTGAAGCAGTTTGAAACTGGTGCTCCATCTTTTAAGGCTGTGCTATCTTCAGTGAAGGTGCAAGTTTCCACCTGCTCTGGAGAAAGAGCATCTTTAAGTAATATGGTTCAGATTGGGACCGTGCGCCATCATAATGTAAGATGATCCTAGTACATTTCTCCTGAACTTTCAGCATATTTTCCCTGGGTTCTCCTGACTATAATTAAGCTGATGTTCCAGCTATTACATCACAATGTAATGGCGATCTTGCATCTTCTAGTTCTCCTCGTAACCCTCAGCCACACTCATTACTTCATAATGAATAAGCAAATATTCCCTGGTCTCTGAGCTCTGACTAACTCCTCCTTGCAAACCAGTGTAGCTCACTTAGAAGTAGAACATTCATTGATTGCACCATGGCCAAAGAATCCTTCATTGGGTCCTGAACATCCAGCAAAGTAGGTGAATTTTTCAGCATTTGCGCTTGCAAGTTTCTTGACCAATATGTCGTAGTAGCCCAAATATTTAAATCTGTAGAATTCACCCAGGGTCCAGATCTTCCTTACTCTTGTGCTTTCACTGTAATGTTTTGATCTTTCCTGCAGGCTATCTGTAAGAACAAGCAGAACAATGGGTTAAAGCCAGACAGTAAAAACGGAAGTGATAGTTATTGACATCGGCAAGGAGCTTTACTATTTTGATTTGTGATCTGAAAGCATAGAAGCTTTCCTCATCTCCTTTTACAGTGGATCTAAGCTCCTGTTAATATTTCAGGTGCACTTTGAAACCATCTCATTTTTATCAGTTGAATAGATTTGCTTCCTTTGGCGATAATGGTCCTCTGGTTACAACAATTTCATCATTGGTGTTTTGATCACTGATGCTTGTAACACCTGGAAATGATTGTCCATTACTGGCGGCTTCAAAGTGTTAATTGTATGATTGGCCATTTTCATCTCAGAGTAAGGAGATGAGAGATCCCTTTTCCCCCGCTGTGGTGCAGGAGGGACTAGGCTGCTCCTGCACCCTGATATCGCTAGGCCCCCAACTGTCTCAAGAAGTCACACGGACACACCGCTACACATAGTGGAGACTGAGCCATGAGCGGCTTGTCCCCTTTTATTTATCACCTCGGCCGCACCTGGCTGAGGTGTTGCGTGCCTGCGTCACTGTTAGTACGTTGAGCCCAGGTGGCTCAATACATACCATCCAATGTTAGATATCTGGGGCTACCCCTACTTTGCAACACACAAAATCACAAAGTCTCTGGATTGATTAGGTCTCAGTTCGTATCAGTGGCCTCTCCCAGGGCTGTGGCCTCCTCCACCCCCGGTCCCTGACCTGACCTAGCCTGTGGAGGTTGATGGTTCACCTGGATTCTGTAGTGTCGGGGCCTCCAGTTTGCCAGCTGTTGTCGCTCCATTCGCACCCTCAGGTATTATCACATCATGGGTTTCCAGTTCATCATTGTTCTCCTCCAGCACCCTGTCTGGTGCCATGGTGGGTCGCCAAACCCAGAAAGCTATGGACGCCTGTTGCATTCTTTGGCGCATGTGCTTCTTTGATTGCTGCTGATTTTCTGGGTTCGACCTGTAATACTTCCTTGGAAAATATGAATCCATAAAACTTGATTCTGGACTCGAAGAATGAGCACTAGTCCTAATGTAGAGTCAGGCCAGTCTCTTTCAGCCTCTGGAAGGTGGCCTTGAGGCATTTGTGATGATCTGCCAGGGTGGTGGAGTATATCAAAATATCATCACTAATGTTTAGGACCCATTCAAGTGTGGATAGTGTCTTTCTGGTTGCGTTCTGAAACACTTCAACGGCTGAGAATATCACAAAGTTAAGTCTCTTGTATCGTCTGAGCCCCAAGTGCGTTGAAAAAGTCATAATGTAGCGACTGTCCAGGTTTAGTACTAGTTGATGGTTCCCTGAATTCAAATCAAGTTTTGAGAACCATTTTTCCCCATTGATGTAGAATTTTCTCTCAAACATGTTTCTGTAATGAAATGGAGGGGTGGTTTGTAGCCAGTTATTAGGTCATAGATTTGATCTCTGTTTTTACTTAGTGACCTAGAATTGATTACCATATGTGACAACTGCTTGATGTTTTGGTCAAATAGGGATGAGAAATATGGTAGGTTGTGTCTTGCTAATTATCGGTCTTGCTGCTGGGTAGAAGTCACTTGCGGAGGTTGGAGAGATTGTCCCAAATTACGTGATTTTAGGTGCACTTTCTGCTACTTCACCCCTTATGACTGGTAGATTGTAAGGTATTATTGGAGACTTGGGGAACAGTGAACATGGATGAGTCCGTAGGATGTTCTTCTGTAGATTTCTCTAGCTGATGCTGCTTCAGGGCTAGGTATTGTCTGGTTACAGCTTCGGCCCGAGTGGCAGACCAGGTAGCGAACAATGCATAGCGGAAGGTTTGTTGGATTGCTCCATTATGCTTGGAGGTGTTTCTATTGGATTTGGTTGAATAGGGAGGATGTAAGAAATTAGACAGCATGGTAGTATGACCTTAAATTATTGGGGATTTGTAGAACAGTACATTTGGGTGAAGTTGTAGTATGGTCTATTCTAAATTCCTATGATTCATGGTTCTGTGGGTAAAGCTATTCCGTAGACAAGCAGGATGTGTTGAGAGATTCCGTAGGGTGGTCTGAACATTACCTAGGTAGCAGCTCCAGACTATGTAGCAGCAGCAGTGATGGGCAGGAACCAGTGGTAGATTAATCAAGTTGCTTTAGTATGATGAGAATTGACCTTACTGGGCTGGTTTGAATGAAAGAGATATAAGTATTCAAAATGTTTGAAGGAAACTGTATATAAGGATGACTAAAAGGTAGGGTAGTGGTTCAAGTTAAGTGTGAAGGTATTGGTCAGCAGATTTGTGAAAGGGAAGAGTGGAAGTACGATTAGGATGAGCATCTTTGAGAGATTTAAGGGTTGAGCAGTTAGTTATTTTATTTTGAGGTCCAGGTCTACATCTTTTCTGATGTATGATCAATTATGGGCATTAGTAAGCAGGGAATAATTATTGTTTCTGTGCTTCGGAGGTTTGTATTGTAGTAGGAGATTGAACATAAGACAGGCATGTGATTGTTGAGAAGGGCTATAAATAAGTGTGTGGACTTAGAGACAGATGAAGAATTATACACTTTTAAGGGGCAGGATAGTAGGGAGTGTTGTATCAGAGGGTTGCCTTCAAGGGTGGCATGACAAAGTGTGATGAGAAGGGGAGATGGGAGGGGGGATGGGTTGAGGTGAGGAGATATTTCGGATAGGGAGGATGAAATGGAGGGGGGTGAGATAAACTGAAAGTCAAAGGAGAGTTGGGGTATCTTTCTTGAATATGGTAATGTAGCCGGGAAGATCTGTAGTGTTTTTTCAGAGTTCATTTTTTGCTATTGTAGGTTATCTGTCAAGTAGGCATTGTTGTCCTGCTTAGAGTAGGCAGTGTTTAGGTCCAGATGAATACTTTGCGATGGAGTACCCTCTCCGCCAACCTTTGAATTGGCCCCATTGCCTTTGTCCCTTCATGACTGTTGAAAGTTCCTATCTTTATTATAAATAGCCAGAGCTTAGCTGCCAAGAATGTGTTCTGGGCAGCAGGTGCTCAGTTACCAGACTTCAACTCACAAAGGTGGTAGTTAAGAGTCCCACTCTGTGTCGAATTGGGGTCAAATCAGGGAAACACCTCCCACAGTAAAATTAGGTGCTAGCATCTGTGATTGGCATTCATTTGAGCAGTAGGTCTCTTGCTGATCGCTTGCAATGATTTTGGTTAGTTTGTTGAATATGAGATTAGTCCTCAGTGTTGATTGGACATGGAGAAGTGTGGCTGCTAACAATGAGTTCTGGGCAAAGGGAGCTTAATTGCTAGGCTCTTACTAAGCTAGTAAGGTCTAAAGCCCACAACGTGGTGAAATAGGAGCACCAGGGGATGTGGAATGATAACGAAGTTATGCGATATACCCGAAGTGTGCCCCACCACCAGGTTATGGTGCGACTGGAGGGTGACAGAATACTTAGCACTCACACAACACAGCTCAGGTATTGCATATAGTTGAGTATTAAAAAGTTAACAATAATACCAACAACAAAACTAAATAATGACAATTTCCAACAGATCATATTAGTCAGAATAATAGATAAACTCCCAACAGAGCAACCAACTCTTGGCTTCATGGACTCATTCATTCATTAATCTTTATTCGGCAACAAGACATAAAAGTACATAAAACTAATAAAATTGTATGGTTAAAATAAAAAAATGCAATTCCTACATAAATAAGACCGGTCAAATCCATTACACCAGTACAATGTACTAAAATACTATAATACAGCAACAAATTTAAATACAAGATATGATGTAAAATCAAATAAACAGCGGAGGCAAGCTCATGATACTACAGGTTTTTTTAGCCTTATCCTCCACAAACTTAAGAGAAACTGTGAGACTGTGAACACAATGGGTTGCCTTGTATCACTTACCAAAATCCTGATCACTACTCTGTAATCTCGTAGGGCCAAATGACGACAAATTGGAATAATCCATTGTTTTGGGTATCCCATATAAACTGGGCTGAAAAATAAAACATGCTCAATAGTCTCAATGATCCCTGCGCAAAAGGGACAAAACACTTCTAATTCCCTAGTAACACGCTGCCAATTAGAAGTAAAAGAACATATAGGTAAAATCCCATAACGAAATCTCAAATATAATGTTTTGGCCAGAGGGGGCTCAATCTCATCAAGGAAGGGTTCCAAATTAAAATCTACTTTAAAGTCAAGAAATGCAGAAGCTAAGGAGCCTGTACCCGGTTGCCCAATAGAGAAGGATGACTTAAACTGTCAATACTAACCCTTTAAAGCAGGCTTAGCTACCCTACTTAGATTGGTGGGTTAGACCAAAGGGTCTCGCAACCTAACTGAATGAAGGATTGCCTAATATGCCTAACCTTTGGAATTTTTAGAGCTCTAGGTGACCTAAAAACATCCTCTAAACACTGCCAATAAAGGAGAAGCTCGGGGGTCACCCAAATTCTGCGCCAATATAAAAGCGTTCTAAGGCCTATTTTTGCACTAAGCGCTCTCAATCCCAGATCTAAATGTAGGGGTATAAGCAGGGTTCTAACAGGAAGGTTGGTCAATGTGCGCTTTAAGCAATTTTCTACTTTCTCCAATGAACTGCAATCTTTGTGGCCTCACAGTTCTGCACCGTACAATGTGGCCCCCACATCTTGCATATTATAGATTAGGAGAGCTGGCGAAATGAGGCAAAGTTGAGAACTCCTTTGAGATCTAGAGATTCCACCGGAGTACTGTTCAAGCTTTAACCTGCACTTAGTAATATGTGGAGGCCAATCAAAGTGTTCGATAAGTGTGACCTCTAAATAATGAAAGATTGGAACTTGCTCCAAACGTACTCCATGGAGTTCAGGATTAGGCCTGGATGTTAACCAAGGGTTAAAAACCATATAATTAGTCTTGCCGATGTTGACATCTAAGCTCCTCTGTATGCAGAGGCACCCAAACTGAACCAAGAGCTTTTGGAGCCCCATCGGAGATCTGGAAATCAGGAGGGTATCATCCGTAAACAGAAGGGCCGGCATCCTAACATCAGCAAGGCTTGGTGTGTCATTCGCACAATTATCTACATACGCCACCAAACCATTAATAAATAGCAAAAATAAGGTTGGGGCGAGAATGCACCAATGTCGGACTCCCCGATAGGGATAGCGTCTGTGAGTTTGCCCTGAGACCCACAGCGAACATGTGCAAAATTACCAGTGTGTAGCCTAATCAGAACATCCAAGAGATAATTGGGGATGCCTATTTCCTCCAGCACCTTCCAGAGAACATCCATAGAAACTAGGGCGAGGCCGACTGGAGATCAACGAACATCATATATAGATGACTGCCCCCGGGAGTGACATATTTCCAATACAATAACTGGAGTCGGAACACTTGATCAATTGTACTTATTCCTTCCCTGAAACCAGCTTGTAATGGTGTCAAAATGGCAACATTCATAAGCATATTGTGCAACGTACCCAGGATTACCCTACTGAAGATTTTCTGTGTACTGTCAATAATGCTTATGGGCCTGTAGTCAGAGTGGAGGGACTTGGAACCCTTTTTAAAAATGTGAATTATCTCTGCCCCTGCCCAGGTAGGTGGCATTGGCGCACCTTTCAAGACAGTGTTGAAGAGAGCAGCTTCATGTACTCCATAGAGACCCGCCATGGCTGTATTTACTTTGCGGGGAGGTTGGGAGCAGCTATAATTTCACTTCTCCTTTAAAATCGGGTATTTTCCCCACTCGGGGATAACTAGAGGCACCATATTTGGGCAGTCCATGCTCTAGTTGGTTAAGGCCACATGCTTAAAACGGGTGACGCAGCGCGGACACAGCAGCTCTAAGGTCATTTTACTCTGTTGCACAAGATCATCGCTCTGTTTTGAATCACTGAAAAGCTTATTTTAACAGTTTTTCCAGCCTGTAATACGTGAATGGGAATTGTTGCACTTGTGCTAAGTTTGCATATTAGAGGGCAGTGGTTACTTTGACAGGAGGTTGGGAGCAGCTTTAATTTCACTCCTCCTTTAAAATCAGCCATTTTTCCCACTCGGGGACAACTAGAGGAGCCATATTTGGGCGGTGTGCACTCTAGTTGTTCAAGGCTGCATGCTTATAACAGGGGACACTACACGGATGCACCGGCGTGTAGCGCTCCAAAGACAAGCCCGCCTGCGCCCGTCAACATCCTGGAAGCGGCCAGTGCCAGCCACTCTGCCCATAGCTCGCTAGAAGGTAAATTGCCGATCTGCTACAGTGGGGACTTCTTGTTTAGCGGTGCCCCTGTGGAAAAATTTACTGTATCAGTCCCATCACTTTCACCTAAGGACGGGTATTTCTGTCCCCAGTGTGGTTTTCAAGTAAAATCTCTACCATGGGACATGGGCATCACCTTCACTCAAACGATTAAGAATAGTAATAAGCAGTTTTCTACAGCCTTGATTAATGTCCGCTCACTGCAGAAGCATTCTGTCAATATTCTTGACTTTCTGAGTGAGGAAATCCCAGACATGCTGTTTTTGACAGAAACATGGCTTTCAGAGACGTACACCCTACAATTGCCACTGCCATCCCTAAAGGATACAAAATACATAAAAAGGACCGCCTGAGCTGAAGGAAAGGGGGGCTAGCCTTGGTTTATAAAGAAGACTATGACTGCCAGACAATCCCTGTCAATAGCCTTGAAGGAGCAGCGGCGATGGGCTTCTGCCTCACCCTGTCTCCTCAACAGTCATTGGCCAGGGTACTAATATACAGACCCTAAGCCCTGCAGGCCCTTTCCTTAAATCCCTGGGCAATACCCTTGTGCATCTGGCAATTAGATACACTCATTTTTTTAATATTCGGGGATCTCAATCTACACATGAACAAAGTGGATGATAGTGAGGTGGAGGCACTGCTGGATACCATGGCATCCTTGGAGCTTACACATGTGTTTAGCCCGGTACATCAAAGGGGTCATGTACTTGACCAAGTGTTTTCCAATGTCACTTTGCAAATTCTCAAGTTTGGATGGATCACTACTTGATTAGGTTTTCTTGGCCGGACCTAAATAAAGCCCTACCATTGACAGTCATAGCTCCATGCACCACGAGAGCCTTTCACAAAGTGCAGCCAGTGGAGTTTGTGCGCTCTCTGGAAGAAAGTGCTCCCTCTCTCACAGTCTCAGTTGCAGATGACACCAGCCTCCTTGACAAATGGGTTTGGAACACTACTGATAAGCTAGCGCTGGTTGCCCAACGTAGACCATGCAGAAATAAGCCGTCCAGCCCATGGTTCACAGACAGCCTCAGGGCAGAAAAGAACTGGTATAAAACTTTGGAAAAACAATGGCGGAAAGAATATACTACTACTGACAAGGGCATATATAAGGCAACTCTCAAAAAATATTATGCTGAAATTAAAATAGCTTAGCAAATACATTTGGAGGAAAGGATAGTGGGAGCAGGAAACAAAGCAAGGGAAATCTTTCAAGTTGTAAAAATACCTTATGTCCCTGGAGGCCTGTGCCAGATCCCAATATCCTTCAGTGGATTGGTGTGATCAGCTGGCTACCTATTTTCAAAATAAGATCCTACTCATTCAAGCCAGTCTGTCCTCCGGCTCTCAGCTAGAAGATGGTTTGCTGGACATAATGCAATCTAGCACTACCACTACAACTAAAGCTACACTCTCAAGCTTACAGCACATCCCCTTCGAGGGCTCTTTTGCAGCCATACGAACCTTAAATCTGAATCTCCTTGAGATCTGTGCCCCCCCCCCCCCCAAATCTACTAGCAATGGGGGCACTCACCATCAACCCTTTGGCTAATAAGGTGCTTAATAATTCACTGTCAACAGCAACTGTAACCCTTTCCTGGAAACAAGCTAACATCTTGCCCCTGATAAAAAAAAGACATTGGCGGAGCCGGGAGAGCAGCCCAACTATAGGCCTATATCTCTATCGGCCTTATCAAAAGTGTTGGAAAAGCATGTAAATCAACAGCTCTCCCTATACCTGGAAACCAACAACCTGCTTTATCGCAGCCAATTGGGCTTTGGACCCATCTTCAGTACGGAGACGGCACTAATGGAGGTGACAGAATATATCAGCGGCACCCTGGATGCTGGTGGGAAGGCAGTGCTGATCTTGTTAGATCTGTCAGCAGCCTTTGAAACGGTTCTGTACTCCAGACTTTTAGTGCGTCTCTAATCCATCGGGATAGTTGGTCAAGCCTTGGACTGACTTGCCTCCTTTCTGGAGGGTAGAGGGCAGGAGGTCTGGATCCCCCCTTCTCTTCAGGGTCTCGTGAGCTGACAGTGGGAGTTCCCCAAGGCTCGGCTCTGAGCCCAACACTATTTAACGTGTACCTCACATCACTTGCCCAGCTAGTAGAAGCCCTGGGGGTGAAAGTGATACCATATGCTGATGACACTCAGCTGCTGTTCTCTTGCGGCAAGGGAGAAAAGATCACAGGCAAATCCATTAAAGCCTGCCTTAGAGCTGTATTCCACTGGATGGCCATCCACCAATTAAAATGTAACGCAGACAAAACGGAAATTCTATTCTTCCGTAATTATCCCCCAGAAACATGGCAGACTTTTTCACCTGAAGATGCTCTCCACCAGTCCCATATAGGGTTACAATTAATTAAGCATTTGGGTGTCAAATTAGATAACTGTCTATCCTTCCAATCACAAATCAAGCCAGTGGTAGGCACATGTTTTGGATAACTGCGCTCACTAAAAATGTTTTTTCAGTTTCTTTCATTCTCAGCAAGAAAATCAGACGTCCAGGCACTGATAACCTCGAGACTGGACTATGGAGATGCCCTCTATCTAGGACTTCCTGAATACCTGATTAACAAACTTCAGGTAGTCCAGAACACAGCAGCTTGCATTCTTCTGAACTTACCTTTAAGAATGCATGTGTCCCCTCACCTACGCGCCCTCCACTGGCTCCCAGTGAGGAAACTAATCTTGTTCAAAGCACTAGTTTTGGTCCACAAGGCACTCTATCAAACAGGTGCCTCAGGACAAGACTCATCTTCTATGTCCCTTCAAGAAATCTGAGGTCTGCCAAGAGTCTTCAGGCTAGGATCCCCAGAATTCACTGCTCTAGAGCCGGAGGACGTTCCTTCTCCTATCTAGGGTCAGCAGCATGGAACAAGCTCCCCTTGAGATACGCTCACAGGACGCTATTTCAGTGTAAACAAAAGCTGAAAACAGGGCTTCTCATGCAAGAATAGACAGCACTACCACACCCTACAATATGACCTTTGAGCAAAGCACCGGAACACTCCTTGGAGCAGCCGTGCGCGTTACAAGTTGCATTTCATTCATTCATTTATCGCTGCCTGTAACCTATGCAGTCCTGTGAGTGGCTCCTCTGTCTCTGCTTCGTAGACTCCATAGAGTACTACCCTAGTGGCCTGTAACAAGTACTCGTCTATGCTTCTAGGTGCACTCTATAGAGCATTTGCTGAGCTGCTGTATGACAAGTATAGTAGGCTGTTCCACTGCCATTGAAACCCACGTGATAACCATAACCTACACCCTCATGAGGGTGGTAGGTAATGTCACATGCAAATATCTTGCACTCTACTTCACTCCATTCCAATGACATGAAGAATGCATTCAACTGCTCATACAGTTCCCACATAAGCCACACTCATTAACCACACCCCTCCAACCAGATACAGCAAATTAATGTAAAACCCTGTTGTGTTCTAGCCCTCACTCCTTTGTGTCTACTACTCCCTGAGGCACAGCAATCAACTTGAGGATAAGAGCGCAATTCATTTGCAACACTAAAACACGTCCCACATAGGCCACACTGAAATTCAGCATTCTTCCAACCAAACATTCCACTTCACTAGCAAGCTACCTATCTGCTAGTGCACGTCAGGGCTTCATCATAGGTAGGAAACCCTATATAAATACAACACAATTACAGTAAAATGTTAAACGCAAATGCACAGACTACACCAAGCCTTGGCAAATCAAACACAGACACAGGCACACACACAAACAGACATACTCACACCCCTCCCAAGTGACACTTTCCAGACAGTCAAATGCAGTGTAGCAACACACTTTCCAGACAGCTCGGTACAAAGTAGCAACACACAATCCAGATAGTCCTGTGCCAAGAAGGATCACACAAACCAAGCAACCCAGTCCTGTGCAACCCTACACAATTCATTAAGCCCTCAGTGCCAAGTGGCCATACTAATGGTAGACTGCAGCACACATATACTAGTAACAAGTAATGTGATGATGCTGTGTTCTGTTTCTGTCTCAGGTTACTCTTCTGCTGCTGGTTTCCCTGGATGCTTCGTGCTGAGATGCAGCCCTAATGAGTCAGAGCCGTTCACCCTGCCTCCAGACCTCTTCCTCTCTGCTCATCCCGGAAGCAAAAAAAAAAAAAAAAGAATTGAAGACGGCCTACCCATGCCTCTACTCACTCTGCCGTCCTCGTGACCCCCAGTGCCTTGTTCTTGGTTGAGTGTCTCCCACCGTCTGCGAGGAAGGTTGTGCTCGATTGTTCATTGGGGCATGGTGGTGACTTCCGCCCCAAGATGGCTGCACCAAGGCTTCTCTTGCCCTGGCTGGCTGTTACTGAACTGCAGTTTTTAAATGTCCCAGAGAGTCCTGGCCATTCTATGTTCAGAAAAACGTCCCTGGTTCCAGCATCTCCCATAGGAAGTGACAATCCTTATTGTTGGCCAGGCACGAATAATGTACTGTATATGAATGATGTTTTTACTTTGTCCCTGTTCTCATCCCTCTTCTCTCTTTATGACAACAAGAACAAGAGGAGGTTTGCGTCTATTCGTACCTTACTCATGTTCAGATTTCATGCCAAGTACACGTTGATAATAATGCATATTCTTAATAAACCTAATCCCAGATTTCATTATGCTAGGTGATGAAAATTAGCAGCATAACTGAGAAATCCAAAAACACCACTAATTCAGTTTCCACACTTTATTAAGAGAGATTAAACTAATTGTTTCTTTCAGGCATTAGATCATTACACATTAGTAAAGAAAAATACTTTTGTAGATGTTACAGTGGGCATTCTTAAAGTACAGAAAAAGACAGCATAATCACAGGTAAAATTTATCTGAGGGAAGAATTGGAATTACAATGGCCTACAATTTATCCTCTATCTTGTAATTCTGAGTAAATGCACATTGGGAAATGTATCATGCTAGTTCCATTGCATTTGCTAGATATTATCTCAAATCTATTACAATTATATAAATTCCATTTCCTGCCAAATGTTTCAATCGTTGGGAAATTCTGCAGTAGGAAATAACAAATATGTGGAGAGAATCTTAAAAAATTTGTAAATTGTTCATGGGAGTATTTTGCCTTGATGAGTGTGTTACTTTTTTATTTCAATATATATTATGTCAATATTTGTAAAAATATCTGATGTACTGGCTTTTTGTAATTATTATAATTTGTTTCAGTCGCTTAATATATATAAATACCGCTATAATTACTTGACTCGACCCCACAACTCTTTTCATAATGAGCATGATATATCCCTGGATATTATTCATTTTAAGGGGTTTTTCCTGAATATCTTGAAGACCCCTCCACAATTTTCTATTTTCTTCAGATCTCTGAACTCTATTTCTTCCAAGTCTTCTACTCTCTTCTGGGAAGCGGTTGCTGTATTTAAGGGAACCTGTGATTATTCCAACCTGAGAAGAAATGCCCCTATTGGCTTCTGGAATTCAGCCAAATTATTCTGGGAATTGTTATGCTGTCTGAAAGACAGGATACATTGCTAATTAGTAATGTCAGCATTATACAAACATTTTGCCTCTTTGACGCTTCTCTGGAATGAAACCAGAAGTATTGCTTGAGCATATCCAACTCTCTGGAGCTTCACACCTCCCTGCTTTGGTAAGTTTCAATTGTTCTTCAAAACGTACGTCTTCTTGTGTAACAAGACCTGGTCCCAACAGAAGGGAAGATGGAAACAGCTTCAATGCCTGCAGGGGATTTTGATTTGCTATACAGGAAGGTAATGATCATTTTCTAGATACACTTCACCACATTCAGATCAGTTCCTTATCATAACAAGAAATTATCAGCTCAATTGGGTTGCCTGATTGAGCTAAAATGACTTTTAATGGACTTATGGACAAGTTTCAAACCTCCTTGTCTATGAAATGCAACAATCAAATATTTTCTAAGGGAGTGATCATGATGAGGTTAAGCAGCGATTACACACAAAATGGGTTGAGCAGCCCCTTAGTAGTAGTAAGTCCTTCACAATTTCTAATTAATTTGTTTCGTTAATCGCTCGTGCTTCCCTTGTGTCTTCAGCACATTCTTGATCACTGCTTTGGAAATTTGCCATCTTGTATTGACTGAATTAGGAATTCTTTGTTCTAATACTTTCACAGAAAGTTTTTAATGAACCTCTAATAGGCTCACTCAGCAACATTTGATTAAATTTAAAAAATTTCCAAACACTGGTTACTAACTTAGCACTATCAGTTGACACAGGGTTTTGACAAAATGTAGATCTTTTTCAAGGGATGGATATATTTAGAAATTGTTAAAACTTAGCAAGGATGTTCTTTAACCAGTACAAACTGGATGGTTGCTTGCCTTTGTGAATGTGGGCAACATTAGAACCTGGAGCTATGTCATTAACTAGCATGAATTTCATTATCAACTGAGATTTTATTTGTTTTAATTTCTACAGATGCTCTTTTCGCTGAACCCACCAGTTGAAAAAACTTTTGGAAATAGAGTCTACTACTCCTTTTAACTTCCCACAGACACAGTCCTAAAGAATATTATTTTATGGAAGCATCTAAATAACCCAAATACCAAATTTTGCCAACCCCTACTTTTTTAAAAGTCATTTCAGTGATCTTGGTGAGATGTCGGTCTAAACACAATCACCCAAAGCATTTGGGATTTCATTCAGTTCTAAAGGGAGCATTTGCCAGGAACTTATTGAGGCATGTTGCAGAATCCTGATGTCCTGCTTCGGCAGTTACTGTCAAGGCATTCATGTTGTGCTTGGACAGCCCCAGAGAAAGAGCAAGCTTTAATAACTGGAAGACCACAAATTGATGCCGACGAATTGTAGGTTCTTTTTCCTGAAGAAGGTAAAAAAACAGGTAGATACAGATTGAAATAACCAAGTTCTCCTTGTCACTCCTTGTTTTAGAAGCTCTTTTAGCTGTACAAGGCCTTCCTCTGCTTTTGATCTGTATATATCAACTGCATGCCTCCTAAATCTTATATCGCGCACCATGGTGCATGAGGACCTTGGTACAGTAATGCTGTTGCTAAACCGTAATTATTAAACTGTGTAGCTCTGTGCATTGTCCATGGGTTCCTTGCACTGTCGACATTTCATGACACCTTATTATTACATTACCATAAGATTAATAATGGGGGACAGATGAGCAGTCTCTCTCTGCATTCTGACCAAATTTAAAAAACCATTGACTTTTTCACCAAAGTGTGGTCTACACTATTCCATCAACAACGCTATAATCGCTCAATCTCTATACCGTGACTACCCGTACAGAATTTTGTCTTAACTGTCTCTTTAATTGAGTAGAAATATGGGATTAACTCAGTTTTGCTGACATGTAGAATTTGGATGTATTAGACTGTATAGACTGTAAATATATATGGAATCACTAACGTTTCATCCGATCTGTATTTCAGATGTGTTATTTTATGCAATGTGCACATAAATAAATGGTACATTCAATTTGGACAACTGCGTACTGACGTGAGCCGTTTTCATTTACGAGTTTCCTTAATGCTTCTATCTTGTCCACTTGGCCAACACTGGGAAGGATATTTGTCATATTTTAAGGTTATCCCAAGGGTTCAAGGTACATCAGCCGCGGCCGGTCCATTGGGGCTGAGGGGCCACGCCCCTCTACCTTTTGCCCCTCAGGAACAGTGTTGTCAGGCTGAACAAAGGTCAGCCTGACAGACACTGTTCACTTTCAGTTCAGGCAGCCAGGAGCCAGACATGCGCTAATGCGCAGGCTCCTGGCTGCCTGAGCTGAACTTTGCTGGGCTGAGGAAGACACAGCTCCTGTGGGCGTGACGTCCGCAGCTTAGCAAAGGTCCCTGAGGCCCACCCCTCAGTTACGAGGGATAGCGTCACTGATTGCCTCGCACCCGGGCACTTCAGTTTTAAGCACTGAATTGCCCAGGGTCGAGTGTCAATCAGTGACACTTCATCACAGAGTGGGGTGGGATCAGCAGTCTCACTGTGATGACATTGGGACAGTTGCCTTCCCTGATTGGCTGATAAGGTCAGCCAATGAGGGAAGGCAGCAGTCCCAAGCATCCTGGAACCTCCGAGGCAGGGATGGCTGCAGGTAAGTGTGTGTTTTGTTTTCTTTTAAATAAATGTTTGGTGCATGCGTGTATGTATGTATGAATGTTTGGTAAAGAGTGTTGTGAATGGATGTGTTTGTGTGTGTGTGTGTGTGTGTGCGCGCGTGCCCTGTAAGAGTGGAGTCATGCCTGGTGAATGGTGATTGCAGAGTACTTGGTAAGTAGCATTGGGCTGGTGAGAGCAAGGGGCGGGATCAGTGACAGGTGAAAGAAGTGGAACAGGTGTTAAGTGAGTTGGAGTGTAGGGTGGGTGGACTCAGGGGATAGGTGTAGGGGGAGTGCAAGGGTAGGTAGGTGGGTGGGATAGCAGGGATGAAGAAGGGGGGTCATAGATGGAGGTGGAGCCTGGGACAGAGAAGAGGTGTCAGAGCAGAGTGTGGCCAGGGCAAAGAATGAATACATTGATAAAAGGAAGATAAGGCTTTGTCTCTATTGCACCTACTTGAGAAAAAGGGGGTTGGTAGGAGGTCATGAGGGAAAAGATTTGTCATTTTGGGGCGCACGTGCCAAAAGAGGGGCCACTTTTCTCCTCTGTTTTTCCAAGTGGAAATAAACTTAGCAAATGAAAATATAAGCACCGTATGAACATTTACCACCTTGGGATACCTTGAAAGCATTGGCAGGATTCGAACCCTTGTGTTGTGGGAGCCTGTGCCATCAGAGGTACAAGACTTACCATTGAGCTATAGCTCGTTGGTGTTCTAGACCCTTGCAGTAGTAACTATAAGCAACATACAGGCCCTGGTGTCATTGCCTGCGGATTTCATTACACATGAAAAGGATGACCATGATATAGGGACGATTTGATAAGATACTGAAAGGGAAGCCAGTGTGGTCCAGTGGGTAAGTTCCTGACTTCCACCCAGACAACCAGGGTTCAAGTCCCAGGAATCGGCACCAGGTGATGGATGATGGCGCAGCAGAGGTAAGATGGAGGTGGGCCTGCCAGGTAAGAAAAATGTCTGTGCGTGGCGGGCCTGCCAGGTAAGAAAATGTGTGTGCGCGCACCTTGTAAGAGTGGAGTCATGCCTGGTGAATGGTGATTGCAGAGTAATTGATAAGTAGCATCGGTCTGGTGAGAGCAAGGGGCGGGATCAGTGACAGGTGAAAGAAGTGGAACAGGTGTTAAGTGAGTTGGAGTGTAGGGTGGGTGGACTCAGTGGATAGGTGTAGGGGGAGTGCAAGGGTAGGTGGGTGGGATAGCAGGGATGAAGAAGGGGGGTCATAGAGGGAGGTGGAGCCTGGGACAGAGAAGAGGTGTCAGAGTGGGGCCAGTTGTGGTCACTCATGCAGTGGTTCACTAGCCCACATTAGGGGTGATTAATTACGCTGGGGAACCCTAATTTCTTTTTACTGCATCCCCACTACACTATCTGATTTGGGGGTGGCAGTCGAATTTGGGGGAGCAGTATTAAAAGGGGTTTGGGGGTGCATTATGAAGGGTAATGGGGACACAGAATGACATGCCTTCTGGGTAATTTTGGGGTACCTTCCAAACATACCCCCTACTCCAGAAATACAGGCCAGCCATTCCTCATTCCTCATTCACTCAGTCATCTCAGTCCTCCACTCCATATGCCCTGCAAGACCAACATGAACAAGAGGTATGTCAGCAAGCAGAAGAAAAGCCTCAGTGTGCTCTTATGTTCATACTGCTGCCCTCGAGTAACACTACATGGCAATTGCAGCATAATAATTGGACTGAGAAGAGGGCTGTCCTATGCAAATAATGTCCTCCCATGCTTACTTTCTTATGAGATGGTGGACGGCTTGCGCTGTGATACATCCTACAACATATGCTCTTCAGCCGATTTCAAAAGCAGCCTATCTTAGGCTAACAATTTTGCCACTTGAAGGTTGCACATGGGGAATCACCCTCATTTAGCAGGGCCCCAAATTGCCTGCAGTCATCCTTTATACAGAACAAGGGCGTTCGAGGGTGTCCTTCAAAGGATGGAAGGGGTGTTTAAAGCCCCAGCCAAGCCCCGCCCCGCCCCATGTTCTACTGTGATGCTCCATCCCTTCACCTGCTGCAGTAGGCATGATTCAGACCTGCTGAAGCAAAGGCCTGACTCTGCCCTTTTCTGCCTCTTGAAGAAAACAACCTTTCTAGCTTCTCATTGCACCTAATAAAGGGAGTTTCACTTGCCTCAAACTTTACCCATCATTTTATTAGCCATAGCTCATACTTCAGCTTTATTCATAGCCAACCTCACAGGCACCAAACCCCTGATTTTAGAGATCGCTTCACACCAAAATGAAAAATCACCACCATCCAACCTAACTTACTGTCAGTGCAGCACCTTCCTTGCATTCTTGTGCTCAGTTATAAGCCCCGAGGCCTCATTTGCGCGTTACAATACACCGAATTTCAAGGGCAAAGAATGAATATATTGATAAAGGAAGATAAGGCTTTGTCTCTATTGCACCTACTTGAGAAAAAGGGGGGTTGGTAGGAGGTCATAGGGAAAAGGAAAAGATTTGTCATTTTGGGGCGCACGTGCCAAAAAGAGGGGCCACTTTTCTCCTCTGTTTTTCCAAGTGGAAATAAACTTAGCAAATGAAAATAAAAGAACCGTATGAACATTTACCACCTTGGGATACCTTGAAAGCATTGGCTGGATTCAAACCCTTGTCCTGTGTGAGCCAGTGCCATCAGAGGTACAAGACTTACCATTGAGCTATAGCTCCTTGGTGTTGTAGTCCCTTGCAGTAGTAACTATAAGCAACATACAGGCCCTGGTGTCATTGCCTGTGGATTTCATTAAACATGAAAAGGATGACCATGATATAGGGACTGTAGGAGAGTAGGATCTGCCTCTTATGGTTACCCCCACTTTTTGCTGATGTATCACTGTTTTTCGACTTTAGTCTGGCTGGGGCCCTGCTATCCAGGACCCCAGCCTAGCTGCTTCCTCTCTAAATGGATTCCATGTACCTTAGGTACACTTCAGATTGGATTATGGGGCACCCTTATAAGTCCCTAGTATATGGTATACTATGTACCCAGGGCATAGGTACCCCAGAGGCCTACCAGGGGCTGAAGCATGTATTGTGCCACCCCTGGAAGGCCCTCCAAAATGACACCACAGGACTGCTACAGCAGCCTGAGTAAGGTGGTGCATGCACCCCTTACAGAGATATAGGTTCACTATATCTCACCTATCACTGCACATAGAAACCTATCAGTCACCCCTATGGCAGGCCTTATCAATCCTGAAGGCAGGGTGCTTGGTTTTATGTGAGAGGGTGCCCCTGCATGAGCAGAGCCCCTCTGCAGCCTTCGGAATCTCCTCTCCGGGGTTGTCTGTGGTGCAGCCTGACCATATACTCTTGAGTGCATTATATCTTAAACGGTAAATACTAACTTTGGGATGGCTGCACGGAAACATGTTGTGTTTGGTGTCAAACACCTTGGAATCATACCCCCACACCAGTAACTGGTGTGGGAGTATGATCCCACCCTTCTAGAGGGAGAGACATGACAGCACCGGTATACCCGGTAGAGACTTTACAGAGCCTGGCATCACAAAATGGATGCTGCAGCCACAGACACGGGTCTGGCCTCCTGCTGCTGACCGAAACTCCGGCAGGGGAGGCCTGGACAATAGGTTTCCTGTCCCAGGGAGGTGTTACCACCTCCCAGACAGGCCTTAGTGGATTAGGGCTGGGTGGTTGCACTCCAAGAGTGCTTTGAAGTCCTGCACTGGGGGCACATTTGGTGTCCTCGTGCATACCCCAGTTCAAACCGGTTGCAGGGGCTGCCAGTCCCTGCTCTGGCACGAAACTGGACAAAGGAAATGGGTGTAGCCACCCCTCTTTCCAAACCCTCCCATAGGTGGGTCCCCAGAGTTAGTCCAACCCCTTTCTTAGGTATAAGTAAGGAACCCCTGGCAACAGGACTTTAGATATCCCTGGACGAAACTCTGAAGCTGAATCCTGGAACTTCGATGCTCTACTCAAGACTAGAGGACTGAAGAAATCTCCCTTGGGGTCAAGGAGTGACTCCCCTGCTTGGCAGGCACCAGCAAAGCATTTTGCCGGTCTGCATCTCCGAAGCTCCCGCCGGACTCTGAAGCATCTGCAACACAGGAAGAGGATTTCCAGACATCTCAGAGGCCGACCCGAGTCCCCAGCAAAGCTGAGACCCGCAGCCTTAGTGAGTAGTGTGGAACCGGAACTCCTGGTCACCATGCACATTTGCTAGTGCATTGACGTCTCGAAGTCCCTTGAAGTCCTGCTTTGGGTTACTTGTAGCCCAGGCCCCGAGCACCATCTGCACTGAAGATTGTGAGCCTACACTCCACGAGTGTTCCGTGGGCCCGCTTCTTGCATTTCCGCTCGAGGCTCCTTCGCGATCCCTGGTCTGTCGACTGGTGGGTCCCGGTGAAGGCAACTCTGATTTTCTTTGGGCTTTCCTGGTTGCTCCAGACGTGGCCTGACTCTCCACTGAGTGGTGAGTCCCTCAAACCTTGCTGGTCTGCCCCGAAGCATCTTTCTCTTTTCTGCGTGGGTTGCTGTTGCCAAGGCTTGTTGTGTTCAATCCGGACACCAACACTGCAGCACTCGACATCCTTTGTGGGACAGCTCGAATATAGCTCCTGGTTGTCATCGACGCCTCTGGGGCCTCGTGGCTGAAGAGTCAAGCTTCACCTCTTTCACCTGAAACACCCGACATCGGTGGGCATTCGCCTATCGTGCCCCTGGTCACTGGCAAGTGACCCAGACTCTGTCCCCTCTGCTTTCAGGTTCTTCTCACCTCCGATCCAGGCTTGGATCTCTTCGGACACTTCGCATCTTCCCGGCAGCAGCACTTCTTTGCAGGCTGCCATTGAAATCGACGACGCGACCCGACACCATTCGACACCTATGCACCCGGCTTCCCTGGGTGAGTTAACTCAAGTACTCCGGTGCTCCCGTGGGTGTTAACCCTAGAACTGTCTAAGTCCAAGAGGGTTTGGTCCTAGTCCATTTCTAAGTGTCCTTAAACTCTAAAACTCTTACCGCGACTTTCCCATAGACTTTAACGGAACTCGCAGCTGTGTTCACACACTGCACACAACCCCCGTGGGTCCCCTGTGTACCTTGGGTGGTTCCTTGGGGTCCCAGCAATTCTACAGGCTCTAGGCCTTGTGTCTACTTAAGTTGTGGTTCTTATACCACTTTCTTAATATATGGTTTGGTACGCCCCTGGGGCTAATCGTATATTGTGCTAATTTACTGTGCTATTTGACTTGTAACTTGTGTACTTTGACCTCTAGCCTCATAAAGAGACTATTGGGTAGTGTTTAGTAATAAATACATATATTTTATATATATACCTGGTGTGGTTCTCCTTTCATTTGGTCATTCACGAGATTACAATTGGTAAAACAAACAGCTTAACACTCCTTCAAGACTTAGCCTGAAGGCTGCTCTCCATAGCTACCACTAGGATAGCTTTCAATAAAGGTTGTCTTTAAACCTAACATCAATAAAGGTCGATTGGACTGGTGCGAGGTGCCCACTAGAACTAGTGGACAGCATATGCCAGGCCATCTTCTCACATTGGTTTGCAGCGGTTGGATTCAAGCTTGCCTTTGTTTTACCTGATAATCTCAAGTGTGTGACTAACTGAAAACCACCAAAGGTACCTCAGGTACATATAAATTCAAGCTTAGAAATACAGTAAGTTCTACTGAACTTAGAGTTGTGTGTCAAGGGCTTAGCACACCCTTTCTACAACTCAAGAGAGTTTAGTAGGCCACACTAGAGTAGGTAGTGCATTCACCACACCTCACTAGTAATGTCTTCAAGGACAGGAACCAGTGGGTCCCTGCCAGAAGCCAATGGACTTCTTCCCTCCAAGTATGATAACCTCCCATTCTTGGAATTGAGAGCATTATGCAGTACTAGGAAGCTGAAGACAGGCAAAAGTGCCACCACCCAACGCCTCATAGAGGTACTTCTGTTGGATGATCTCAGAAGACCCACAGGGTCTGAAGGGGTAGGCAGAGAGGGTGGGGCAGAAGATGAGGAAGGGACCAGGGGTGAAGAAACCCAAGGCCCAACCTCTGAAACTGGCCAGGAAGATGACAATGATCTTGACCTGGAAAATCCAGCTCCTCCTGTAGATGAGGCGGAGGACCAGAATGACCTCCCCTTTGTCCCACCAGGAAGAGTTGTGAGTGTGCCTAGAAGGTCCAGATCTCCTTCTGAGGAATCTAACCATTCTGACACCTCAATAGGGACCTCTGTTTCCTCTCATAGGAGGGAATCCTCTCATGAAAGGAAAGAGAGACTGCTCAAGTATGGAGAAGCTCAGCTTAGGATCAGAAGAGAGCAGTTGGCTATAGACAGGGAGTCCCTAGAGCTTCATAGACAAAGAAGAAAGTTGGGACTAGAGTCCCAAGGTGGCAGCAACTTCCCTAGTGGTAGGGAAAGGTCTTATGACCATAGAAACCTGAGCAAGATTGTCCCTCCCTACCAGAGTGGGGATGACATCCATAAATGGATAACTGCACTGGAAAGGGCCTGTAAAGTTCAGAGGGTCCCCCAGGAGCAGTGGGCAGCAATCGTGTGGCTCTCCTTTGCAGACAAAGGTAGAGACAAGCTCCTCACTGTAAGAGAAGAGGATGCTGATGATTACCGTGTCCTGAAGAGTGCACTGATAGATGGGTTTGGCCTAACCACTGAGCAATACAGGTTAAAGTTCAGAGATACCCAAAAGGCACAGACACAGGACTGGGTGGACTTTGTAGATTGTGCTACTAAGGCTCTGGAAGGCTGGGTACTTGGCAGTAAGGTGTGTGACTTCAAAGGATTGTATAATTTAATCATGAGGGAGCAGATTCTTAATAACTGTCAGAATCAGTTGCTACATCAGTACCTGGTTGACTCTGATCTGACCTCTCCCCAAGAATTGGGAAAGAAGGCAGACAAATGGGTCAGAACCAGGGTGAAGCAGAAGGTACAGAACCAAGGTGGTGACCAGAAGAAGCAAGATTCCAAAAACTCTGACAAGGGTGGGGAGAAGGGTAAAAACCAGAAGTCTTCTCAAGGTCCCCAAAAATCTGCATCTGGTGGGGAATCCCAATCTACTAAAGGAAAAGGCCAAAGGAAACCATGGTGCAAAATCTGTAAGCAGAAAACTCACTGGACCAGTGACTGCAAAAACTCTAATCCAGCCACCATTGCCCCTAAGGCAACTGTTCCCCCTAGTCCAGCTACAAGTGGTGGTGGAAGTACTCAGAATAAGGGTTTAGTAGGGTTGACCCTGGGTACTGAGATGGGCTCTGACCTAGTCAGAGTGCCAACTCAGGCTGTCCTAGTCTGTGATGGGGGCATGGATATGTCCCCCTTTGTGAGTCCCAATAATTTGGGCAAATACAGACAGCAGCCTTTAATTAATGGAAGAGAGGCTTTGGCATTCAGGGACACAGGAGCAAGTGTCACAATGGTGACAAAAGATCTTGTGGATCCTGGGCATATTATACTTGGTGAGATGTACCAAGTGACCAATGCTAGCAATGTCAGAACAGACCATTCTCTGGCAGTTGTTAACTTCTCCTGGGGAGGGGTAACTGGCCTTAAGAAGGTTGTGGTGAGTGCAGACCTACCAGTCGAATGCTTGCTTGGCAATGATCTTGAAACCTCAGCTTGGGCAGAGGTGGAGCTCAGGAAACATGCAGAAATGCTAGGGATCCCTGCACATGTCTTTGCTGTGACCAGGTCACAGGCAAAAATGTCAAAAACTGAACAGGCCCAGGATTCTGGAATAATGGACCAGGTGCCTCCCAAGAGGAGGAGCAGTAGGGTTAAGGCAGTGCCTTCCCCCTTGGCTCAGGAGGAAGATCAGTCTTTTGAGGAAGATGATCTCAGGCCTGAAGAAGGAACTGTCCCAGAGGAGCTTGAACCTGATCAGGTTGAGTTCCTGGGGACAGGGGGCCCTTCCAGGGCAGATCTGAGCCAGGAGCAGCTGAACTGATCTCTCTTGAACCCCTCAGACAGCAAGCTGCTGCTGAGGCTGCTGGGAATGCTAGTGGCACCCATAAGATGTATTGGGATGATGGACTCCTGTACTCAGAGAGTAGAGACCCCAAGCCTGGAACAGCCAGGAGGTTGGTTATAACTCTGAAGTTCAGGTGCTTCCTATTGACACTAGCCCACGATATTCCCTTAGCAGGTCACCTGGGCCAGAACAAGACTTGGGACAGGCTTGTCCCTCACTTTCACTGGCCCCACATGTCTGAGGACACCAAGGAGTTTTGTCGCTCCTGTGTAACCTGCCAAGCCAGTGGGAAGGCAGGTGGCACCACAAAGGCCCCCCTGATACCACTACCTGTGGTGGGGGTTCCCTTTGAGAGGGTGGGGATTGACATAGTTGGTCCCATGGATCCCCAAACAGCATCTGGGCACAGGTTTATCCTGGTGGTGGTGGACCATGCCACCAGGTACCCAGAAGCAATGCCCCTTAGGACCACTACAGCACCTGTTGTGGCAAAGGCCCTCCTGGGAGTTTTCTCAGAGTGGGCTTTCCTAAGGAGGTAGTATCTGACAGAGATACAAACTTTATGTCCAGTTACTTGACTGCAATGTGGAAGGAGTGTGGAGTGACTTATAAATTCACCACACCCTATCACCCACAATGCAATGGTTTAGTTGAGAGATTCAACAAAACCTTGAAGGGCATGAATAAAGGGCTCCCAGAAAAGCTTAGGCGAAGATGGGACATACTCTTGCCCTGCCTTTTATTTGCATACAGGGAGGTGCCTCAAAAGGGGTTGGCTACAGCCCTTTTGAACTTTTGTTTGGCCATCCTGTCAGGGGTCCATTGTGTCTGGTGAAGGAAGGTTGGGAGTTACCTCTCAAACCCCTAAACAGGACATAGTGGACTATGTACTTGGTCTCCGCTCCAGGATGGCTGAGTATATGAAAAAGGCAACCAAAAACCTTGAGGCTAGCCAGGAATTACAGAAAGCCTGGCATGACCAAAGGCTGTGCTGACTGTTTACCAGCCAGGGCAGAAGGTGTGGGTGCTGGAGCCAGTGGCCCCAGCAGCCCTCCAAGACAAGTGGAGTGGCCCCCATACAATTGTTGAACAGAAGGGAGAGGTTACCTATCTGGTAGACCTGGGAACTCCCAGGAGCCCCCATAGGGTGCTCCATGTCAACAGGCTAAAGCCATATGTGGACAGGGCTGACATGGGCTTGCTCATGGCAACTGATGAGGGACAGGAGGAAGAGAGTGACCCACTCCCTGACCTGCTCTCACAGAACCCTGATGATGGGTCAGTAAATGGTGTAGCCTTGGCAGGCAGCCTCACTGCCCAGCAGCAAACTGATTGTAGACAGGTGCTCAATCAGTTCAGACACATGTTTTGTCTGACTCCAAGTCAGACCACCTGGTGCACTCATGAAGTGGACACTGGGGATAGTCTGCCTGTTAAAAGTAAGATTTACAGGCAACCTGACCAGGTCAGGGACTGTATCAGGATAGAAGTCCAGAAAATGTTGGAACTGGGTGTCATTGAGCCTTCAGATAGCCCTTGGGCTAGCCCAGTAGTCCCGCTGCCTAAACCTCACACCAAAGATGGCAAGAGAGAGATGAGGTTTTGTGTGGACTACAGAGGCCTCAATGCAGTCACTAGGACTGATGCCCATCCAATCCCCAGGGCAGTTGAGCTAATAGACACTTTGGCCTCAGCCAAGTATCTAAGCACATTTGACCTGACAGCTGGCTACTGGCAGATCAGACTAACTGATGATGCAAAGCCAAAAACTGCATTTTCTACCCCTGGTGGGCTTTACCAATTTGTGGTGATGCCCTTTGGTTTGAAGAATGCACCTGCCACTTTTCAGAGGTTAGTGAACACAGTCCTTACAGGTCTGGAAGCCTATAGTGCATCATATCTAGATGATAATGCTGTCTTTAGCTCCACCTGGGAGGATCACCTGGTCCACCTCAGAAATGTTTTGGAGGCCCTGCAGAAAGCAGGCCTAACTATCAAGGCCACTAAGTGCCAGATAGGGCAGAGTCAGGTTGTGTACCTGGGCCACCTTGTGGGTGGAGGCCAGGTTCAACCATTGCAGAGCAAAATCCAGACCATCATGGACTGGGTTGCTCCAACTACCCAGACTCAGGTGAGAGCCTTCTTAGGCCTGACTGGGTATTACAGAAGATTTGTCAAGGGGTATGGATCCATAGTGACACCCCTGAATGACTTAACCTCTAAGAAAATGCCCAAAAAGGTTCAGTGGACAGTTAGCTGTCAAAAGGCATTTGATGACCTGAAGCAGGCCATGTGCACTGCTCCCATTCTGCAGAGTCCTGATTACTCTAAAATGTTCATTGTGCAGACAGATGCATCTGAGTTGGGGGTAGGGGCTGTACTATCACAGTTGAATGATGAAGGTCAGGATCAGCCAGTAGCCTTTATTAGCAGAAAGCTGACCCCCAGAGAGAAACGTTGGTCAGCCATTGAGAGGGAGGCCTTTGCTGTGGTTTGGGCTCTGAAGAAGTTGAGGCCATACTTGTTTGGCACTCACTTCATTGTTCAGACAGACCATAAGCCCCTCTTATGGCTAAAACAGATGAAGGGTGAAAACCCCAAACTTTTGAGGTGGTCCATTTCCTACAGGGGATGGACTATACAGTGGAACATAGACCTGGGAGTAACCATGCCAATGCAGATGGACTCTCCAGATATTTCCACTTAGAACATGAAGACTCAACTGGTCAAGGTTAGTTTAATGTCCCTGCGTTTGGGGGGGGGGGGGTTGTGTAGGAGAGTAGGATCTGCCTCTTATGTTTACCCCCACTTTTTGCTGATGTATCACTGTTTTACGACTTTAGTCTGGCTGGGGCCCTGCTATCCAGGACCCCAGCCTAGCTGCTTCCTCTCTAAATGGATTCCATGTACCTTAGGTACACTTCAGATTGGATTCTGGGGTACCCTTATAAGTCCCTAGTATATGGTATACTATGTACCCAGGGCATAGGTACCCCAGAGGCCTACCAGGGGCTGAAGCATGTATTGTGCCACCCCTGGAAGGCCCTCCAAAAAAGACACCACAGGACTGCTACAGCAGCCTGAGTAAGGTGGTGCATGCACCCCTTACAGAGATATAGGTTCACTATATCTCACCTATCACTGCACATAGAAACCTATCAGTCACCCCTATGGCAGGCCTTATCAATCCTGAAGGCAGGGTGCTTGGTTTTATGTGAGAGGGTGCCCCTGCATGAGCAGAGCCCCTCTGCAGCCTTCGGAATCTCCTCTCCGGGGTTGTCTGTGGTACAGCCTAACCATATACTCTTGAGTGCATTATATCTTAAACGGTAAATGCTAACTTTGGGATGGCTGCACGGAAACATGTCGTGTTTGGTGTCAAACACCTTGGAATCATACCCCCATACCAGTAACTGGTGTGGGAGTATGATCCCACCCTTCTAGAGGGAGAGACATGACAGCACCGGTATACCCGGTAGAGACTTTACAGAGCCTGGCATCACAAAATGGATGCTGCAGCCAGAGACACGGGTCTGGCCTCCTGCTGCTGACCAAAACTCCGGCAGGGGAGGCCTGGACAATAGGTTTCCTGTCCCAGGGAGGTGTTACCACCTCCCAGACAGGCCTTAGTGGATTAGGGCTGGGTGGGTGCACTCCAAGAGTGCTTTGAAGTCCTGCACTGGGGGCACATTTGGTGTCCTCGTGCATACCCCAGTTCAAACCGGTTGCAGGGGCTGCCAGCCCCTGCTCTGGCGCGAAACTGGACAAAAGAAATGGGTGTAGCCACCCCTCTTTCCAAACCCTCCCATAGGTGTGTCCCCAGAGTTAGTCCAACCCCTACTTAGGTATAAGTAAGGAACCCCTGGCAACAGGACTTTAGATATCCCTGGACGAAACTCTGAAGCTGAATCCTGGAACTTCTACGCTCTACTCAAGACTAGAGGACTGAAGAAATCTCCCTTGGGGTCAAGGAGTGACTCCCCTGCTTGGCAGGCACCAACGAAGCATTTTGCCAGTCTGCATCTCCGAAGCTCCCACTGGACTCCGAAGCATCTGCAACACAGGAAGAGGATTTCCAGACATCTCAGAGGCCGACCCGAGTCCCCAGCAAAGCTGAGACCTGCAGCCCTCGTGAGTAGCGTGGAACCGGAACTCCTGGTCACCGTGCACATTTGCTAGTGCATTGACTTCTCAAAATCCCTTGAAGTCCTGCTTTGGGTTACTTGTAGCCCAGTCCCCGAGCACCATCTGCACCGAAGATTGTGAGCCTATGAGTGTTCCGTGGGCCTGCTTCTTGCATTTCCGCTTGAGGCTCCTTCGCGATCCCTGGTCTGTCGACTGGTGGGTCCCGGTGAAGGCAACTCTGATTTTCTTTGGGCTTTCCTGGTTGCTCCAGATGTGCCCTGACTCCCCACTGAGTGGTGAGTCCCTCAGACCTTGCTGGTCTGCCCCGAAGCATCTTTCTCTTTTCTGCGTGGGTTGCTGTTGCCAAGGCTTGTTGTGTTCAATCCGGACACCAACGCTGCAGCACTCGACATCCTTTGTGGGACAGCTCGAATCCAGCTCCTGGTTGTCATCGACGCCTCCGGGGCCTCGTGGCTGAAGAGTCAAGCTTCACCTCTTTCACCTGAAACACCCGACATCGGTGGGCATTCGCCTATCGTGCCCCTGGTCACTGGCAAGTGACCCAGACTCTGTCCCCTCTGCTTTCAGGTTCTTCTCACCTCTGATCCAGGCTTGGATCTCTTCGGACACTTCGCATCTTCCCGGCAGCAGCACTTCTTTGCAGGCTGCCATTGAAATCGACGACGCGACCCGACACCATTCGACACCTATGCACCCGGCTTCCCTGGGTGAGGTAACTCGAGTACTACGGTGCTCCTGTGGGTGTTAACCCTAGAACTGTCTAAGTCCAAGAGGGTTTGGTCCTAGTCCATTTCTAAGTGTCCTTAAACTCTAAAACTCTTACCGCGACTTTCCCATAGACTTTAACGGAGCTCGCGGCTGTGTTCACACACTGCACACAGCCCCCGTGGGTCCCCTGTGTCACTACCTTGGGTGGTTCCTTGGGGTCCCAGCAATTCTACAGGCTCTAGGCCTTGTGTCTACTTAAGTCGTGGTTCTTATACCACTTTCTTAATATATGGTTTGGTACGCCCCTGGGGCTAATCGTATATTGTGCTAATTTACTGTGCTATTTGACTTGTAACTTGTGTACTTTGACCTCTAGCCTCATAAAGAGACTATTGGGTAGTGTTTAGTAATAAATACATATATTTTATATATATACCTGGTGTGGTTCTCCTTTCATTTGGTCATTCACGAGATTACAATTGGTAAAACAAACAGCTTAACACTCCTTCAAGACTTAGCCTGAAGGCTGCTCTCCATAGCTACCACTAGGATAGCTTTCAATAAAGGTTGTCTTTAAACCTAACATCAATAAAGGTCGTTTGGACTGGTGCAAGGTGCCCACTAGAACTAGTGGACAGCATATGCCAGGCCAACTTCTCACAGGGACGATTTGATAAGATACTAAAAGGGAAGCCAGTGTGGTCCAGTGGGTAAGTTCCTGACTTCTGCCCAGACAACCAGGGTTCAAGTCCTGGCATCAGCACCAGGTGATGGATGATGGCACAGCAGAGGTAAGTTGGAGGTGGGCCTGCCAGGTAAGAAAAATGTGTGTGTGTGTGTGTGTGTGTGCAGCAGGCCTCCCAGGTAAGAAAAATGTGTGTGTGTGTGCACACCGTGTAAGAGTGGAGTCATGCCTGGTGAATTGTCATTGCAGAGTAGTTGGTAAGTAGCATCGGTCTGGTGAGAGCAAGGGGTGGGATCAGTGACATGGCCCAGCCCAGCCCCGCGTTCTACTGTGATGCTCCAACCCTTCACCTGCTGCAGTAGGCATGATTCAGACCTGCTGAAGCAAAGGCCTGACTCTGCCCTTTTCTGCCTCTTGAAGAAAACAACCTTTCTTGCTTCTCATTGCACCTAATAAAGGGAGTTTCACTTGCCTCAAACTTTACCCATCATTTTATTAGCCATAGCTCATACTTCAGCTTTATTCATAGCCAACCTCACAGGCACCAAACCCCTGATTTTAGAGATAGCTTCACACCAAAATGAAAAATCACCACCATCCAACCTAACTTACTGTCAGTGCAGCACCTTCCTTGCATTCTTGTGCTCAGTTATAAGCCCCGAGGCCTCATTTACGCGCTACAATACAGCGAATTTCAAGGGCAATGAATGAATACATTGATAAAGGAAGATAAGGCTGTGTCTCTATTGCACCTACTTGAGAAAAAGGGGGGTTGGTAGGAGGTCATGAGGGAAAAGATTTGTCATTTTGGGGCGCACGTGCCAAAAAGAGGGGCCACTTTTCTCCTCTGTTTTTCCAAGTGGAAATAAACTTAGCAAATGAAAATAAAAGCACCGTATGAACATTTACCACCTTGGGATACCTTGAACGCATTGGCAGGATTCGAACCCTTGTTCTGTGTGAGCCGGTGCCATCAGAGGTACAAGACTTACCATTGAGCTATAGCTCCTTGGTATTGTAGACCCTTGCAGTAGTAACTATAAGCAACATACAGGCCCTGGTGTCATTGCCTGTGGATTTCATTACACATGAAAAGGATGACCATGATATAGGGACGATTTGATAAAATACTAAAAGGGAAGCCAGTGTGGTCCAGTGGGTAAGTTCCTGACTTCCAGACAACCCGGGATCGGCACCAGGTGATGGATGATGGCGCAGCAGAGGTAAGTTGGAGGTTGGCCTGCCAGGTAAGAAAAATGTGTGTGTGCGCGTGGTGGGCCTGCCAGGTAAGAAAAGTGTGTGTGTGTGTGTGTGTGTGCACTGTGTAAGAGTGGAGCCATGCCTGGCGAATGGTG
This sequence comes from Calotriton arnoldi, assembly GCA_963921515.1. NCBI lineage: Eukaryota > Metazoa > Chordata > Amphibia > Caudata > Salamandridae > Calotriton > Calotriton arnoldi. The sequence continues at coordinate 1,568,140 of CAWUFW010003340.1, forward strand.
ATTGCAGAGTAGTTGGTAAGTAGTATCAGTCTGGTGAGAGCAAGGGGCAGGATCAGTGACAGGTGAAAGAAGGGGAACAGGTGTTAAGTGAGTTGGAGTGTAGGGTGGGTGGACTCAGGGGATAGGTGTAGGGGCAGTGCAAGGGTAGGTGGGTGGGATAGCAGGGATGAAGAAGGGGGGGTCATAGAGGGAGGTGGAGCCTGGGACAGAGAAGAGATGTCAGAGTGGGGCCAGGTGTGGTCACTCATGCAGTGGTTCACTAGCCCACATTAGGGGTGATTAATTACGCTGGGGAACCATAATTTTTTTTACTGCATCCCCACTACACTATCTGATTTGGGGGGTGGCAGTCGAATTTGGGGGAGCAGTACTAAAAGGGGTTTGGGGTGCATTATGAATGGTAATGGGGACACAGAATGACATGCCTTCTGGGTAATTTTGGGGTACCTTCCAAACATACCCCCTACTCCAGAAATACAGGCCAGCCATTCCTCATTCCTCATTCACTCAGTCCTCCAGTCCATATGCCCTGCAAGACCAACATGAACAAGATGTATGTCAGCAAGCAGAAGAAAAGCCTCAGTGTGCTCTTATGTTCATACTGCTGCCCTCTAGTAACACTACACGGCAATTGCAGCATAATAATTGGACTGAGAAGAGGGCTGTCCTATGCAAATAATGTCCTCCCTTGCTTACTTTCTTCTGAGATGGTGGACGGCTTGCGCTGTGATACATCCTACAACATATGCTCTTCAGCCGATTTCAAAAGCAGCCTATCTTAGGCTAACAATTTTGCCACTTGAAGGTTGCACATGGGGACATCACCCTCATTTAGCAGGGCCCCAAATTGCCTGCAGTCATCCTTTATACAGAACAAGGGCATTTGAGGGTGTCCTTCAAAGGATGGAAGGGGTGTTTAAAGCCCCAGCCAAGCCCCAGCCAAGCCCCAGCCAAGCCCCGCCCCATGTTCTACTGTGATGCTCCATCCCTTCACCTGCTGCAGTAGGCATGATTCAGACCTGCTGAAGCAAAGGCCTGACTCTGCCCTTTTCTGCCTTTTGAAGAAAACAACCTTTCTAGCTTCTCATTGCACCTAATAAAAGGAGTTTCACTTGCCTCAAACTTTACCCATCATTTTATTAGCCATAGCTCATACTTCAGCTTTATTCATAGCCAACTTCACAGGCACCAAACCCCTGATTTTAGAGATCGCTTCACACCAAAATGAAAAATCACCACCATCCAACCTAACTTACTGTCAGTGCAGCACCTTCCTTGCATTCTTGTGCTCAGTTATAAGCCCCGAGGCCTCATTTGCGCGCTACAATACACCGAATTTCAAGGGCAAAGAATGAATACATTGATAAAGGAAGATAAGGCTTTGTCTCTATTGCACGTACTTGAGAAAAAGGGGGGTTGGTAGGAGGTCATGAGGGAAAAGATTTGTCATTTTGGGGCGCACGTGCCAAAAAGAGGGGCCACTTTTCTCCTCTGTTTTTCCAAGTGGAAATAAACTTAGCAAATGAAAATAAAAGCACCATCTGAACATTTACCACCTTGGGATGCCTTGAAAACATTGGCAGGATTCGAACCCTAGTCCTGTGTGAGCCTGTGCCATCAGAGGAACAAGACGTACCATTGAGCTATAGCTCCTTGGTGTTCTAGACCCTTGCAGTAGTAACTATAAGCAACATACAGGCCCTGGTGTCATTGCCTGTGGATTTCATTACACATGAAAAGGATGACCATGATATAGGGATGATTTGATAAGATACTAAAAGGGAAGCCAGTGGGGTCCAGTGGGTAAGTTCCTGACTTCCACCCAAACAGCCAGGGTTCAAGTCCTGGGATTGGTACCAGGTGATGGAGGATGACGCAGCAGAGGTAAGTTGGAGGTGGGCCTGCCAGGTAAGAAAAATGAGTGTGTGTGCGGCAGGCCTGCCAAGTAAGAAAAGTGTGTGTGTGTGCGCATGCCGTGTAAGAGTTGAGTCATGCCTGGCGAATGGTGATTGCAGAGTAGTTGATAAGTAGCATCGGTCTGGTGAGAGCAAGAGGCGGGATCAATGACAGGTGAAAGAAGGAGGAACAGGTGTTTAGTGAGTTGGAGTGTAGGGTGGGTGGACTCAGGGGATAGGTGTAGGGGCAGTGCAAGGGTAGGTGGGTGGGATACCAGGGATGAAGAAGGGGGGGTCATAGAGGGAGGTGGAGCCTGGGACAGAGAAGAGATGTCAGAGCAGAGTAGGGTCAGTTGTGGTCACTCATGCAGTGGTTCACTAGCCCACATTAGGGGTGATTAATTTAGCTGGGAAACCGTATTTTTTTTTACTGCATCCCCATTACACTATCTGATTTGGGGGGTGGCAGTTGAATTTGGGGGAGCAGTATTAAAACGGGTTTGGGGGTGCATTATGAAGGGTAATGGGGACACAGAATGACATGCCTTCTGGGTAATTTTGGGGTACCTTCCAAACATACCCCCTACTCCAGAAATACAGGCCAGCCATTCCTCATTCACTCAGTCATCTCAGTCCTCCACTCCATATGCCCTGCAAGACCAACATGAACAAGAGGTATGTCAGCAAGCAGAAGAAAAGCCTCAGTGTGCTCTTATGTTCATACTGCTGCCCTCTAGTAACACTACAAGGCAATTGCAGCATAATAATTGGACTGAGAAGAGGGCTGTCCTATGCAAATAATGTCCTCCCATGCTTACTTTCTTCTGAGACGGTGGACGGCTTGCGCTGTGATACATCCTACAACATATGCTCTTCAGCCAATTTCAAAAGCAGCCTATCTTAGGCTAACAATTTTGCCACTTGAAGGTTGCACACCCTCATTTAGCAGGGCCCCAAATTGCCTGCAGTCATCCTTTATACAGAACAAGGGCGGTCAAGGGTGTCCTTCAAAGGATGGAAGGGGTGTTTAAAGCCCCAGCCCAGCCCAGCCCAGCCCAGCCCAGCCCAGCCCAGCCCAGCCCAGCCCAGCCCAGCCCAGCCCAGCCCAGCCCAGCCCAGCCCAGCCCAGCCCAGCCCCATGTTCTACTGTGATGCTCCATCCCTTCACCTGCTGCAGTAGGCATGATGCAGACCTGCTGAAGCAAAGGCCTGACTCTCCCCTTTTCTGCCTCTTGAAGAAAACAACCTTTCTAGCTTCTCATTGCACCTAATAAAGGGAGTTTCACTTGCCTCAAACTTTACCCATCATTTTATTAGCCATAGCTCATACTTCAGCTTTATTCATAGCCAACCTCACAGGCACCAAACCCCTGATTTTAGAGATCGCTTCACACCAAAATGAAAAATCACCACCATCCAACCTAACTTACTGTCAGTGCAGCACCTTCCTTGCATTGTTGTGCTCAGTTATAAGCCCCGAGGCCTCATTTGGGTGCTACAATACACCGAATTTCAAGGGCAAAGAATGAATACATTGATAAAGGAAGATAAGGCTTTGTCTCTATTGCACCTACTTGAGAAAAAGGGGGGTTGGTAGGAGGTCATGAGGGAAAAGATTTGTCATTTTGGGGTGCACGTGCCAATAAGAGGGGCCACTTTTCTCCTCTGTTTTTCCAAGTGGAAATAAACTTAGCAAATGAAAATAAAAGCACCGTATGAAAATTTACCACCTTGGGATGCCTTTAAAGCATTGGCAGGATTTGAACACTTCTCCTGTGTGAGCCTGTGCCATCAGAGGTACAAGACTTACCATTGAGCTATAGCTCCTTGGTTGTCGTAAGGATTCTGCACATATACAGAGCTATGCACAGGATAATAGGACCTCGGAGTATAGTGGTGAGCCAACCATAAACCTTAGTACCTACAACCCTAATCCAGCTAGCATTAGCGTCTCATTAGCAGCACAGCTACCAATGATTAGACAACCCAAAACACGGTATCTCTCTCTCAGGACTCGCAGGAGCAAGGACACCCTTTCGTTACTCACTCATACCTGTCCACAACTTGCGTAATAAGAGACACTGTATAGTTTAAAATGTTTATTTCAACTATCGTGCTCTAAGATACAGCACACGTGTAAGTACTATCAGCATAATGCATAAGAATAATATAATCATTATAGTTACAATTCCATAGAATACAAACGGGGGTAGCATTGTATAAAGACAGTGGATATAGGGCTAAATGACCTGTCCACCCTCCCCGTGCTAATAACTAGTTTATTATAAAAACAGAAGACCTCTGGGCATTGTCAGGCAGACCCCCCATACCTCAATATCGAGATGCTAGGTTTACATCATCAGACAAGCACAGCTCTTCTCTCTGGAAAGGTTTTTCTCCAAGTGCCCCTGACACTGAAATCACAATATTAAAAGCACACGAATTTCCCTGGTGCAGCTGCAATCAGTGTTATGTCTAAGCTCGAGGGGCTGACCAGATCAGCAAGAACAAGTGACATCGCCTTCCGACCTTGTACATGATGTGCAGACATGACCCAGAGTTATCAGGAAGAAGGATAAAAAGGCACGCAGTTCGAAAATAGCAAAGTCTAGAAAACAAGGGCACAAAGTAACGTGCGCAAAGAGGCAGCATGGCAGCCAGTCCTAAGCTAACTTAGCAAAGCAGTCTATGAGTCCACAAACCACACGACACCCTCCCCTGGTCAGTCCAGTGGCAGAGACATAGGACGAAGATAGAGTTCAAATAGATGGAGCAGAACGGCAAGGTTCGAAGCGGAATAGGCCCCAATGAAGGACATAAACCGGGATTAAAAAAAACAATAAAAACAAATCCAGCGGGGCAGAACGTGGAACGTGGAGACCCCTCAATCAAAAAGAGTGTAAGTGCAGAAAAACGCCACACCCTCCAAGAGGGCATCGTTGGAATCGCCAGCAAAAAGAGATGCCATCCAGTTCAATAAATCAAAACTGCATTCATGTTCCTCACAAGAGGTAGTAGCGAACAGCATTGCGGGACAACTTGCGTGATACTCAATATAACTTCGTTGTAGGAGACTCTGAGCAGCCGCCCAGATATCCCATTGTGCTAAAATTCCAAGTGCAGCCGCACGCACCATGTAGCCAGGTCCGAAACAGTCTCGTTCATGGGCCTCTAAGGGACCCACCAACTGGACAAAATCCGGGCGAGACAGAGACGTATTGGAGAGGCAATAATCCAAGGACCATGAGAAAGGACATTGGATGCAAGACATCACAGGTTGCACGCAAGTGAAATACGCAAAGCGAAAAGAAAGTTTGTAAGATACACCAAGTGTCGCCAATGGCAGGACGCCAAAGCCGGCGAGGAGACGTTCACGGAGCACCCGAAGGCGTCTGCGGTCGAGGTGGGCTCCATGAGGTGCAGCCATTGCATAGTAAACAAATCAAAAGTAGTATTCCAGCAGCTAACGCTAGGATCAACGGAAAGCCGCCAAAGACACTGGAAAAAATAGAATGAATAAAAGCCGGTATTACACCAAATATAGTTTGAAAGGAGGTAACAAGGCCAGAGCCCACAACTTTAAAAAAGTGCACAAGACCTTCAGTGCGAGATGCATTGAAAACGCGGTGAATTAGTTCACCGAAATGTTGTGGGAGGTTTGTGTTTAACAGGGCCTGTATTTCACTGTGAGTACTCGCCACCTGGAGAACAAATGTCTCCCGGGCGGATGTGAGCATAACCTCCTGATTCAATAATAGTGCCTTTATTCTGCTCAATTTATTGAAATCTGCCTTCAAAGTTGGAATGGAAGGCCAAATTGAACTATCTACAATGCCATGCGGGGGAGGAAACAGCACATTTTTGCAGCAAACAACTCTGTGGGAAACTGTTACAATATAGGATATACCGGCAAGCATGCCACAACAGTCCTGATTATTTAGAAGGAGATAGCTGCCATCAGCAAGCACAGTGAAAGTAGGAGAGATAGAAGGAGCAGGAATTCCCTTCAGAACACAAGCAAGATTCGGAGCTGAAACATTACAAGCTCCGTGCAACGTAATGTGTTTACAAACAAGGGAATGACCCACAGTAGAATCGCATGACTCCCCCGTGAGAAAAACTTCCTTCCCGTCCCTAAGACATCTATACATGAAAGGTAGGGACCACAGTTCATGCAGGAAAGCACTTCCCAAAGGCTGAAAACGACCGACAGGAAAATGTTTCATGCAGGAACTAAACTCAAATAGAGAAAAAGGCAAAGCTATAACCCCGTGTACTAGCCACGCAGCAGAATCCAATTCTGCTACTGAGAATGGTAATGGCTCTATCCTCTCAATATGTAAAAGAGTGTAAGCTGCATCTTTCATGGACATAACTGCTGTTTTTCAGTTAAATTAAAAGGTAAGAATAAGGCAGAGGTGTTTAAAAATGCCAAGGAACTTTCCCCATTTTAAGGGTTTGCATAGTCCATGCAAACTGCATTACTGAACGCAATTGATTTTGACCATGATATAACACAGAAACATCATCTTGTACAATATCAACGACAGAGGAAACAATATTCTCTAACGTGTAAATGCGAGAAGACAGGGTATTAACACTATTATCAACAACAGCAAGCACCTATTCTAAATTTGCTTGATCTATTTCCCGAAGACGGGAAGCAGCTTCAATTTGCGAAAGCTTCCAGAGTTCATTGTAAGTCTCATATATGAACCTCTTCGGTCGAGGACCACGAGGCCCTAGAATAAAGTCGGACAGATAAATGTTGCCTGATAGGAGGGATAAATGTTGTTTAACAGAATCTAAGGAAGAGTGCTGCAACCACTGTTTACACAATTTACCAACAGAATATGTTGTAACAGTACGAGAGTCAGAAAACCTGGGGTCTGGCCTATCCTGTTTATAACCAGGATCCGTGTCATGAAAACGCAGTTGGCAGGCATTCGACGCTATGGGCCAAGCCAACCAGGGTGACTGAACAACCGTAGACATGTTGAATGAATTGTTCTGGAACAAAGCTTGTAATATTTCAATGGAAATATTTAAAAGCAAGCTTTCATTGGGAGTGGAAGACAATACAGGAATAGAGGGTGCATTTAATTGTTTGGAAGTAGCCAAACCCCAACACGTTGTTTGATAGATGGTGTGATTCAAAAATAGAATCTGGGCTGGGATGAGGCAAGCACGGTGCAGGGCTTCTGTGCCTTGTACCTGCCATGCTTTGGAGCCCCAGATACATTTTAAGTCAATAGTATCCCGCCAATGTGCATAACCACCCACAGCTAAGGCATTCAAAAAGGAACCCGAATAAAGCCATTTGGTATTGGTCAACATTATTTTCTGAGTAGATGAAGTGTATAATTTAAAATAATAGGACCCAGGGTTTGATCTATCAAAATCTGTAAAATAAGTAAACTTACTTTGAAGAGTCTGGGAGCTACCTGGTAAAGGGGTCGGACAATGTTCCCATTGTGTGTAATTAAAAGGACCCCAAAGGGTACTGGGTTTATGGAGAAAATGGTTGCCCCAATGCTGGTAACAATATAAGTCGGCATAATTTGCAGAATTTAAATACAAATCCTCAGCATTAAAAGCAGCATAATATTTCAGATCAGAAAACAACGATTCAACAGCATGTACATCCCAATCGTCAGAATGAATATTACTTTTCACTACATTACCCATTGAAACACGGAGGACATTTGGTACATTAATAATCTCAGTTGGGCCATGAATTTGGAAATTTACTGCATCCCATACGATGCCATCAGCAACTGAAAACGCTGTAATGTTCACAAATGTGTATTCACGCTTCATGATGTGAGAGGAAGAATGTGGAGCCAAAGTTCCAGCGACACAGTTCACAGCAGAGCGTTCCGGTAAATAGTGACCATTGATGAGTAAGAAAAATACTGTGACAAAGCCAATGGACATGAACAGAAAAATCAGGAACAGTACCAACCAGATGTATGTCCATGGGGGAACTAAAAATTGTCTCTGAACCAGGATACAAAAATACTGAATCTGGACGGGATAAGTACTGAAGGGGAATCCGAGTCAAAAGAACAACGTGTTGGGCTCAATGGCGTTGTTGGTAGATGAGCCACGGACTCGGTGGCGGGATCGTTATACTCGGTCTCCTCGTTGCAGGGGGAATCCGGGTAGTCGAGCAAATGTTCAGGCAAATCAACCATCTCAATGGCAACATCAGTGACCGTTCGGGCTGGAAAACCACAAACATTTGTCCTTGAAATGACTGGACAAGAGACCGCTGGTGTTACACTATTCAGGATCGGCCAGATGTTGTAGCTTGACATTTTCCACTGAGATGTATCTGTTTTCCTTGCGACCAGGAAGCGGTGGTAAGATTACTGTACGAGTTCCCTTCAGACCTAGGACTGGAACTGGTGCACGATAAGAGGGGCCAAATTCTTTTTTGTTCTCCACCTTTTCTCGGACCAGGTCTCCAACTTTCGGAAGCCAGCCGGCAACCGGAATCTGCAACGCAGCGTCTGTGACTGAAGGTAAATGTTTAATTGCAAGTTTGTCTCGGGCTTCTTGTAAGTCCTGTAACATAGTAGAATGATTATCTACGTCAAAGATTGCGGATTGCGCCGCCATGTCTAGACCATCAAGGTTAGGCACAAACATTCTTATGCCAAAGAGCATTTCGTATGGGGTCCGCCCACCCAGAGGTCTTCTAGGGAGATTATTAAGTGAACGTTGTACGGTATACAAGTGGGCCAGCCAGTTCCTGCCAGTACCTGTCAAGGATTGCTTTAAGTCACGGTTCATTCGTTCAACGACCGAATTGCCCTCAGGCCGATACGGAGACGAAAATTTCACCTGCACCCCCAGTGAACCCATTGCGTCCTTGTAAGCCTTAGAGGCGAACGCTGGACCTTGGTCAGAATGGAAGGTGCCACATGCGAAAATTCCCACAAAGACACGCAAATCCCTGATGACATTTCGAGCATCAGCACTCCGTTGTGGCCAGACCCATATGAAACGTGTGCACGAGTCTACTGCAACTAAGATGTATTTATATGCAGTGTCAGACGAAAATGGACCGCAGTGATCCAGGTAAACACACCCAAAAGGTCTGTTTGAAATGCAGAGCGGTGTTTGCGGTGGTCGGGTAACCGTGGAAGGCTTAATTTGTTGACAAATGTCACAAGAAAGCACATAAGTACGGGTTTGTTTATATAAACCCCGCCACCAGTAACGCTGCTGCAAGATGGAACCCGTCGCAGACACACCAGCATGAGCCGAAGCCATACCTTCGTGTGCGGCAGTTATCAAGGAAAGTCTGCGGTCCGCGTTGGGAATCAGCCGATCCCCAACACCCGGAATACTTACATAAGGAGTCTGATCGGGATTTAAGAGATAAGAGTATTTGGAAGGGAAACCCCTTGGGTAATTAGCACCTTCCTTTGTTGCAACAATTGCTGCCAAAATATCTTTATCTATTTTAGTGATGGATCTTGTATCTGCTGCTACTGTGCACGTTGCTACTGCTGATTTGGCAGCTTCATCTGCCAAACCGTTACCGACAGCGTGTGCGCCCACACGCTGGTGGCCAAGTGTGTGAACCACCTGTGTGAGAGGCAGATTTTGTTTTAAATCTGCCACTCTAACCCAAAGCATTTTATGCTTTATTGTGCTGCCTTTTGCGTCTCTGTAGTCATTTTGTGACCAAAAGAAGAGATTGTCATTGTAAGACTGAACACAGTAGTAGGAATCGCATACAATAAGAGTGGTCACATCCGGATTAGCGAACTCAAGTGCTAGCACCAATGCGCGCAGTTCGGCCAATTGTGCAGTACTGTCTCCCAGTGCTTGAGTATGCACCACAGTTGATCTAAATCGTCCGTTCACAAAAGAACCTGCAACAATAGCACATGCGGCTGAATAAGCATGCCTGGAACCCGTGGCCGGTTGTGCCGAGCCATCGGTATAGATAATACATTCGTATTCCTCAAGCGGTAGCAATGACAGAGGAGGAGGATGAACGAATTCATACTGCAAAAACTCCTGAGTCTGTAGAGAAGAATCAAAGATAAAAGTGACATCCGGAGATGTCAAAGATGTTGCCCATTGTATCCAACGGGGGTGCAAAGCTTTAGAGTTCGGAACACTTGCTTTCGTCACTGCCTCTAGGGCAGGATAGGGTGTTACCACCAAAATACGCTTTCCCTGTGCCAGCGCGCGTTCCTTCAGAATCACCATTTGCACTGCAGTTAAAACTTTCTCCACAGATGAAAAACGCATTTCTGCGGAAGTGTAAAGATGTGACTTGTATGCGATGGGTACTGTGTCACCTTCGTTAAAGGTTAAGTACGTGAAACCCACTGCCCCTGGAATGATTCTAATCACCAGGTTGGTGTGGTTGTCACGAGTCAACAAGTATTTAGACTCAAGTAAGTCTGTCTGCAAAGACTGCAGAATGGAGTAATGCTCCGGAAGCCAGCATGACTTCGAAAAGTTAGGTTGTATCAAGGAATACAGTGGCTTGATACGCTGGGCATATTCGGGAATGTAAGTACGCCCGAAGTTCAGAAAACCCAGCAAAGACTGAAGTTTCTTCAGAGTAGTAGGAGGGCACAGGAGTGCACATTTCTCCAAGAAATGGGGTGCTAAGCCCTTACCTTCATTGTTGAGCTCATAGCCCAAAAACAAAACGGTAAATTCAGCAATGTGAGATTTGGCAAGGTTAAACTTGTAGCCTAGAACCGCAAATTCTAGAATAATGCGGTCCACTCGAGAAAGATGCTGGAACAATTCGTCGTCTGTCAGATAAATATAATCGACTTACGAACATGCATCCGGGTCTATCCCGTCTAACAAAGAGACAACACGGGCAGCGAATACACCTGGACTGTTTTTGTAGCCCATAGGGAGACGCCGGAATTTGAATAATTTACCACCGGAGGTAAAAGCGCTCCATTGGCTACTCTCCGGGGCTAAGTTGTGCGTGTAGAATCCATTGGATAGATCAAGTGTCATTTTATATTTTTTACGAACAAGACTGTCTACTAGCGCAGAACTATGTGTGTTTTGTACCGCAAAGGTCCGACAATGAGAGTTCAAATGCCGGTAGTCCAAAACTAAGCGGTACGATCCATCAGGTTTAGAAACCGCGAAAAGGGGATTATTCATTGGTGACTCGCATGTTTCAATAACTCCCTGATATTCCAACTGAGTCAGAATTTCGGAAACGGGACCTTTGGCTTCCCGTTTGATGGGATATTGGGGTTGTGGCTGCGACCGTAAAGGTATTTCATGGGAGGGTGAATCCTCATCCCAACCCACGTGATTACGGTATAACGCCGGAGCCAAGGCTACAGCCCATTCCACTGCAAGTGCCTCCGCTTTGTCCTTGGGGACATGGCGAGAAAAGCTGGGAAGGTTTACCTCCTCCCCTTTATGAGCAGCAAGTACGAATGGGGGCGGCCAATCCGCCTCCGCTAACAAAATGTCATATGAAGAGGTTAGATTTTCCCAAAAAATCCCTTTAATTACACGCTGTATGTCACCCTCAATTTGGATGACAATATTATATAGTCTGTCAGGGGGTGCCACTCGAGTGTCAGCTGTCTCGAAAGTAATGAATGTTTCAGTTGCTGTCGCCTCCACATGAGGACGGAGTGCCTCTCGCACGATGGTAACTTCCGCGGCGCTGTCTAGGAGCGTCACTGCCCACGTCCAATTCAGGAGTCTCGTTCTCACCGTCTGTGGCATACTTCGCTGTTACAGCAGCAACTTTTTTCTTCTGAAACTGTGGGCGAGAACGTTGAAATTCTTCTGGTGTCCCTCTGACTTGTTGCCGAGGTTGGTCTCGTCCTGGCGGGGCCTCACGACCCCTACCTCTATCCGGGCGATCTCCTCCACCAGTCTGTAACGACGTTGGTGCCTGTAAAGAATGAGGAGAGCGCGAGTCAGGAACATGGAATCTCTCGGGAGATTTTATTCTCGCTCCATCGCGCAAATCATATGTGCGTTCAGAAGATTCCGAAACCGGGGATGCACTTCGTGATCCTGGCTTCTTCTGTTACTTACCCTGTTTTTTCAATCGCCAGTTCTTTTTAGTAAAGAACGGTTTCTCATCTTTTTCAGATTGAGTTTTTGGTGGTGGTTGCGTAGGAGCTTGTGTTTTAGCAAAAGGTTTAACTCCCAGGCTATTGCGGTCTATAGTTTTATAAGCTTGTGCAATAATTTTCGGTAATTCGTGTGGCTTATCTGGTTCTGGGACCAAAGCCAAAGCATTAGCTACTTGAAAGTTAACTGCATCACCCTTGACATTACCAAGAATTAGTTCAGCCACTACATCGAACACTCCCACCAGTCTCATCCCTAATTCCACGGCCGCTTCAGGGCCATGTTCATCCTGTACTCGTTTGATTACAGAGGGAAGAACTGTCATGGAAGGAGTGCCGAAACACTTCGCATATACTGCTGCGAATACCCTACCCCAGTTGTTACAATCTGTCAACTCGGGAATTAAATCTTTTGGCAAACTAATCGTCAATATCCTGTGTTTATCCACAGGAGAAGTATTCGGAAAAACAGCCTCCAGCTGGTCAAATTTCTCTGCAAGCCAATAAGGTAAATCGTCCTTATTTTATGGCGCTTGCTCATCACCGAATTAACCATGACGGGACTTATGGTTACGCCGCCAGGCCCAGCTGGATGTGCCGCAACTCCAGGCGGGGCTGCCTGGATGTTGCCCGTAACATACTGTACTAAATTTCTATGCACACGTATCAAAGACGAATGCAAAAGACGCAGGTCTACGACCGGAAGCGTCATGTAACGTGGATGTGGGGTATACCCGGCCAAAACAGGCAAAGTGGCCCCTTCAATCGATAAGGGGCCTAAACGAACCGAAGTAGTCGGTTGGGGGAGGGCGCCATCAAACCAAACACGGTGTTGCCATGCCGTGAGCGGTACTTCAACACTCCGATAAGGAGTGTAATTGTTTGGAGGTGCGGTGACTGTATATTCATGGAACGTATGGTCAGTCCCATCCACCGCTTCAAAGGTGATCCACGAGTAAAATACTTCAAAATGGTAAGCAGGATCTGCTTGTACCACGAAGATCAGATCGACACCCGCGTCTGGCACTCCATATGCTGTCAAATGAGCTTTGAGCGCCGCGCGGCTATGTGCCGCAATTTCTACAGCCATTAGGGCTAGGAATAACCGACAACCTAATACAAGGCAGCACAATTGTGGGTCTATATTAGCACCTTTTAATAACTTCAAGCTTGAAAGAACCTATAAAAACATCAATATAGGAGGTATCACCTTCACACCCGTTCCCGGAAACGTATGTGAAGGGTGCTGTGGACAAGCACAAGTACTACTCAAGCGTCTCGCAGATAAGCAGCCCACTTCGTTGGTGGCACCATGTCGTAAGGATTCTGCACATATACAGAGCTATGCACAGGATAATAGGACCTCGGAGTATAGTGGTGAGCCAACCATAAACCTTAGTACCTACAACCCTAATCCGGCTAGCATTAGCGTCTCATTAGCAGCACAGCTACCAATGATTAGACAACCCAAAACACGGTATCTCTCTCTCAGGACTCGCAGGAGCAAGGACACCCTTTCGTTACTCACTCATACCTGTCCACAACTTGCGTAATAAGAGACACTGTATAGTTTAAAATGTTTATTTCAACTATCGTGCTCTAAGATACAGTACACGTGTAAGTACTATCAGCATAATGCATAAGAATAATATAATCAGCATAGTTACAATTCCATAGAATACAAACGGGGATAGCATTGTATAAAGACAGTGGATATAGGGCTAAATGACCTGTCCACCCTCCCCGTGCTAATAACTAGTTTATTATAAAAACAGAAGACCTCTGGGCATTGTCAGGCAGACCCCCATACCTCAATATTGAGATGCTAGGTTTACATCATCAGACAAGCACAGCTCTTCTCTCTGGAAAGGTTTTTCTCCAAGTGCCCCTGACACTGAAATCACAATATTAAAAGCACACGAATTTCCCCGGTGCAGCTGCAATCAGTGTTATGTCTAAGCTCGAGGGGCTGACCAGATCAGCAAGAACAAGTGACATCGCCTTCCGACCTTGTACATGATGTGCAGACATGACCCAGAGTTATCAGGAAGAAGGATAAAAAGGCACGCAGTTCGAAAATAGCAAAGTCTAGAAAACAAGGGCACAAAGTAACGTGCGCAAAGAGGCAGCATGGCAGCCAGGCCTAAGCTAACTTAGCAAAGCAGTCTATGAGTCCACAAACCACACAACATGGTGTTCTAGACCCTTGCAGTAGTAACTATAAGCAACATACAGGCCCTGGTGTCATTGCCTGTGGATTTCATTACACATGAAAAGGATGACCATGATATAGGGACGATTTGATATGATAATAGAAGGGAAGCCAGTGTGGTCCAGTGGGTAAGGACCTGACTTCAACCCAGACAACCAGAGTTCAAGTCCCGGGATCGGCACCTGGTGATGGATGATGGCGCAGCAGAGATAAGTTGGAGGTGGGCCTGCCAGGTTAGAAAAATGTGTGTGTGTGCGTGCAGGGGTCCTGCCAGGTAAGAAAAATGTGTGTGTGTGCACGTGCCGTGTAAGAGTGGAGTCATGCCTGGCAAATGGTGATTGCAGAGTAGTTTGAAAGTAGCATCGGTCTGGTGAGAGAAAGAGGTGGGATCAGTGACAGGTAAAAGAAGGGGAACAGGTGTTAAGTGAGTTAGAGTGGTGGGTGGACTCGGGATAGATGTAGGGGCAGTGCAAGGGGAGGTGGGTGGAATAGCAGGGATGAAGAAGGGGGAGGTCATAGAGGGAGGTAGAGCCTGGGACAGAGAAGAGATGTCAGAGTGGGGCCAGTTGTGGTCACTCATGCAGTGGTTCACTAGCCCACATTAGGGGTTATTAATTACACTGGGGAACCATAATTTTTTTTTACTGCATCCCCACTACACTATCTGATTTGGGGGGTGGCAGTCGAATTTGGGGGAGCAGTATTAAAAGGGGTTTGGGGGTGTATTATGAAGGGTAATGGGGACACAGAATGACATGCCTTCTGGGTAATTTTGGGGTACCTTCCAAACATACCCCCTACTCCAGAAATACAGGCCAGCCATTCCTCATTCCTCATTCACTCAGTCATCTCAGTCCTCCAGTCCATATGCCCTGCAAGACCAACATGAACAAGAGGTATGTCAGCAAGCAGAAGAAAAGCCTCAGTGTGCTCTTATGTTCATACTGCTGCCCTCTAGTAACACTACAAGGCAATTGCAGCATAATAATTGGACTGAGAAGAGGGCTGTCCTATGCAAATAATGTCCTCCCATGCTTACTTTCTTCTGAGACGGTGGACGGCTTGCGCTGTGATACATCCTACAACATATGCTCTTCAGCCGATTTCAAAAGCAGCCTATCTCAGGCTAACAATTTTGCCACTTGAAGGCTGCACATGGGGACATCGCCCTTAGCAGGGCTCCAAATTGCCTGCAGTCATCCTTTATACAGAACAAGGGCGTTCGAGGGTGTCCTTCAAAGGATGGAAGGGGTTTTTAAAGCCCCAGCCAAGCCCAGCCCAGCCCCGCCCCGCCCCATGTTCTACTGTGATGCTCCATCCCTTCACCTGCTGCAGTAGGCATGATTCAGACCTGCTGAAGCAAAGACCTGACTTTGCCCTTTTCTGCCTCTTGAAGAAAACAACCTTTCTAGCTTCTCATTGCACCTAATAAAGGGAGTTTCACTTGCCTCAAACTTTACCCATCATTTTATTAGCCATAGCTCATACTTCAGCTTTATTCATAGCCAACCTCACAGGCACCAAACCCCTGATTTTAGAGATCGCTTCACACCAAAATGAACAAGCATTGGCATAGCCAATAGGTCTCGCCTTTGGGACCTTATAAGTATTTAGTTATGCAGCACAATACCCTTGGTGCAACAACATCAACTGTTGCATGAGTAAACACTTATAAGGTCCCAAAGGCGAGACCTATTGGCTATGCCAATGCTTGGTTTTTTTTAGCAGCGGCTTAAAACCTATATAGCATGTGTGTATAAGAACGGTGGGTTTTTTTCAGTAGTGGTACAATGGAGAATGGAGGACTGGATGTGAGTAAGGAGGACGCAAATGTAGTGTAAATACAAGTGGTGTACCAACGCGTCACAAAAGATCGTATGCAATGGGGAGAGGCTGTTTTCGAGATGTGGTCGGGGCATAAAAAGTATGCTAGGGGAAAGTATTTTGTAAGAATAAATACAAAGGCATAGAAGTGTATTATGAAGAGGTAGGACGCTACCTTGTGGTATAATGTCCGTAAAAGGTTCTTATTGCAGCAGTGCTGTTGTGCTGAAGATGGCTGCTTGTGCAGTGATAAGTGCTGGAAGGCATGGTTGTGGCCCGCTAAAAGTATGTAGTTGGAAATTACTGGGTAACGGCAAAACTAAAAGCGCAAAAGAATACTGAAACATGGTAGTACGCTACTTGGTGGGTAATAGTGCGGAAAAAGGCGATTATTTTAGGACTGCGACTAGACGTATAGTGGCTGCTTGTGCAGATAAAACATGTAATATGGTTATTAATTTATTGTTTAACAGGGATAAATTATGTAGAGTGTTTGTGTGTAGCCACGCTGGACTTTGGGCAGCCCCTGCACAGAATGTAGGGTAAAAGGCTGCATTAGGGAAGGAAGGGAGCGAGCGAAGGCGAACGGGAGTCCGTGGTAAAGGCAGCTCAAATTAGCCTGTGTGCCAGTGAAAAAAGTGCTAAAGGGTATGTCTGCAAGCTGTGGAAACTGTGGGCAACTAAATAATTTATTAAGGGCAACATTAAAGATGTAGTAATGTATAAACAAATAGATGGTATGCTACCTTATGGGCTAATGCCCTCATTGAATAAAATTGGTAAAGCACTACAAGTAGGCTAAACTTAAGTGGTAGCCCAGCGAGAGAACACGTGGGAGGTTTATCAATTTATTGGTTGGCAGTTGCGGATATTTATACTTTGTTTGTGTATAGCCTAGCCGGGCGCTAATGAGCACTAGCACATAATGTAGGGTAAAAGGGCGATGAGGCGAGAGAGTGAGCAAGTGATAGGCAAACAGGAATCAGCGCGTATGGCAGCACAAATTACCCTCATATGTGTGGGCTGCGAAAAGTATGTAGGGGTAGATGGTGTATCAAAGGCATAATTTAATCCGCAGCAATCTATGAGCAAATCGGTAGTGTGCTACCTTGTGGAACAATGGGCTGTTTGAAAAAATGTCTTCAAGAACTGCAACTAGTTTAAAGATGGCTGGTTGTTTAGTGACAGAACATGGGGTATAAATGAGCGTTGTTGTAGTAAGGACTTGAAATTGGTATACTGTATGTGTATAGTTATGATTGCCATTGACTAGTGACATGCAATGGAAGGAGGAGGGCTGGAAAGGGGGCGAGCGAGCGCCGAACTGTATTTTGTGTGCAAGGTGCTACAAATCACCCTGCGAATTAGTGGGAAAAGTGCTAAAAAACATGTGTGTAGCTTGTGGAAAGTATGGAAGGCATAATTTGTATTTAAAGGCAAAATTAAAGGTGCAGTAGCATATTAGCATAAGGTTAGTGCTGCCCTGCAAAGGAATGTTCTGTGACAAGACCGTTATTGTAGCTTTGCGACTAGTTTAAGATGGCTGTTTGTACAGTAATAGAACACGTTTTATGATTTGTTGTATTGTTTTGGCATTGACTTAAAAGTACTACAACATTTGTTGAAATGTAAAACAGGAAATCTAACAGGCAGATGCGCCGAAGGCGCCTTCCAGTCTGGCTGTTTGTTGTTTGCAATTGTAATGGAAGCTTTTACGGGGACGGGTAAAAGCGCAGCATGTGGTATACGAACCAGAACAAGCTGGTTTTCGCGGCTAATTGAGGACACACAATAGATGGTGTGGTAGATTAGGAAAAGGGATGTTTCTTGCAGACAGTAAACAGTGCTGCAGGATATGAGTCTGCTATGTGGAAGTATGTAGTTAGCTAAAGATGTATCAGCTTGTGCATCAGAAATTATGTAGTGCAGTGTAGGGGCTTAAAGATGCATTTATAAAAAATAAGGTACTGCTTTGCGAATGCATTTTGTGAGATTTGCTGTTTCTTTATAAATATTTAAGGGGAAATGGAGTATTACTTATAAGGAACTAAAACAATAAGGCACAAGTAACTTATGGGTGTTGCTTCCTTGTTTTTTTTAGTATTGTAGCTATTTTTTTTTTTAAATGAAGGAACGCTAATATTAGGTGTACTTTAAAAAAACTACATATAAATTGTATTTATTTGTGCCTTAGCTGTTTCCACTGAGCAAAATTGAGTATTGGTTATTAGTACTAAAAGCTATAAGGCGCATATGACTTGTAAGTGTAACTTCCTTGTTTTTTAGTACTAGCTATTTTTGGTTTATGGAAAAACGCTATTAGATGGCCTTTAAGAATACTGCATTTAAAGCGTATTTATGTGTGTTTTAGCTTTTTCAGTGACAATATAACAAGCCCTTAAATGTGGTTTTCTAGAGCGAAAGTTACTGCGTGTGTTTTGGTTTTTTTTGGCGTGGCAGTTTGAGGTAGGTACAGTTTAGGAATGTATGAGGTGCCTTATTATTTATAGGCTGTACCCTGTGTAGTATATACATCCTATTGTGTACTGAGAAAGGAGTTTCATAATACCACTCGAAGTACACTTCTGCTGGTTTTATAATTTGCTGCGCCTTACTGCGCCCCCAAACCCCCACCTGGACTGTAAAAAATATCTCCTTTAACTAAAGTGAGTGTGTTATGAACATGGTAACAGACACATAACAGGTATTAAATGTAAAACAACGATTAAGTAATAAGCAGATGCAGCTAAGGCGTTTTACAGACAGTTTTTAGCTGCAATTGAATAAAAGCCTTCACGGACAAGGGAAAACTGGAAGCATGTGGTGGAATGCCTACAACATGGTGCTTTTAGCAGCTAATTGAGACGCACAATAGCTGGTGGGATAGATAAGATCAGGATATTGGCCTCCGAGGTAGCAGAAAAAGACCTGGAAGGTATGTGTGTGGGCCGACTGTTAATAGCCGCGCCATAGTGTGAGTAGCTTGGTGTACAATGGAGACAAAAAGGGGTGGACCTGGGGCAGGGTGGTTTAGGGGGAAGAAGTGAGTGAGCGAGGGAAACGAAAATTGGTGTGTGAAGGTTTTGCAAAGCAACCTGGCATATAGTTAAAAAAAAAAGGGGTTCAGGGCATTTGTGCAGCATAAAAGTATGGAAGGGAAAACTTTGCATTAAGGGCAAATTTAAAGGGCAAAAGCCTATTAGTAAATTGGTAGTATGCTACCCAGTAGAATAATGCTGTGCTGTAAGTTGAATATGGGAGCACTGTGCTTAGACGCAAAACTGAATGCGTGGTATGTGTAGCAGCGTTTTGTTTTTGGGTAGCAGCGTGAAACATATACTGTGGCCGCGATAGCAAACTTTGGCTTTGACCAGCCTTGAGAAGGGGCCTAATGGAGGGAGAAAAGGAGGGGAGCGAGGGGGGAGAGGGAAAGCAAATAGGAGCGGCATTTAATGGAAGCAGAAGGGACCTGGTAGAGACAGGGAAGGAGGGAGGGAGGGAGCGAGCGAGCAGGAGTTGAGCTAAAGCCGGGTGCCGGTGCATAGCAACGTTTGGCTTTGACCTGCTATAACAGAATTGGAGAATGGAAAGACTGTAGAGGAAGGGAAATAGGGAGTAATGTAGCGGCGTGAAATATAGACAGTGACTGTGCATAGCAACGTTTGGCTTTGATGAGCCTTGGAAAGGGTCCTAATGGAGGGAGAAAAGGAGGGAGCGTGCGTTCAAGAGGAAAAGCAAACAGTAGCGGCATTTAATGGAAGCAGAAGGGGCCTGATAAAGACAGGGAAGGAGGGAGGGAGCGAGCGAGCGAGCAGGAGTTGAGCTAACGCCCCGTGCTGATGCATAGCAACGGTTGGTTTTGACATGCCGTAACACAGAATGGAGGGTGGAAAGACTGTTGGGGAAGGAAAACAGGTAGTAATGAGGGATGAACAGAAGGATGTATGGAACGGCGCTATTGTGTGTTAAGGTGGTACAAATTAGCGCGCAGAACAGGGAAAAAGTGGCAAAGGATAAGTGTGCGGATATGCAGTGATGCAGAAGGGGCGGTAAATAATGTAAGCATTAAGGTATCACTGGGGCTAAACACAGTAAGTGAACGCGCGGTATGTATAACATATATTGTTTTTGGTAGTGGCGTGAAACATATAAAGCGGCAATACATAGCAACGTTTGCCTCTGGAAGCAGAAGGGCCTGATCGAGACAGGGAGGAGGGAAGGAGGGAGCGAGTAGGAGTTGTGTTAACGCCGGGTGCCGGTGTAGAGCAACGTTTGAGTTTGACCTGCCTTGGCACAGAATGGAGGGTGGAGAGACTGCAGAGGAAGGGAAACGGAGCAATAAAAGAGTGAAGGGAAGTGTGTATGGAACGGCGCTATTGTATGGTGAGGCAGCACAAATTAGTGTGGGCAATAGTAAAACAAGCATTGGCCGCGCGGCCGTGAAACTGACAGTGAAAGTAATCGTGAGGAAGCGGGTTTTCGAAGTGCAAACAGTGGCTTTTGCTGGAGACCAGCTTGCGTTCACGCGAGCGTCCAGATGGCAAGGGAAGCCATATGGCGCCTGATCGCGCGTGCACGCTCGCGTGAACGCAGGCTAGTCGCCAGCAAAAGCCACTGTTTGCACTTCCAAAACCCGCTTACTAAAACTCTCCCCAGAGCAGCGCATGCGCTGGCTCAGGCGAGACCTAAAAATCACCACCATCCAACCTAACTTACTGTCAGTGCAGCACCTTCCTTGCATTCTTGTGCTCAGTTATAAGCCCCGAGGCCTCATTTGCGCGCTCCAATACACCGAATTTCAAGGGCAAAGAATGAATACATTGATAAAGGAAGATAAGGCTTTGTCTCTATTGCACCTACTTGAGAAAAATGGGGGTTGGTAGGAGGTCATGAGGGAAAAGATTTGTCATTTTGGGGCGCACGTGCCAAAAAGAGGGGCCACTTTTCTCCTCTGTTTTTCCAAGTGGAAATAAACTTAGCAAATGAAAATAAAAGCACCGTATGAACCTTTACCACTTTGGGATGCCTTGAAAGAATTGGCAGGATTCGAACCCTTGTTCTGTGTGAGCATGTGCCATCAGAGGTACAAGGCTTACCATTGAGCTATAGCTCCTCGGTATTCTAGACCCTTGCAGTAGTAACTATAAGCAACTTACAGGCCCTGGTGTCATTGCCTGTGGATTTCATTACACATGAAAAGGATGACCATGATATAGGGACGATTTGATAAGATGCTAAAAAGGAAGCCAGTGTGGTACAGTGGGTAAGTTCCTAACATACAACCAGGGTTCAAGTCCCGGGATCGGCACCAGGTGATGGATGATGATGCAGCGGAGGTAAGTTGGAGGTGGGCCTGCCAGGTAAGAAAAATGTGTGTGTGTGTGTGTGTGTGTGTGGCGGGCCTGCCAGGTAAGAAAAGTGTGTGTGTGTGCACACGCCGTATAAGAGTGGACTCATGCCTGGTGAATGGTGATTGCAGAGTAGTTGGTAAGTAGCATCGGTGTGGTGAGAGCAAGGGGTGGGATCAGTGACAGGTGAAAGAAGGGGAACAGGTGTTAAGTGAGTTGGAGTGTAGGGTGGGTGGACTCAGGGGATAGGTGTAGGGGCAGTGCAAGGGTAGGTAGGTGGGTGGGATACCAGGGATGAAGAAGGGGGGTCATAGAGGGAGGTGAAAACTGGGACAGAGAAGAGATGTCAGAGTGGGGCCAGTTGTGGTCACTCATGCAGTGGTTCACTAGCCCACATTAGGGGTGATTAATTACGCTGGGGAACTGTAATTTTTTTTACTGCATCCCCACTACACTATCTGATTTGGGGGGTGGCAGTCGAATTTGGGGGAGCAGTATTAAAAGGGGTTTGGGGGTGCATTATGAAGGGTAATGGGGACACAGAATGACATGCCTTCTGGGTAATTTTGGGGTACCTTCCAAACATATCCCCTACTCCAGAAATACAGGCCAGCCATTCCTCATTCCTCATTCACTCAGTCATTTCAATCCTCCAGTCCATATGCCCTGCAAGACCAACATGAACAAGTGGTATGTCAGCAAGCAGAAGAAAAGCCTCAGTGTGCTCTTATGTTCATACTGCTGCCCTCTAGTAACACTACACGGCAATTGCAGCATAATAATTGGACTGATAAGAGGGCTGTCCTATGCAAATAATGTCCTACCATGCTTACTTTCTTCTGAGACGGTGGATGGCTTGCGCTGTGATACATCCTACAACATATGCTCTTCAGCCGATTTCAAAAGCAGCCTATCTTAGGCTAACAATTTTGCCACTTGATGGTTGCACATGGGAACATCACCCTCATTTAGCAGGGCCCCAAATTGCCTGCAGTCATCCTTTATACAGAACAAGGGCGTTCGAGGGTTCGAGGGTGTCCTTCAAAGGATGGAAGGGGTGTTTAAAGCCCCAGCCAAGCCCAGCCAAGCCCCGCCCCATGTTCTACTGTGATGCTCCATCCCTTCACCTGCTGCAGGAGGCATGATTCAGACCTGCTGAAGCAAAGGCCTGACTCTGCCCTTTTCTGCCTCTTGAAGAAAACATCCTTTCTAGCTTCTCATTGCACCTAATAAAGGGAGTTTCACTTGCCTCAAACTTTACCCATCATTTTATTAGCCATAGCTCATACTTCAGCTTTATTCATAGCCAACCTCACAGGCACCAAACCCCTGATTTTAGAGATCGCTTCACACCAAAATGAACAAGCATTGGCATAGCCAATAGGTCTCACGTTTAGGTCCTCATAAGTGTTTAGCCAGAGCTATTGGCTCTGGCAATGTTTTTAAGATTTTTTGTAGAGCAGTGTGGCTGCTGTGCAGCATGTTAAAAAGTTGCAATAAAAAAGTGTTATAAGTATTTTTGTTACTGTAGATATAAAACAGAAGATATTATGTACAACTAAATGACCCTATTAAAAAAGCATTTACAATGCAATCGGTCTTGCATTTGTGAAAGTTAGACCTATTGGCGTTGTAAATGACAATGTTTTTTTATTTTTGTTTGGAGTGGAATGAGGATTTAGGGACGACATGGAGAGAGTAAGTGACGGGCGAAGCTGAAACCGATCAGAAACAAAAACAAATGAAAATCAATGCCAGCCATTTTAATGCTTTACCACACATTGAGCATGTATCCTGCATGGCTAATAAGGGAAGCTTTATAGCTTAACTTATTGAGTATAACGTAGCCTGCATCAAAGTCAGGGTAGCTGCCAAAAAGCTCCTTGTGGCTGCCATCTCATTAGCACTGCAGACTTCGAAGGCTGCACTGCAACACAAGCATTTAGTTCTGCATAGTTACTTCACCAGGGCCATCATGAACACGGGAAATGTCATTTGTAACATATATATTTTGAATGGAAAGAACTGCAGATGAAAAACCAAACTATGATTTGTCTGAAGAAACATCCAGAAGAAACAAGCAACAGTTTATTCAACACGTGTTACAGGTCGCACTGCAACGCCGAAATATCTTGCCCCAAGCCATAGCAAACTCAGTCAGACACAAACTTTACAAACGAAAGAATTACTGGAATAACCGAAGTCGTGAATGTAATCCTAAATCCTATGGGCTAAATATATGCAGTTGATGTTACGCATATTTTTTATCTTACTACGCAGCCACCCTTATACTGAGGTTATAATGACAGCTACCAGCACACGTAATAATTCAATCAAATAGATGTAAGTAAAACAATGCTGCATTTAGCAGCCCACTGAGGATAAGCACGAGGAGGGCAACAAATAAATTAGATACGCTCTTACACCATGGGGCCACCCGCCCTAGCAAAGATGGGGCTATGAGAGAAACTTTTGAGCAAGAGACAATGATCTAGCCAGTAAGAAACTGTGGTTCCCTATTGAGCTGTGATAGTGGTTTCCGCATCCACGATAGCACGTAGAACATTATGTCCGCTCACAGCTTCAATCTTTGCCACAATAGTTGTCTTGCGCCTTCGTCCAGTAATAGAGCGAAGGAGGAAAACACGGGACTGAAGCCTAAAACCAGAGCGTGGACAATGTGACACCATCCAAGCCCTCCCAAGCCCCCTCATGCCGAAGCATGGCCTGGACGTCCATTGTGGGACCATTAACACACCGACAGGGGTCAGCACGTGGTAATGTTCACTCGCTGTACAGCCTAGCAGTAAAAGCGCCATTATTTCCGCTGGGTGCCGGGCAAACAGAAAATAAACTAAAAAATTACCCAAGCTTAGCGCGATTTTGAGCACTGAGGACGTGGGCAACATAGACTTGGATTGGCAGCAAGCCTGCCGCCACTTTCACGTGATGTTTAAAAATCAAATAGCCTTGGAAAAAACGGACAATATATATATATATGTGTGTATATATATGCACATATATACACACAGCCACAACACTCACGCACAAAGCTAAAGACAACAGCAGTGTGAGCTTCACTAGTCTTGGAGCATCTCACTAACATACATGTCTCAAAGTGGGTAAACAGTATGTCAAGGCAGCTGGAGAGCACATGGACTCTTAGTGATACAGAAGGAAACAAAATAAAACAGATATTAAAAAATACAATAAGCCTTGCTTTGTTGACCTACCTGCTTTGACAATGCTTTCTGCCAATGTTGTGCAGCATCGGAAGTGCGCGCGCGAAAGTGAAAGCAATGAAGCTGGCGAGGAGGGAGTGGGAGAAGGGAGGGGGGAGGGGGAGGGGATTAACGCGCGCACTGTAAGGCTTAAAGAGCCTTTACAGAAAGCCAGATGGCAGCTGTGCACGTCGCACGCGCTTGTGCGCGTAACAGCAAGCTGGTGGCCGGAAAAAGCCTCTGGGTAGCACTTTTAAAACCCAGTTACTAAATGTCTCGCCAGAGCCGCACATGCGCTGGCTCAGGCGAGACCTAAAATTCACCACCATCCAACCTAACTTACTGTCAGTGCATCACCTTCCTTGCATTCTTGTGCTCAGTTGTAAGCCCCGAGGCCTCATTTGCGCGCTACAATACACCGAATTTCAAGGGCAAAGAATGAATACATTGATAAAGGAAGATAAGGCTTTGTCTCTATTGCACCTACTTGAGTAAAAGGGGGGTTGGTAGGAGGTCATGAGGGAAAAGATTTGTCATTTTGGGGCGCACGTGCCAAAAAGAGGGGCCACTTTTCTCATCTGTTTTTCCAAGTGGAAATAAACTTAGCAAATGAAAATAAAAGCACCGTATGAACATTTACCACCTTGGGATACCTTGAAAGCATTGGCAGGATTCGAACCCTTGTCCTGTGTGAGCCTGTGTCATCAGAGGTACAAGACTTACCATTGAGGTATAGCTCCTTGGTGTTCTAGACCCTTGCAGTAGTAACTATAAGCAACATACAGGCCCTGGTGTCATTGCCTGTGGATTTCATTACACATGAAAAGGATGACCATGATATAGGGACGATTTGATAAGTTACTAATAGGGAAGCCAATGTGGTCCAGTGGGTAAGTTCCTGACTTCCACCCAGACAACAAGGATTCAAGTCCCGGGATCGGCACTAGGTGATGCATGATGGCACAGCAGAGGTAAGTTAGAGGTTGGCCTGCCAGGTAAGAAAAATGTGTCTGTGTGTGTGCACGGCGGGCCTGCCAGGTAAGAAAAATGTGTGTGTGTGTGTGTGTGTGTGTGTGTGAACGTGCCGTGTAAGAGTGCAGTCATGCCTGGCGAATGGTGATTGCAGAGTAGTTGGTAAGTAGCATTGGTCTGGTGAGAGCAAGGGGTGGGATCAGTGACAGGTGAAAGAAGGGGAACAGGTGTTAAGTGAGTTAGAGTGTAGGGTGGGTGGACTCAGGGGATAGGGGCAGTGCAAGGGTAGGTGGGTGGGATACCAGGGATGAAGAAGAGGGGGTCATAGAGGGAGGTGGAGCCTGGGACAGAGAAGAGGTAGCCGAGTGGGGCCAGTTTTGGTCACTCATGCAGTGGTTCACTAGCCCACATTAGGGGTGATTAATTACGCTGGGGAACCGTAATTTTTTTTTACTGCATCCCCACTACACTATCTGATTTGGGGGGGTGGCAGTCGAATTTGGGGGAGCAGTATTAAAAGGGGTTTGGGGGTGCATTATGAAGGGTAATGGGGACACAGAATGACATGCCTTCTGGGTAATTTTGGGGTACCTTCCAAACATACCCCCTACTCCAGAAATACAGGCCAGCCATTCCTCATTCCTCATTCACTTAGTCATCTCAGTCCTCCAGTCCATATGCCCTGCAAGACCAACTTGAACACGAGGTATGTCAGCAAGCAGAAGAAAAGCCTCAGTGTGCTCTTATGTTCATACTGCTGCCCTCTAGAAACACTACACGGCAATTGCAGCATAATAATTGGACTGAGAAGAGGGCTGTCCTATGCAAATAATGTCCTCCCATGCTTACTTTCTTCTGAGACGGTGGACGGCTTGCGCTGTGATACATCCTACAACATATGCTCTTCAGCCGATTTCAAAAGCAGCCTATCTTAGGCTAACAATTTTGCCACTTGAAGGTTGCACATGGGGACATCACCCTCATTTAGCAGGGCTCCAAATTGCCTGCAGTCATCCTTTATACAGAACAAGGGCGTTCGAGGGTGTCCTTCAAAGGATGGAAGGGGTGTTTAAAGCCCCAGCCAAGCCCAGCCAAGCCCCGCCCCATGTTCTACTGTGATGCTCCATCCCTTCACCTGCTGCAGTAGGCATGATTCAGACCTGCTGAAGCAAAGGCCTGACTTTGCCCTTTTCTGCCTCTTGAAGAAAACAACCTTTCTAGCTTCTCATTGCACCTAATAAAGGGAGTTTCACTTGCCTCAAACTTTACCCATCATTTTATTAGCCATGGCTCATACTTCAGCTTTATTCATAGCCAACCTCACAGGCACCAAACCCCTGATTTTAGAGATCGCTTCACACCAAAATGAAAAATCACCACCATCCAACCTAACTTACTGTCAGTGCAGCACCTTCCTTGCATTCTTGTGCTCAGTTATAAGCCCCGAGGCCTCATTTGCGCGCTACAATACACCGAATTTCAAAGGCAAAGAATGAATATATTGATAAAGGAAGATAAGGCTTTGTCTCTATTGCACCTACTTGAGAAAAAGGGGGGTTGGTAGGAGGTCATGAGGGAAAAGATTTGTCATTTTGGGGCGCACGTGCCAAAAAGAGGGGCCACTTTTCTCCTCTGTTTTTCCAAGTGGAAATAAACGTAGCAAATTAAAATAAAAGAACCGTATGAACATTTACCACCTTGGGATACCTTGAAAGCATTGGCAGGATTTGAACCCTTGTCCTGTGTGAGCCTGTGCAATCAGAGGTACAAGACTTACCATTGAGCTATAGCTCCTAGGTGTTCTAAACCCTTGCAGTAGTAACTATAAGCAACATACAGGCCCTGGTGTCATTGCCTGTGGATTTCATTACACATGAAAAGGATGACCATGATATAGGGACGATTTGATAAGATGCTAAAAGGGAAGCCAGTGTGGTCCAGTGGGTAAGTTCCTGGCTTTCACCCAGACAACCAGGGTTCAAGTCCCAGGATCAGCACCAGGTGATGGCTGATGGCGCAGCAGAGGTAAGTTGGAGGTGGGCATGCCAGGTAAGAAAAATGTGTGTGTGAATGCATGGCTGTGTGTGTGTGTGTGTCCCATCTGCCCCCCTCCCTCCAAAACTTACCGGCCGCCACTGAGGTGCATATATTTAATCTGGATGGGAATCCCACGTATACTCACTGGGGAAGGATATACACCATATTTTAAGGAGATACCATGAGATAAACGTACATATATGGAATCTAGGTGGCAATCCTTTATATAGTCAGTGGTTATCTTGAACATCTGATGCAAATCTGGCTCTCATGACCCCATCTTGGACACACATAGGTTAAGGGAAATTGGTTTTCATCTGGTATAAATGTTCCTCGATCGTCTGTTGCTTTCATTACTTAATATAACTTAATTCAACACAAAAGAATAACTTTAAGATGCTACTAAAAAAATGTAACATGAACAGCACCTATTACAAAATAAAATTAAAGAATCACCCTCCCAGCCTGCCCTGCGTTTGATCGTTTTCAAATAGTACTACCCAGTTTCAGAGTAAGTCCAAGTGTCGTAAGGTGCTCATCTTGTCCAAGTTAAGAAATATTTACTTTCCTGCCATCATTGTCCCTTGGATGCTTCACTCACTTCCCATCGGATACCCTGATACCCTTTCTAATTCTCAAAGGCATTTACGGTCACAAACCTATGATAACAGTCGAAAACAGGCTGATAGTCACAAAAGGGAATGTAGCAGGTGTAAACATTTTAAACATGCGTCATTGCATACCTCCACTGCTCACAATTATACTTTTGCTATTTTTTTCCTCACAGGAAACGTTTTCCAAAGTAAAGGAACAAAGGGGCATATTTACAAGAATTGCTGCGAAGCTGTTTTGACGCTGCTTAGCAGCAATTTTTTTACCGCTGTCTATCGTCGAAATCCATTGCTATGTTTGCGACGTATTTACCATACGTTGTTACATGACGTCAGGATCAGGTAGCGGCGGCGAAAATTGGCGCTAACTCTAGCGTGACGTCAATAAAAATGTTGACGCTAGCATGAAAAATGTGACGGCCGGCCATTTTGCGGCACGAAAACTCACGTTAGGCCGTCGGACGTCACTTTTTTGCGTTTAGTGGGAAAACACCCCACAAAAACGCCGCAATCAAAAAACAAAAAGACACCTGAAAGCAAAATGGAGCAGCCTGGGCCAAGTTTAGCAGCAGACAACAACGCCCCTAAACCCCGTAACAGCCAAGATGACCAGCCAGAGTCTCCGGGGAAGAGGAAAATCAGATTCAGCAAGGAGGAAAATGAGATCCTGAGTGCGGAGGTGAATGAGAATCAACACCAGCTCTTCGTCAGCTCCAAGGTGTCATTGGGAACCAAAAATGCCATTTGGCAGTCCATTGTCAGCAAGGTGAACTCTGTAGCAGAAGTCAAGAGGACAGTGTCCGATTGTAAAAAGCGCTGGCATGATGCCAAGCGCAAGACTTAAGCAGAAACTGGCCAGCAGTCTACAGGCAGCACTGCAGGCCAGAGGTAGGAGTCCAGCGTCACGGATGGAGCTTGATGCCTTGGAGGAACACGTGTCCGCAGTTATCTGTGAGGAGTCGGTGGTTGGAGTAGTGGAACAGGATAGTGCTGACTATGACCAGCTACATCAGCAACAGGGTAAGTAACAACCAGGGACATGGGGGGGAGTAATGTTTTTTCCATCCATCTACCTATGTCTCAGTACCCACACACACTGTGTGCAGATCAAATGCTAGCTACATAGGTACTTGGGGGTACATTCACATGTTCCGTGAGCTGTTGGTATCATTAACAAATATATTGAAAGTCACACAAAGGTGGTGTAAGGAACTTGTAATCAAGCACACATGCATACATACAATGACAACTGACCAGTCATGTGTCTTCTAACTCTGGGCCATATTTACAAGAAAAGTGACCGAGCGTGGCGTTAGCCTTCTTGGCTTAACGTAGTGCTCGACCACTTTTGAAACACAGGGCTGCACCGTATGTACAGCAATACGGCTCAGTCCTGTGTTTCACCCTGCACTGGCGATAAATGTAGCTACCTAGCGCCAACCCAGGCACTCTTGCACAATGGTGCAAGAGTGTTTGCATTGGGGCTAGGCAGCTACATTTAGCGCCAGCGCAGGGTGAAATGCCATGCTGCATCGTATTGTTGTAAATACGGTTGAGACCTGCGTTTTTAGAAGTGGCTGATCACGGTGTTCAGCCAACAAGGCTAATGCCGTGCTCCGTCACAGCCTTGTACATATGCCCCAAAGTACAGCATGTTGCCAGGCCACAGCAAGTGGGTCAACATTGCCTTGTAACTATTGCGAAGCACGGTTTCCCACAGTAAAGTTAAAAATAGTGATGGTTCTGTGGCGATAGTGGCTTTGAAATATGCCACAAGCAATAGTAATTGCTTAACTGCTGGTTTGATGTGTGCAGCTGGATGCAGCACACATAACCACATCTAAAAATGTCACATACAACTTTTTGAAGTTGAATCACCCTTGTTGTTTACATGAAAAGCTGCACTTCTCTTGCAAGCACCTTGCGTTGCTGATGGGCACATTCCATAATGATTAAAAAGTTCAAACTGGAGGTGCAAAGTGCATTCAATTTGTTTACTGCCCCAGCATTGTAGGAATGGGTTCATTAAAATATCAACATGCCTGTGGTGTATGCAATGCTCATGGTAAACATCGTTTACAATGCATGAGATACAACGCATGCCATTACAACGCGGTCATTACAACGACCGCCTTGTTACATCGCATACCATTACAACGCAAGTCGTTACAACGACATGCTGTAGGGGACAGAAGGTGTAAAATCCAACACCTTCCTTACTGTTGCACAGACTGGAGTTAGAATAGTAGATTATACTATTCCAAACTCCAGCGGCCCCCCCCACAGCAATTCGTTGTAAAGACTTGCGTTGTAATGGTATGCGTCGTAACAACGTGGTCGTTGTAATGACCGCATTGTAATGGCATGCGTTGTAAACGTGGCCGTTGTAACGTGTCCTATTCAATCCTCATTGAACCACACATTCCCCGTTTCTTTCATGGTAAGTGAAGGGTGAGAAGGGGCCTCATTTACAATGTTGCAATAATGCACGTTACTTGGCTACATGCTGCCTTACTATTATTCCTCAAAATGCATTTATCCACATGAAAGTTGCTCATTGTGATGTTCTGTTGGCAGTATGTCATTGTATTCATGGTCCTGGGTTTGGTGGTCAATGACACATATTGACACGCGTGGAATATGAGCCTCAGGTAAAGTCAACCGTGGCAGAGAGAAAATGCATAGCTATTGATGTCTGAAAACATTCTTCCAGTAACAAATTCATTGAAAGACCATGTACACTACAGTATATATCATCCATGTGCTCATCCCTGTGCTGTTCAACAAAGGTCTGCTGTGCAACAATGCACCAATCCTTAAAGCCTGCCTCAAAGTCCTATGTCCTCCTCATTGTCACTGCTGTGGAAAACACAAGGGGAGGGCACGCACATCTTAACTCTGGCCCAGTCCTGTATCTGTAGGCACATGCTGCCTTGAACACTTTAAGTTGTTGCAGCACCATGTGCATTCCAAATCTGGTCTAAGGAGTATATGTTGTGAAATCACACCATCAACCCCAGAAAGGCATCCCCTGGTGTGCTGCATGATACATGTCACCTTCTAACAGATTGCAAGATCTTCCTGTTGTGGCAAGCTACAAAATAAGCAAGAGTAGTAGCCACATGATAAAACACTCGTCAGCATGGTCACATAACTGTGTGGCAGTCAGTTGTTTGTCCTGACCTCAGTCTTAAACACACAGAGGGATCAATGGACACATACACGTGTTCAGGAGACATACCGAAGCTGACTCACTCCTGCTTAACACCTACACTGAAAAGAATGCTATACAAAATATGTCAATGATTCCCATTTGAAAAAATAGGTTAGGGTGTAGCCACTTTGTAGTAGCTGACCCACAGAAAAGCAGAGTGTGTGTTTAAGTACAAATTGCTAACATTATGCTTCACCATAATGAAAAATCTGGGTTCTGTATATTTCCTCATTTAAAATGCACCCCTGCGTTTGCAATAGTGCCTGTGGGTATTGAAGCTACCTTGCATCAACACAGGCACCCTTGCACCAAAGTTCAAGGGTGTCTGGATAGCTGGAATGATTGTTAATGAACAAGAAGGTGTTCCTCCATGCACATAAACATCCATTCATGGGATTGACCGGTTTCAATGTGTGCTGCACAGCTTAAAACGCATAGATACTTCTAAGATTAGCACAATCAAAGTACGTCTCCTTGTCTTTTCAATGTGGAAATCACTGTATCCCTGGTCTCAAGTGCATGAGTGGCCTCCTCCTCATGCCACACTTGTAAATAGGTGGCAGTGCCAACATCAATGGGGGGCGAAGTGGAATGTCCACCTCAAAACCCAGTGACCAACACGTATACGCAACCTGGAGTATGTAGGGGTGCCTTATCCACAATGCACTGTTAAGCCACGTGAAGTAGCTTAATGCTGCATTGTAAATAAGCTGAAGCAACCAGCACCACAGTAGGTCTGAATAGATGACGTAACAGTGGCAGTAGGGGCTCATAAATATTCCCCTCACTGCTGGCATACATGGCAACTGTCCAAATCAATGAACAACATAAATGTAATATTCATGGCTTTTGGACATTGACATACAAAGCTGCGTGTAACAGGTGTACCATGTAACACAGGTTAATGGAAAGTGTCATGCACTCTGATTGTCAAATGCAATAATACATGGTAACATGTAACAGACACATACAACAGTATCTGCCCTTTACATTACAGAGGATGAAACCTCACCTCCTGCTCAGCAGCCTGTCCCACTCTTCAACGATGACACCCTCCAAGAGCTGCTCGAATCCATAGGCAGCCCATTTCCAGACCTGGTGAGATCCAGCAGCATCGTGGCATCTCCGCATGCCCTGCCAAACATCCAGCAGGCACCACTTACCATCACAGCCACAAACCTGGACTCTGAGGACCCACTGATACTATTTCAATGTAGTGCGATAGGAGTCCAGTGTGAGATGGCAGAGCAGGTGCGGGTGGGGTTGGAGAGCCTGGCAGCCAAGCTTGAGGGGAGCCGTGGGTGCCTCAGTCCCAATGGGGACCACTCAGCTGCCATCAGAGGCACCTACAGACCGCTCCTTGGCCTCTAGCAGTCCCTGGCTGACATCACTGGTATCATGGCGCAGAAGCAGCAACATCTGTCCTGCCAAAGTGGCAACAGCGATGTGGCCAAAGAGTTGGGGGCAATGAGAAAGATCTTGGAGAACATGGAGCGGAAGCAGGATTCCCACTTGGCTGCCATGGCTTTCTACCACTGTGATGTTGCTGGAGTCCTGCAAGCCCTGCAGCTCATCCTTGCTGCAGTGATGCCTCATGTGTTGGCACAGATGAATGCTGCTGCACCTATAGCATCCGTATCTTCTGCCCCTAATGTAACTGTGTCTCCCTGGGCTTCCGCAAATCCAACATCACCCTCACCAGACACACCACACACATCAGTGGAGGAAGATATTTATGAAACATCACTCATAAGCAGAAGCCAGTGTTAGCATTCATCTGTGTCAAATGGCCAGTTTCTGCTTAGCCCTGTGCTTACCATCATGCCTCGGAACATCACCAGTCACTGTCCTCAGATTGACTATGCTACGTTCACCTTGGACATTTTATGGACTGTCAATGTGGCCATTGATCCTCAATGACACTGCAACCATCCTCCTGAATGAAGATATCTGATTCCTCGACATGTCTCATGACATGTTCCCCCACAAGGATTCTGTCTGGCCATCCCCTGGCTAGGTATACAATTTTGGGGTTGTTATCAAAAAAACTGGTCCAGTCTGACAATTTCAAATTCGCACATGTAAATAAATGCATTTACATTTTCCTGATGTGTGTTGTCTGTGACCATCAAACTGGAGAGGTGTCAACAATGCCTAAGCAGTGTAGCTGAGGCAGGGAAACAACGCTGTGGAAGCTCAATCCCCCCATTCCCTACTGTGTTTTCTACTCAGATGATTTTTGAAGATGCCAACTCAATCAACACACTATCCCTATGCAATGGCAGAACTTACCTTTTCTATCCTACATATCATGCATGTCTGTTAATCCCAATCAATCAGCAGTATGACAGTAGCCTGGTCCTTAGAAAATGACGTTAATCACATTTTTGATCCCAAAAAGATTTTTGGGAATGAATCTGATGTATCAAAATACTAACTCAAGAGCTCTCTGATTCACATTAAACATTATTCACACCACAAATGACAAAACAATATATCTTTATTTCTAACAATCAAGTAACTAAGCTAAACCTACATGTAAAATACTATCCTAACATACACTATTTTAACTTATGCTAATTCTAGTAAACACTAACCTAATTTCCTTATCTTAACCTATACACATAACAACATATATGAAACATCAACCCCCCTCCCCCTTAAGGCACATGTGGAGACGGGACAAAGACAACTTAGCCTAAACATACTTCCTAAACAAATATATATATTTTTGGTTTAAAAAAAATATTTTTTATTAAACAAGTACAAAAACATTAACCCCCCATCCAAAGGAGAAGGAAACTTGACCTAAAACACTATGGAAAACTCTAAACTAATGTAAAACCTTACCTATACCTAACACTAACCTAAACCTACACTTAACACTACATGATACTATATATATAAACAAGATATAAGTAAATAACAAGGATTGGGGACTGTTCAAGGGGCATTGTCCAATCAGATATGGCTCAGAAAGGGAGCCCCAGGGCACCCTTAATGTCCTGAAGGTGGTTTAACACCTCCACCATGTCTCTTTTAACTGACGGCAACCTAATATTTAGGTCCAACAATAACCTGTGGTCATCCAAGGTGTAAGGGATAGCCTGTCTCTGTGTGACCAGTGGCGCTGCTGCAGCCGGTTGGGCAGCTGCAGTTTTTGAGGCAGATGGTGCTGGTGCAGCCGGTTGAGCAGCTGTAGTTGGTGGGGCAGATGGTGCTGGTGCAGCCGGTTGAGCAGCTGTAGTTGGTGGGGCAGGTGGTGCTGGTGCAGCCGGTTGAGCAGCTGACTTTGTGCGGCAGGTGCTGCATGTTATAGACCTGCTGATGGCACAGCATGCTCACTGTCACTCTGGTGCCTGGAAGTGGCAGGCAGCACACCACTCTGTCTGGCAGGTTTTGGGGCACCCTGGGGAATGGCCTTCCACCGTCCTGCTGCCCTCTCCTCATTGTACTTCTTCTCCATTGCATGGTACCCCTTTGCAACTTCGCGGATATGCCTGTATCTGTCTTTGCGCTGCTTAAATATCATGGCCGCCTCAGGTGACTTGTCTGTAATGAAAGACACACATGACAAGATGTAAGAAACAAGACAAAGAACAAGGTCCAGTAAGTATCTTCCACACTCAAGTGTACAACAACAGGAACTTTACACTCTTATCAACTGTTTGCTACTTCGAACATGATCTGGCAAGCTACATGTGAAGCAAAACTCTTATCACAACCTGACATCGATACCGTCATGGTAATGTATGGTATGGCACATAGCAATGGCAGAGTCCAGGAACAACAGTGGAAGGTTAGCTAAGTTGAATGATGACATTGACACAAACTCAGACAGAGTCTACCAGGGGAATGTACCAAAGGAGACTTAGTTATAGGCCCTTTGCAGACCCAGGTCATGACATTTACCCAAAGACATAGGATGCACTGGTTGTAATAGTGGTAGGCGACTATGCACCAAAGAGTTACTCTTATACAACAGTCACCCAAATTACAAATCCTCCAACCACTACATAGTTGGAT
Source organism: Calotriton arnoldi (assembly GCA_963921515.1). Classification (NCBI taxonomy): domain Eukaryota; kingdom Metazoa; phylum Chordata; class Amphibia; order Caudata; family Salamandridae; genus Calotriton; species Calotriton arnoldi. The sequence goes on from CAWUFW010003340.1 coordinate 1,603,600, forward strand.
GTGTCTCCACAGCTACATATCCAGGATTCATGCTGTATACATCGACTTGAAGCATCTGAGTACTTGTATGTCACAAGTCAGCTATTTGAAACGCAACATGTCATATAATTTTCACATTGGAAGTAAGACAGGGAACAATGGTTGATTGTGTTGTTGGGCACATCACAATGTATTAACCTTGTATTTACTTATTCCAGCCAGTTGTAGGTCTGGGTTAGACCACTCATCCAACATTGTCACGTACACCAGAGCCCATCTTGTGTATGAGACTGCCTCATTGTAATTATACTTGTCACTGACAAGTGTCGCTCCAATGCTCAGGATCCTCAGTGACTGCTGCATCATGCCAGTGTGTACATGGATTCCATGTCTGGTCATAAACATCACCAGCATCCCTCCAACATATTGTTGTCTGTATGTACACTGTGAAACACAGGTGCATCGGCTAAAGTAACATACACAATTTGTACATAAGGACACGGTGAAAGTGCTACGGGAACTTCACAAGATTCACATACTCACAAAGTCACTACAGCCTACACCATCTGTATTTTTTTTTCTGTAGCATACAACGTGTACTAATGCTGCCATGTGCACATGCTAAGCTACCAAGAAGGCATATTCCCTTAGGGAGGTGAAAAAGAAGTTGTAGTTGACTTCACAACACTACGCCCATTCACTCATACATGGTGTAACAACTTCACACAGTATTAAGGTCTGTAGAAGCCCCAACAGGTCACAGCATCAATTACAAATTTGAAGGATGGATCCAATGGGTGACCATAGTACGGAACATCAAATTAAAAGAATGTATTGGGGAACCCTTTGAGAAGACTGGTGTAGGGTGGTGTAATTTAAAATTGGTTGACAATCTGCTCCAACATGTAGAAAAACCAAAGGGGATGATGGACGGAGTGTTGAACATTGCAAGCACTCACCCCCAGTCAACTGATCTGGGTTTAATCCATCATCATTCTTTAGCTCACTCCGCCACCCCAGTTCAGACATGGCCATATGCAAATCAGTCTGACCCTGTGCCTCATGGGAACAGTCCAGCCCGAACTGCCAAACCATGTCTTGCCTGGACCGGAAACAAGCATCCTGGGACCGGTTTCTGGCTTACAGCCGTCATCAGCCAGGCTATCTTGAATCCAGTGGCAAAGTGAGCAAGGGACCCACGTCTGGGCATACCCTGCCAACTTAGGGCGAACATAGCAAAACCAAAGGGGATGATGGACAGAGTGTTGAACATTGCAAGCACTCACCCCCAGTCAACTGATCTGGGTTTAATCCATCATCATTCTTTAGCTCACTCCGCCACCCCAGTTCAGACATGGCCATATGCAAATCAGTCTGACCCTGTGCCTCATGGGAACAGTCCAGCCCGAACTGCCAAACCATGTCTTGCCTGGACCGGAAACAAGCATCCTGGGACCGGTTTCTGGCTTACAGCCGTCATCAGCCAGGCTATCTTGAATCCAGTGGCAAAGTGAGCAAGGGACCCACGTCTGGGCATACCCTGCAAACTTAGGGCGAACATAGCAAAACCAAAGGGGATGATGGACGGAGTGTTGAACATTGCAAGCACTCACCCCCAGTCAACTGATCTGGGTTTAATCCATCATCATTCTTTAGCTCACTCCGCCACCCCAGTTCAGACATGGCCATATGCAAATCAGTCTGACCCTGTGCCTCATGGGAACAGTCCAGCCCGAACTGCCAAACCATGTCTTCCCTGGACCGGAAACAAGCATCCTGGGACCGGTTTCTGGCTTACAGCCGTCATCAGCCAGGCTATCTTGAATCCAGTGGCAAAGTGAGCAAGGGACCCACGTCTGGGCATACCCTGCCAACTTAGGGCGAACATAGCAAAACCAAAGGGGATGATGGACGGAGTGTTGAACATTGTTGTTTTTGCATTTGTCAACCCGAGTGGGACGGGTTTGCCCAGACGTGGGTCCCGTGCTCTCCATGCCACTGGAGTCAAGCTATCCTGGCTGATGAGGGCTGAAAGCCCGAAACCGGTCCTAGGATGCTTGTTTCCAGTCCAGGGAGGACCTGGCCTGGCAGTTCGGGCTGGACTGTTCCCATTGGGCGCAGGGTCAAGACTGATTTGCATATGGCTGGGTCCAAACTGGAATGGCATGGTGAGCAAAAACGATGGATTTAGGCCCAGATCTCTGTACTGGGGTGAATGTACGACATTGTTCTGCATTCTGTCCATCAATTGTTGTTTTTGCATTTGTCACCCCGAGTGGGACGGGTATGCCCAGACGTGGGTCCCGTGCTCTCCTTGCCACTGGAGTCAAGCTATCCTGGCTGATGAGGGCTGAAAGCCCGAAACTGGTCCTAGGATGCTTGTTTCCAGTCCAGGGAGGACCTGGCCTGGCAGTTCGGGCTGGAATGTTCCCATTGGGCGCAGGGTCAAGACTGATTTGCATATGGCTGGGTCCAAACTGGAATGGCATGGTGAGCAAAAAAACGATGGATTTAGGCCCAGATCTCTGTACTGGGGTGAATGTACGACATTGTTCTGCAATCTGTCCATCAATTGTTGTTTTTGCATTTGTCACCCCGAGTGGGACGGGTATGCCCAGACGTGGGTCCCGTGCTCTCCATGCCACTGGAGTCAAGCTATCCTGGCTGATGAGGGCTGAAAGCCCGAAACCGGTCCTAGGATGCTTGTTTCCAGTCCAGGGAGGACCTGGCCTGGCAGTTCGGGCTGGACTGTTCCCATTGGGCGCAGGGTCAAGACTGATTTGCATATGGCTGGGTCCAAACTGGAATGGCATGGTGAGCAAAAACGATGGATTTAGGCCCAGATCTCTGTACTGGGGTGAATGTACGACATTGTTCTGCATTCTGTCCATCAATTGTTGTTTTTGCATTTGTCACCCCGAGTGGGACGGGTATGCCCAGACGTGGGTCCCGTGCTCTCCATGCCACTGGAGTCAAGCTATCCTGGCTGATGAGGGCTGAAAGCCCGAAACCGGTCCTAGGATGCTTGTTTCCAGTCCAGGGAGGACCTGGCCTGGCAGTTCGGGCTGGACTGTTCCCATTGGGCGCAGGGTCAAGACTGATTTGCATATGGCTGGGTCCAAACTGGAATGGCATGGTGAGCAAAAAAACGATGGATTTAGGCCCAGATCTCTGTACTGGGGTGAATGTATGACATTGTTCTGCATTCTGTCCATCAATTGTTGTTTTTCCAACATGTAGAAAAGCATGGAAGCAAGGAATGTGCAATATTAAGGGGCACTCAGCAGTTTTCAAAGACAACAGTGCCACCTTTTGCTGCCTAGCATCAATGCAGGCACCCATGCACAATGGTGCAAGAGTGCCTACACTGTCGGGAGGTAGCAAATTTTGCACCAGTGCAGGACAAAACGCTGCATTGAGCCGTATTGTTGTAAGTACAGTGCAGGGCTACATTCCTGAACTGAGGATGCACCGCGTTCAGCCAAGAAGGCTAATGCTGCGCTCCATCGTTTCATCATAATTATGGCCCAAAATATTCTCATGATGGTGCCTCATCGTGGTAGAGGTGATATCCATGTCTTGCACACCCAGAGTGTGTTCAACAACATAGACATCACAGCTAGTCATCACAAACCATCTTTTTTTAGAAAGCAACATACATGGACTAAGGCACTCACCGTTGACATGTGGATCTCTGAAGGCCTCAATGTCACCTTGAGTGAATAATGGTTGTCCAGCTGTGACACAAGAAAAAGGAGTATTTATCAGTCATGAGGTGGCACATGTGTCATGTTCACTATTGAAGTCATCTACATACAAATTTGAAAGTATTACATACATGTCTCAGTTCATGTTGCCTACATGAGGGGATGTGAATTGACTGTCTGACACACAACACATGCCCAATGCAGGATTGTGATGTATGAGACGACCTTGCAACAATACATGATTATATTGTGACTACAAATTGAGGGACATATTTACAAGCCCCTATCGCCACCACAACGTCACTTTTCTTGACGTTGTGGTGGCGATAGGGGCTTTGCCTTATTCACAAGGCTGCGTTAAGCCACTTAACATGGCCTCATTACGATGTCGGTCCGAAAGCATTCCGACCCACTCAGTGTCAGAAACGTTTCCGACCGAATCGGATTTGGGGAGTCCGACCGACCAATTACGATTTTTCCGAACACCGTTCAGTCGGACTCCCATTGACTTCAAGGGGAGCCTGTGTTCCGACCGACAACACAGGCTCCCATTGAAGGAAGAGGTGGGTGGGGAAAATCGTTCACCCTGTGGCGGGCACCCTATGGTGCCTGCCACACTGTGCATGGTTGGGAAGAGGGGACCCATGGGTACCCCCATGGGCCCCATTCGGAGGGCCCCGGGTGAAGGGGGGCCTGCTACGGGCCCCCAAAGTCAGTTTCCGACAGCCGATTCCCACTCCTGTCAGTGCAACAGTAGGGAAAGCACTGGATTGTGGAGGGGTAAAATTTACTATTCCCACTCCATTCAGTGCAATTGTAGGGAAAGCGATGGATTGCGGAGGGGTAAAATTTACTATCTCCACTCCAGTCAGTGCAACAGTAGGGAAAATGTTGGATTGCGAGGGGTAAAAATAACTATTCCCACTCCAGTAAGTGCAACAGTAGGGAAAGTGTTGGATAGCGGAGGGATACAATTTACTATTCCCACTCCAGTCAGTAAAACAGTAGGGAAAGTGTTGGATTGCAGAGGGATAAAATGTACTATTCCAGTTCCAATAAATGCAACAGTAGGGAAAGTGTTGGATAGCGGAGGGGTAAAATGTATTATTCCCACTCCAGTCAGTTCAACATTAAAAACAAATAAAATATCTTCATAAAATAAAAATATTTTAAAAACAAAGTAAATAAAAAATATGTAAAAATGTTGAAAAAAATATATTTAATATTAAAAATATTAAAACATAAAAACATATTATAATGTTAAATACATATCACAAATACCAACAAATATTATTATAAATAAAATACAAAATTGATTTCCATACAAATAAATATTTTATTTAGAGATTATTTATTAACAAAAACATTAATTATTATATAAATTTAGTTTAGTTACTTTCCACCCTATAACACCACAAAACTCACAACCTGCACCTAAAAATTATTTACACTATTAATGTAAATATTCATCAACAAATTAATTTTCATTCATTAAATATTCATCATTAATTAATTATAATTAATGTACTTCCCACAATATACCCCCACAAAACACACAACACAATTCATTATTACATTAATAATTATTATTAATTTAAAAAAAAAATATTAATTGCTTAAAATCGATTTACTTCCCACCCCATTCCCCTACAAAACCCACAACCCACATCTAAAATGTTAAAAAAAATTATTTATTTGCACAATTAACATAATTAATTATTGATTAAACAAATATTAATTAAAAACCAAATTATAATTCATTAAAATTAATTAACTTCACACCCTTTACCCCTATAATCCCCACAACCTGCACCTAAAATTGAACTTTAAAAACATTAATTACACAATCAAAATTAATTTTCAATTAAATAACTAATAGAATTTAACAACTAATTATAAATTAAATAAAATTAGTTTGCTCCCCACCCTTTACCCCTATAAACCCAAAACCCACACGCAAGAAATGTAATTAAACAATTAACATAATTAATTAGCAATTATTTAATTAATATTAATTATCAACTAATTAAAAATAAATTACTTCCCACCGTTTAACCCAAATAACCCCACAACCAGCACCTAAAAAAACAAATTACACAATTACCATAATGATTTATCAATTCATTAATTATTATTAATTAACGACTAATAATTAATTAATTACAAATACATTACTGCCCACCCTTTACCCCTATTAACCCCACAGCCCACACCTAAGAACAATTACACAATTACCATAAATAATTATCAATTAACAAATAATTAATTAAAAATAAATTACTTCCCATCCTTTACCGTTATAAACCCCACAACCCGCACCTAAAGAAAATTACACAATAACCAAAAATAATGATCAATTAATTAAATATTAATGAACAGCTAATTATTAATTAATTAAAAAGAAATTACCTCCCAGCTTTTACCCCTATAAACCCCACAACCCACACATAAATATTACCCGAAAAAATTAAAAGCACAATGAACACTATTAAATATCAATTAAATAAATATAATTAAATAAAAATAATCATTGATTTATTATAATTAAATTACTTCCCACCCTATTCCCCTATAAACCCACAACCCGCTACGGAACTAAAAGACGCAAAATTAAATTAAATGTAATAACTACTAAAAATTGAACACATATATTAAAAAACATAAACAATACTTATACAAAAAAATTACATCACATACATTTACAATATATACTAAAACACTTAACACTAATTAAAAAATCGATATTTTAAACAACTATGGGGCATATTCTCAAGGACTCATCGCCGAGTTAACGGCACTTTAGCGCAGCAAAAGTGGTGAAAGAATTATCGCCCCATTCACAAGCTGGTGCAAACTCCCCTCATCGCCAGTATACCAGCGATAGCTGCCGCAAAAAACATCGCCACGGATGAGAGAGACAACTAACGCTAATGATATGCAGAGTAGGCGTTCCCGTGCACAAACACACGAAAACACCACTTCGCGATATTCTCAACGACCAGCCAGATCTGCGATGCGACCCAAAAACAGGCGATAAGGTGCGTTAGCAGCAGGGATTTAACACCTGCCTTCTGCCGGTGCTAAGCAGGACGACTACCTGCAGTATGAAAGGGAGCCCAGCCCAGAGCCACATCTGAAGACCCACAGATGCCATGGAGACAATGAACATGCAGCCCGGAGACCCAAGAGGGCCACAACACCCACCGCCACCACCTCCAGGACCACCCCCCCTCCGTACCCCCCCCTCCCCGGACCACCACTGAGGCAGCGTAGGACAAGACAGCGGACCTTCCAAAAATGGAATGGCCCCTCAGCCACACAAGTGCAGAATGTGGGGAGAGGTGGGAACCAAGTATGTGTGAAGGAGGCAACTCACCCATGAAGAAGAATGTACACAATGCCAAGTGTGGCGGTGATGTGCCGGGCAGACCACAGAATGCAGAGCACAGACATGTCCATGTGGACACATACTGCTGGGGTATGTAGTGTTGTGGACAGTGAACGCAAACATGTCACCTCAGGCAGTGGGGAAGACCTTGGACATGTAGCTGTGCCGTCCCCCCCTGTAAGCGTAAGCGCAGTGGGCTGGGCCGGCGTATGCCACTCCAGCGTAGGAGTGCTTATAAAAAGGCCGAGCCCTGGGCGTGGTTCTCTTCCGTGATGGGCAACGCGTCTGCCAGGGCAGCGCACCTCACCCTGCCACGAGTCCGCCGCCGTGACCTCCAGACTCCGCGACACAGGCCCCCAGCGCATCCAGCGGCACAGCAACACGGAGTCATGTGTGTGCCGGATACTGCCTTAGTCCTACACTGCGGTCAGCAGGTCCCACAATTCAAATTGTGCCACATTTCTGTCAATGGAGGAAACGACTAGTCAACAGACATTGCCCCCAGTGAGGCCCCCCCGGACGACATATCGTCGTTGGCTGTGCACCTGCTGAGCGCTCCAGGTGCCACTGACCCTGTGCAACACAAGCCGACGCCATGTGGCAATATTGAGGCAGAATTCAGTAGGTGAAAAACATTGCACCCAGTGCGACCCGCACGGATTGCGCATCGTCGTTGGCTGTGCACCTGCTGAGCGCTCCAGGTGCCACTGACCCTGTGCAACACAAGCCGACACCACGTGGTAAGATTGAGGCAGAATTCAGTAGGCGAAAAACATTGCACCCAGTGCGGCCCGCACGGACGGCGCATCGTCGTTGGCTGTGCACTTGCTGAGCGCTCCAGGTGCCACTGACCCTGTGCAACACAAGTCGACGCCACATGGCTGTGTGCCCTTGCTGACCGCTGCCTCTGGCCTACACTGCGGTCAGCAGGGCTCGCAAATCAAATTGAGTCTTGATTCATTTATGGCAGAGTCCAGTAGGCAACAGACATTGCTTCCAGGGCGGGCCGCCCGGACGATGCATCAGCGCAGGCTGCGCACCCGCAGAGCGCTCCAGGTGCCACTAACTCAGTGCACCACAAGTCATCGTCACGTGGCTGTGTGCCCTTTCTGACCGCTGCCTCTGGCCTACACTGCGGTCAGCAGGGCTTGCAAACCAAATCCAATCCTGACCTGCAAGGACACGCCATCATCGCTGGCTGCACACCCGCCACCACCGCCAGGACCACCTCCAACCATCAATTGCCAGAGTCGGAGGAGTCTCACAGCCAGCCTGTCTAAGTTGCTCACACCTGTCTTGGATGCCATCATCAGCTTGATACCATGCTCAGCTCTTCAGGTGCCACTAACTCAGTGCACCACAACACATGGACCCTTCATGATTGAGTTTTGTGCTGCGGACAGCGGATGCAACAATGTCACCTCAGGCAGTGGGGAAGACCTGGGACGATGATGATGAAGATGAGGCAGGTGTACCACACCCCACTGCAGCTGCAGCAGGAATATCCCGAAGGGACCAAATCATTAACAATTCCTTCACATGAGCACGCTCAGCTCTGGTGCCCCTGCCACAGTGCACTGCAAGTCATGGACCCTTTATGATTGAATCTGTGTGTGTGATCCGATGATCACTGTTCTAGTTGTTGCCAGCACCAACCACTCCCTGAGGGCTGGCTTACACTCACCCCACACCCATCCAGCACAGGCGTCACTGGACTTGTGACCCTGGTAATAAAAATGGGCCGGGCGCACGTGCCCGTAGCCAGTTCAACTATCTATCTAAGTGTGTCCGTGTGGTCATTATGTATGCATGATGGGCCAGGGCCCTACCACATTACATTGTGCTGTGGACAGCGGACGCAACCATGTCACCTCAGGCAGTGGGTGCGACCTTGGACACGTAGCTTTGTCATCCCCCCCTGTAAGCGTAAGTGGAGTGGGCTGGGCCGGCGTACGCCAAGCCAGCGTAGGGGTGTGAAGTATTTCCCCAGGGCTCTGGGCTTGGTTCAGTTCTGGCCTGGACAAGGAAGTAACTAATGAGTGTGTCACTGTTGTAGTGTCGGCGCCACCCAGTCCGCAATCGACAATGTTGCAATGTAGCATGCACCCGGAGGGCGGGCTCGCACGAACGGAGAAATGAAGGAGTGCAAGACCGCTCGGGGTCTTGGCTCATACATGCCAAGTGTTGTGTGTATCTGTATTGCCGCAGCATGAGCCAAATGCCTAGCCTTAATCGCAGCGCGAGTTCAGCCAGGCATGAACTCTACGTCTGTGTCCGCCCTATCCTTCCCACAGGCCTACACTCACGTGGCCGCCCACCTCCAACGCCCAACATCACAGTGTCGTTGTCAGGCTTGTGGACATGCGCAGACAGGCATGACAATGGTGTGCCGTAGGAGTGCCAGTGATGCAACCGCTCAGCGCACACAAGTAAATAGGCTCGGGGGGAGGGAGGAGCAGCTGTGAGGCAACGTTACACACAGTGATGCCGCTCATTTGCCACATGCAAGACATGTCGAACATGAATCCCAAAGTCGCACACATCCCACCCCACCCCCAACAAGCCACATCACATTTCCTGAATGCAAGCAGATGAGAAACTAACATTAGGGATGAATGCTCCTTTGTCTGAGCTATCAGGTGGAAGCACATCTGCACCTCCGACCTTGGAATTGCATGTGCCCGGCACCCCCTGACAGATACTATAGCAGCTGATGACGACTCCCACACTACGCACAGCCCGACGAAAGACTAACGTATACACACCCCACACACAGAAGTCCTTGCTCGAAGTTATCTTGCATGGAATGGCCTTCACACTTACTCCCACATTAACCCAGGCGTACAACCGTTGCACACTAAAACAACTCATTGCTCCGAGCTGTGGCATTTCATCCACAGAACAGGCGCAGGTCAGAACAGTACCGCTTCAACCAGAGCCACCAACGCAATGGCAGACCATCCCAGACACTTGCACAACCCCTGTCACGTGGAACTGTACCGTGCACGAATGCTGCATTTACTGGGGGCACTGCCATTGGTAGTGCTGCGGATCAGTTACCGGCTGAGCTTCCGCCTTGCCAACGTCACCTGCGTGCAGCCTGTGTTGCATTGTCGATCGTGCATATTCGAGTGGTCCATGGATGTCTGCCTATCTAACAGGACGGTAGCCGAACTGGATTTCGACATGTGTGTGCGCCCCCTGTTGGCCCACGACCATGAGTGTCACCGTGACACCCGTCTATGGGATGCCTGGATACTTGGCATACATGCTGGCAGCTGGACCTGGGAGATTGCAGAACTCCTCGTGTGCAGTGAGCAAATTGAGCCGCTCCCCTATTGGGCTGTAGTGCTAATTGGTGAAGGGGGGTGGACGCAGCACATCTGTCCGGACCTGCTAATGGTTAGCCTCTCCGTCCTGTTCGATGAAGTCGATGACGACCTCATGTTGGAAATGATTGCCTACGAAGCTGCACTAGCTTTCATGGATGTGTAACTACGTACCTGCAGACACAACAGTTTGGAACACATTGCACATGTCCCGACACCTTGTTGGAACTTGGGGTTCTGGTCACATCTCCCACGACGACAGTGGACATGGCTGCATTCGCCTGGACTCCGAATACATGAGCGGACAACAACGCGGGTAAACACACACCTGTGAATGGTGCGGCACTCCCCGGAGTGGACAGCAGCGCTTGGCAACGTTCCACGTTCTGACATACTGCTGCATTGGTCTGCATGTTGTGGCACTTATCTTGGCCGTACTGACACGCATATGCTAATAAAGTCTACGCACCTTCACTTGTATTCAACTGTGATGAGTGTTGATTTGCATGACAATGTGTGTCTCACTGCCTATCTGGGTCACGGCCATACATGCATTACTACACCATCAGGGATGTGGGGTTGTACTAGTACATTATCATCTCACAGTTTCCTGCTATGCCACATGCGAATGGCCCTTTTCCACACACAAGCGGCAGCAGTTGTGTCCTCTGTTCTGTTGTGCTGGTGTTGCTGTTCGTTCGACATTGTTGTAAATGTTGAGGTGCTCTGATTCTTATGTGTGTGTGCTGCATTGTAGGTGAGTTGCCCCTTCAGCTCTGATTTGGCTGGCCCTTATCCCTTTCAGGCGGTGTGGCTTTCACTTCTGTGCTTATGCAGTGCTGTGATGTTGCAGACTTGGGTAACTTGGGCTCTTGGTTGGTGTTGTGACTCTTGGCCATGGTTTGTCCTCAGATGTGCTCTACTTAATTGTGCATGTGTGCCATTGTGCCCATCTCCCCCCGTCACCCCAGTCCCTGGTGGTTACTCACCCTGTTGCTGTTGTGTCGGGTCATGTTGAGCAGTGTCCGGTCCCCCAACTCCTGCCACCGTCTCCACACTGATGACTGTGGTCACCATTTCCTCCATCTCATCCAGCTCCTCCTGTGGCGCTGGACTCCCACCTCCAGCCTGCATTGCTGCCTTCTGGTTGTCTGCGAGTTTCTGCTTGGTCTTGCGCTTCACATCATTCCAGCGCCTCTTGACCTCGTCCATTGTCCTCCTCAGCACTCCGACTGCATTCGCCTTGTCCAGGATGGACTGCCATATTGTATTTTTTGTTGCCAATGACACAGTGGAGGTGACGTATAGTTGTTGATGGTGTTCTATCACCTCCGTGATCAGGATCCTGTTTTCCTGCGGACTGAACCCCGTCTTCCTCTTCTTCTTCTCCTTGCCCTTCCCTGACCCCGAGGTCCCAGGCTGGTCCTCCGTGGGGCTTGTGGGGTTCTGGTTGTCCTCTGTGCTTGCTCCGGCTACCTCCATGGTGCTTCGCAGTTGTTTGTGTTTAGTTTGTGTTTTGTGTTGCCGCTTTTATTGTGATTTTTGCAGCCTGACTTGTGGGACTTGCAGGCCCGGCGCTGCTTCTCGCTGGATTTTTTATCGCGGTTGGGCACATCGCAACTTTTTTCACGTTCGGGTTGAGATTTTTATCGCCGTCCCGGTAGTGTTATCGCGGACATTTGTCGCGTTATCGGGGTACTATCGCATGTTACCGCCGTGTTGTGAATGCCACGTTAACACAGGGTTATTTTCCCGCGATAGACGGCGATATGGAAACTTGCATTAACCTATTTTGGCGATGATTATCGCACGTTCTTGAGAATATCCCCCTATATTTTTGCATACGATATTAATGACTTCTATATTTAAAAAATCAATATTACTTACTTTAAAATCGATATTCTTGTCCATGATATTCTTGCTCACGATATTTCTGTGTCACGATATTTCCAACTCAATAATTGTGTCAGTCGATGTTACTGACTCGATATTTTGTCTGAACACCGTTTTGATATCATAAATTCTGAGCTGTCAACATGCACTTCTTCCAAACATTAATGCATATCCGTACATGATAATGCTTGATAGGTAACGCATGCTTCGGTGGTAGTCATACTGATTACTACAGGTTGTATGTGTGGCTATATATGAGGCTGTTACATAACACATTGCTGTAAGGTGTGTACCACTGTAATGGGCTTGCGACACACAGTAACTTGTACAACAAGCATTTACTACTTGTATTGAAGATTTTTAATAATGCATACAATGCGAATGTTGACTACAGATTCTCATTGGAGTATTTGCTTAGGTGGAGGCAATGAAGTGCACATTTACACTGGTTTGTGAAAAGGCACTCAACGTGGCTGAAAGCCACATGGTCCATGGTATCCGTGCCACACCACTCAAATACAGTAACTGGTTGTGACATAGGTGTGGATTAGGACAGTTCAGCACAACTTGCAGAACTTTTGAGGCTTGTCCAGAGAATGATACCTCTGGGGCTGTGTGGACTTTGAAGACTCTGTCAATTCAACAATTGAAAGCCAAGAACAGTTGACATGCAATGTTTCTTTGTGATCTACATAGACTTCCATGTGTGCTGCATTATGCATCACACATGGATGTTGAAAATCTACTTTCATCATAATATTGTGCTGTAAGGGGTCCCTTAATGCAAACACAACATTTAAAAGGCAGACCATTCACCCTTTGTAGATGGCACACATGTTCCGGAACATGGACTGCCCTGATGGTTAGACACCACCACAAGGGCATACTCATGGCAGCCCCATATATCTTTGGTACACATGCCTCATCCCTGTTTGTTAAGACAAGGTAAAGCACTATGTGAATGAATGTTACACACACCCAACTCAGACATTTCCTCATAACTGTCCCTAACAAAGTTTAATCTTAAAATGATGTGTCAATGTGTGCAGCAACATGCATTCGCCATTTTCTTAGCATACTGAAAGGTGAATGCTATGTATTTTGCATTGTATCACCATTCTAAAAACTACTTATCTGAGCCATTACATATTTGGGTACAGTCTCAGATGACTACATCTGCTTCAGCATAATCACGCAAAATATGTTGCAGCGCAAGTGCCACTGCAACACACTTTGCATCCCCCTCTCATGCTAAATGGAGCATGTGCATGTGCCTAACATTGATTTGAACATTATGTCACGCTATGTTGCTTAACCTCACTTTTCAAATTGGGAGAGTGTGAGTTTTACATCAAAACAGTGCGGAAAGTGATGTTCTGTTTGCAGTATGCACTGGAAAATGTTGCCCTGATTGTTTTAGACACACGTTATACCTGTCCCTTTACATGTGATAGGATTTGGATTAGTGTCCAGCATGGTTTAGTTACTTTTAGCTTATGTCCCACTATGAGTCTGAGGCTATATGTGCATGTATGTGTGAATAGATGGAGGGTTAGGATGATGTGACACATGTAAAATGTTGGTGTGTGTTCATGAGTATTGTGTACATTCCTGGAGAGATACAACCATATGTAACATAACCATTTCATATATGATGTGTGGTCGTATTTGTGTTGAACTGTGGATGCAAATTGAGAGATATGTTGACATGTGTAGTTGTAAGACATACCTAGATTACACGCATTATGCAATCTGCATTTGAAATGTTGTAGTGGCATTCCAGAGGGAGGTGATGTCACTTCATTGTGCTACCATGTTTTTGGTGGTGCGTCATGCACAAATATATTAGCCTTTGATGCTGTGATTCGTTGTATGTTACTTGCATGTTCTGGACATACTTGACGCACTTTACTCATGTGTCTTTCAGATTTCTTTTTTTGGTTGTCAACACAAAGTAAGTGTGATAGGTTGAGGATAGTGCCAGTTCTCAACATTAATTGCCATGCCACACTCATGTTGGTGGACATAGGACATCCACACATTATTGCCATTGCATTGCCATCTCAATTGTCCTACGTGTACGATAGTGAATGCTGATGCTTTCACAGTTGTCCCATGGCTAACCTATGTCAGTGTTTGTGCTGCTAAAATTATAGCAATGTAAGGTCATTGCAGTGTTGAAAGATGAGTCATACACAGTGTTTGTGATGCAAGAGATTTCCAAATCTGTCATTACAGTGACACATGTGTCAGCTATGGAGGTAGTATCACATGCAAGTGTGGAATACATGTGTATGATCGGTGTAAAACGCAGTCCCTGCATTGTATTGATGAATTTGTTAGCCTGGCTCAACTATCCTTTGATTCTTCTGCCTCCCCACTGTCAAGTTGATCCTGTTGACCATTGTCATGTATCTTTGTGACATTTGTCCGAAAACTTTTTCCAGTGGCACAGATTACACAAAGAGAATGTTTGTCTAAACTGTGGAATAGATTTGAGCAGTGTGGCCCCAGCTACATCGATGCACCATACACACATTGTCTTGAGCCTAAAGTCTTATGAGAAGATGGACCTGATGGTGCTTAGGGCACAACATAACAAGCACATTGTATTTCACAATGATGGCACATATGCATTCCGTAGTTTTTTTTTATATAAACTTTATTTTCATTTTTGCATAGTGAGCAATAGACAGTGTCCCAGAAAGAAAACATACACTTCAATATTAATACAATAGTCATTTCACAGGGATGATGTCAAGCAAGTAAAATGTGGTACAGTTACATATTGAATTCAAGTACACATAACACATTGATTCTGCAGTGCAGTCTGTACACGCCCTTTTAGTGTCGTCCACTTCTACTTATTAAATATATTTGATCGTATCAGTTTACAACTTAAACTACATCAAGGAATCAGCAGTTGACCGATAGCACCTGGCACCTTCAGATCTCTCACCCCACCCCGGTGCGATCGAGCACTTCCTGGGAGTCCGTGGCTCCTTCTGTATCTAACAGATATTGACGATACGGGCCCCATATATCTTTGGGTGCGCTTCGTACTGGCAACAAAGCATTATAATTATCAGATTGAGTTGAGCAATATGCTAAATCTTTTTCCCATTCCGTAATAGTAGGCAAAGGGCCTCTCATCCAATGCATAGCTACTCGTCTCTTAGCTAAAAGGAGACCAAGAGCAGCTAACTTACGTATACCCTTTGGTATTACTTTGTCAAACCCCAAAAGAGCAACCAGTGGAGTCTCTGATATCTCATGGCCCAGCATTTTGGAAAGAATCCTGCAGACATTGTGCCAAAAGGTACGTATCCCTGGGCACTCCCAAGCCAGGTGAATAAAGTTTGCGTTACTAACTAAACATCTCAGACAAGTGTCGTCTTCTCTCAAACCATATCTATAAAGCCGAGCCGGCGTGTAATATGTTCTGTGGATATATTTAAAATGGGTTAGACGATGTCTGCCATTTAATGAGACAGACTTAACTGTAGCAAAACACCAGGACCACTGCGCCTCTGTGATAATCATGTCCAAGTCTTCCTCCCAATCTAATTGAAATTTTTGTTTGTTCTGTTCATGGGTATCAAGAAACAGGGAATATAATATAGTGATACCGTGTTGTGGGGATTGTGCTTGCAAAAGGTAAGTGAGTGACAGCATCGCCGCAGGTTCCCTCATGTCTGATTCTAATAAAACATGCAAGGCGCCACGAAATCTGTGATATTGGAAAGTATCCAGCGCCGTGACTCCCAAAACCTGTGCGGATACCTGTTCCCATGTTTTGGAAACCCCATCAATGAACAGGTCCCCCATGCAATGAAGGTTTAGCTTCGTTAGCGTCGTCATTATGGCCTTATCACCCTTGTGAGGGAGCCAATCACACCACTGAATCGGCAACTTAGGAGAGTATATTAGCTGTATATGTTGCCTACGAGCTAATTTGGAGAGTTGGTGACCAGTGCAGTTTACCGGATCTATTGTGCGTGGAGCGATACGTGCCGCACCTGTCAACAGACGGGGCAAAGGAGTAGGGGACACTGCGTTGTGTTTCGAGAAGGTGGTGTGGCAAATTCTGAGGATCATGTAACCATACATGTGCATGTAAGGTTTGCGCAGCTCTGTAGTATCTTTCCATGTCTGGCGCGTTCAACCCCCCTTTCGCATAGGGTTTCGTTAATACATCCCAGCGAACCCTAGGCAATTTCCCGGCCCAAACAAGACGACTCATCAATTTGCGCATAGTGGAAAAAAATTATTGAGGTAAACTAATAGGTATATTGACAAACAAAAATAAAAAACGTGGAAGCACAATCATTTTTGCCAATGTCACATGGCCGATTAATGAAAGTGGCAATTTTATCCATTTCTCCACAGCTTCCGATAGCTTTTGTATGGCGCAGCCATAATTCTCAGACAAGATCAACTCTGCGTCTGTGTGTATTTTGATGCCCAAATACCGCACTGGGTCGGTCGTCCATTCCAACGGGTATGTGGTATGCACCAGAACAGTGGCGGAGGTGAGTGGAAAAATAATTGATTTATGCCAATTTATGTGGAGTCCGGAGTGTTGGCCAAACCTTTCTACCTCTTGTAACATGGAAAGTAAATTCTGTTCTGGATTGCGGATATAAAGCAAAGTATCATCTGCATATGCAGCGATAGTAAGATTATAATTGAAGGACCGGATACTGCGATATGCGTGATACTCGCGCATTGCGCACATTAAAGGTTCTGCCACCAGAGCGTAAAGAAGGGGGGAAAGGGGGCACCCCTGCCTCATACCTCTAGAAATTACTATTGTGCGGGATGTCATGCCATTGATCTTTACCTTAGCTGTCGGTTCTGCATATCACACCTCTATCAAATGCAGAAAGATATCCCCGACTCCAACTCTGCGGAGAACAGCATATAAAAACCTCCACTCCACGGAGTCAAACGCTTTTTCAATGTCAATAAACAGGGGCGCCGCACTGATTCGTGGGTTAATACGCGCTATGGTTCCAAACAGCGTTCGAAGGTTGCTGGATAATGACCTACCAGGTACAAACCCTGTTTGTTCTGGACCTACCATTTTTGGCAACAAAGGGGCCAATCTATTCGCCAACACTTTCGCGAACAACTTCGTGTCTGTATTCAATAGTGAGAGTGGCCTATAGGAGTAACATTGTTCTGGGGGCTTCCCAGGTTTAAGTACCGTGACGATAGTGGCTTCCCGCATTGATGGTGGCATTGTACCCTTTTGTGCCATTTCTTCAAAAAGAGTGACTAGTGACACACCCCACACACAGAAGTCCTTGCTCGAAGTTATCTTGCATGGAATGGCCTTCACACTTACTCCCACATTAACCCAGGCGTACAACCGTTGCACACTAAAACAACTCATTGCTCCGAGCTGTGGCATTTCATCCACAGAACAGGCGCAGGTCAGAACAGTACCGCTTCAACCAGAGCCACCAACGCAATGGCAGACCATCCCAGACACTTGCACAACCCCTGTCACGTGGAACTGTACCGTGCACGAATGCTGCATTTACTGGGGGCACTGCCATTGGTAGTGCTGCGGATCAGTTACCGGCTGAGCTTCCGCCTTGCCAACGTCACCTGCGTGCAGCCTGTGTTGCATTGTCGATCGTGCATATTCGAGTGGTCCATGGATGTCTGCCTATCTAACAGGACGGTAGCCGAACTGGATTTCGACATGTGTGTGCGCCCCTGTTGGCCCACGACCATGAGTGTCACCGTGACACCCGTCTATGGGATGCCTGGATACTTGGCATACATGCTGGCAGCTGGACCTGGGAGATTGCAGAACTCCTCGTGTGCAGTGAGCAAATTGAGCCGCTCCCCTATTGGGCTGTAGTGCTAATTGGTGAAGGGGGTGGACGCAGCACATCTGTCCGGACCTGCTAATGGTTAGCCTCTCCGTCCTGTTCGATGAAGTCGATGACGACCTCATGTTGGAAATGATTGCCTACTGAAGCTGCACTAGCTTTCATGGATGTGTAACTACGTACCTGCAGACACAACAGTTTGGAACACATTGCACATGTCCCGACACCTTGTTGGAACTTGGGGTTCTGGTCACATCTCCCACGACGACAGTGGACATGGCTGCATTCGCCTGGACTCCGAATACATGAGCGGACAACAACGCGGGTAAACACACACCTGTGAATGGTGCGGCACTCCCCCGGAGTGGACAGCAGCGCTTGGCAACGTTCCACGTTCTGACATACTGCTGCATTGGTCTGCATGTTGTGGCACTTATCTTGGCCGTACTGACACGCATATGCTAATAAAGTCTACGCACCTTCACAGATAAGTAACTTATCTATGAATGCTTTGTAAAAGGCTACCGTCAAGCCATCCGCCCCTGGCGCCTTTTCGTTGGGCATATCTTTCAAAGCTGCTGTAATTTCAGTAGGCCTCAATGGGCCAATAAGTCGCTCCCTATCGCTATTCTCCAACCAGGCCATGGCTATGTGTGCTAAGTAGTCATCGTCGGATTCCTGAGTAGTATTTTCCCTTGAGGTGTAAAGACCAGTATAATAATCTGCAAAAGCATCAAGTATAGCAGGAGTATTGTCAACCAAGACCTGCTCCGAATTATATACTTGCGTGATATATGTATCTCCCCTGGGGGGTCTAACCGTCGCCGCCAGAGTAGCGCTGGGTCAGTCCCCTTCTGAGTATGACCTGGCCACAGCATATTTCCCCAGATGTTTGACCTCATCTTCCGCTAACTCATTATATTCGCTAATTTTAGTCCTAATCTGTGCAAGTGCCCGGGGGTCGCCGGTTTCTTGCAGTACCCCCTCCAAGGATCTCAGGGTAGCTTCGACATTAGCAAGGCGTGTACGTATGGATTTAAGTACCCCGGCGGGTTTGGAAATTGTGATCCCCCGTATATATAGTTTAAAACTTTCCCACACTGCTCCCATAGTGGTGACACTGCCTAGATTTGTCAAAAAAAACTAATCTATAGCCGAGCCTATTTCCGCACGGAAAACTGTGCCCAGCAGGGAATACTGCGGAAATCACCATGTTTGTCTGGGAGAACCCACCACAGGGAGTTCCAAGGTGAGACTAATCGGGGAGTGATCCGACAAAGTCCTGGCCAAATGCCAACATTCTCTGATGAAGGGAAGTAACTGCAGGGAAGCGAACCAATAATCTATTCTTGTATGGGTGTCATGGGCAGCTGAGTAATAAGAATATTCCCTACCCAATGGAGTGAGATGGCGCCACACATCCCGCATACCTTCGGTCTGTGCGATGTAAGCCACGGCACGCGCTGCCCGCGAGGGGGGTCTCGGCGCCCCCTTAGAGCGATCAAGGCTGGGGTCCTGAATACAATTAAAATCACCTCCCCACAGTATAGGCAAATGAGAATGTTGCATAATCTTAGAGTGCAATGTGTGATAAAATTGCGGGTCATCATAGTTGGGCCCATAAACTCCCACCAATAGCATTATGAAATGATCTCTACGACATCTAGCCACCACAAATCTTCCGCCAGGGTCTGTGTCTAAGGCTTGTATTTGTATTCCTGAGTTCCTACGCGTCCAAAGGAGCACCCCCCTGGCATGTGAAGTAAACCCGGCCGCCACACACAGACCTTTCATACGTCGTTGGGACAACAAACCAGTCTGTGGGGAGAGATTGGTCTCTTGCAGGATAGCCACATCTATCTCGTGCCTGTACAAGTAAGCCACAACTTTGCGTATTTTTCTTTGATCATTAAGACCACGGACATTCCATGTGAGGAAGCGGACAACTGCTGGGCGACCACTATTGTTTGGCATTAACGAATTTCACTATACAATGCAGACACATATACATTCTGTACCTTAAGTCACCTGTAGAAATGCAACACACCCAAGGGGACACACATAATGATTGAAATAAAACATAAAACACCCCCCAACCACCCACCCACACCATATCAAAAAAGTGAGATACAGCGACCACAGTTCCCTCCCACCCCACCCCACCCCCAACCCCTCGTGAATTTACTTCCTACCAACAGGGCAGGATCCTCCAAACCAATACCCAGGTGAAGCACACGCAGAGGCGATGGTCGCCAGACCCGAGGTGTTACTGGGTAGGCCAAGACCGCCCACGCACATCAACTACAACGAGGCATTATATTGTATCTTTACAGTTCCTTGCAATGGCGGTGCTTACATATAGACTGTGCATATGCAGAACATGTGTATTAACTCGACAAACATCTTTCTAATAGGAAGGCTGCATCTGTTGTTATACTACCAGAATAGACAAGTGTTACACACATGACGTGGAGGGGATCAGCGAATCTACCCGCAGTACACCATCTGCTTCCGTGCCTTCCACAGAGTCGCCTGCTACAGCAGGATTGTTGAGAGACCTGTTTGCCTTCTCCGCACTGTATTTTTTAAGGTCTTTCTGCAGTGCATTCGGATCGGCATACAGTTTGGATTTGCCGTCAAAGTTGACCTTTAAACGGGCCGGATACAGCATCGCGTATTCCAAGTTGAGTTCCCTTAGCTTGCATTTCACAGGCCCGAACTTCTTCCGGGCCTCCTGGACCAGAGGTGTAAAGTCTGGGAAAAGGGACAACTCCGAACCTTCATAAGGGAGGGTTTTCAGTTCTCTTGCGCACCTCAGAGCGGCATCCCTGTCCCTGTAATTCAGGAGTCGAATTATCACAGGTCTAGGTGGGGCACCCGGAGGGGGCCACGGGCCCAGTGAGCGATGAGCCCGCTCCACTATGAAGACATCAGAGAACATGTCACGGCCCAGTAGTTGTATCAGCAGTTTCTCTGCAAATTGTTCCATGGGGCCCGTGGAGGTCGTCTCCGCCAAACCCAAAAGGCGGACGTTTTTTCGCCTGGAGCGAGCCTCCAGGTCTTCGGCCTTATCTTTCAGTGCCACCATGAACTTCTCCATGTGTTTCTGTGCGGTACCCATCTCCGTCTGCGCGTCCTCTGCATCAGAGATCCTGCGTTTAGCTAGATCGATACGTTACGCATGTTTATGTACCCTTTCGGACATCCTGTCCATTCGATACGACAGGGAGTCCACTTTGGCATCTATGGAGGCAAGACTACGCTGTATGGCACCTAGAATGTGTCGAATGTCCCCTTCTGGGTCGGTTGAGTCAGCCAGGCGGTCAGCCATGGCATGGTCGGAGTCATCATCCCTGTGCCGTGCAGACTTACGCTGATCGAACTGGAGTTTAGTCTGGGTCTTATCTGTTTTCCCCATGATTCCAGCTATCAGGATCTTCCTGCAGTGGTCGCAATGTGTGCCAAGAGTCCACAGACACAAATGTCCCAGACACGGCCCCTGCGCCTTATATGTGAGGCCACAACTTTTTAAAAGCTCCTGGAAAAAGCCCCAGACTGAGAGCCAAATGCAGAAACGTACCCAAGGAGGACAGTGAAGGGGCACGTGACCGCCACAGCCACCGCTTCCCACAATACAGAGCACTGGGATCTGGAGGCACTAACGCACAGTGGCCGGCACAGTACAGCCAAGGAGCGACACCCACACAGCGCGCTATTCAAGGATCCTGGGACTGTTCTCAGAGATGGGCGCCGCACCCGCACCCACAGGGTCCGACTAAATAGACTTAAGGGAGGCCTCTGCGCCGTTACTCACTTTAGGGATCTTCTTGCTGTGCTGTCACGGGACCATCGACTCACATCTTCCCCGCTTCACAGGAGGACACTGTGGCAGTGAGTAAGAAAACAGGCACGAGGCAGAAAGGCAAGTGAATCTGGGCCCCGCCAGTCCAGTTGTTGAATCCAGGATAGGGGCAGACACCAGGCCACAGGAGCACCACGCTCCGGGTCCCCGCCTCCCAGCAGGTCGCGCCCCAGACACGACGACCCGGGGACGCGGGCTCCAAAGCTCTCGGCGCTACGATCCACTGAGATCGATGTTGCAGTCAGGGGTCCCAAATATGCTGCAACAGTAGCGGGCGCAGCGTAAACTGCAGGCAGCGGGAGAGTCACAAGCGGGGAGGGCGCGATCCCACTCCCTGGATCGCCTCAAACCACCACGGCCCGATCTCAACAGGCCCGATGACGTTGCACCATGGAACTCCGGCAGGAATAAATGTAGCGGCTCCAAACTTCCAGCGGAGCTGCCGAAGCTTTTTATCGGGCACTTCCAGCAAGGATTACGCCATCAGCAACCTCGATAACGCTAATATGTGAAGGATATTGTGGGCGGCTGCCGGAGCTCGCTCAGGTTGCGGCCATCTTCGAGCCAGGCAGACCACGCCCCCATGCATTCCGTAGTTCTGATGCACAAAACATTTTTGCAATCCAGGTCATGGTTTAGTTGGTGTCATATACCCTGCTAGGTGATTGCTCTGTATGACACTATTGGTTGGAGCACGTAAGTTTTCCAGATTGTTCACCTTCTAAAGTCACAAGCCAAGCATACAAGATATTGGTAAAGTGATTGTTTATCATACTACATCATGAGGTGAAAATATAGGTGCCAAGATATACGTAAGCAATATAACGGTGAGGTGACATTATGTGAAGAAGTTGTTGATGATGGCATCCCTCCTCAATGTTACAGCTGCAGAAGTGGAAGGTTGGCTCGGATCCTTTTCTTCCTCCAGCCCATCCTCAGGATTTTCCATCTCTTCTTGGTCTTCAGGCAGAGGTGTATTTGTCCTTACACAAATGTTGTGTTGTATTCAAGAAACAAGTATAATCTTGCAGACCAAGGCCGGGCTATAAAGGAGCCTTCCACCTGAAATGTCCAGGTATCGAAACCTTGATTTGAGAACTCCAAATGTTCTTTCTACTATGGCCCTTGTGCAGCCCAGTGCCACATTGTAGTCTCTCTGTGCCTGTGTGTGTGTGTCACTTTCATGGGTGTCATCACCCATGGCAATAGTGCATAGCCTTGGTCAGCTGAAAAAGAAAATGGAGAAAAGGTACAAAAATCTATTATCATGATGTGTTAGCAGATTACATGTTTTGACTTTGTGTCCAGTGTGCAGCATTCTACATTCACCTTCCACATGGTGTGGTACAGACAATTAACCTGCATCTATGCCATTAACTTGTCTATTGTTTACAGCATACACAACACTAAAATGCCATTGGCCCAGTCCTCTGTAATACCTCCATAGTGTAATTGTCAGGATGTATGGGTACCTTTACACAAATTTGTCACTCATCATCCTTACGCTCACATGACACATGGCAATGGCTGTAGGAGTTACTTCCATTAGTGCAAAAATGTTTTTACATTGAAATTTTTGGATGTAAAAGTTACAATGTGTCAGGAATGGACATGAAAGCAGATGTCTTTGACCCTGTGAGTTTTGATCTTCACATGCTAGTGCTAACTGGCCATTTTTGGGACACCATACATTATTTACTATGTGTGTATGGAAGTTGGACATTAACATTGGCACAAGTATACTGCATACACTACAAGGCAAGACACCTTGGTGCAAGTGTATACCATATCTTTGACACTGTTGGGTATTCATTCATTGTGTGTTTGCGCTGGCACCTGCAGTACTGTTTACCACTGTGACACACACGAAATTCCCTTGTAGACTTAGTTATAAGTTGTGACAGGAGATGTGTTGTGTGTATGCAATGTGATGTGTACTTGCTGCACAGCCTGGTCCCTTGGACGAGAGCTAGAGTGATCACGTTTCTCTCAATTATTTTATGGTTGTTTACATTGTCTGCTATTTATTTAATTAGTTGTGTTATGTTAAGCAGCATTTTCTAGCACGATTATTGTAGTACTAGTGTCTGGGAATCATTTGCTTACTCATAGAAGTGTGTAATGTCATCTCTCCTCTTGCCCATGGGAACACCTTCTGGGCCACTGAGTGCACAACATGGATGAATTGCTTTCTCATTGCCTAGTTGTAGCTGTTCAATATGAAGTGTGCTTACATAAATGTACAGGACAATATATGGATGTGAACATGGTTCATCATGATGTTTGGTGTGCCACTGTACATTGGTGATTGTGTAGAGGGCTGAGCTAACCTGAATGCAGAGCAAAGTGTTGGTTGTGCTTTTGTTTGACATACACAACATCCATGTTGTTCATGCTCAAACATAATTTATCAATGACATATTTGCATGACTGAGCTGACACTATTGGCGCATTGTGGACGTGTTATCCTGTTTTGTGGAGCTGACATTAGGTTATGTAATACATTTGTCACAAACCTTGAAATGTAAGATGACTTATTCCCTCTTACATTATGTGATAAAGGTTACAGGGACTAATCATGGTGTATATGAGGATGACCCCTATGCTTCTGTATCCTCAGTTGGGATTCTGGAGGGTAGCATACTACTTGAACACAGTAAATTGGATGCACTACATTGGAGGGGTATGTTGAGGTTGTGGTCTCACGATATCTTGAGTGTTGCGGGCTAACAAATTGTCCATGGAAGACAATGTTGCCATTTGCAAAGTGTGATGTCCTTTCTAGTGGGTTGGCTTACTGATTACCTATTGGCTCAGCATTATTTCTTCACATGACCAGGTAGTGGGACAATGGCCATGTCCTCCGCCTTAGCATCATGCTTGATGACAGTCCCTCATCCCATGAGACAGGTTTCTGTGGCCCACAATATCTTATTGAATGTCAACATGACCAACATCAGGGCATAGGTAGCACACCCTGTACATGATTGCGCATGGGAGATTGTGACAGATGTGTTTGACATCCCATTCTTAAATGTCATCTGTGGCAGGTCTGGCATTGTAAGGGCAAAGGGAGAAACTTAACAACAGTGGCAACATTTTATATTAAGCTACGATTGTGGATCAGAGGGTTTAGGAACTGTGACCCACAAAACAGGAATTATGAACACTTGATGGAAAACCGTTTGTTAGTTACAAAGCCATGGCAACAGCAGGACAGAATGATGACAGACTGAAAATGAGCGTGAAATGTAAGGTAATTGAAGCAGGATATACCTTGAGTGCACATGCAACATAGGTCATGGTTTATTAATAGGAGTGTGAGGGAGGTAAAGACTCAACTTTTGAGAGGGGTTTAGGTAATACATATCTTAGTACAAATATGATTTTATGTGATTACCAAACAAATTAGACTGAGTAATTTGGAAAGCAGACCAATCAGGTTTAACATGTATCTGAGTGATGGGTGGAAGGGCAAGGGAATGAACGTAGGCAAAGTAAGATTGGATGAATGGAAGGAAAACAAAAGTTAATGAAAGAAGGTAAGAAGGGACAATGGAAGGGCTGGAGGTAGATTATCCAACCGGACACGCCAAAGTGGAAAACAATGAAAAATTATGAAGCAGCTTAAGAATTTTGAAACGTAGACAATGAGCAATGCCGAAAGCTAGAAAATGAACACTATGTTGAGGGAATGCACCAAAGTGAGGTATGACCTAAAAAGATTACGATGCACATGGTATTTGTGGAAATGAATCATATGTTGTTAGGACATCCATATTTAAAATAGGTGAGGTATGTAGTGAGCAACTGTCACTGCTGACTGTGCACTTTTAGCACATTACTTAAAATGTACATCTGCAATATCCATCATTGTGAAGCATTGGACTAAGGGGAGCTAACACCACAGGCACTTGAATGGTAAATGTTAGACTCAATGGGGCTTAGTTACAAGCCCCTTGCACCGCAGGTGAGTTACTTTTTGTGAAGCACCGGCGGAGCAACTTGCTGCCCCATACTTACAAGGACATGTAGAGCCAACCTGCATGGCTTTTCATGTCCTTGTGAATATGGCACCTTTACATGCAAAACATTTGTGTGAAAGGGGCGTGCCATGGGTGTTGCTGTGGGTGTTCCCACGCAACATACATGGCTTCTGCCGCATTTCCAGATTTACAAGAAATTGTAACCCTGGAAATGCGTCAGAATGATATGCCTCACCAGGGGAGGCGTAGGGAGGTGCAACGAGGAGTAATGTTTTCAAATATCTGCATTTTTTCCTCTTTCTATGCGTGCTGAATTCTACATAAACACATAGGAAGAGGAAATCACCTCTTGTGATTGTTTTTGTGCAGGAAGGTGTCCCTTCATGCACGAAAACAATCATCCCCGTGACGCAGGCACACTTGCAACATGGTGCAAGGGGGCTTGCGATGGTCCATGGTAGCTAATTGTGCGCCAGCGCAGGGGAGAGAAGAGGGATCTGTCATATCATTATACATATGACACATCCCTTTGCTTCAGAATTAACGCAAGCCCAATGAATTTTGGAAGACATGTAATCCTTGAGTGACAAAGTGGGTTGTAAGTACATTTCCAGGCTACTCCCTTGGTGGAACTAGTTACATGTATGTTGTGCTTTGACATTATATGATTGCGTATTACAGTTGGACCAGAAACAACATATGCACAATGCAATTTACTACATGTGCAATTAAAATTTGTTGACCTACATGAGTGAGTGGCTTGAGGTATGTGATATGTTCAAGTTGTACTTACCAACAAGCAGTCCATTTCCATAGGTGCCATTCTGGAACTGCTGGTTGATGACCGATTGGCGGAAGATAAATGAATCATGGACACTGCCAGGGTACTTGGCCCCAACATTCAGGAAGACACCAAGATGGTCAACTATTGCCTGCACATTCATGGAATAGGTGCACTTCCTGTTTCTGTAGATGTGGGCAGTGTCTGCAGGAGGCACAAGTTGCACATGGATGCAGTCTATTGCCCCCAATAGATGCAGAAAACCAGAAATGGCGTAAAAGCCTTGCTTGTTGGTGAGTTGTTCTTTCGCAGTGTTGGGGAAGTGGGGATACTGTGGTGTCAGGCTGATGATGGCATCCAGGACTATGGGGGGCAACCTGAAGAAGGATGCCTGGGAAATTCCGGTCACTCTGGTCGTGGTCAGTTGAAAAGTCCCTGAGGCAATCATGTGCAGCACAGCAAGTAGCTTTGTCTGTGGAGGGATGTTTGTACTGCGCTGGGATGTGGCCTGCAACCTTTGCGCAATCTGGTTGAGGAGGCGGAGAATGGAGCACCTTTTAAGCCTGTAATGGGCTATGACCTCCTTTGGCCAGAGGTGTATGAGGGTGATCCTCTGGCGGCAGATCCGCTCTCTTCGGCGGCTCTGCAACTGTGGTGGTGGTGGTCTTCTTGGTGCTCCGAGTTGCAGTAGCAGAAGCTCCATGGCGTCGTTGAGGTTGCCAATGATGAACTGGGATTGTCTTCCTTACAAACAGGTGTGTTTGCACCATTTTTAAGACCAGGTAAGTATTGACGTTAGAAAACTGCCGCAAATTGGACTTTGCAGCAGTTTTTTTTTGTTTTGCGACATACAAGGGAATCCTTGTAAATATCCTGTTGTGTGTTTTGCGGGAGTTTTTATGCGGGAACGCCTACCTTACATCTCATTTTCGGTAAGTCAAGCTAACAGAAGTGGCGCTGTTGAAAAATCACGTTTACGCAAGAAAAATGCCGCTGACTGGAGTTAGCGGCAACTTGTAAATATGGCGATTAAAAAAAAAGCCACTGTAGCGTCAAAAAATTGACGCTACTGGTGTGTTAAATCCTCTAAATATGCCCTAAAATGTACAATTTCGCCTGTATTTCCCTAAGGGGAATGGAGTGTTGTACTGCAAGTATATGTTCATTCTAAGAAAATACTAATGCCTGAAAAAGTCACTGGATAATTCCTGGAATTCAGTCTGGAAGCCAGTAACTGGTGTAGAATTTCAGGCATTTTCTTAGAAAGATTTGCGAATTGGAAAATAAAATATATGCAAGCGGAGATTTAAATCTTCTGGCATACTTTTAACTTTATTTTTGTGGATCAGGCCCATGGTGCTTAAATCTACTCATGACACATCACCTAACTGTAGTGCTTAATATGAGTTGGTGGTTGCAGGTGGGGCCTTGTGGCATTCATTTTTAGGCACTTGCTTTTCCTCATCAGACTTAGACACAGAAAAAGCGAGAGAAACAAAAAAGGAGGATGAGAAAGTCAGAAAAACAATGACAAAAGCTAAAAGGAAGGATGACAAAGAACCCTTAAGAGTGAAATAAAAGTTCAGGGAGTGTCTGGTGGTGTAAGAAAGAAGCATGAGATGGAAACAGGAGTACCCAGCCTTGGTATTCAGCAATCCGTACATTTTTCGGCCGGGCTTCTGAGAAAAACTTTAGGCACAGGCACTTATTTGTTTACAAACTAAGCACTTCCCAACTACTTCTCAAATCTCATTCCATGCTACACAGGAATACACTCACCAAGTTCTGCCAGCCACCACCGAGCCAAAGTTCAACTACTCTTAAGGCTTACCTATTTCATCCCTGAAAATGTTTGTATGCAAAATTCCCAGCACATACCCACACTTCTCAGTGCGACCCCTAAGCTGCATGTGTTTGTTCATTGTTTTATGTTTTGTGCCGTGTGGGTTGGAACGAGGTGGAGGTTGCCTGTTGTTGGTACTATGAAATGCCTAGTTAGAAAACTGCCCCTGCCCCATGACTGGCCGCCGCTTGGTATGGTTGCCCATTACAGGGGTGTGCATCATAGAATGCACACCCCTGTAATGGGCTGGGCAACTATACCAAGCGGGGGCCAGTCATGGGGCAGGGGCAGTCAAACTTTAGGACCTAAAGTTTGTCGCTGGAATGCTATAGCGGCAGCAAAGGAATTATTGGGGCGTTTGAATGGCTAAGGCTCTTCATGCCAGTGGTAGACGTAGGTAGATCTGAAAGTGAGAGGGCAAGGCACGTGGGCAACAGTTTGTGGCTGTGACCTGCAAAAAGAAACGATTACACCTGATCCTAGCACAATACATGGCATTTACAATGCAAGCAAGTATGGTCACCACATTCCCTGTAGGAAATGGCCCTCCCTGCAGTGTATAAACAACAAAAACAATTTATGAAAGCGACGATGGAGAGGTAAAAAGGTTAGGTAAGATACCCATTAGGCCGGATGTTCACTATACTTAGAACTTAAAGTAAATAAAAACATTCCCAGGAATGGTAAACTAGCATCTATTGGAAAGTATGCAGTTCCTGGGAATTGTCGCACCAATCCCTACCCCGTCACCCCAGATTGCACAATAGACAAGAACTGTGAGTGAGAGAGCCCATTGGTGTGTCTGCTGACTGCTAGTGGAATGTGCTTTTGTACCTATATTCTGCAGCTGAAATTCCACAATCAGTGCAAGGTGTGCAGAGCTGATCGACACCTGCCCTCCCCAGAACAGGAAGATGCTGGTGCTTTGCCTTCAGTGGGTTTACAGGCAGGAGAGATCAGTTCACAGTTGAACCTGATGACCACTGTGTTGGCTGCAAAACAATACTTGTCCACACCACCCACAATCCCTTTGGATGATGCTGCTTGAAGTGCTTGGGGTTAGGCTGATGAAAGGAGGCCAAGCCCTATGATGCTGGAGGCTAATACAATCTGTGAGTCCCACAGAAAGGGTAGGCTTCCTGGGATATGCCAGTTTTGCCAGACATCTATCAATAGTGGAGGCTTGTTTGGTCAAGTGAAATAACCATATCCAAAAAGAGCATCTTCCTGACAGGAATGATCCTCAAAAACCCCAGGAAATGAAGGGGCAATGACAACAAACTGTAGGTGTAGGTGCTAGGTGCTTCTCCTTAGCATCCCATCTCCCTCCAGGTGAATACTAGACATGACCCTCACCCTACTTGACATGACCCTCACCCTACCCCATCCCGAAGGATCCCTCACCTCCTGATGCATCCCGACAGCCAGGAGGGCCTGCCAACTGAGGATGCTAAAAGGATGGACAGTCTTACAGCCTCTTTACAGAAGTATCAGTGGCCTGAAAGTTGGCTGGATGTCAAGATCAGCAGGCACTGGGAACACAGGCTGTGTTCGAGATGCTGACTGGTGTCCTCTTTTGTTGGAGAAGGAGAGCAGTGACAGATGTCTCACTGCAGGCTGAGGATGAACCAGTCTCTCCTCAGACCCTCTCTAGCAGAGTGGCAACAATCTCAGCATTGAGAAGCAGAGCAGCAGTAGGTTAGGTCCTCAACAAGGTTATGTCAGAGGAGCCTGCAGCTCTGGAAGGAGGCTCCTACTATTACTCCCCCCTTCTATCCAGGATGACTGAAAGGTCTGTCCAACCAATCCATGAAGAGGAAGGAAATCTCCAAATGTTTTTGTGCTCCTGTCATAAATAACCCATCCACTCCTTGGACTGTCACTATAGAGATACCCTAACCACCTTACCACTGACAGTGCTTAGCTACGCAACACTTAGAAATGTCATCACATGACCTCATTCTTGTCTCTGTTAAGTTTTAACCGGTGACTACCCATACACTCCCAGGCCTGGCTTAGACACATTTAAGAAAGTGCTGCATCTGACTGCTTACCATTCAACCAGATGATGAGCTGAAGGTTTTATTGTATTTTTACATCATATTTTGTACTCTGTTGTACTTTTTCTATCTACATAATCATTCACCAGATTTTGGATTTCTATAATGTACTCTTTGAACTAAAATAGTGTATGGTCCTTCTCCTTACTGCAGAAATAAGGCACAATTCGTTTGACCCCAATCCCATCAGCTCTGGAAAGTGTTTTAACAGACTGTCCCTGAACAAAGACCCTCTTCTGTGCTGTTAGACTTCAGGCACCATCTTCTCACTTCACTCCCTAATTTCCCCTTTCTGGAAAACAGCATTCGTGGACTCCAGCCTTGGACTGCCTTATCTCCACTCTTCTTCCAAAACCCTCTATTTGCACTGCTGTAGCTCCCATCTTGAAAAGTGACAGACAGCACAAGAGTGCAAGCAGGCAAAATGCCTTTCGCTCTGCCTCACAAGTCAGATAACTCTTTTTGTGAACATGTTAATAGAAAAGTAGAAAGTATGCTCATGCGCAGTTTGTCCTGTTTTGTTTCATGTGCTGTATAAAGGACACGCCTTGTGGCTATTTCTGTTCAGAGAGCAGTCGACTGAACACTTGTCCTGCTCTGCTTTATATGCTAATCCACTCCGTTTGGTAGCCCTACAGTGGTGGCTGGTAGTGTGTTGCCCACTTACTACCCCCTAGGAGTCATCTAGTCAGGCATTCCTTGCAACAATTCTTCATCCTCAGCTTTTTCTAGCCTTGGGGAATTTGCCCAACTGTCTGTAGCACCAATTCTTTCCCTAGACCATCAGCCCTTTGTTATTCTTAAGGTCCTACACCTCTTCTTGGGGTGAGCCATCCATGCCCGGCTCATACCAGAGAAGATCTTCTTTCGTCCTTGAGGTGGCATTAACACCAGCTCTGCAATTCGGACTGCGCTATGAATCGAACCACGACCTTCTAGAACATCCTCCAAGGAAAGGGACAGTCAAAAGCAAAAATCATTCTTCCTTTAATTAGCACCAGCCAGATTTTTTAAACTGAATCAAAGGAGTTTCAAAGCAATTTAGAAGGTTTGCAAATTGACAGCTTTGTACCCTCGCTGATTCAACCAATCTTTTACCGCTATTTCAAGACAATATGCCTAGTTTGTGTTTTTTGTATTAGGTGGTATATATACCTGTTATCATTTCATGTATATTCACATGCTTCAGTCTAAGGTTTCTATAAAAGTTGGTGAAAACAAATGCTACTAGACCCACCATCTGGCTCAAAAGTACAATGGCCAACTGTTCCAACCTTTCCAATTTTTGCAGGATTGTCCAGCAGTTCAGGTGCTTGTCCCACTTTACTATTTGTAAGTATATGTCCAACTGTGAGAAATTTGCTGCAGGAAATGCTAACTACAAATAAGGCGTGGATTTCTGTAACCCATTCAGTCAATGACAGCAGCTTAAAGCTTCCTTGGGTCATAACCAATGTATATCTGTGAGATATGGGAGACTCAAGGCCACTCTTCACATTCTGCAAGGGGGTCTCATCATTTTATATTAAGCCACTGCGCCTGACGTCAGCAGTTCGGCTTCGTCACCATTTCTGCAGCCAGGCTTGACCTAGGCAACGTGATAAAAGGAAATATGAAAGACTGAACAACCTTTTCATGGCAATAAGAGAGACTGATGTTGGGATAAAAGTCCTCTCCCAGGCAGGGGAAGAAATTTATAAACTCTTTCACTACCGCCCCGACATGATAGATGACAATAATTATGACAAAGTGCTAGCTGCACGGATTACTCACTTCAACCAATAAATGAACTAGACCATGAGAGTCTTAGTTTGAGTAGGCCTTGGCAGAATTTCGATTATGCCTGAGTAATCAGAGTAATTTTGGTAATTCTGCATTACTCTATAACAAAGAATTAATGATAATTATGTGACTACTCCTCCTCGCGTACATAAGAGTATTTTGAGGGGAGAAATTATACCGCAAGAGCACACTTAGCCGCTAATCATGTTATGCTGCATATAGCGCTGTTTCTTAGTGCAAAATGCATCCTCGCGTCAATTTTGCGCTAAGAAAATAGCACTCAATGCCGGTAGTAAGTTGGGAACAAAAACATACCCCAAGAGCACATTTAGGGGCCGATTACGATCTCGTCCAGAAAGCATTCCGACCGATTTGGTTCCAGAATGCTTTTTCAACGGCTCGGATCGGGGGAGTCCAACCGAGCAATTTTGATGCATCTGGATGCTTCTGGATACGATTAGGTCAGACTCCCATTGACTTCAATGAGAGTCTGTGTTCCGATCAAGAACACAGGCTCCCATTGAAGAAAGGGGTGGCTGGGGAAAATCGTGCACCCTGTGGCAGGCACCCCATGGTGCCTGCCACACTGTGCATGGTTTGAAAGGGGGTCCCTTGGGTACCCTCACAGGCCGGATTCGGAAGGCCCCGGGTGAAGGGGGGCCTGCTACGGGCCCCCTAAGACAGATTCCGACAGCCGTTTCATTTCGGGCAAACCGAATCAGAACAGCTGTCCGAATCGTTCATCGTAATCGCTCGCTCGAAAACCGAGTCCATAGAGTTGTACGATTCGGCTCCGAAAGACTCGACCTGTCCGAATGCCTTTCGGAACCGATTCGGACAGCCCTAATTGTTTCCGGGCATCGTAATCGGTCATTGGGAACTGTGTACGATTCGGTCAGAAACAAAGGTTCTGAATCGGATTCGGCAAACCCGAATCTGATTCGGAGGCCTTCCGAACGGCATCGTAATCAGCCCCTAAGTAGGAGCGAGTGGCTGCTCGCGCGTGCTTTTCGTATTCTGTTGCATGTTGCATTTTGCAGTATTTCTTAGCTCAAAATGCATCAATGCATCCATTTTGAAATAGTGCTAAACACAGAATTACACTTATCGCATAATTGAAAAGTAACCATGTGGAATCCATTGGTAATTCCGGGTCATTCCGATACACGGAATTAATTGAGTTACGCCCACCCCTAATTTTGAGGCAAACTGCATGATCTCAAAAGTCAATGATCAAAACAAGGAAGTCAGGGCCCAAAAATACAGGGCTGTAAATCATCTGCACTGAAACGGGTTATCCAGCAAGTCAGAGTAAGCCTAAGGCAATCATCACCTAGGGTCGCTACCACCAAGTATCACATACCACAGATTTAAGGAAAGAGTCATCTCTTGCGCACATACCCAGAAAGAAAGGGCTAGATGAAAATGAAGTTTCTATGGTAGAATACGTAGAGAGGCCCATGTGCCTTGGCACTACAGACACGGTTTTAATAAAGAAGCAGCATGAAAACGCACATATGGTAATTGTGGATTTGAGGCACATACCTCTGGGACGTGCACTGTCAGAAGCAAGACTAGCACCTCTCATAGAGGCGAGTACCATTTCACTTGTGTTTGCAACACTCCTTGAGGCAGCCACAGGGGAAGAAACACATGCCCCATCAGAAGGTGAGAGCAGTTTCGATTGGCCTTTTAAGGAAAACTGAGTTGCAGGGTATGGCTTTAGCTTGGATTCAAACCATCCTCATGGACACTCTCTTGCACCATATCTCTCAGAGAAAGCACACATTTGCTGGTCATTGTCTCCAACATTTTTAAACATCTATGTCCACCCTCTATCACATTTGCTCAGACCCTTTGTGGCTAAAAACTTTGTAGTATGCTGACATCACCCAAATCATTATTAGACAAGATGGCATCAAACTAGGCAATCAGATTGAAAGATGGTCTAATCGCAATACAGAAGTGGATGAACTCCAACCTGCGAAGACTCCATGCAGGCAAAACTGAATTTCTGATTTTGGGAGAGAATCACATTTAATGGAATAACTTGCTTTGGCCTCCCATTGGCCGCACCCAAAGCTAAAGTACTGAGTGTCAACATTGATGCTGACTCCTCCCTTTCCTCAGAGGTTAATTCAGTTGTCTCCACCTGTGCTTTTCGCTCAGAAAGATTCTACCTTATGTACCCCAAGAAAAACAACGTGTAGTGGTACCCACCTAAAAACTGTTTTTATGTGGAGCTCTGAAGTTTCCTATTGAACAAACTACAATTTATTCAAAACATTGCAGTCCGCATTCTGTGCAAGTTATGCAAATGCCCAAAGCATTACACTGGCTGCCGGTAGAACAAGGAGTGCAGTTTAGGGACCTACGAACCTCACATTGAGTGGCAGATTTACTAACACTTTGAACTGGGTTTGCTTCACAAAAGTAATGAAAACGGTCTCAAAGTGAAGAATTGGAATTTATGTTCCAGCAGAAAACTTGTTTTGCGCTGGAATGTAGTCCTAAAGTAACACAAAGTAGCGCTATGTGCTACTTTGCACTAATTTGTGTCAAAAGGTCGTACCATAATGGTTTATGGGCACGTTCCCATGCATCCACCAATGCATTTTGACGCAGACACTACGTACTGATAATTTATGTCTCCACGAGGTAGGTGTAATGTTGGAGACATTTTTTTTTTTTATCCAAACCTTTTCAGCTTTGGGTTTGTACTGTCCTTTACAGCATATATACAAACTTGGAAAAGTTTTAAACCATGTCTAAGCATAGTACTTTGTACTGAAAGAGTGCCCCTTGACTCAAAACAACTCCACTGCACATATCTAGTCATGAGCTCACCCTGCATCCCGGCAAATGTGAATTCCACAAGGATTTATTCGAAATTATTTGGCTACATCTTCTGAGGCACTGTGGTTTGTAGAGATTCAAAGACGATTCAAGATATCAAGACGGTGAAAATCCCTCAGAACATCAAAGTTGCGTGCAGATTTCAGGGAAGAGCCACCTACTGACGGAGGTTTATTTCCAACCTGGCTGGTCTCTCTGTGCCCTTGATGAATCTAACCAAAACCAAGACACAATAGAATGGCTGCTGCCTCATGAAGCAGGTTTCAATGTAGTAAAAAATGCTCTACTCCAAGGTACAACAATGAAATAACTTCAACCTTTATAAAACAAGTGAATTGTTGGCTCGGGCTGTACTGCTGCAAGGATAAGGCTCTTGTGCCTGGCTCCCAGTTGTGTTTGCCAGTCACACACTAACTAGAACGGAGCAGAGATACTCGCAGATCGACTATGACTCTATGGCAATCAACTGGGGCTGTCAAATATTTTCATCTATACCTGTACAGCCACCAATTTTGCATCACCACAGTCCACAAATCGCTAGTGCGCCTGTTCCATGGCACCCCTTTTCTCCAGTTGCACAGAATTGAAAAATGGGTGCTGCAACTGCAAGTATGACTCCCAAGTATTATTCCAAACAGATGCAAGCAACCATCTTTCATGCTATTTGTGGCCTCTCACTCTGCAGAGTGCATCCAGGTGGAGAGGAATGAAGAACAGTATACTTCACAATTTCAGGGGCTTAATCCAGCACCCTTGATCTCCAGAACATCACTGGGGTACAAAGGCTGATGAATGCTTACAGTTCGCAACCAGGAAGTGCATGATAACTCTTGGAAATTGTTTCTTGAAGTTCAGTGACACTTTTGCTCAAAGACACAAAGTGCTCTCCACTCCCTTAGGAGGGTATGTTATGAACTGCGCCCAAATATGAATGGCATTATACTGAGGGCATTGCATTGTAATTCTTTCATTTCTCATCTTAAGGACCATTAAGTTAGCCCATCAGAGTCGCCAATGGGTGCTGTGCATGCAAGCCCACCTGTGGGGAAAAAGCACGATTCCCAGAAATAGAGCGAATATGGGAGGAAACAGTATGGTGCTGCATTCACTTCTTAGCCGCCACAAATGCCCCTGCACCAGCCATCACAGAAGAGGAGTGCAATATACCATGGAGTAAAGTTAGCATGGATTTCTGCATCACTTTGGATGGTCGTAAGCTACTGCTAATAGTCTCTAATCTGGAGTTGAAATCTTGACCTACAAAATTTTCGATAGCATATTCGTTGGAGAAAATCTGGGTCATGCATGAGTTGCCTCAAGAAGCAAAAACAAAAAATAGGTAATATCTTTTTGGGGCACTGATTTTGCTGAATATCTACAAAATCTGAATATCCTACACCACAAAATGATCCCAGTCACCAAAAGCCAACAGTGAGGTAGAAAGATTCATGCGAACTCTCAAGAAAATGATCAGAAATGGTGTAGAACAAAATGGGACCTTGAGTGGTCCCTTCACCACTTTTTGTGCATCTATTGCAACACCACCACTATTCCTCTGACCCCGTCTTGATGATGTATGACCGAGCAGAGAACAACATCATCCCCACCACTGAAAGATTGTTAGTGACAGCAACCCATCTAGAAGATCAAAAATCATTATGCAAGACAGACAGACATACAGGTGAAAGTTCCAAATACATTTTGAATGTTCCCCATGGACTACAACTAATGAAAAAAATGCTTGTGACAGGAGAGAGAGACAAGGTGAATAAGTAACAAGGAAATTCTTATTTTTGGAGCAGCGCAATTTTGATCCCATACTAAGATATTGCAGAAGTGCATTATAATCCCGCGTAGTCAGCACTTGAATATATTCTGTGTGATTAATGTTACTAAGAAAAGTTGGGATATTGTATATTTAAAGTACTCGCAACAAAAAGGGAGAGGGGGACAAGGAGCTAAATATAGGTCCAGTGACTCATGCTCCTGAAATCTAGAATTATATCCTGCGGGAGTCACTGTTCCTGTAGTGAAAGTGTGAGAGAGGAAGCTGCAGTTGTTCTCAAATGATAGTGTCTGGGGACAGTGTGTCCTAGTCTTGGTGCTCTCACACACCGCGAAGGATGTCATGCTTCATCATTGGGCAGTGCTTCTCGTTGGGCCGGCGCTGCAATGCCCTATGGGTCCCCCGAAGGGCCACTTTGTCGGAGATCTTTTTAAGATAAAGCCGTAAGGGTGCGTGAGGGTGTGAGTGCAGTGGTGTCGTATTGTGAGGTTAAAAGATGGCTGGAGGGGTAACTAGTGAATTTTAATAGAGAATAACCCCTCTGTCATCAGTAAAAAAACAGAAGGTTGTGCTGTCTGAGGGGGATGATGGCCCTCGATAGCTAGACAGAAAGCAAACCCCTAATGGGCATGTTGGAAGGTCGACATGTTTCGCGCTGTGAATGGTCTCAGGAGGAGATCCCAAGCGCTTCTTCAGGACCAAAGTGAGTGTGTAGTGAGTGCTGGTGTGATGTAGTGGCCTATCACAATAGTGCCACTAGTATCAAGGAATAGTTATGTGGAACGACAAAAGCAGAAAATGGCAAAGAGAGTCAATCCATTGGAACCCTCATGGTAGGGTAACATGAACAAGGAGCCTGAGTCCCCCATTGGTAAACCATGTGCTCGTGGTATCTTATCATCTACTGTTATGTAACAGGAAGTGATTCCATATGTGGGCTAAAGCAATGTAGCAACAAAAGGACGAACAAACACTTAGGTATGCATGAAATGAATACATTTAGAATGCGTGAAATAAATTAATTTAGACCATGGCGTGGTATCGAAATAGTATTGAAATGATAGTATATACAGACAAACATATAATAGCATTATCAGTCATAGATAATGGCCCCTGGCCCGGTACTTCTGTAGACACAGCCATGGAGAGAGAGGTAGCATGATCTAGGGTGTACTACTATTCAAGGTTACACCATTGATGGCAAGCCTCAGGTCACTGTGTAGGTATTGCACATATAATGCAAGCTGTTAGCTTACCCAGAAAACGCAGGAAAATATCCCCATGAGATGCGGCTGTGAGTATCCTCAAAATCTATATGAGGAGTCATAGTGTTAGGCAAAAGTAGCGCATCTCTGAAAACGAAAAACGTGGCCGTCCATGATGGCCATGAGGAAAGCAATGCCTGTACTTACAGTTTTCGTAAGGAATGAGGTCCGTTAACTTACCCGACCTTGCGCCGTCTTGGTGAATGGCGTTGTGCGGCCGAAGCTGTTTATCTGTAATAGCGAGGCGGCCAGCGTGTTGGCGTGTCGGTGACTCAATGGCAACGTTGGAGTTACGCGAGGATGTGTACGTGACTACGCAAGTGCGCCCGAATCCAGTAGGCGCATGTGTGGGCGCCATCTTGGAAGGGGTCCATATGTAACGAAAAGCAGCAGGAGGTTGGAGCGCTATTGATAACAGACGCTATAATGGTGAATAAAACACCATCAATGTTCAAAAGAGGGGAGTAGCCATAAATTCTAAAGTAGATAAGGAGTTGGCTAGAGTGAAAGAAAAGGCATAGGGTGGTGCTAGAGCCAGGCCTATTGTTTTGTTAATGGATGCATAAGACAACGCAGGTCCCGAAAAAGTGAT
Source organism: Calotriton arnoldi (assembly GCA_963921515.1). Taxonomy (NCBI): domain Eukaryota; kingdom Metazoa; phylum Chordata; class Amphibia; order Caudata; family Salamandridae; genus Calotriton; species Calotriton arnoldi. The sequence goes on from CAWUFW010003340.1 coordinate 1,642,555, forward strand.
AGGGGACCAGCGGTGGTGGTTGTTTTTTTGTCCTACTGGTGACATGAGAGGTGGATCTGAATTCATTCATGAAGAGGCATAAGAACCTGAAGAGGGCATAGTGTGGCAGTCCCTGTTGGAGGGGGATATTAGTATTGCCACTAGAGTGAGTATGATGCTGGGACTAGAATGATGTCCAGATCATATCTGTAGTTCTATCCAGGGTATCTCGTCATTGAGACCTTGTGTGTTAGAACGTAGTCTGAACACCCATCTCTGTTCTTTACAGAACAAGGTAGGGGTGTTCCACATGGTGTTTGCTTCCAGGATTGTCCATTGGAGTTGTTCTGTGGTATGTCTGTATTCTTTGAAGTGAGTACTCATTTTCGTAGTGCTGCGGCTGCAGCGGATATTGCTTCTGTGTTCATTGATTCTGACTCTGACCTGTCTAGTGGTCATGCCCACATAGAGGAGGTTGCAGGGGCACCTGATGAGGTACACACAGTTCTTTGTATTGCAATTCGTATGTTTGCGTTGGACCCATGTGAAGTCACCTAGTTTGAGTTCCTTAGTATGGCTGGTAGAGGTGCATACGTTACAGTTCCCACATGGATAGTGTCTTTCACGGATGGGAGGTCCCACAATGTGGTCTGATCGGTGGATTGTCTGACTTGGGGTCTGGTATGTACAAGTAAATCTCTCAGGTTCTGTGTGCGCTTGAAGGCGAATCTGGTGCGTTCCAAGTGTAGATCACTTGTGTTGACAATGTGCCAGTGTTTCAGCACTATATTCTTCACTTTGTTAGAGGTGGGAGTGAAAGTGGTTACGCAGGTCATAATGTCTTCCTGTGGTTTCGTGTTGGTTTCCAACAGGGCATCGCGATGGTTATTGCGTGCTCTCTTTATTGCATTCCTGATGACTTGTCGGGGGTAGTTCCCCTTCTGCAGGTTTTCACTGAATCTTTCAGCTTGAAGCTCATAATCGCGGACCGTGCTGCAGTTCCTTCTCAGTCTGAGAAATTGTCCGTAGGGAAGATTTTCCCTGAGTGCCTTGGGGTGATGGCTGTTGAATGGCAAAAGACTGTTGCGGTCGGTTGGTTTCTTATATGTCTTGGTAGTAAGGTTACCGTTGTCTAGTGTGATGAGTAGATCCAGGAAAGGTATTGCTGTAGAGGAAGTTGATAGGGTAAACTTCAAAAAAGGGTCCCGGTGGTTGATCCACTCATGGAATTCAGTGCATTGTTCTTCCGTTCCTGTCCAGAAAACCAAGATGTCGTCAATGTAGCGCTTCCATTCTTTGATCTCCTTAAAGAAGGGATTGGTCTCCGTCAATATGTGAGATGCTTTAAAATGCGCCATGTACAAGCATGCCAGGCTCGGCGCAAAAGTACTGCCCATACATGTTCCATGGGTCTGGTGATAAAGTTGGTTCTGATATTTGAAAAAGTTGTTTTTAAGGGCTATCTCTGTACATTCCATTATGAAGTCAAATGGGTAAGGGTGTTGTAGATGTGATTGCTCTCAGGATTTCCTCAATGACCCTGATGGTAGCTTCCTGTGGAATATTGGTATATAGGGCCTCTACATCCAATGTTACAAGCAGGGTGATCTCTTGGGGATCCGGGAAATTGTCAATGAGGCGGAGGGTTTCTTTTGTGTCTTTCAAGAACGAGGGTGTTTTCTGGACCAGGGGTTGTAGGAAGTGATCACAGTATTGACTTAGGGGTTCCAAAAGGGAGTTTATGCCGGACATGATGGGTCTGCCGGTTGGTGGTATGGTGTTCTTATGGATCTTGGGCAAGACGTAGAAGTGAGAAGTGGTCGGTGTGGTTTTAATTAAGAAATCTGCTTCTTTTCGTGAGATCCATCCATTCGTGAATGCCTTGTTGACCATGATGCCTATGCGTGTGGTAAGCATCTCAGTGGGATCTGTGTCCAGTTTTCTGTAATACTTGGTATTGGCAAGTTGTTTCTGGCATTCAGTGTCGTAGTCGTCAGTGTTTAAGATGACGATGGCGCCGCCCTTATAAGCCGGTTTTATGATGATGTCAGGGTCGTCGTTGAGGTCCTTGATAGCTCTCCTCTCCCTTGCCGGTAGGTTGTCAAAGATAGTCCTGGGTAGAATTTGATTAATGTCTCTCAGCACAGCCTTCTCAAAAGTTAGGATTTCACTTGGTGTAGCAGCTGTGGTTGGTGTGAATCTCGATGGATTTCTGAGGCCTGAGTCGGCAGTGGTGGTGCTGGCCTTGTCATCTTCACGGTTGTGGAAGAATGAGCATAGTCTCAATTTTCTGAAGAAGTTATGTAATTCTCCTGTAAGTTTAAAGCGGTCTTCCTTTGGAGTATGGACGAAGCCAAGTCCCCTCTGCAAGACTGTCACCTCAGTATCTGTTAGTTCTCTCCGTGATAGGATGACGACTAGTTTTTCTTCGTCTGGCTCCTGGTTAAACGCTGGTTCCCGGGATCTGTCCATTGGACCTGCTTTTGATCGTTTCTCCTCCTTCCTCTTCCTCTGCCCCTGCCTCTGTTCCAAAAAGGAGGGGGTTGTTGGTGTTGATAGAATTGGAATGGAGATGGTGGTCCGTGATAACCAGGGTACCAAGGTGGCGGAGCTGTTGGGTATCCGGGTGGTTGGTAGTTGTACATGGCTGGTGTAGGTAAGAGTCCTGGCCCTCCTTGATTGCATCTCCAGCTCCCGTTGCTCGAGGTGCTATTCGATCTGTTTGACCCTGTCGAGGTAGAGGAGTCATCGTCCGAAGATGTTGCATAATCTTCTTTTGTGTAAGGATAAACTTTCTCCTTCTCAAAGTTCTTAATATCCTTCTGCAGCTTGTTAATTTTCATCTGCAGGAGATAGTCCTTGTGCTCATTCATTTCCGTGTTGATCGTCGTGACTTGAAAGTAGCGATGCTAATGGTGGTTTTCAGGGCGTTCTCCGCTATGTTGATCTTGATGATAAGAGCATCGGATAGGCGTTTGGCAGTGCTGATTATGAGGATGAGCCAATCTCGCATGCACTTCCAAGCGATTTGGCTCCATTCTTTTCGGACTACAAGATCTTCTAAGAAGATGTGGGGAGCCACAGTCACGAGCAAGCCGTTAGGAGCTATGTTTGCCCGTAAGTACTCAGTCATGATGGCTCCATGCATAGCTATCTTGACCTGTTGCTTTTTAAGAGAGGATATTGAGTTCCAGTCACCTTGAGGTGTACTGGTGGATACCGTCCCTCCCGTCTGCCCCTAGGAGACTGGGTGTTCATAAAATTTCTGACACTATGTCGTCGCCATAGCTTAGCCCTAGGGGGACTCAGGCTCCTTGTTCATGTTGCTACATTGCTTTAGCCCACATATGGAATCACTTCCTGTTACATAACAGTAGATGATAAGATACCACGAGCACATGGTTTACCAATGGGGGACTCAGGCTCCTTGTTCATGTTACCCTACCATGAGGGTTCCAATGGATTGACTCTCTTTGCCATTTTCTGCTTTTGTCGTTCCAGATAACTATTCCTTGATACTAGTGGCACTATTGTGATAGGCCACTACATCACACCAGCACTCACTACACACTCACTTTGGTCCTGAAGAAGCGCTTGGGATCTCCTCCTTAGACCATTCACAGCGCAAAACATGTCGACCTTCCAACATTCCCATTAGGGGTATGCTTTCTGTCTAGCTATCGAGGGCCATCATCCCCCTCAGACAGCACAACCTTCTGGTTTTTTACTGATGACAGAGGGGTTATTCTCTATTAAAATTCACTAGTTACCCCTCCAGCCATCTTTTAACCTCACAATAGGACACCACTGCCACTCACACCCTCACGCACCCTTATGGCTTTATCTTAAAAAGATCTCCGACAAAGTGACACTTTCGGGGGACCCGTAGGGCATTGCAGCGCCGGCCCAATGAGGAGCACTGCCCAATGATGAAGCATGACATCCTTCGGGGTGTGTGAGGGCACCAAGACTAGGGTACACTGTCCACAGACACTATAATTTGAGAACGACTGCAGTTTCCACTCTCACACTTTCACTACAGGAACAGTGACTCCCGCAGGATATATTTAAAGTACTCCACATGAAAAGTAATGAGACTTAAACATTGTGTTCATAGAAATGTGATTAATGAAAGTATTTGCAACATTTACATATTAATATTTTAGAAGAAATTAACGTTTAGATGTATCTCATTGTGAAGCTGGTGAAATAAAGTATATGTGTAGACTAATGTTCAAACATTTATATGTGTAACAAGAAATTATGTTCATATTGGTGTATTTGAAATGACATTTTCATAATCCTTTTGCAATTTATTCATGCATTAAGAAGCTGCATTTGCTATGTGCGTAGAAATGTGCACGTATTTGTAACCCGGTGCACTATTAAGTTGACATGATTTTTGTGTCTCGAGAACTGTTTCTGTACAAGCTCATGTTTAAAGCCTTCAATGTAGTTCGTATTTAACCTTCAATGTAGAACGTATTTGTTTGCATTTTGTTTCTACTGCAGGTATGTTCAGAACCTTATTGGTTAGAAAAGAAGGGTTTTTGTTTTAGTTTGATAGCAAGGTATAAGAAGATGGATCTTGGCAAGAAGAAACACGGTAAGAGGCAAGGAGGGGAGTTCTCATGGAGAAGGAGAAGAATGGCCAAGGATGAATGAAGTAGCAACTTATTGATGTGGGAAAGGTGATGCCAGTAACCAATTTGTGCTGGAATCATGGAAAGTTACTGGAGACGGGCACATGACTTACCTTGAATGCAACTAATGTCTTATGCTGTAACGTAGTGAGGGACAGAGAGACATCTTAGGGCTTCATGAGGTACAGATTTCTGCTTCTGCTTTGTGTGGCTTCATCCTACTTGACCATTAGTTGGAGTTTCTTCTACTGAGGATTCTGACGACTGACACCTTTCTATTATTCATTATTACTCAATGCTCTTTAGCTTAGGGTTGTCCTTTTTAAGGCAGTGTAGAGAGAGATAGCGTGCTCATGCTTACCTTTGAGAATCAATTGATGCAATTGAACGTTCAATTCTTTTTCCTGATTACTTTGATCGTCATAAAATAATTAGTTGTATGCTTCTTGTTATATAGGGTAAATCTCTTCAGGAGATGTGGATTCATTTTGTTTGTTCTGTATTTCTATACTGTGATGTTAAGATTTATTTATATCAATCTATTTTTTAATGTATAATTAAACCTTACTAATCTCAGATTTAGTTGTCGAGTGGATTATTGTATGATTAAATTGGTTTCACTGTATTTAATTTGAAATTAAGATTGCTTTCTCCCTCTTACCTCTCAAGCAGCTAAAAAGACCATCTGGTTGAATAGGGATGTTTAAGTGGGCCCCAGCTCTCTCATGTTCAAGTGCATCAAGAACTGAACCTGAAGTGACAAGCCCGCCTATGTCACCCCCAGAGATGGCAGCTGAGGACTATGACTTTTGGAAGTCTTTTTTTTTAATATAACTCTTTTTATTAAGAGCAATCATGCAGTAGTACAATAGCATGGTGGAAAAACAACAAACAGAAAAACTTAAATGCATCTGACAAGAGATTGTAATGGCACAGTAAGCAGGCAGAACCACACATACGTTGAATTTACACTAGTCGGTCGACATATCATTGTCAAGGGCGGGGTGGGTAGGGAGCAACGGGGGGACACATATACTTCAGCGATATTCATTCCATTTCGCCCATACTTGAGACCATTTCTTTGGACACCCCCTGGATACATAGACTGTTTTTTCTCTAAACATACACCAGTCCATATCTTTGACTTTTGGAACAGTCTTGAGCTATTCAACACCCCTTCATTCCCAGAATACCTGCTAACCAGGAAACCAGCAACACACAGATCTTCCCCAAACCAAGGAGGTCCCTAACAGACAGGGAGAGGAAAACTGTAGACTCTAGCCACATCCTTGCCTATCACAGAAAATGTGGGACTACAACATTGTAGTAGGGTCTTGTTGAAGAAAATCTGCATATACACCAATCGAAGTCTGAAAGCATTAATAACAAAAGGAAAATTAATATTCTGTAAATCACGAGATCTACCACATTAAGAGTTGGTCCAAATGTAGTCCAAATTCCGATTTGGTCGACCAGAGGTCACCCCACAAAACATGATGGAGTGAGCTTTGCAAGCAAAGGCAATGCGCACCTTTATAGAATTCCACACATGGACTGACAATGGAGATCACATGATCTTGTAAAGCAAATGGATTACACAGATGTCTGAGATCATGAGAAAGAAAGAAGATGATCGTCAGATAATTACAAGAATGTAAACTTTTTGGAAGAGCAAGTTGAACATTTCATATCTCCGTAGTCAAGATGCAGAAAAGAGTCTGTAAATGTCATAGATGGGTACTTCCTATAGGCATGCATGAGCAAGAAAACATGACTACAGCAGTTACAGTTACACTAAGGTGATAATTCACATTGCTCAGGAATTGATAGACTCAGGTTCTGCATTATTTTGTTCTGCATTTTTATTTCCATTGGGGGAGTCATAGCATGTCTTAGACACGCACCTGCGGATGCTTGATGTCACGGATTGAACCTAGTCACATGCATACTATACCTTCCCACAGGGCTCAGCATAATAAGAGGATGCCTGGCACCATTGACCACCAATTTAGATCAGTACACCAAGGGCTACTTTGCGTTACTCTGCGTTAAGGGGGCGTTCCATGGGTGGTACATGGGTGTTCCTGTTGTAGGGATTCTGTACATACACAGAGCTATGCACAGGATAATAGGACCTCGGAATATAGTGGTGAGCCAACCATACCCCTTAGTACCTAACACCCCAATGCGACTAGCTTTAGCGTCTTCTTAGCAACAACGCTGCTAATTATTAGACAACCCAGAACACGGTATCTCTCTCTCAGGACTCGCAGAAGCAAGAACACCCTTTCATTACTCACTCATACTTGTCCACAGCGTGCGTAATAAGAGACACTGTATAGTTTAAAATGTTTATTTTAACTAACGTGCTCTAAGGTACAGTACACGTGTCAGTACTATCAGCATAATGCATAAGAATAAAACAATAAGCATAGTTACAATTCCATAGAATATAAACGGGGAAAGCATTTCATAAAGCTGTCAATATATGGCTAAATGAGTACACCACCCTCCCCGTGCTAGTATCTAGTTTATTATAAAAACAGAAGACCTCTGGGCTTTGGCTGGCAGACCCCCATACCTCAATATCTAGATGCAATGGTTTACATCATCAGACAAGCACAGTTCTTCTCTCTGGAAAGGTTTTTCTCCGAAGTGTCTCCAACAGTGAAAATCACAATATTAAAGGCACCCGAATTCCTTCAGTGCAGTGGCATTCAGTGTTATGTCTAATTACGAGGGTCTGACCAGATCAGCAAGAACAAGGCACATTGTTTTCCGACCTTGTACACAATGTTCAGACGCAACCCAAAAGCAACAAGGAAGAATGTGAAAGGCAGATAGTCCCAAAATAGCAGAGGCTGGGGGGCACAAAGTAACGTGCGCAAAGAGGCATCATGGCAGCCAGGCCTAAGCTAACTTAGTAATGCAAATCACACGAGTCCACAAACCACACGACACCCTCCCCTGGTCAGTCCATCGGTGAAGACATAGGACAATGACACAGTTCCAATAGATGGAGCAGAATTGTAACGTCCGTGACTGAAGTGGTGTAAACGAAAGTCAAGGAAAAAAAGAAAAGAAAAAACAGAGCCAGAAAGGCCAGGGAGCGAGGACCCCGAAAGCGGAGACCCCCTAGTCCAAAAAAGTGTAAGTGCAGAAAAACGCCACACCTTCCAATAGGACATCGTTGGAGTCGTCAGAAAAAAGCGATGCCATCCAGTTCAGCAAATCAAAACTGCATTCATGTTCCTCGTAAGAGGGAGCAGCGAAAAGCAATGCGGGACAACTTGCGTGATGCTCAATATAACTACGTTGTAGGAGAGTCTGAGCAGCCGCCCAGACATCCCATTGTGCCAAAATTCCAAGTGCAGCCGCACGCGCCATATAGCCAGGACCGGAACAGTCATGCTCATGGGCCTCTAAGGGACCCACCAACTGGACAAAATCCGGGCGAGACAGAGATGTATTGGAGAGGCAGTAATCCAAGGTCCATGAGAAAGGACAGCGGATGCAAGACATCACAGGTTGCACGCAAGTGAAATACGCAAAGCGAAAAGAAAGTCTATATGACACACCAAGAGTCGCCAAGGGCAGGACGCCGAAGGCTTTGAGGATGCGCTCACGGAGCGTCAGGAGTCGACCGTGGTCGAGGAGGGCCCCAGGAAGTGCAGCCATTGCGTAGCACACAGACCAAAAGCAAAACACCAGCCGCTAAGGCGATGATCAATGGAAAGCCACCAAAGACGCTGGAAAAAATGGAATGAATAAAAGCGGGTATTACACCAAAGATAGTTTGAAAAGAGGTTACAAGGCCAGAGCCCACAACTTTAAAAAAGTGCACAAGGCCTTCGGTGCGTGAAGCATTAAAAACACGGTGAATTAATTCTCCGAAATGTTGTGGGAGGTTTGTGTTAAGAAGTGCCTGAATTTCACTGTGGGTACTCGCCACCTGGAGCATGTACGTCTCCCGGGCGGATGTGAGCATAACCTCCTGATTCAATAATAGCGCCTTTATTCTGCTCAATTTATTGAAATCTGCTTTCAAAGTCGGAATGGAAGGCCAAATGGAACTATCTACGATGCCGTGCGGGGGAGGAAAAAGCACATTTTTGCAGCAGACAACCCTGTGAGAAACTGTTACAATATAGGGTATGCCGGCCAGCATGCCACAGCAGTCCTGATTATTCAGAAGAAGATAGCTACCATTTGCAAGCACAGTGAAAGTAGGAGAAATAGCAGGAGCAGGAATGCCTTTCAAAACACAAGCAAGATTCGGAGCCGAAACGTTACAAGCTCCGTGCAATGTAATGTGTTTACAAACAAGAGAATGACCCACGGTCGAATCACATAACTCCCCCGTGAGAAAAACCTCCCTCCCGTCCTTAAGGCATTTATAAACGAAAGGTAGAGACCAAAGTTCATGCAGGAAAGCACTGCCTAAAGGCTGAAAGCGGCCAACAGGATAATGTTTCATGCACAAACTAAATTCAAACAAAGGAAAAGGTAAAGCGATAACCCCATGTACTAGCCACACAGCAGAATCTAGTTCCGCTACAGAGAACGGTAAAGGCTCTATCTTTTCAATATGTAACAGAGTGTATGCTGCATCTTTCATGGACATGAACTGCTGTTTATCAGTTAAATTAAAAGGTAGAAATAAGGCAGACGTGTTCAAAAAATGCCAAGGAACCTTCCCCATTTTAAGCGTTTGCAAAGTCCATGCAAACTGCATTACTGAACACAATTGATTTGGACCATGATATAACACAGAAACATCATCTTTGCACAATATCAACAACAGAGGAAATAATATTCTCTAATGTGTAAATGCGGGAAGACAGGGTGTTAATACTATTGTCAACAACAGCAAGCACCTTTTCTAAATTTGCTTGATCTATTTCCCGAAGACGGGAAGCAGCTTCAATCTGCGAAAGCTTCCAGAGTTCATTATAAGTTTCATAAATGAATCTCTTAGGTCGAGGGCCACGAGGCCCTAGAACAAAGTCGGACAGATCAATATGGCCTGATATGAGTGATAAATGGTGTTTAACAGAATCTAACGAAGAGTGCTGCAACCACTGCTTACACAACTTACCAACAGAATATGTAGTAACAGTACGAGAGTCTGAAAACCTGGGGTCCGGCCTATCCTGTTTGTAACCAGGATCCTTGTCATGAAAACGCATTTGACAGGCATCAGAGGCTATGGGCCACCACAACCAGGGTGAGTGAACAATCTCAGAAACATTAAACGAATTATTCTGAAATAATACCTGCAAATCTGTAAAATGTTAAAGCACAAGCTTTCATTGGGAGTGGAAGACAATACAGGAATGGACGGGGCATTTAACTGTTTGGATGTAGCCAAACCCCAACATGTTGTTTGAAATATGGTGCGGTTTAAAAACAAAATTTGGGTCGGGATAAGACAAGCACGGTGCAAGGCTTCTATGCCCTGCACCTGCCATGCTTTGGAACCCCAAATAGATTTCAAGTCAATGGTGTCCCTCCAATATTCATATCCACCCACAGCTAAGGCGTCCAAAAAGGAACCTGAATACAGCAATTTGGTGTGGGTCAACATGATTTTCTTAGTAGATGAAGAGTTCAACTTAAAATAATAGGAACCAGGATTAGATCTATTATAATCTGTAAAATAAGTAAACTTATTTTGAAGAGTCTGGGAGCTACCTGGCAAAGGGGTAGGACAATGTTCCCACTGAGTGTAATTAAAAGGACCCCGAAGGGTACTTGGCTTGTGTAGAAAATGGTTGCCCCAATGTTGGTAACAATATAATTCGGCATAATTTGCAGAATTCATGTACAAATCTTCGGCATTAAAAGCAGCATAATATTTCAAATCAGTAAATAACGATTCAACGGCATGCAAATCCCAATCGTCAGAATGAATATTACTTTTTACAATATCACCCATTGAAACACGAAGGACATTTGGTACATTAATAATTTCGGTTGGTCCATGAATTTGGAAATCTACAGCATCCCATACGATGCCATCAGCCACTGGGAAAGCTGAAATGTTCACAAATGTGTGGTCACGCTTCATGATGTGAGAGGAAGAATGCGGAGCCAAAGTTCCAGCGACATAGTTCACAGCAGAGCGTTCTGGCAAATAGTGTCCATTGATGAGCAGAAAAAATACGGTGACAAAGCCAATGGACATGAACAAAAAAATCAAGAAAAGTACCAACCAGATGTATGTCCATGAGGGGATCAAAAAATTGTCTCTAAACCATGATACAAAAATACTGAATTTGGAGGGGACAAGTGATGAAGAAGAATCTGAGTCAAAAGAATAACGTGTTGGGCTTAGTGGCGTTGTTGGCAAATGAGCCACGGACTCGGTGTCGGGGTAAGTATACTCGGTCTCCTCATTGCAGGGGGAAACTGAGCAGTCTTGCAGGGGATCAGGCAAATCTACCATCTCAAAAGCAACATCAGTGACCGTTCGGGCAGAAGGGCCAAGAACATTCGTCCGGCAAATGACAGGACAAGAGACCGCTGGTGTAACACTATTCAGGATCGGCCAGATGTTGTAGCTTGACATTTTCTATTGAGATGTATCTGTTCTCCTTGCGACCAGAAAGTGGTGGTAAGATGACTGTACGAGTTCCCTTCAGGCCAAGGACCGGAACTGGTGCACGATAAGAGGGTCCGAATTCTTTTTTGTTCTCCACCTTCTCTCGAACCAGTTCTCCAATCTTCGGAAGCCAGCCGGCAACCGGAATCTGCAGCGCAGCGTCTGTGGCCGAAGGTGTCTGTGCAATTGCAAGTTTGTCTCGGGCTTCTTGTAAGTCCTGTAACATAGTAGAATGATTATCTACATCAAAGATGGCGGATTGCGCCGCCATGTCTAGACCATCAAGGTCAGGCACAAACATTCTTATGCCAAAGAGCATTTCGTATGGGGTCCGCCCACCCAGAGGTCTTCTAGGGAGATTATTAAGTGCACGTTGTATGGTATACAAGTGGGCCAGCCAGTTCCTGCCAGTACCTAAGACTCTAGCTGTCAAGGATTGCTTTAAATCACGGTTCATTCGCTCCACAATTGAATTACCCTCTGGTCTATATGGAGACGAAAATTTCACCCGCACCCCCAGTGAACCCATTGCGTCCTTGTAAGCCTTAGAGGCGAACGCTGGACCTTGGTCAGAATGGAAGGTGCCACATGCGAAAATTCCCACCATGACACGCAAATCCCTGATGACATTTCGAGCGTCAGCACTCCGTTGTGGCCAGACCCAGAGGAACCGTGTGCACGAGTCCACTGCTACTAAGATGTACTTATATGCAGTGTCAGAGGAAAAGGGACCGCAGTGATCCAGGTAAACACACCCAAAAGGTCTGTTAGCAATGCAGAGCGGTTTCTGTGGTGGCCGTGTAACCGTAGAAGGCTTAATCTGCTGACAAACGTCACAGGAAAGCACATAAGTACGGGTTTGTTTATATAATCCACGCCACCAGTAACGCTGCTGCAAGATGGAAACCGTAGCAGACACTCCAGCATGAGCTGACGCCATGCCTTCGTGCGCTGCCGTAATCAAGGAAACTCTGCAGTCCGCGTTGGGAATCAGCCGATCACCAACGTCCGGTATTGTAACATAAGGAGCCTGTTCGGGACCTAATTGATAAAAGTATTTAGAAGGGAAACCCCTAGGGTAATTAGCACCCTTCTTTTGTTGCAGCAATAGCTGCTAGAATATCAGTGTCTATTTTAGACATGGATCTGGTAACTGCTGCGACTGAACACGTGGCTACTGCGGATTTGGCAGCTTCATCTGCCAAACCGTTACCGACAGCATGTGCGCCCACACTCTGGTGGCCAAGAGTGTGTACAACCTGTGTGAGAGGCAGACGTTGTTGTAAATCTGCCACTCGAACCCAAAGCGTTTTATGCTTGATTGTGCTGCCTTTTGCATCTCTATAGTCATTTTGTGACCAAAAGAATAGATTGTCATTATAAGACTGAACACAGTAGTAAGAATCACATACAATAAGAGTAGTCACATCCGGATTCGTAAACTCAAGTGCTAGCACCAATGCACGCAGCTCGGCCAATTGTGCAGTACTGTCACCCAGTGCTTGAGTGTGCACCACAGTTGATTTGAACTTTCCGTTCACAAAAGAACCTGCAACAATAGCACATGCTGCTGAATAAGCATGCTTGGAACCCGTGGCCATCTGGGCCGAACCATCGGTATAGATAATACATTCGTAATCCTCAAGCGGTAGCAAAGACAGAGGAGGAGGATGAACGAATTCATACTGCAAAAACTCCTGAGTCTGTAGAGAAGAATCAAAGATAAAAGTGACATCCGGAGATGTCAAAGATGTTGCCCATTGTATCCAACGGGGGTGCAAAGCTTTAGAGTTTGGAACACTTGCTTTCGTCACTGCCTCTAGGGCAGGATAGGGTGTTACCACCAAAATGCGTTTTCCCTGTGCCAGTGCGCGTTCCTTTAGAATCGCCATCTGCACTGCCGTCAAAACTTTTTCCACAGAGGAAAATCGCATTTCTGCAGATGTGTAAAGATGTGACTTGTATGCAATCGGTACTGTGTCACCTTCATTAAAGGTCAAGTACGTGAAACCCACTGCCCCTGGAATGATTCTAATCACCAGGTTTGTGTGGTTATCACGTGTCAACAAGAATTTAGATTCAAGTAGATCAGACTGCAAAGACTGCAGTATAGAGTTATGCTCAGGAAGCCAGGAGGACTTTGAAAAGTCAGGTTGTATCAAAGAATAAAGAGGCTTGATACGCTGGGCATATTCGGGAATGTAAGTACGCCTGAAGTTCAGAAAACCCAGCAAAGACTGAAGCTTTTTCAGATTGGTCGGAGGGCACAAAAGTGCGCATTTCTCCAAAAAATGGGGGGCTAAGCCCTTACCTTCATTGTTGAGCTCATAGCCCAAAAACAAAACGGTAAATTCAGCAATATGAGATTTGGCAAAGTTAAACTTGTAACCTAAAACCGCAAATTCGAGAATAATGCGGTCTACTCGTGTAAGATGCTGGAATAATTCGTCGTCTGTCAGATAAATATCGTCGACGTACGAACATGCATCTGGGTCTATGCCGTCCAGCAAAGAGACGACACGGGCAGCGAATACACCGGGACTGTTTTTGTAGCCCATAGGTAAACGCCGGAATTTGAATAATTTGCCACTGGATGTAAAAGCGCTCCATTGGCTACTCTCCGAGGCCAAGTTGTGCGTGTAGAATCCATTGGATAGGTCAAGTGTAGTTTTGTATTTTTTACGAACAAGACTATCTACTAGCGCAGAACTATGTGTATTTTGCACCGCAAAGGTCCGACAATGAGAGTTCAAATGCCGGTAATCTAAAACTAAGCGGTACGATCCATCGGGTTTAGAAACCGCGAAAAGGGGATTATTTATTGGTGATATGCATGTTTCAATGACTCCCTGATATTCTAACTGAGTCAGAATTTCAGAAACGGGGCCTTTGCATCCCGTTTAATGGGATATTGGGGTTGTGGCTGTGGCAGCGACCGCAAAGGTATTTCATGGGGTGGTGATTCTTCATCCCATCCCACATGGTTGCGGTATAACGCTGGAGCCAGGGACACAGCCCACTCAGCTGCTAGAGCCTCTGCCTTGTCCTTTGGGACATGTCGAGAAAAGCTCGGGAGGATTACCTCCTCCCCTTTATGCGCAGCAAGTACGAATGGGGGCGGCCAATCCGCCTCTGCCAACAAAATATCGTAAGACGAGGTCAGATTCTCCCAAAAAATCCCTTTAATAACACGCTGTATATCACCTTCAATTTGAATGACAATATTATGTAATCTGTCAGGAGGTGCCACTCTGGTGTCTGCTGTCTCGACAGTAACGAATGTTTCAGTTGCTGTCGCCTCCACATGAGGACGTAGTGCCTCTCGCACTATGGTAACTTCCGCGGCGCTGTCTAGGAGCGTCACTGCCCACGTCCAATTCAGGAGTCTCGTTCTCACCGTCTGTGGCATATTTTGCTGTTACAGCGGCAACTTTTTTCTTCTGAAATTGTGGGCGAGGACGTTGAAATTCTTCTGATTTCCCTCTGACCTGTTGTCGAGGTTGGTCTCGCCCTTGTGGAGCCTCTCGGCCCCTTCCTCTATCCTGACGATCTCCTCCACCAGCCTGCGAAGGCGTCGGTTCCTGTAAAGAACGAGGAGAACGCGTATCAGGGACATGAAATCTGTCTGGAGACCTAATTCTCGCCCTATCACGCAAATCATATGTGCGTTCAGAAGAAACAGAAACCGGGGATGCGGCTCGCGACCCCGACTTCGTCTGTTGCTTACCTTGTTTTTTCAACCTCCAGCTCTTTTTAGTAAAAACTGGTTTCTCATCTTTCTCAGACTGAGTTTTCGGTTGTTGTTGCGATTGAGTTTGCGTTTTAGCAAAAGGCTTAACTCCCAGGCTATTTCGGCCAATTGTTTTGTAAGCCTGGGCAATAATTTTTGGTAACTCGCGCGGCCTGTCCAATTCTGGGACTAAAGCCAAAGCATTAGCTACTTGAAAGTTAACCGCATCGCCCTTCACATTTGCAAGGATCAACTCAGCTACTACGTCGAACACTCCCACCAGTCTCATCCCTAATTCCACAGCCGCTTCAGGGCCATGTTCATCCTGTACTCGTTTAATCACAGCGGGGAGAACCGTCATGGAAGGAGTGCCGAAACACTTCGCATATACTGCAGCGAATAACCTACCCCAGTTGTTGCATGAAGTCAACTCGGGTACTAAGTCTTTTGGCAAACTAATCGTCAAAATCCTGTGTTTATCCACAGGAGTAGTATTGGGAAAAACTGCCTCCAGCTGGTCAAATTTCTCTGCAAGCCAATAAGGTAAATCGTCCTTATTTGGTGGGCGCTTGCCCATCACCGAATTAACCATGACAGGACTTATAGTTACACCGCTTGCTCCAGCTGGATGGGCTGCAACTCCAGGCGGGGCTGCCTGGATGTTGCCTGTAACATATTGTACTAAAGCTCTGTGCACTCGTATTAAAGACGAATGCATATGACGCAGTTCAGCGACTGCCACTGTCATATACCGCGGATGTGGAGTATACCCGGCCAAGACAGGCCAAGTGGCCCCATCAATTGATAAGGGGCCTAAACGAACTGCGGTAACCGGTTGGGGGAGGGTGCCATCAAACCAAACACGGTGTTGCCACGCCGTGAGCGGTAATTCAAGATTCCTATACGGTCTATAGTGTTGAGGAACATCTGTGGCTTCATATTCATGGAACAAATTATCAGTTCCATCCACCGCAGGAAAAGTGATCCACGAGTAGAACACTTCAAAGTGGTAAGCTGGATCTGCTTGTACCACAAAGATCAAATCGACACCCGCGTCAGGCACTCCATACACTGTTAAGTGAGACCGGAGCGCAGCGGGGCTATGTGCCGCAATTTGTACAGCCATGATAAGGCTAAAAGTTTCCGACAACCTAATATGTGGCAGCACAATAGAGGGTATTTTTTTTTAAGAAACCTTTTACTAACTTCAAGCTTGAAAGAACCTATAAAAACATCAATATAGGAGGTATCACCGTCACACACGCTTCCGGAAGCGTTTGTGAAGGGAGTTGTGGACAAGCACAAGAACTACTCAAGCTTCTCGCAGATAAGCAGCCCACTCATTGGTTGCGCCATGTTGTAGGGATTCTGTACATACACAGAGCTATGCACAGGATAATAGGACCTCAGAATATAGTGGTGAGCCAACCAAACCTCTTAGTACCTAACACCCCAATCTGACTAGCTTTAGCGTCTTCTTAGCAACAACGCTGCTAATTATTAGACAACCCAGAACACGGTATCTCTCTCTCAGGACTCGCAGAAGCAAGAACACCCTTTCATTACTCACTCATACTTGTCCACAACATGCGTAATAAGAGACACTGTATAGTTTAAAATGTTTATTTTAACTAACGTGCTCTAAGGTACAGTACACGTGTCAGTACTATCAGTATAATGCATAAGAATAAAACAATAGCATAGTTACAATTCCATAGAATATAAACGGGGAAAGCATTTCATAAAGCTGTCAATATATGGCTAAATGAGTACACCACCCTCCCCGTGCTAGTATCTAGTTTATTATAAAAACAGAAGACCTCTGGGCTTTGGCTGGCAGACCCCCATACCTCAATATCTAGATGCAATGGTTTACATCATCAGACAAGCACAGCTCTTCTCTCTGGAAAGGTTTTTCTCCGAAGTGTCTCCAACAGTGAAAATCACAATATTAAAGGCACCCGAATTCCTTCAGTGCAGTGGCATTCAGTGTTATGTCTAATTACGAGGGTCTGACCAGATCAGCAAGAACAAGGCACATTGTTTTCCGACCTTCTACACAATGTTCAGACGCAACCCAAAAGCAACAAGGAAGAATGTGAAAGGCAGATAGTCCCAAAATAGCAGAGGCTGGGGGGCAGAAAGTAACGTGCGCAAAAAGGCATCATGGCAGCCAGGCCTAAGCTAACTTTGTAATGCAAATCACACGAGTCCACAAACCACACGACATTCCCATGCAAACACCAATGGTTTTTGATGCAAAACCTATCTACTAGCAATAATAGACAGGAGGATTTTGCTCCAAAAAATAACACCACTTGAACACAGGTGTTAAAAAAGGGAGATGCTCTTTTCTTTTAACTTTTCCCATTTCACATGTGTGCTGCACTGTTACAGCATACATTCGAAGTGGGAAAAGTTTTAAAGTTAGCGTAAGGATAGTATTCTGTACTAGAAAGGCACCCTTCCAGTACAAACCTTTGCTAGACTCACACACTCACTGTGCAACACAGTTGGGTGGAAAAATGCTAAGTGCGCATGTCGGTTTGGCCGGCCTAAGGTGGCCGGCCAAACCGTCAAGCGCCCTTAGTAGTCAGGCCCTGCTTTAGCACTGGTAGCGCCCAGTGCAACAATCTTTTTTGGCATCCCCCATGACCTCCTCCTCCTGAGATTCCTTAACAACCACCTGGAAAATGTGCCCCTCATCTCTCCCCAGTCCCTCTCTCACATGCATTTCATTTGTTTTTAAAGTGCTGGTAAAGGGTGGCTCAACTAATCCACTCAGTTATCCCTATACAAATACCGATCTGTTCTTTGCAGCAGGCATATTAACCCTCTGCACTACTTTAAGTCAAGTCAAAACTGCCACCAGACAAAACTCAAATCTCTCTATCTCTATCAGGAACATTAATCACAAGAGTAATTTTGAAATTTGTATTGCTGCCTGAAAGCTGGATGCACAAGGAACTCTGCAGCAGGTGCTTTTAAATCTTAAGTGATTGCTAAACACAGCGCCCCCACCTGAGGTCAGTTCCCCCCTCCAGGTCAGCGCCCCGTGCGGCCGCACCAGTCGTACCGCCCTAAAGCCGACCCTGTTAGTAGTGCTCACAACTCCTCCTCCTCAGGATGGCCCGGCCCTGCCCCACTCTGTGACTCAGCTACCAGCAGAGGCAACGGTAAAAAAGAAATTGATAATAAAATTATTTCTATTATCATTTTATTTTTCTCTGTTGCCTCTACTGGGTAGCAGCAGTGGGGCGAAGCTCCTCCACCATAGCAGAGGAGCATCCCCTGTCCATATATACAAAGCCATGAAAAGCCATGCAGGGTGGCTTTTATGTGGCCTTGTAGATATGGCTAAGCCCTGTGCGCCACCTGAACGTCACAAAAAGTGACTTTCTGACCTCACACAGGGCGTGTAAATATGCCCTTTAGTTCAGTTGCTGCCTGGCAAGTTTCATTGTGTCTCTGGGATCTCCACAGACAGCCACGGGTGCCACACCTCACATAAGGATGAAGGAAGGAAGAAAAAACACGTCACTTGCACCCAGCAGAATGTGAAGAAGAGTGAATGGCCGAGAAAGCATAGTGGGAGTAGAGCGAGGAAGAATAACATGCACTGTAAGGGCAAGAGCCAAAAGTGACAGTGTGGGGGTAAGAAAGCACCAGGGAAAATAGGCAGAGAAGTTGTGTAAACTGCCTGGGGCAGCCCCGGTGGATGCTGGCACGTCTCACGTTCAGTGTGACCTAGAGCAGCATATAATCATGCACAATCATTAGCTATACCTCAGCTTTTAGCATCTCAAACAGACCTGCTGAGGTGTATAAGCCACCTGCTTCACCATTTTAAAATGGTTGAAGAAAATCATCTGGATGCTCCCCAATGCTACCCAAAGGACTGTAGTCCAGGCACTTGTTACATCCAGACTGGACTATGGGAATATTCTTCTTTTGGGAGCAAACAAGGATGTGTTACGTAAGCTCCAGGTGGTGCAGAACTCTGCCGCTAGGCTGCTTTATAAAATCCCAAGAATGTCTTCTATCTCCAATGCTTTGAGAGATTTACACTGGCTTAGAGCGGAAAATCGGACTAAGTTTAAAGCCCTGGACTATATGTTTAAGATTAAGACTGGTACTGCCCCTCAATACCTGCAAAAACTTGTCCATCTCTATCAGCCTTCTCGCCTGTTACGCTCTACGACACAGGAAAAATGTATGGTTCCCAGGATCAAACTCACAAGAATGGGTGGCCGCTCCTTTTCTTATCTTGGTCCTCTCTTGTGGAACTCTCTTCCCATAGCGATCCGTAAAGAAACACTTCATTTAAAATTTCGTAAATTTGTGAAAGCTTGGCTGTTTAATCAATAGTTTTTACTTCTTTTCTATTCTGTTGTGGTTCCTCTAGGTCTGCGCTGGGAAACCCTTTTTGGGTAGCTATGCGCATTATAAAATCAGTTAACATAACATAACATAACATAAGGCATTCTCCAGAAAGCAAAGTTTCTTCACTGAGCTCTGAACTTACTGTTAATGTTAGAGCCTGGTTTATTAATCTCAGCATTAAAGCAGATTGAACATCTGTGGTGCTCAGCAAAACACTTTATGATTTTACTTCTCAAAGCTGGGAGCAGCGTTTATAAAGCTAGGAGGGTAAAAGTGAACATACTTCAGGGAGGCATTTGTTTCCTCCTTCTCCAGTCGCGGTCTGTCAATGAATTGTACAATGCTGGGACAGCAAACATTAGCAGAATGAGTACACACTTTGGAGCCACTGGTCTGAAAGAACAGAAGTCATGTCTTCTCCTTTCCTGCTGTAAACCAGCATCCCTCACTTCACAGGGCTGGACCAGGGGCTTGAAGGTTTGTTGGCTAATGTGTCATTTCTAAAGAGTCGCATGCAGGCGGCTTAGGGTTTGACCTAGCCTTTGCATTTTGAAAAGGCTGCCAAGGGGACAAGAACTGAGTCACACTTGTGTGGTATAGCAGAGCCTCCTTCTTACTCACCCACTTCCTGTCAAGGGGTACAGGAGTTGCAGCCTCTTTGAGAGTGGACCATTGTGGGTGCCACTGATATTGCAGAGAAGCCTAGGTGACTCGGTGATCCATTTTAAATCACATTCCTTGTTATGCACCAAAAATTATCCAAATAACCAAGCCAATCATAGCCAAAAGGTGGATTAAGGAATGGGCAGACAACTTGTGCTGAACTTTAAGTGAGGCGTTTCCAGCACTGTGGTGACAATGGGTTTCATCATGGGCAACATACTTGGAGCAGTGTGATGGGTAATACCTGATGTAAAAGAAGCAGTGTTTCCTGAGAAATATATTTGCTAAGAACTTGAATGTCAGATTAGTGCAACCTGACAGATAACCCTTTGCCTGGTAAGGTTTATGAAGCCTGAACTATAAGTCTGCTATTTAAAGAATAAGACCCAAAAGAGCGTAATGGCTTGTAGGGCAGATCTGCTGTAAAAAACTAACACTGATATAAAGCCTCAGTCTGTTACTTTTGTTTGAACTGCCTCACAGCTCTCTGGTGCCTGAGTGTGCATGGTCTGTCTCTAAATGTATCGCTCTGCAGTCAAAAGCCAGAGTTTGTAAATCTGTGTCACCTGTGGAAAAGGTTGAGTCAAGCTTGAGGATTTAAGTTGAATGTCATCACATTGCTTGGAGCCTGGGGAAACAAACCCTTTCACAATTTGGGGTATTTTTACAAGGAAAGTGGCGGAGTGCGGCGTTAGCCTCCTTGGCTTAACGCAGCGCCCTGCCACTATGGAAATGCAGGGCTGCACCGTATTTACACCAATACGGTGCAGCCCTGCGATTACCCCAGCGCCAGTGTAATTACAGCTGCCTAGCGCCAACGCAGGCACCTTTGCACCATAGTGCAAGGATGCCTGCGTTGTGGGAATGATTGTTTATGTGCAGGAAGGTGCCCCTCCCTGCACATAAACAATCTTAAATGGCGATGTGTAACTTCTATGTGTGCTGCTTTGTGCAGCACATATAGAAGTGGCAGCTCGTCATTTTTAAAATGATTGTTTACGTGCAGGAAGGGACACCTCACTCCACATAAACAATCATGCATGGCGTTTTGCTGTTTCTTTTTGCGTGCTGCACAATGCCGCACACATAGAAACAGCGAAAACGCACAGAAATAAAGCATTTCTCCTCGTTGCACCATGTTAAGACCAGGGTTTTTTTGGTCTTAATTTTGGCGCTGCCCCATATTTATGCCACCCTCGTAAATATGGGGCAGCATCAAAACCAATGGGTGTTGTGGCGGAACGCCCACCGTAACACCCATTGCCCTCCCCTTTCACGCTAAGTATAGCGTGAAAGGGGGCCTGACGTTCCTGTGGCGATAGGGGCTTGTAAATATGCCCCTTAGTTTTCTAAACATTCCTCTTGTATTAGAACATCCCCTCTTTAAAAATCCAGGGCAATCATGTTGGAAAACGGAAGTGGAGTCAGGGCCGGACTGGCCGTAGCGGGCACCGGGCGTTTCCCCAGTGGGACGCCATGGTGAGGGCCAGTTTTGGGCCCTGTAACAAAATCAGCCGAAACCAGCCCAAGCAAACAGCTTGGCCACCTAACGCCCCCCTACCGGGGGCCAGCCAAGCAGTTTACCAGGGCCGGTTTTGGTTCCCAGTCTGGCCCTGAGTGGAGTAGTGATCTTAAATAAAGACTTCAGGACTTTGCAAATGTTTTAAGGGAGTTACAGGCCATTACATTCCACAAAAGTAGTGTACTTTCTATAAATTATCTCTGGTAAAGATATATAACTGAATTGATCTATTTGCTATAGTGTGTCACTCTGAGGCCCTCATTACGAGTTTGGCATATTTTGGATACTGGAGAACCAGAATTTATGGCACTGGGTGTTATTTCTGCACCAAAATCTACTGTTTGCAAGTTTTTTTCCCCAGGATGGAGAAAGACCACACGGACTTAGAAATATCCAGTCCTTTTCCGTGTGGTTTTCCTCAATTCTAAGGAGAAAACTACAGACATTTTCCACCTGATCTGTGCAGGTTAACAAAAGTGTCTGGAAAAGTGGCTATAGGGCTTGGGGGCCAGGGAGGTTAGGGCAGGCTTTAGTCTGCCCAGCGGGAGCATTATCTTCTTCTCCATTCTGGGTTGGGCTGGGCTGGGCTGTAGTGCTGTCTGCAGCCCCTGCAGAGTCTGAAAGGATTCAGGGACAAGACACTTGCGCTGCCCGTGCGTCACTTTTAATATGGGAAAAAGTGACGTACCGGCGGCACAAGGGGCTTGTAAATTAGCACCTCAGGCCCTTATTTATG
Source organism: Calotriton arnoldi (assembly GCA_963921515.1). Taxonomy (NCBI): domain Eukaryota; kingdom Metazoa; phylum Chordata; class Amphibia; order Caudata; family Salamandridae; genus Calotriton; species Calotriton arnoldi. The sequence goes on from CAWUFW010003340.1 coordinate 1,664,815, forward strand.
AAGGTCTTACGCTGTCATTGCGTCACTTCGTTGTGACGGTGCGGTGGCGTAATCAATGCGCCACTCTGCACCCTATTTACATAGTGAGGCATCTAGGCAGATGTGTCACTTTGTAAAGCCCTGCACTACATTATATCTGTCTCAGGTATAATGTATGCAGGGTGGGCGTTCCCCCGTAAAAAAGGCTCGTAGAAGTGGCGCAGTGAAAGCTATGAGATTTCACTGTGCCACTTCTACGACTTCACTGCGTCAAATCTTTATGCCTGCTTCAAGCAGGCGTAAGAACTGACTCAGGGCCTTTCACATCGGACTCGCCCATGTGTAATGACACATTGCTGGAGTTGCGTCTGTTTTCCGACACACTCCAGCAATGCGTCATTACTGCGCCACAGATACGTCAGGATTCCTGACGTATCTGTTCAGTCCTTGCGACATGGAGCGCCGTAGTGTAAATACGGTGCATCCATGGTGTCACAAGGATGCCGCAATGAAAAGTGTTGCATTGCTGTTTTCAACCAGCGATGCGCCACTTTTCATAAATGATGCCCTCAGTGTCTAGTCTCCGAGCCTAAAATTATCGAGCTTGGAGTGCGCTGACCTAATAACTCCAGCTATATACTTGAGGGTCTATTTACAAGCCCTGTGCGCTGACAGAACGTCTATTTTTGTGACATTCCTGTGGCACACAGGGCTTAGCCATATCTACAAGGCCATGTAAAACCACCCTGCATAGCTTTTCATTGCCTTGTAGATATGGAGTGAGGCAACGCAGCGCAAGTCGCTGCGTTGGCTCGCACTGCGTCGGGAGGCACGCCATGGGCGTTGCAGTGGGTATTCCCACAAAACACCCATAGGTTTTGACACATTCCCTGATTTACAACTTTGCATAAATCTGGGAGTGCATCAATACTGTGCGCCTCCCCAGAGCAGGCGTAACGTGGAGAATTTTTTTTATTTCTCCTCATTTTTTCCTCTTTCTATGTGTGCTGCATTCTGCAGCATACATAGAAAAAGGGAAACGCCTCTTAGGATTGTATTTGTGCAGGAAGGTGCCCCTTTCTGCACAAAAACAATCCTGCCTACAGTGCAGACACCCTTGCACCATGGTGCAAGGGTGCCTGCGTTGGCGCACGGCTGCAAAATGTGCGCCGGAGCTGACCAAAAGGACAGGAATGCATCATATCTACTATGACATGTCACACATTAGCAAAATGAAAACTGGCAGCTGTGTGCATACATGCAAACAGACCTGATTCAAGTGGCTTTATTATAGCAGTCTCCCGCCTGAAATTGCCTCTGCCTCAATGAAAGTTAATGGGTAAAATAAATCCCCCATCCTGGATATTTTTTCAAAATCTCTCAGTTTTTTATTTCTAAATGCATGAATACATGCCAACAGACCTGATTCTGGTGGGCGACTCCCTATTTTTGATGTGAAAAATGGCTTTATTTTACTTGTGTGCCATCTGAAATTGCCTCTGATTCAATGGATGTCAATGGGGAAAATGCATTCCTCCATTTGTTTTTTTAATTTCCCACTTTCTGCTTGTAATATGCAGCCCTGCCAAGTACCACGCATCAGGCATTGCACTAACGCATTTTAATGTGGTGGTCCGCATCACTGCATTAAAATGCATTATCACGCATTTTAGCGCCTGTTGTCCACCTGCGCGCGCAGAGCCTAGTGAACTAAGCAGGTAGTGATCGCAGCGGTTGGGTACAGCAGCACGGCGTCGGAGATCTAGGACAGTTGTCTTTGTTTCTCCGCATGTCTAGTGCAATATCCAGTCCACAACTCCGCATGCAACACAACAACTGCTTTAGGGGAAAAAACGACACATAACCGATCAAAAAGAGATGTGCTTAAATGCATACCGTGACTGTACAGTGTCACTGCTGGTGCTGCGCTCAGCTGTGTGTGCTGCTGAACGTCACATACATGTGCAGCCAGACCAGAGTTTTAAAGTTATTTAGCAGCTGAGTGAGCTCTCTCAGCTGTAGCCTGACTCGACGTTCATCACTGCCTGACAAAAAGAAAACCCTAGAGAATAAAGCAGAGGAGTTGAAGGGCCGGAGGCAAGGCCTGATCTCTCATCGTACCCACGGCTTCCGAAGAAGGCGCGCTTTACAGCCTGCCTGTGCTACTAACTAGGGCTTTAAGTGGGATGAAAAAACTGGGGGGGGTCTCTCAAAGGGGCATGGCCAATTTAATTAAGGGCGTGGCTTAAAAACACATAGGCTAAAAATCTGTGCTTAGCATAGTGTGCCGCCGGACTTGTATTTTGCTGTTTCTATCATTGCATCCAGATACATGATACAACAAGTAACATCATACCTACAAGAAGTCAGGACTATTGGCTTTGTCAATGGTTGTTAGTTGCATAAGATAAATAAGCAGCAACTATGGCTTGTTGTATATAATATTGAAAAATATTCCAATTAAAGCCCTGGTGACGCCACGACAATGTTGCTGCTCCTTAGTTTCAAAAGAGAAGGGAAATCCAGAGAGAAAATGACTCTCTTTAAAGGTTTTCCCTTCGCCTACAATGCTCACCTGGCATGACGTCATGCCGTAACTTCTCCACTAGTGAGAAGTGAGCAGTGTGAGCACGCGCACATCCATGTGCCTGCAGTCGGGAATAAAACGGACTGTTTGTGCCAGGGAAGAAAACAGAGCCAGATAGAGACCTGTTTCGAGGCCCCCTTTAAAAAACTGCCAGTGCTCAGCACCGGTGAGACCCGGCCCACTTAAAGCCCTGCTACTAACTCCGCTGCACTTATGTGGTGTGTATTACCTCTGTCAGTGCATGTGATGAGGGAATGGCAGAAACATCCCTGAAGGAGAGGAGCATGTAAAGCTACTCTACCCCTTTTAGGTCTCGCCTACGCAGCACGCATGCGCTGCATAGGCAAAAGACCTTTGCAATTGATTCGGCTTTTCAGCCAAAACGTGCACGCGTTCCATTGCCTTCAATGGCAACGCGTGCACGTTTGGCGATTCACTTGCGGGAGCGAGCAGCTGGCGCCATATGGTAGCAATTATGCTTCTGGCGCCGCTCGCTCCCGCAAGGGAATCGCACTCCCCCCACCCCACCCCTCCCCTCCCACTTCTTTAACCCGGGTCCCGGAGTACTGTTTCACTTTCGCGGCCGCTGCGCGGGGCCGCACTTGTGTGTCAGTGCTTGTTTTTGTAGAATTCGAGCAGCAGCCAGAGGGGGCATTCCCTTCCTTGCTTGCACTACAACCCCATGACACCCTGGCTCCCTACTGCGGTGGCAAGATGTTAACTACGCCAATGTCTAACGCAGCCCATTCTCTCAATTGGTAATTTCTTGCGGACAATAACAGAAGGCATTTTGTCTTAATTTAAAGCGGGGGGATTAATATTAATATGCTGTTTAGTAGCGAGTCGGAGATCTGTGTTGTACCTTTAAGCAGTCGGATCAGACCGTGTGCTGTGGGAAAGTTATCCGAGATTGGTGGACTGGGGAGGGGGCGGAGGAGAGGGTGAGAGACAGGCGCAATGCGCAGGGCTGCCGCTAGGTAGTGCCAGTGCAGCACTCATATCCTTGGCAAACGTCTCAGCCTGGGAGATGCGCGCTGAGGCTGCGCAGTGGTATTCGCTTCTGCGGCTGCGCGTCACCGGCCCCGGAAGTAAATAATAGTAGAGGAAGAGTGCCAACAATTTAACGATAGGCGTTCATCAGCACACTCTCCCACCAACATCACGCACAATGCCCCCTTTAGTACAGCTTGCATCTGAAAGGCACCGGGACAGTGTCCTGGGCGGAAAGAAAATGTGGTGTTTGTTGTGCGGGGGGGAGGTAGGGGTGCCCTTGCGGAGTGAGGGCAGGAGGTGTGAGGAAGATGGGAGGAGGTTAAAATGTTTATTGGGTGCTAACAATTACGGTGAGGTACATTTAGGGCTAATCACAAAGTCTTTAACGGGAGCCGAGATTGAGACCGAGTGGGATGGACTAGCTGCTGTTTGCATGACATTACGTCGGGCAGCTCTCTGCCGCGCCCCTCGGAATATTGGTGCCCCGGGCCTGGCCCCAGCTCGCCCAAGCCCGGCCCTGCATACTAAGATGAGTTCGCTTCATTAAATGACTCGCACCCTTGAACCAAATGCACCTGACCTTAAATCAGCCTTTGAGGCTGCCCATGCTGGGGAAGGGGCAGTACGTGCCAAATGGCAACCTTTCCTAAGGGGCACTGTGAGGCAGCTCGACAAGGTAGTGGCTGCCACGTCCCGTCAGGCCCTTCAACGTCACCGGCTTATCTGGAAATGAATGCCCCTTGTCACCAGTAGGACCCGTACCGTACGTCTTTGTGGTCACTCATTATTACTCAAGTTGAATCTGTATGCACAGTGCTAGTGTCTTCGCTTAAGTGACCATGCTGTTCACAGTGTGTGACTCTGTGCTTTCAGGCCAAAACCACACTGTAGACACATGGGCAGTACTTAATTGGTCAGGTACTCCCAAGTATTGAGTGCCTGCACTTCTTTCATTTGGAAGGGAGAGTACCTTCACTTCTGAGGAGGGGTGCAGTACTTCAAAAGGGAGAGCACCGCACTTTTCAGTACCAAGCAGATACTCGGGGATAAAGAAAACATACAGTTCTGTATTTGTAGTTCAAGTAGTGCCTCTGTGCGTCACTGTATGTGTAGTTGTGCATTTACCATTGCACAGGAGAGTTGTGTGTGTGTATAGAACACGTGCGCAACGTCACACTGTGTATGTGTCAATCACTGCACTGTATACTTTAGCTCTATGCATTGGGCGTGTGTTGTTTGTACGTTCACCATTAAACTATGCAGTTATGCGCACAGGGTGTGTCTTTTCTATTAGCACTACTCCTTAAGAGTTGTGTGCCTTGGAACTGTGCTTTTCATCTTTAAAGTCGTATGTTAGAAATGTGCTCACAGGGCATATGCGTGATGCCTTCAATGGTTCATTTGAGTACTGCCTACCTGGCTTGTGTGCCTGCTTACAAAGCGCACCATAGAACCGTGTTTTCAGTGGTTGTGTGCATTTGCTTTTGACTCACCCATGACAGAACAGTGTGCGAGTTTGTACGTTTTAATGTACAGCCTCAGACAGGGCTTTAAGTGGGCCGGGTCTCTCCGGTGCTGAGCACCGGCAGTTATTTAAAGGGGGGCTCGAAACTGGTCTCTATCGGGCTCTGTTTTGTGCCCTGGCGGTCCGTTTTTTCTGGGACTGCAGTGACAGCTGGCACATCGATGTGCGCGTGCTCACTTCTCACTAGTATAGAAGTTACGGCATGACGTCATGCCAGGTGAGCTTGTAGGGGAAGGGAAATCCTTTAAAGAGAGTCATTTTCTCTCTGGGTTTCCCTCTTTTTGAAACTCAGGAGCAGCAACATTGTCGTGGTGTCACCAGGGCTGTAAGTGGAAGCTTTTTCAAATGCACTTAAAATACACAGCCCGAGGGTAGGAGATTGTGAGGTTTATTTTTGGCCCGTGTTTTGGAAAGGAAGACAAACGAATGACCACTAAGATTGCAGTTTTACCTGTTCGCCTAACGCACGGCATTGTACCTCCGTTATCAGACACTGATCAGGTGACAAGGTGTCTAGAGTGAAAGGTAACAGTCATGCCAGCAGGCCTGTTCATTAAACATAGTATAGGAATCGCAGCGCTGTGTGCCGAGCCCCTGCACCATCAGAAGGGGGCACGCATGTGCGAGGGTATTGAATAGTTCTCGATTACTTTTGCAAGCGAGGTGGTGTCTCAAACACCACAATCTAAATTGTGTACTCCTTCCAAAAGAGTGCATTTGTTTACAAAGCTGTTTCAAAGGCGCCTTAGTTAGAAGGCTAACTTCGTTTACTTAGAATGTGCTGTGCCTTAATACAATCAGAAATCTGATGGTTTATGTACAGTACAACGCCAGGGGTAGTAAGCGCTATATAAATGGAATTTAAACACATTTGGCCTGGTGTACTTACAGTGATTGTAATGTAATTATAGGAAAGTAATTTCTCATTAAAGGGAACCTTTTGTTTCACTGATGGCCTCGGACACAAATGCGTGGCTTCGTCTTTAGAGTTGCTTGTCATACTGAGGTACTAGCTCACGTCATGTATTGTGATGGTTCATTAATTGCCTCAGATTGGTGCTGGAGCAAAGTAGAACATTAGTCGTTCTCTGCCAGTTATCCCACACTTGATATTATGTGGGCAAATGGGTGTCTCTCCCGCACACACATGTTGGGGAGTTAAAGGGTTGGAAAAAAACACACCTCTGTTAATATTGAGTCAGCGGCCATGTTTCTTTGCTCACACCCGCCCGCAACTGTTTGTAAAATGCCCCGGCACGTAGTCTGACTAATGTGACCTGGTTCTGGGGAGATGTAAGCAATGTTTACTGCCCTCTTGTGACCCCCTTGTTTTGCTGGGTGAAAAGCATAACTTAGCCGGAGGCCCTGGTGACGCACATAAACGAAGGCCACCTCTCATGGTCTCAGTGGACCTTTCGCTGAAAGGTGGTCTTGCAGGTAGGCACAGCGTAACTCTACAGAGTGCATCTTTTCGCTCCCCCCACCTCAGACATCTGCAAGCACTTCTCCTTTCATTCCTTTTTATTTTTTACATTATGAAGCGCAAATGAAGGTATCAAAGCACTTTACATAAGTACTAGCTCCATTACAGAAATCTGCCCGGTGGGTGATAATGTGCTACATGGCTAAACACTTATAAGGTCCCAAAGGCGAGACCTATTGTCTATGCCAATGCTTGTTTTTTGTTGTTGTTGCATATTTATATAGCGCGAACTCGACCCGAAGGTATTGGAGCGCTTTACATGAGCACCGTATTTACATTACACATTCAGGTACGGGGAGATTAAGTGATTTGCCCAGAATCACAGGATGTGGACGCGACCCCGAGGCTCGAACCCTGGTTTCCAGCACCAAAGTCGGCAGTCTAGCCGACGGACCACATCCTCTCCCCTTCTCAGCCTCATTCTCCTGGTGCCAATTAATGGAGAATGTGACATTTAGCACGAATCTGGAATGTGTTGTTTCGTGCACAGCAAGCAGCAGGGGGTTCAGAAAATACAGGAGCACAGCTGAGACGCTGGTCCAATATGCTTCCATTTATTGTCCGCAAGCTACTTCTTGTCTGTATTGCATTTTATATTTAGAAACACCCACTGAGAAGGCAGCATCATTTTCTGAAAACTTGAGGCCTGATTACCAAAGTTCATGAAGCTTTTGGGCATTTCACATTTGCACTTTGGGAGGATTACATGTTGATCGTATCATAAATGTGTGACCTGCACTAACTTAAGTACATACTGTTAGCTCCGAATTTCTCTGAGTTATTTCATGAGCTGTATTCAGCCCAGCTCAGAAGCATAGAGGGGTGACCAATGCTTTTCCTAAGCTGTGCTCCCTACAGCTCATTATGAATTATAGAATGACATCTGCAAAAGAGGTTTTAGGTTTGAGACTTTAGGAGTTTTGCATTAGTTTCAAGATATTTTTAGAACTTCTCAAGGCTCAAAAGTTTCAAGTTTCTTATATTTTAGCTCTATCGAAGCACTTGATTGCTTGCTTTTACTCACGAAAAAGTGTCAATCATTTCCAGTTCAATGTCACTCATAAATGCATTGAAACTATGCAAATGCACACATAACCAATCTGAAAACTTGGCAGCAATGAAAATGTTGGCATGGATGCGTATGTGTGTGTGTGCTGTTGCTGCTGGTGCTGCTCCAATACATGGCAACAGACCCAATTCAGGCAGGGGAGTCCCGATTTTTAAATCCCTAAACGGCTTTAATTTAACTTCTCCCGCCTGAAATTGTTCTCCACTTCAATCCAAGTCAATGCATACATTCCAACATTATAGAAGAGAAAAGTAGGAGATTAAAAAAAAAAACAATCGGAGATTGTATTTCCCTCCATTGACTACTATTGAAACACAGGCAATTTCAGGCAGGAGGAGCCAAAATAAAGTTATTTTTGGCTTGAAAAATCAGGAGTCTCCCATTTGAATCGGATCTATTGGTATGTATGTCAATGTGAAAATATATACCTCCATTTTCTTTTCAAATCTCCCTCTTCCTGCTTTGCAGTTGTTAGCATGTATCCTTCTCCTATCAAAATGTGGCCTAGATTCAAGGCTCATCTGTTGACCCCCACCCTAGGCCTTCCAACATTTCATTGAGCTTTTGTAGTGTCCTGCTGGACACGTTCAATTGTTTGGCAAATGTACAGGTTAACCAGCCACTCCCCAAGGGTTGGCTCTAACACTCATCCCACACCCATCCATCACAGGCGTCACCAGTCAGGTGACCCTGTCAATAAAAGAGGCAAGGCGCATCGAGCCCGGGCCCCAGGGCCAGTTTCATGCACAGTAACTACATACCTGCCAACTCACATGGCGCCAACGTGTGACACAAGATATCGGCTCCCCTCACACGGTCTCCTGGTGAGGAGCCGATATCACACCGCGGCAGGGAATACGAGCGGAAAACCACTGTGAAAAGTGCTTTTTCAGCTCGCTTTCCGAGGCTTTGAGCTTCCCACGTCCATTAAAGGGAAATCCGCACCAGCCTCAGCAAACTTTTTAGGTCGAGCCTGAGTCAGCGCGCATGCGCTGCCCTGCGAGACTTGTTGTAGTGGAATATGTAAGAGAAGCCCCACCCACTCCCCGCCCATATTTTTCATTGGCTTGTGTCATTGTCCTTCGTAAACGCTGGCTTGCAAGTTGTTGTTAGGGTTGTTAGTCCCTCCTTGGTACCGCCTTGTCTGCATTTGTAAACATTCATGGCGACTGGCCCCTTTACTTTGGATGCAACACGGCATGTCTTATTTAATTTGTAAGCACTTTTTTCTTTAATTGTTGTCTCCTACTGCGAATAATACTAACAATAGTTCAAGAAGCAATTTGCTCAAAAATACACTATTTACAAAACAATTTCAAAATTATAAAACACCCTAAATAAGAAATGACATGAAGAAAAAGAAAAAGGAGATAAAGTAATACCCATATGCAAGGAAATATTAGAAAAATATAACAAATGTATTACATTTAATGAATACTAAAACAGTTAAAACAATGACACTCAATACAGTGTGCTGGTACACAAACAATATATATTACAAACCAGACACGTGGCAGACGAAAAAATACACGTCACAAAAGAGAAAGAAACAACATATAACAAAATAATGTGTCCTTCATTAATTTTATGGCCACATATACGTCGACGGCGTTTCGACCACTGTAAAATTACACGGTCATCATCAGGACTGAGAATTCGTTTGAGCGTCCAAAATTCTATTTCAAGAAATAGTCCAACCCTGTATTACTTGCATGGATTGGAACAATATTTCACATTAAAATAGACAGTGGGCGGGCACGATGTAGAACCGTCCATGAATATAAACTTTCAGACTGGCAATCTTTGTCCACACAATTTAGCAGATCATGCCAGTAAGCAGGCGAACAAATCACCAATGCACTTCAACGCCACAGAGGACCGGAACGTCCCTCCTGCGGTAGCAAATTCCAAAAGCCTACTGCGGGCACGACGTGCATGGCCGGACTGGGAACCTAAACCGGCCCTGGCAAAGTGGCCAGCCACCGGGGGGGTTGGGGGTGCGGTGAGCTGTTTGTCAGGGTCGGTTTCGGCCGATTTTGTTACAGGGGCCGATATTGCAGCTATGCAGCAAAAACGGCCCTGTAACAAAAACGGCCCCCCAGGGGCCCAAAACCGACCTCCACCCTGGCGGCCCACCGGGTAAACGCCCGGTGCCCGCTACGGCCAGTCCGGCCCTGACGACGTGCTTTCCCCGCCATGCCCGCTTTCACTTTCAAGCAGCCATGGACAATGGCGGCCGCTTCTTTGAAGTGAAATAGGTCTCGCATTTACAAGAGTTTGAGCTATTGCCATTGTAAATGCTTAAACTCTCGTAAATGCGAGATTTATTGTACTGCAAATGCTTGTTTAAAAATGTATTATTTTAACAGGCGTGGCACGTCTCGGCTCTAACAACGGCACTTTTATTTTGTTATTTGCTGCGCTGAACGACGCATGCCTTTTTTTCTGTTTATGTCTTTGCTTATGGCACCAGCGCTTTAGCTTTAAACATCTTAAGCTAAAGCGTGGGTGCCGCGGTAGCTTCAAAAGGAAAGAAATAGAAAAAAAATGTTTTTCTATTTCTTTACTGCCGTGATAATTGCTTTGTAATTGCAAATGCTTGTGTAATGAGGTACACCGCTTAGCCAGTGGTGCCTTGCACCGTGTGTCACAATCGAGAGTTGAATTTTAATAAAATGAAGTTATAGGTGAAATGTTTTTGACATATATTTAACAGAAGACTTTTATGCCAGTTGATATTAGTGTTGTGTGAAAAGAAATAGACAAGGGACACGCTCAGAATCGTATCTAGTCTTTAGAACTCTGCATCTTCCTAGATTCCCTGCCTGCGCTACCCAGGTCAGTGCCCAATGCTGCCGCTGAGCAGGTCCGTAAATATGAGATTTCACTCTCTTATATACGCACGAATGACGGGATCCCTACTCGTTGTTTGAATTCAACCGTTTTGAAGCGCAGAAACTATCCCAAATAAAAAAAAATAACAATTCTTCCGGTGCAGTATTCAGATATTCACCCCTTTATTGCGGTTGTTTAATTTGGGCACATTTTGGCAAGATGCAAGTTTTGTGAGCTCTGGAGTCAAAAGGATTTATGGTGCTCGCTTCATAAAAGAAAATATAACTTGTGAAACTAAATATCTGTTGCTTTTAGGATTGACCCTTACTGCATGTTTTCTGTGATGTGTTGTGGGCACAGTTTTATTATACTCCCGTTGAACAACGTTTTTGACTCCTATGTGAGCCCCCCGACCCCCCCCCCGCGGCGCTGTCTGCATTGGGTTTCGTCAAATGCGGCCACCCCCTAGCCCTATATTTAAAACATTCCGAGGTGGTCTGTGGGTTTCGCAACCAAAACCAACAGAATGTCTGTGTCCTCCTAAAAGATTTTGGGCTAAAATTGACTAGTTGTTCGAGGAGAATCTCTTGTACGTCACTACTAATTGTGCAGCAGGTGCAGTGCAGCGAGGCCCAGGCGTGAGAAGGGCCTACTGAACATCAGTGACAATGCCGTGTCTTTTACTACCCTAGCAGAAGAGGCTGGAACATTTAACCTGTCTGCACTTGGGCCTATAGTTCCCTTGATACCCTGCTTCGACTGCGAGTTTAAATTCGGTTTTGCTACTTAAATTAACATCTCTATACTGGACATAATTGATGTAATGTTTGTCCTTGGGTATCAAGTGCGCTTAAGCTACAGTATTTCTCAATTTTGGTCCATGTAGGTACACTACAGGTTAAAACCAATAACAAATAGTAGCTTGTTCCCATATAGCTCGTAACACTACATATTTCCGTTTTCCAAGTGCCCTAAATAACTAGTGATACCCATTTAATGGTACTCTGTTTATCGACCTCTGGAGGATGAGAGGCTTTGTTGACTCTGCTCCGATTCCAAGTCATCAGCTGCACTAATATCAGATGTCAGCAGTGAGTGCTTAACTCTGTTGCCTTTAAAATAGATATTGAAGGAAATCTGATGTAACTACCTTCAGATACTAATCTGGCTTCCGTCTTCAGGCCTGGATTGGTTAAGGCTCAAATCAGTCCTAGGAACCTGAACAACAGCCCTGCCACCTTTCCTCGAATATGACTCATTACATCGCATAGCAATACCACGCATACCATTACAACGCGGGTATTACTACGCGATGTCAATTACAACGAGTACCATTACAACGCAAAATTTTACCACGACTATGCCTTTACCACGCATGCCATTTCAACGCAAAGGCATGCGTGTTAAAGGCATAGTCGTGGTAAACGTTTGCAAGGTAAGTGACTCCACCCCACCCTACCCTAAACCCTAATGTAGTACCACTGCACGACCCTCCCCCGACCCCCAGTCCTCTCCCTACAATAACACTACACTACCCTGCACGACCTCCCGACACTACCCTAAACCCTAAAACACTACCCTACACTACACAAACACCACAACACTACCCTAAACCCTAAAACACTACCCCCATCACGACCCTCCCCCTACCCCCAGTCTGGTCCCTACACTCCAACACTACCTGCACTACCATAAACCCTAAAACACAACCCTACACTACACAAACATTACAACACTACTTCAACACTACCTTAAAACCTAAAAAAGTAACCCCAAGCACAATCCCCCTTACCTCTCTCTCCTCGTGGTTCCTCTCTCGTGGTTCCAGCGTCATCTCTGTTCCGGTGCACGTCGTTGTGAGGAAACGGAACAGCCTCAGTTTCCTCACAACGATGTGGATAGCCATTACATCGCATGCGTTGTAAAAGCGCATGCGATGTAATGGTATGCGTAGTAATGGCTACGCGTTGTTACATCGCATGCGTTGTAACGCATGCGATGTAATGCTATTCGTAGTAACAGCCTCGTTGTAATGGCTGTTTACCCCTTTCCTCTTGCTATCCATCACTTTGGGGAACTTGCTTTGCTAAAACTCCTGCAGGTAGACTTGTGGTGAGTTAGATGGGGCCTATATAACTAAGCATTCATCCTGGATTTAACATTGTGGGCATCTGGGAGTCAGTGTATTTTTGTGACCATCAAACTCGGCGTTCGTTATGCATAGTAAAGGTGGTTTGCCACTACACTTTGGTGATCTGTAAAGCGAGGCATGCTGCCTGTATGGATTTTCATTTTGTCATACATTCTAACATTATTAGATGTACTCCCTGGAAACGTCTGGAGCTGTTCCATCTCCCACTCCCACTGTTACATCTCCCACTGCGGAAGGCGTACATTAAGGGAACCTTTGTGAATGGACGGCAGTGAGGGAGCATATCCCAAAAACATTCTTTCGCAGGGAAGCTGTCTCCGTCTTAACTGTGGTGTTGGAAATGTCGATTCTGTACTGCATGTGTATCTTATTAATTGATTTTTACAAAGCTGTTATGTATGGAAAAGAGGCTGTTACTAACGCACAGTACAGCAGTGTGTTGTGTATGCGGAATCTATACTGGGATTTGAGGTAACAGGTTTGGTTGAAGGCATTTTTTTGAAGGATAGACTACTTTCATATATGACAGATGTTGCTAAACATATTGCACTCGTTATTATTGCATATCTAGTCACATATATGAAAATATAGTAAATGTGATGGTCACTGCTAATGGCAATGTATGTTGGCATCCTAGATATTTAACTGTCCGTTTTTGCCCCACCCACCAAGTTTATCCTTTAAATTCCTGCCAAAGTCAGTGACTGAAGGTGCTTATTATCTGGCGCTAGGTGATAAATTTAAAGAAAACGCAGAGGTAAATACGATGATTTCGTTTTTCTGAACCAAAAAAAACTGGCTTCAATAACATAGCGTGACATCACCTAACCTAACATGAGGTTATAGAATGAAATAAATAACACAACACCATACCACTACACGCAACATGATTCAACTCCACATAGTTACACTCTACTCATTACCACATAAATACACTGCACATAAAACCACTGTCACATAGCAACAATCCACAGATACTCCAGACATGCCACATAATTCCAATCAGCAGAATTCCACTCAACGCCACACACTTTCATGCCATACAATTCAAGTCCACACATTTCCATTCCACACCACATAATTCAACACCAAACATCATCATTCAACTCAACAACACACCACATAGATCCAAGCCATACCACAGAATTCCACATCATGCCACAAAATTCAACAACACACCACATAATTAAACTCCACTACATACCACTCCACAACACAAAATACTATTCTACATAATTACACTCAATGCCACACAGTCCCACTGCACATAATTCCACTGCACACCATGCCACATAATTCCACTCCACAAATCCAATCCACACAATTCCACCACACACAATTCCACAACTAACAATACCAATTCAACCCACATAATTCCACTCCACACCACATACATCCACTCCACTCCAAAACAAAACACATGGGTATAAGACATTGTCATTTACAACGCCAATAGCTCTAACTCTCACAAATGCGAGACCTATTGCATTGAAAATGCTTGTTTCCTTTTTTCGGAGGAGGGAGCTCAGGGGCGGGTTGGTGTTCAAAGGTGCCTTGTAGGTACTTCTGGGTACTAGGCTCCGCCCCTTCAAGGCCCCGCCCCTTCTCACACTATTGTAATTGCATTTATATAGTGCTTACTACCCCTGACCAGGCGTCGATTGAGATTGTTCTTCAAGTTGGCAGGTATGTAACTTTGTGTCTGCTGGTCCTTTATGCTGCATGCAATGACCATATAGGTTCCAGAAAACTATTTCAACAGCAGCAGCAGCAGCAGCAGCAGCAGCAGCAGCAGCAGCAGCAGCAGCAAATATATTATTTATTATTTCACATTTCAAATGAGTACTATCTAATTCCTCTCTGTTCTTTATAGAGTTGGGCTCGCTGGGTCTTATTTTATAAGGAAGTTGCGCTTACTTTCCTAAAGCTTGCAGCTTCAGCACTGCCACATTCGCCAGTACTCGCTTTTTTGTCGGTTTACCTTAAGGGCATCAAGTCACTATGCCGAAACATACAGACATATAGCTATGCCATAAGGCAACTTTTTTAACTAATGGAGCTTTATTTTAGATTTTTTTTTTGTAGAATACGATTTAAGTAAGATATCAACAATACTCAATTAAATAAATGATGTGAAATTATTGAGTAATTGTGTGCGTTTATACACTATAATTAGGTGCCACTTTATCATTTTCGATTTGTGTCGTTATCAGTAGGCAACATACTGTCTTGTGGAAATGGCGACAGCTGTTACAAGACAAAGGAACACTGACACTTTTCGTCCGTTTTCTCTCTTAATTGAATTGCAGCTCGTGCCGTGATTGGATGGCGCTGTCCCTTTGCCTCTTCAGGCGTGAATGTGCTGCTATTGCTAACAGGTACTTCCTAGTACGTAATACTTGGGAATCAGATCGTCTGAGGGGGTTACTATTACTACAAGTGTGGTGGGGTTCATGGACGAAACATTACTGTTAAGGGTGAGTTATATCAGAGCGGATGACGCTCTCTAAGGAAACATGACTCTTGCAGTAATCCTCAGCAAGCCTCTGCTCAGTAACGCCTTTCCCACCTTACTCTCGGTGCCAGAGGTGTTAAGTGGAAGGGAGTTAGAGTAGCGAGGATGACATCAAAAGTTGGTGAGTTAAAGAAGAAAGGATCATTGTAACAGTAGGGCAATTTCGGAGACTTCCTTTAAGAGTAGGCGAGGTAATGAAGAAAGGATCAGTGCAAGAGGGGAATTCGTTCATAAAGAATTAATATAACTGAACGGGAGTTTGTGCTCATAGGATTACTGCCCTTTTTGGGGCGATACTGCAGTTGGGATATGGCGTTGCAGCCTAGGCTGCTGACTTTGGAATTTGGGAATCAGGTTCGAGTCTCGGCGTCGGCTCAAAATCCTATGATTCTGGGGAAATCACTTAATCCACCCGTGCCCAAAAAATGAATGAATATGACCTTGTGTGTAACTGGTGTTCATAGAAAGTGAACACTTTTGGATCGAATTCGCGCTATATAAAACTGCAAAAAATGTACTACTCAAGATGGTACTTGGTAAAGGTTCAGGGTGATGTGGGGGAAGGCATCACTGCGAAGATCCCTGGACTAGATTCATGTGACTATCGACTGTAAATAGGGTGGTTTTCCCTAAGTCGTAAATCTTGATCTAACTAGCCACAGGAAACTCTAGGCACGTACATGCATGTAGTGAGTAGTTTATGCCTACCACAGGAACATTGCCAGATGTTTCGAAGTGAAGCTTGACTGTGTGTTTAATATTGACTTATTTGACTTAAGAGGTCATGTCAAAGGAGCATAAAGCGAGATTACCTTGATGCCCAGGAAGGGGCAGGTTGGTGATTTCTGGCCCAGGGATCCAGAGTAATTGATATCAGTACATTCCACCGGTATTTTTTTGAGAGAATCTTTTCAAGGCAGAAATTGTGTTATTCTTTGAGTCCTAATCCCAGCAATCTCGTACGGTCAACAAGCCTTACCGTCTAAAATGGATTCTATCCTAGACAAGTTGCAATGCATCACCTACATACATATATTATAGCTACCAGTGTACACCTGACGGGCCCAAATTAGACTGGAATTTGGACTAACAAAGCAAGACCTAGTTTGTAAGTGCCAATTTCTTAAATATTACTATCGGCTAATCCATGCTAAAGTTGGGACTTAAACACAGTAGTGCAAGAGGTTTTTAATGGACCAGATAACGAATGGACCGGACACCTAAACTCTGTGAGTTCTGACTTAGAGATGTTAAGATCAAACACTCTATCTTATTCAGCCTTGTAGCAAACTATGAAAAAACAGGTGCAGCAACATCAAGAGAAGCAGATCTAGAATCCCTTGCAACCACATGAACAGTTCAAACCCACCTTGCCATCATATGAAACCCAACGCTTGCAATATTACTTGAAAGAATTATTGAGTCAGGAATGTAGGAGTAACATTATGCTTGCCAGGTTCCTGTCGCTCCCAATCAATTACCTTCAATCAAATTGGAGAAACAGGTCCACCACTCTTCTAAAATGTAGATTTTGTAATTACAAAAAAGTATCCTTCATGCACCTACTTTTTTTGCTGCCCAGAATTTGGGACCGCTCATCGCACCCTGCTGAAACCCATGCTCTTACGGAAAGGAACACATACCTGCAAGGAAGCATTATTACTCTGTTTTAACTCAGCTGACATTACGGTGTTTGCTCGATATGGAACTATGTTAAAATTACGTTGAATAGATTTAAAACTTGGAACTAACTCAAACTAAATGACCCTCTCACCTGTTTTTATCAAGTACCTTATATGAGGAAATGGGGTGTATTATATGGTGTGGTGGTGTGACCTCACCGTGTAATCCACACACAATCACCTCAGACTAGGCTGAGGGTGGGAACTAGAGGCACAGGGCACAGGGCCAAGGGGCTAGCCAGCCTCCAATCTAACATGTAAACACAAAATGGGCTGCCCCTAGTGTAGGTTCCTACAGTATCCTACAGAGTTATACTGAGATGCAAAATCTGTTGAGGCATCTCATAAAAAGTTACGGACTGGCCTCACACACCGCCCGGTGTCATGCTTCATCATAGGCTGTCCTCACCCTCTAAAAACGACGTTTGATAGAGGGCGGGCATACACCTGGAGACAGGGATGCACTTCTAAAACTAAGTGATGGCCGTGTGAAAGTGAAATGTGATCTAAAAACCATAACACCTGTCGCTAAACTGTGTTTATTCAGGGAACAAATGTATGGTATTAAAATGAGTGAACGGTGATTTGGGACGTTATTCTCCCTTCACCGTCTTTAAGTGTGGTCAACATGTTTCTGCGTTAGTGTCCCCGTAGGGTATGATCCAGCGCTAACAATAAAAATAATTCTCCTATTATGCTTTGGTCATCCAGGTGCAACTATTCCTCTAACACACACACACTATATCCATATGACGGTGGGGCCCATAACACCGCATATACATTCACTTACTCATTTATTCCCTGGATTTCCTCCGTCATTAACCTAGGAGAAAAACGATTCGCTGGAAGGAGACGGGATACCTCTTTTATCATGACATAATATTTCTCATTTGCTTTTAAGGTATTCCGCTCATTGGTCGATGGACCAACTAGTAGGAATCAGTTGATGGTGATTAAGACCAGCTCAATCACAATAAACTCTTAAACATTTCATTTTTAATCATTGAGCTAAAGAATCACTGAGTCATTTGTTTAAAGAATAATAAAGTTTATATAAAGTTTTGAATGCAGGAAATGAGGTTAAGCTTATTATTCAGATCATTACATTTATCATCAATATAAGAATAGTTTGAAATTGCAATGCATATTTATTAGACGGAAAAATAAGGTTATCATAATAAGAACTCTATAGATCAATCTATCTATCTATCTGGGGAAAGTCTAATAATTCTAATAAAAATCTATCAGGAAAAAGTTCTCCTAAAGCAGCATCTTTATACTCAACTGGAAAAGGAAAATAACAGCAGCAGCATCAGCTCGTCAGCATCAGCGGCCGCAACTTCTCTCATCTACAGCATCTAACTCACGCAGCATCTAACTTCTGCAGCATCTCCCGCAGCATTCTAACAGCATTCTAACAGCATTCTAACCCCTCCCACCAAGAGTAGGTCTTCTTATACCCTAATTCTAGCTTACAGCATAAAATGTTTCTTCTTAATGGCGCGATTCTTTCTCATTGGTCAAAACTCAGGCCCATATACATTTTAATCAAACTTCCTGGTCTTAACCAGTTCCGTGTGGAATGTCCATGCAAGCATCGTTGCTCATCCGTTTCGATCAGTCCAAATTGTATCTTTTTCTGTTACATTTTGTTTTAAACAGTTCCGTCTATTGATTCAGTCGGACTTCTCACGCTTCTTGCTGATCATCTTGGCACACATCTGCTCAGAAAGGTCACAACAGCCTTGACCATACTTCCATCTTTGCCTCTCAGCATTAGCACGTGATCATCCCTTTTCCACAGCCTCTCTCCTCTATCACATGGTCTCCCGCTCATGCGTACTCTAGCAACTCGCGGCCATTTTATATTGCTGCTCGACAGGCCTAAGCGCACTATTTTCAAAGATAAACCAAATATTGTTAAAACAAAGAAATATAAACCCTTTCGTTTCCCTCCCGTCTTTCTACGTACCCCAATTAGGTATTACCTAGCAAAAAGCAACATATAAAGCTGTCCCTTACTTACCATCGCTTTATTTTGCAACCACACGTTTTATTTAAAGCACAGATCATGCGTTTATTATTGAATTAGTACGCAAATGTTATGTTATGTTAGACATGTAAACAATTATAAGTTGATTAATTTGCACACGGAATGGTGTGTTACCTTTAACCCTTAACATATAACATACATTGTTGGTTATTTACTTAAATGAACATGTTTTTTAATTATTTTACGAAAATATTAGGAGGTTAAAATTTTTTCATTTACCCTGCTCCATCAACTCCCCCTTTGGTGATTTTTAATATCACCACAAAACCCAAGTTATACAATTTTCTCAGACAGCATATATCTTTTATCCGTTTGCTTTTGTTAGTTTATACAACTGTATCCCTTTCAACTTGTTTCTTCGTTTTCTTGTACATGTTCTCTTTTATTTCTTCTAACTCTATTTCACCCATTTCTCGCTCTCTTTCCCTGTTTATCATGTTTTCTTTTTCTATCTTATTCTGCCTTCTTCTTCTCTTTATACATGTTATTGCAAGCTTCAGTACTAATATTATTATTATTATCACGGTTGCTATTATTATAACTTTCCCTATTATTAATCCACTCATTCTTGTTAACCAATTTATTACTGAAGAAAACCCTTTACCAAGTTTTCCCCATGCACTTTCAACCTCCAGTGGAACAAGTTCTTTGTGCAAACTTGTAATATTTGTTATATACTTCTGTATATTTTCGCTTTTATTTTTTATCTGGAATGTAAGTGCAACAATGTTGGACTTTCAGCATTCCACAGACTCCGCCCTCTTTTGCCAAAAGAATGTCAAGGGCAAGTCGATTTTGCATCACCATAGCTCTCATGGCAACCATCTCGGTATTTACCATCAAGAACCCTCCAGCAGTATCTGTAGATAAACTATCTACCACTGTGGATAATTTCCGAATTCTAAATGCATTCAAAGATATTCCCACTGCTGGTATCAATGCTCCAAAAATATCACCTACTATTTCTGAAAAACTTTCCCTTTTTCTACGTGTAAAGGTATTTATCATTTTGTGTGTTCCTTTTTCTTTTCTATCCATATGAAAAATCTTTGGAAAGACCAGGCCTAAGTAACATGACCCATACCAATGGTCCGGCAACCTATAATAAGCCCTATTTCCATAAACATAATAAATCCCTGGAAATATTGGATCTTTTCCCCCTTTGAATCCCCATCCACCTAAAATTTGGTAATTGTCATGGCAATTACTGGAACCCACAAAATAATTGTCATATCTTGTCTTATTTCTTCTAATGCACAACCTTCCCTGTTGGGGCCAATCCAGAGTCATAGCTGCATTTGTCTTTTTCTTGTCATGATTGTCTTCCTCAAACGCCCAAAGAGGTGTTTTTGTCTCTTCTATCACTTTTCTTTGAAATTTCACTCTTCTCTCTTCAACCATTTCTAAAAATACTTTTTCTTCCTTCTTCAACTCACAGGTAAGGTTGTACCTAATTATACTATCTAATGTTAAAATCTTATCTTCTAAAAATATTCACCAAACGTTTTTACCTCTTTTATTTTGTTAAGCTCGGGAACTACAGAAACTTTCGCAAAAATCTTATTAATGTCAGTGTAATAATATTCTAATCTACCTGTTTTATAAAATAAACTTGCTAAAACGCTACATGTTATTCCATATGTCAAAGGGAGGTGATGATAAGTCACACCCTCTGCTACAGATGCAGGCAACTGCATACAAACATAGCAATCTCTTACATCCATTGTTTCTACATACTCATATAATAATTTAGTAAAAACATTTTTTGAAAAATCTGTTATTGATTTGTCCTTGTGTAATTCTGCACTACTCTTTAAAATAACTGGCTCTTGAGTGTTAGCTTCTTTTTCTTTCTCAGTGTTATTAGACATTTCTACTACAGCTAAACTAATTGGAATAGTGATTGCTAAAACCACCCATACTGTCATTAATAATCCTGTACAAAAACAGCACATCTTGCACCATCTACTTAAAAACTCACATTTACATTTTCTATCTCTAGTATTCTCCATTTTGTTTTATAACCTTATTTATTTGTTTTCCAGAAAATTGTGTCACTACACCTCAGAAATGACTTGTTTGCCCCTCTGTACTCCAATGTTTTGTCTTTGCTTGGTACTTTCTTTTAATTCTTTCTCAGAATTCTTTCTTTGTCTCATTCGGTAAATTCGTCAGATCCAGTGTTTTGTCAAATCCGGTAGAAACTATCTAAACTTCTTCAGGTTTGTTGCACTTCACTTTCTCCCATCAGGTTTCTTTGTTCTGGGTTTTCGTGAGTGTTCTTTTCTTCTTTGTGACTAGTCAAAGCACGATACAACCATTCAGGCGATCTATACTTCGGATTTACCTTCTTTATTCTTTTCGTTTTCTGCAAGTGTTTTCCACCTTGTTTTTCTTGCTCTCTTTGACTTGTTATTTCATTCACTTGTTCAGCACTTTTCCCATCCAACCTTATGATTCTATATCTTAATTTTCTTACTTCGTTGGGCCAATTGTCTCCTTTTCTTGGCCTTTTTGCTTCACTCCTTTTTCCTCTCTTTCTGTTTTCCAATTTCTTTTTCTTGTCTCTAGTTTTTGATTTCTTTCTTCTCCACTTTCTTCAGACTCTGTTTCAATTCTCTCGTTATTTCCTCTTATTTTGAAACTTATAATTTCATTTTCTTCTACTTGTGGTTCTTTTCTTATCTTCCTTCGTTCACCTATTTCTGTCCCTCCTCGAGGTTCTTCCGAATTTGTGTCAGTCTCTCTATCTGCTTCTAAATTTCCCTGTTCTTGTGTTTGACTATCTGTCCCTACTGCTCCTCGGGGATTTTCCGATTTTTCTAGCTTTTTGTTTGAAACTCTCCCTTCTTCATCTATTAATATTATCTCCGAAGGATTTTACCACAACTTGTACTTGGTTGCTCACTGTCACTATCTTCTGGCTCAGTTTCTTCTCTTATGCTCTCAAAATTCCAATTTCTTTTTAGAATTTCTTCACAATCCGAATGTTCTGTATCAGATTCTGAACTGGTGTCTGATATTTCCAGATGTCGACTTACAGGTCGATCTTCAAATTCTGGAACTTCAGCTATTTCTTCTATTTCTTCTTCTTCTTCTGTCGTTGCACTTGTAGTTGGGTCTTCCAGATGTCGACTTACAGGTCGATCTTCAGGTTCTGGCACCCTGTTTGTTTCTTCTTCTCTTTCTGATGCTGAACTGTTATCCAATACTTCCAGATGTCGACTCACATGTCGATCTTTAGGTTCTGGAACTCTGATGGTGTGACTGGCATGTACCCAGTGTTTCACTCCTGCACACTTGACTGCAGTGGTCGTCACCAGGATCACTTGTCGTGGTTCGTCCCAGCGAGGAACCAAACAGTTTCTTCTCCGGTGGACTTTTATGCGAACCCAATCTCCTGGATTCAAGTCGTGAGCTGGTTTTCTTTCAAGAGTGGTCGCATCCGGTCCAACCTGATGAAACACAGAACGCACCACATCAGCCAACCCTTTGCAATAATCCAGCACTAGATCATCAGTTATAGTCAGTAGTTTGTTGACAGGTACTTGTGCTTGTCTCATTGCTCGTCCCATGATTATTTCATGGGGACTGAGTCCAGTTTTCCTTTCCGGAATACTTCTGATTGTCATCAGAACTAATGGCAAAGCATCTGGCCATTTGAGTCCTGTAGCTTGACACATTTTTCCTAACCTGTTCTTGATTGTTCCATTCACTTGCTCTACTATTCCAGAAGCCTCTGGTCTGTATGCACAATGCAGTTTCTGTTTAATACTAAGTGCTTCACAAATCAGTTTAACTAATTCATTTTGGAAGTGTGTTCCTCTATCTGTTTCAATCGTGACTGGAAAACCATACCTCGGAATGAATTCTCGCAGCATAAGTTTTGCTACCGTAATACTATCATTCCTTCTTGTTGGGTATGCCTCCACCCAACGGGAAAACAAACAGACGACCACTAGGACATACCTTAGTCTGTTGCAAGGTGGCATTTCAATAAAATCCATTTGCATTCTAGTGAAAGGACCCCCTTCTCGTCCTATTGTTCCTAGACTCACTACTGTCTTCCTTCCTGGATTTAACTGTTGACAAATAAGACATCTCTGACAAAGACTCTCAGCTATGGCTCTGAATTTTGGATTATACCATGTTTGTCTAAAAAGTCTGATCATTGAATCTCTCCCAATATGGGCTTGTCCATGGTACATCCGTGCCATGTCAGAAATCATGCTATCAGGCATAACTGGTCTCTCATCCCTGTAAACCCAAACATCAGTCTCTTCATGTTTTCTACATCCTGCTTTTATCCAGGTATCTTTTTCCTCATCCTCTGCAGCTTCTTGTAACTGTCTCACCTCATCCCATGTTTCAATAGAGTTAGTAAAAAGCAAAGGACAAGAAATATGCTCTCTTTCCCGACATTTATTCAAAGAAACCACATTCTTTGTACAATACTGTGCCATTTCGTCAGCATATTTATTACCAACAGTTATGTAGTCTTCCCCATTTTTATGTGCATTGCACTTCACTACAGCAATCTGTTTAGGCAGCTGTATCGCCTCAAGCAGCTTTTTCACAAAATCTCCATTTCTGATGGGCGTTCCTGCAGACGTCAAGAAACCCCTTTGTGACCAAATCTGACCAAAATCATGCACAACCCCAAAGCCGTACTGGCTATCTGTCACAATTGTAACCCGTACATTTCTTCCCAACTTACATGCTTGAATCAGAGCTACTAATTCTGCGACTTGGGCAGACCGTACACCTTTCAGACAAGATGCTTCCATTACAGTTGCTACTGTGCAAACTGCATATGCTGCACTTAGAACTCCATCACTCGTTCTCAAACATGAGCCATCCACAAACAGAATATAATCTGATTCTTTCAAAGGCTCATCTCGTATATCAGACCTTGGTTTTGTACAGTATTCGAGCACATTCAGACAATCGTGATCTACTTCATCCATTTCAATCACACTCTCTTCATCTGGCAATGATGTTGAAGGATTCACATTCATACATCTGTCAATGGTCACATTATCTGCACTCAAAATTACTTTTTCATACCTAGTCAGCCGACTATGTGTCATGTATTGGGTTTTTGTTCTTGTCAAGAGAATTTCCACAGAATGGGGAACATACACTCTCAATGGATACCCCATCACTATGCCTTCACTCTGTTCCAGACTCACACAAGTAGCAGCAACTGCTTTCAAACATCCAGGCAATGCTTTCGCTACAGGGTCTAAAACAGCTGAAAAATATGCAATTGGTCTTTTCATAGTTCCATGTCTCTGTACCAAAACTGAAAATGCACATCCATCTCTTTCACTGCAATACAGCTCAAAATCTTTCTCATAGTCAGGCATTCCCAATGCTGGAGCCTCACACAATTTCTTTTTCAACTCTCTGAATGCTTTCATTTCTTCATCATTCATTTCAAAAGGATCTTTAACATCCTTCTTTGTCAGTTTCTGCAATGGTTTAGCAATCAGTGAAAAACCGCTTATCCATTGTCGACAATATCCAACCATTCCCAAAAACATTCTTACCTCTCTTTGTGTCATTGGAGCTCTCATTCCTTGAATCATTTTTATTCTTTCAGTCGTTACCTTTCGCACTCCTTTCTCAATTTTATGCCCTAAATACTGGACTTCTTGTTGACAAAACTGCAATTTTGAAGGGGACACTTTATGTCCTCTTTTTGCTAAATGATTCAGCAAAGCAATTGTATCATTGACACATGCTTCTTTCGTTTTTGATGCCACCAGTAGGTCATCAATATACTGAACCATTACTGACTTTTCTGGCATTCTTAAATCTTCCAATGATTTCTTTAGGATCTGATTAAAGATTGAGGGACTTTCTGTGTACCCTTGAGGAATTCGGCACCATGCCAAAATACGCTCTCCAAACCTAAACGCAAATAATGGCTGGCTATCTGGATGCAGTGGAATAGAGAAAAATGCATGACATAAATCAATTACTGTGTACCATTCTGCTTCACGTGGAATCTGGTATAGAATCACAGCAGGGTTCGGTACTATCGGGCAACAAGGCACAACAATTTTGTTTACCTTTCTCAAATCCTGTACAATTCTATATGTTCCATTTGGCTATTTCAGTCCCATTATTGGCGAATTACATGGACTGCTCATGATTTCTTTTAAAATCCCTTGTTCAATCATTTTATTTATTACTGGCGTTATTCCTTCAATTATTTCTGGAGTCAATTTATACTGGGGCGTATTTGGGTAACTCGTTCCTTCTTTCACTGTTATTTTAACTGGATCTACTCCTTTCATTAATCCTACATCTTCTCCTGTAAAGTCCCACACTTCTTCTTTCACTGTCCTTTTCAATTCGATTGGGATTTTCTCTGCATCAAATACAGGAAACAAACCATTTACTTCTGGTTCTAAATTCACCATTGTCATTTTATACAGCACATCCTCATCCGGAGTCTGAAATGCAATTCCGTCTGGGGTACAATAGTTAGTGCAGTTCATCTTGCACAATAAATCGCGTCCTAAAAGGTTCACTGGACTACAATCACATACCACAAATCGGTGCATTTAGCTAAATGGACCAATTCTTACCTTCACTAATTTAGTAAGAGGCGTTTTAATTTGCTGATTCGAAACTCCAACTACTTGGATATGTTCACCTGAGAGAGGAAGGTTTGGAATTTCCACTGACCTAACAGTAGAACGGGTAGCTCCAGTGTCAACAAGGAATGTTACATTTGCACCATTCACTTCTCCATCCACAAATGGACCAGACTGATCTACCTCTAGAGTTGCGCCAAGCACGCACTCTTCCCCCTCTCCTAGGCACCGTCAGGAACTTTCATCCGTGTCATCCTCATCCTGTCGTAACCAATATTGAGAAATTGCAGCTGCACGCGGCAACTGTGTTACCTGTTCTCCTCCGTAGAATCCTGTTTCTGCACTGTATTTCTGTTGGTTAACACTCTTGGGAAGTGGTGGTTGTGGCACCTGACCTTGTTGAGTAACTACCTCACTCTGCACCTGTGAATTTAATGATTGATTTTCCACATTAGGTTTTGGAGGAAATTTACACTCGTTTCTCCAATGTCCTAGCTTTCCGCAGTTGTGGCATGGCCACTTTTTCTTTGCCTCGTCTATACTCATTTGTCCTTTTCCTTTGCCTATATTAGGTCGGGATTTAACCTGTCCTGTTTCACTACCAGTATTACTCAATTGAGCTTCTTGCTTCTCTGCAACTTTCACCTGTGCCCACATGGCCTTTTCTTTCAATTTACGCTGTTTACTCTCAATTTCATCACTGCAATACTTAGCATATCTCAAAACTTCATCCACTGTGCTATTCTGCCAACCAATCAAGTGCTGCTTAATCATTTCACTTATCTCTGGTTTCAATCCATACACAAACCTATATACAAAATGACTCATATCCTTCTCATTCAGTGTCTCATAACCACTATACTGTTTGAAAACCAACAACAATCTCTCATAGTAGGCGTGCACTGATTCTTTGCTTTCCTGCGTTGTTCTGTCTATTTTTACCCAATCTGTTTCTTTTGGTGGAATTTTATTCTTCAAAAAGGTAACTACTTGGTCATACTTCCTCATCACTTCTGGACCTGGCGCTCCTGTTTTAGAGTCCCTTGGATATTCTACAGTTGGCCAATCAATAGTAATCTTACATTCTGTCCACAAATCAGCTGGCACTACTATATCAAACAATCCATCCAGATCTATCCACAGCACTTTTGACACCTTAACAAATCTTTCCACTTGTCTGTACCATTCTACTGGTTTCTCTCTCAATTTTGGGAAGTCATTTCTAAATGACAGTATATCCTGTCTGGTCCATGGAACATGCACATAACTACCACCTTTCTCTCATCGGGTACTCCCTAACAACTGGTTCCCTATCTGTCACTGCAAAAGCCAAAGATGCTTTATCTGTTGTTTTCTCATTCCTTTTTGACCATCTATTTCTCCATCTATCCACATCACCCCATTTTCTCAATACAACAATTAACTCTTTTATTTGGGTCAGTCTTCCTGATGTGTTCAAATTCTCTATGTCTTTCTCACAAAAATCTACTCTGTATGGTTTCTGCAACGTTCTCACTTTCACAAATTCCACTCCTAGTTCACTTGCTGTCTCTTCCAATTTGTCATGTAAATTTCTAGCTCTCCAAGTAAGACTTTTGCCCAAAAACATAATCTCATCATCCTGGTAATTTTTTAATTTTTCTGTACCAATTGTTCCCAAAATCAATTCTTCCATGTCTATTTTCAACCTAATTACATCTAATGGTTTTTCTTCTGGTTCTTTTGTTTTTAGCGCTTTCATCCATTCATTTAACTCATCTGGAGTTGGACCTACAGGCGTACTATTTAATTCTATCCAATTGCTACTTCTTTCTGGTGTTCCTGATGCGGACTCCGTCACCATAGGCATTCTCCTAATCTCATTCTCATTTATCGTCAAATTTGTAGGTGGGCTTGGTCTATAGGTACTAGCCAAATTGTGTGCACCTTCATTATTCAGCTCCATTCCTTCTTTTTTTCTTTGCAAATGTGAATTCATGGGAATCACTAAAGAATGTTCATTCATTTTCTGATTCTCAAAAATTGGCATTACTGGACCTATCGTTACTGGTACAGTTACAGCTTCCATATTCTTTGTCAGTTCTCTTATTTTCTCAGTCAATTCTTTTGTCGTTTTTGCTAATTCAGTTGCATTGTCACTTTCTATCTCTTCATTTTGTGAAGTTTTTAATTGATCTTGTGACCTATTTGTCTCATCTCTTCGTTCAGGTCTTTTTATTCCTCCCAGTTTCCATTGGCGGTGCATTAGGTGTCACCACCGCAGAAGTCTGTTGGTATGGAGGTGGGTTTCTGTTTAAAATATCTTCCAGCAATTCGTCATCTGCTTCACTACCACCATACACATACTTTTCTACCACTACATGTTTCTTTTTCTCGGTACACTTTCTCTTTGCTTCTTCCTCAACTGTAAAAGCTGGAAACAAACCTCCTGTCATGTTAGCATATCGCCAACGCTTTACTCTGTCCTCATGATTTACTCCCCACAACCTTCCAGGCAAAAACTCATGATTCTTTAATCTTCTGGATCTCTCTCGCTCATACATCTTATCTTCCCATTCCGTTAAAGCTTCAAACTGGATCGGTCTAGGTCTAGGTTCTAACATTACCATCTTTTCTCTCAAGTTCCGTAGTACAGCTACATTAAATGAACCATTCTCAGGGAAAGCCAATGCTCCATCATTCTTGGTGTATTTTGTCCAATTTTCTAACCATATGCATGTATGATATCCATATTTCAGCATCATATGTGAAGCTGGTGATTTCGGCGGAGGAATTATTTGTCCCTCTAGTCACTACCCTTTTGTCTTTCTTAAAGAAGTTCTTAACTTTCGACATCCATGACGTTTTCTCTCTACCATACTCATAGCACGACATGATTCACAACCTTTTTCTCCTTAAATGATCCGCAATTCAACACTGTTCTCTATGCGTTATTTCAACCAATACTAGCGCGACTCACACTAACACTCCAATCGCAAACTTCCACGTCACTAGATTATTCGACCAATCCTAGCGCGACTCACACCAAAGCTCCAATCAGAGCGATTTCTGTCTACGGCGCACTGTCCAATCCCAGCGCGACTCTTGTCTACGTCACTTCTGCTCTTGACCCCTCCTTTACAAAATTTATCGGCAATTTCTTTTTAAACAATTCTTTGTTAGTTACAACATTTAAAACACATTTCCATTGTCTGATTCGCTAAACCGAAAAGATAGCTTTGACCATTTACACAAGAATTCTGTATTTTCCAGTAGGCAGCGCTTACCTCTACCCTACCACAGAATTTTCAGTTTCGCCGATAAAGTAGCACTTCCCTCTACCTTACCCTTCTTTCAAGCAATCAGTAAACCCGTTTCTCTGGGGATAAAGCACATGTGGAGACTATACTGCTCCTGAGAATTAAGGCCAGAGTTTCACAAGAAAACCGATCACTATTTCACTTACACACCTTTTATACACAAAATGTCCCTATTATAACACAACCTGTGTTATTACCAAAAATGAACTCCGTCAGTGTACAATTCCATGTGACTTCTCTTGCCACACGTGTTCCACTTCCTACTTCCCAGAAGCGTGAAAACTTACATATAACATAACGCGACTCAACAAAAAGTGTTAGACATGAACTTATCAATAATCAATAATCACCAAACTAATCTATAGTAACCATAACTCTGCTACCAAGAAAACTGATCGAGCGCTAACAATAAAAATAATTCTCCTATTATGCTTTGGTCATCCAGGTGCAACTATTCCTCTAACACACACACACACTATATCCATATGACGGTGGGGCCCATAACACCGCATATACATTCACTTACTCATTTATTCCCTGGATTTCCTCCGTCATTAACCTAGGAGAAAAACGATTCGCTGGAAGGAGACGGGATACCTCTTTTATCATGACATAATATTTCTCATTTGCTTTTAAGGTATTCCGCTCATTGGTCGATGGACCAACTAGTAGGAATCAGTTGATGGTGATTAAGACCAGCTCAATCACAATAAACTCTTTAACATTTCATTTTTAATCATTGAGCTAAAGAATCACTGAGTCATTTGTTTAAAGAATAATAAAGTTTATATAAAGTTTTGAATGAAGGAAATGAGGTTAAGCTTATTATTCAGATCATTACATTTATCATCAATATAAGAATAGTTTGAAATTGCAATGCATATTTATTAGAAGGAAAAATAAGGTTATCATAATAAGAACTCTATAGATCAATCTATCTATCTATCTGGGGAAAGTCTAATAATTCTAATAAAAATCTATCAGGAAAAAGTTCTCCTAAAGCAGCATCTTTATACTCAACTGGAAAAGGAAAATAACAGCAGCAGCATCAGCTCGTCAGCATCAGCAACCGCAACTTCTCCCATCTACAGCATCTAACTCACGCAGCATCTAACTTCTGCAGCATCTCCCGCAGCATTCTAACAGCATTCTAACCCCTCCCACCAAGAGTAGGTCTTCTTATACCCTAATTCTAGCTTACAGCATAAAATGTTTCTTCTTCATGGCGCGATTCTTTCTCATTGGTCAAAACTCAGGCCCATAAACATTTTAATCAAACTTCCTGGTCTTAACCAGTTCCGTGTGGAATGTCCATGCAAGCATCGTTTCCCACAGTTCATGCAATTGCTCATCCGTTTCGATCAGTCCAAATTGTATCTTTTTCTGTTACATTTTGTTTTAAACAGTTCCGTCTATTGATTCAGTCGGACTTCTTACGCTTCTTGCTGATCATCTTGGCACACATCTGCTCAGAAAGGTCACAACAGCCTTGACCATACTTCCATCTTTGCCTCTCAGCATTAGCACGTGATCATCCCTTTTCCACAGCCTCTCTCCTCTATCACATGGTCTCCCGCTCATGCGTACTCTAGCAACTCGCGGCCATTTGATATTGCTGCTCGACAGGCCTAAGCGCACTATTTTCAAAGATAAACAAAATATTGTTAAAACAAAGAAATATAAACCCTTTCGTTTCCCTCCCGTCTTTCTACGTACCCCAATTAGGTATTACCTAGCAAAAAGCAACATATAAAGCTGTCCCTTACTTACCATCGCTTTATTTTGCAACCACACGTTTTATTTAAAGCACAGATCATGCGTTTATTATTGAATTAGTACACAAATGTTATGTTATGTTAGACATGTAAACAATTATAAGTTGATTAATTTGCACACGGAATGGCGTGTTACCTTTAACCCTTAACATATAACATACATTGTTGGTTATTTACTTAAATGAACATGTTTTTTAATTATTTAACGAAAATATTAGGAGGTTAAAATTTTTTCATTTACCCTGCTCCATCAGGTACGTCGCATTCGTCAGGACCAAAGAAGTTTCTAACTGTGGGCGCTTCCTTTTTGCATCTAATGCAAGAAAGTGCTCCCAATCTGGGGATGGGGGCTAAAAAAATCAAACTACCCGTCTGGTGTAGTACCACTGTAGGTGATCCTGTAGGATAAAGAGAAACAAAAAAGAAGAACATACAAACCAAACGTGTAAGTATATATTTAAATGGCAAATTTTGTCATCCAAACCAAGTCACACCTATAGCGCGCGTGGTGTGGTCTTTATGAGACACGTGGCAACTGTACGTGTCATCATATATTCAAAAGCATGGTGGCATTCCATATCTTACCCTAAAATACTATCCTCTATACTCCATGGGAGGGCAAGGGTAGGAGGGCCTACTTGTGACTTTCTGTAAAAGAGATATATCAATTGGGAAACAGTAAGCAGCTAATCATGCATCCACAGAATATTAACACAAAAGACTAGCATGCACTGCAATGAAATGAACAAGTTGTGTGTCCAGTATCAGTGATTAGCACACAACCTTTCAGCGAAAAGCTGACATCAAGCTTTCACTCTTACCACCATACATGACACTCATTCTCTTACTGTCTGAATTCAGCGCTCCCAGCCGATATCTCTATAGGCGTCCTCTCGATATCCCCGTCGGTGAGAAATGATGATCAACCGGGGGGTTTAAATACTCCAGTTAATTGGTTGATTGTTTAGTAAAAACGCCCTGATTGAAAACGCATGGAGCGCTTCCTGTGTCCCCATCCGGGCGGGTCTGAGCGCCTGGTGCGGGGCGTATACGATTGTGTGCGCTCCTATTGGGTGAGGAAGGGGTTACCTCTGCCCAATCGATAGCAAATCCAAGGCGCGCACGCACTGTTAGCTAGAAATCACTTAATAGACTTAATATTGCCATAAGCTTTTTTGCGCTATGATGAGGTTTGCCTAAACACGCATGAGCAGAGTAGGAACACTGATCCCCTGCGCCAGTTTATGCACGTCCCATTTTCGTAGGGACTACCGCTCACTGCCTTAGAGTTTTTCATACAGCCTGGATATTATCTGTAGCGTTTTAGGCTGCAACGAGTTCCTTGCAAATAGGTAGGATGCTATCACATAGAGGCAGAAGGCGCAGACGGATAGCAGGAACAATTAACCCCTGCACATGCGCAACCACGTTTCTAATCACGTGGTTTTTGCCGTATAGTCCGATTGTGATTTCTAGCTAACAGCGCGTGCGCGCCTTGGATTTGCTATCGATTGGGCAGAGGTAACCCCTTCCTCACCCAATAGGAGCGCACACAATCGTATACGCCCCGCACCAGGCGCTCAGACCCGCCCGGATGGGGACACAGGAAGCGCTCCATGCGTTTTCAATCAGGGCGTTTTTACTAAACAATCAACCAATTAACTGGAGTATTTAAACCCCCCGGTTGATCATCATTTCTCACCGACTGGGAGATCGAGAGGACGCCTATAGAGATATCGGCTGGGAGCGCTGAATTCAGACAGTAAGAGAATGAGTGTCATGTATGGTGGTAAGAGTGAAAGCTTGATGTCAGCTTTTCGCTGAAAGGTTGTGTGCTAATCACTGATACTGGACACACAACTTGTTCATTTCATTGCAGTGCATGCTAGTCTTTTGTGTTAATATTCTGTGGATGCATGATTAGCTGCTTACTGTCTCCCAATTGATATATCTCTTTTACAGAAAGTCACAAGTAGGCCCTCCTACCCTTGCCCTCCCATGGAGTATAGAGGATAGTATTTTAGGGTAAGATATGGAATGCCACCATGCTTTTGGTTATATGATGACACGTACAGTTGCCACGTGTCTCATAAAGACCACACAACGCGCGCTATAGGTGTGACTTGGTTTGGATGACAAAATTTGCCATTTAAATATATACTTACACGTTTGGTTTGTATGTTCTTCTTTTTTGTTTCTCTTTATCCTACAGGATCACCTACAGTGGTACTACACCAGACGGGTAGTTTGATTTCTTTAGCCCCCATCCCCAGATTGGGAGCACTTTCTTGCATTAGATGCAAAAAGGAAGCGCCCACAGTTAGAAACCTCTTTGGTCCTGACGAATGCGACGTACCCTACGGGGACACTAACGCAGAAACATGTTGACCACACTTAAAGACGGTGAAGGGAAAATAACGTCCCAAATCACCGTTCACTCATTTTAATACCATACATTTGTTCCCTGAATAAACACAGTTTAGCGACAGGTGTTATGGTTTTTAGATCACATTTCACTTTCACACGGCATCAATTAGTTTTAGATGTGCATCCCTGTCTCCAGGTGTATGCCCGCCCTCTATCAAACGTCGTTTTTAGAGGGCGAGGACAGCCTATGATGAAGCATGACACCGGGCGGTGTGTGAGGCCAGTCCGTAACGTTTTATGAGATGCCTCAACAGATTTTGCATCTCAGTATAACTCTGTAGGATACTGTAGGAACCTACACCAGGGGCAGCCCATTTTGTGTTTACACCTCACCGTGTAACACACTTACTAACTAACCCCTTTAGGACCAGTAGGTTTCGTCTGATAAACTCTCTAGCTCAACCCTGGGTAGCTGTGGCTCTGAGCAAGGCTTATTCAAAGGAATACGTGTAAAGCATTAAAACAGCACCAAAACAATTGAAGAAATAACTGAGAAACTCACAAAATCCGACACCAATTTATAAAAATAGAATATTTTATGTACTTTTAGACACCACAATGAAAAACATCCACCGAAAGGTGCTAGAGATATAGATTTTGCAAGGTACAGTAAATATGCACTTTTTACTCAACGGCGAACAGGCATTGGCAAATTCAACAAATTGGATAGTTACAAAGTTTTTGAGCAAAAACTTTGGCTAGTTGTATTGGGGTCGGTTAGAGTTACTTTGGACAACCAACTCGGGCAGGGAGCCGGTCACGGAAACCAGCAAGTCCCTCAGCAATCATTACCTCCAGAGAAGAAGCAGTCTCCAGTCAGGTCCAAACACTTCAGTACCTAATTTAAGCCTGTGTTTTCTGATGCTCGACACCGGCACTTAATTATCAACACTGACACTTATGACAGTCTGCCACATGGTGACGCTGTCTAACTTAGAGAGGAGCACTACAGCAGTTGTTTATTAATTCAATGTACATTAAAAATGACTAATATCAGCCAACCAAACATTCTTATATCTTTGGGTGCCTGGAATAGTCTGAATTTTCACACTCGTAGGAATATGATGGTTACTAGTTGTGTTGTTACTGTCACTAGCAGCACTGGCAGGGGCAATGGGTGGTTCAAGCTGCAGTGGCCTCCTGACAAGGGCAATGTCACTCATTGTTTTTAATAAATTAAGCACTGAAGTACTTTATCTCCTTGCCATAGACTCCTATGGAAGTGATCCTGATGCAAGGGATACAGAATGCTGAAGATCTTCTTAGGATGCTGTGAATGCGATTTGGTTGACGGGGGTCTTCCTGCAGCTACTCCCCTGTCCACAGGCTTGGTGATACGGTGGTGTCCACAGGGTTGACTTCCCTCGAAGCCCTCTTGAGGCTGGCAGAAGTCCAGTTACCACAGGACTAATAGTCCCCTGGTATCACGGTCACAGGGAAATCCTTTCTGGAGTGGTAACTTGCCTTCTGGGTGACCTAGCTGCACTCCGACTCTCCCAGGTCCAGCGGACTCGGGTGCAACTTTGAGCATCGGGTCCCGGTC
This sequence comes from Calotriton arnoldi, assembly GCA_963921515.1. Taxonomy (NCBI): domain Eukaryota; kingdom Metazoa; phylum Chordata; class Amphibia; order Caudata; family Salamandridae; genus Calotriton; species Calotriton arnoldi. The sequence goes on from CAWUFW010003340.1 coordinate 1,699,340, forward strand.
ACTGGTGCTGCACGGCAACACTAAAAGGTGGCTTGAAGATTTGGGCTACCAACTCGCCCCAGCAGGCTTCTTCAGCTGTTGTGGCCCTGTGCTGCAAACAGGAGGTCAGCCTACTGACCCTTGGAGTCTCTGTCTTCGGCTGAGCTCTGGAGACGACGTCTCGTTGAACAAGACATTGCAGGCACAGTCCCTTCTCCTTTGCTAGCCACGAGGTACAGCAGGTGCATTCTGTCGGTGCAGCCTCTCTTCGCCCGGAAGCTCACGTACAGTATGTCCATCCTTCTTCAGTTCTTCTTCCAGTCTTGTCGAGATCTGAGTTCTGAGTGATAGGGGTGTCCTTTTTATGCTCAGAAAATGGCTCAGGGTAGGACGTGTACGGTATCCAAAGAGCTGCAAGGTTCCCTCCCTCCTGATAACCACTTCCTGTGAAGTGTAACATCTGGTTTTCCCAGAGTCCACTAGTCGCCCCACTCTCAAGATGTCAGAACCCATTTCTCGGTCTTTAGAGCTTAGTAGCCCATCCCTGGGTTGTAGGACAGACCCCATGTACAACTGTAAACGGGCACTGTAAACCTTGGGCAACAAAAGTGGCAACTTAAAATTTACATATTGGCTACCAGTGACATTAAATTTGATTTAACCATTACATCGGATTTAATACGATGATTCTTTCAATACCTTACAGTGCCAGTTTTAGTAGTCGCAATCAAACGTTAAAATGGCTCAGATGTCAGCCTGTAACTCTGTACTATCCCAGAGTGCACTCTTCTGCCCACTGTCAAGATGCCAGAACCCCTCTCTCGGTCTTTAGAGCTCAGTAGCCCATACCTTGGTTGTGGCTTCCTGGTGGTACTCCCTGGGGTGTGGCTACCTGAGGGCTACACGCCTATGGAAAAAACGGTTTGGCATCTGGTTTTTCCTCTCTGTCCCTAGTTCCAGCCTCTCTACCTAGACAACAGAGCAGCCACTCTCCCAAGTGTTAGTCATTTGCCCTTCAAATGTGGCTTCCCCTTTAAAGCTTGCCTTTTGGGCCAACACCGCGTGTGGCTTCCTGCCTGGAGGAGGTAACACCTCCTCCAGTGGCAGGCCTCTATTGTTACCTTTCCTGGGAGTCACACATTTGTCTCCCTAGGAGGGCAGAACGCTGTCTGGAGGACAGACCCCGTGTACTACTGTAAACGGGCACTTGAAACCTTGGGCAACAAATGTGGCAACTTAAAAGTTGCTCATTGCCTACCAATAACATTAAGTTTGATTTAACCATTACATCGGCTTTAATACACTGATTTTTTTTTATACCTTACAGTACTCGTTTTAGTAGTCACAATCAGAAATTAAAGTGTCTCTGATGTCAGCCTGTAACTCTGTACTTGCCAATGGGACTACTAGCCTTTGCACATTAAAACGAAAACATTAGGGTTTTTACTGTTGGAACATGTAAAAACACATGTTCCATTTCATAATATACAGCACTTTGCCATAGGGCTCGTTAGGCCTGCCTTAGGGTTGACTTACATATATTAATAAAAAGGGAGGACTTGGCTTTGCTATTACTTTAAATGTAATGGCAAAGTCGGGTTAGTAGTTTAAAACTAGCCTTCCAGTCGGTGGTGGCAGAATAGGAGCCATGTTTTACCATGTCCCACTCAGGGGGGCACAACAAGTGTTGCAGTCCCTGAGGGGACACTCTAATTTACAGGCCCTGGGTACCCCTGGTACCATAAACTAGGGACTTACAAGTAAGTTAGGCTATGCCAATTGGGTACAATCCAGTTAAACATACACCATTTTAAGGCTCAGAGCACATGCACTGAGTCCTGATTAGCAAGGCTCAGGGCATTTCAGAGTCATTACACCAGTACCCAGTAGTCAAAACGGGGGCAAAAAGTGGGGGCAAACCTGCAAAATGTCTCTTTCCTTATGCAACCCCTCCTGTCCCAGCTAATACATCCAGGAGAACTTAACCAGACTTTTGGTAGTTCTCCTTGATTATTCAGCGAGGAAGGATGTAAGAAACTGGTTAACCATTACAGGGCCTATTTAGCCGCACATCCTTCTGCTAGGGTCATTCCCTCTTCGGAGCTTACCTACCTCACCTATGACAGGCCTCATCCTAAATTGGGCCTTAGCTAGGACTGTGTCGCTGCCAACCTTTTGTCCACCCTTTACTTGAGACTGCCAAGTACCACCCTCACCTAGCCCGACTTTAGACAGGGCTGCATCTAGGTTGCCTACAGAGGTTACCCAAAACTGGAGTAACCCCACCATGACCAACAGGGCAGGGGCCTACCTTGCTTCCTAGCAGAGGGTCTGATCCCCATGCCAAGACTAGGGCTGCCACAAAGGCAAGCACCCAACAGTTGTCAGTGCCAAGAACCACACACTGAGCTCTTCCCTGACAGATGGATGGGTTTTTTGAGGGGCAATAGTGGATTCTTGGGGCCTTTTTTTTCTGGGAGAGTGGGGGGGGGGGGGCTACCACCTGCGGTGCAAGGCACCCTTCTTCCACTGCTCCTGTCAGTTCAGGGTGGATACACTGAATATGAGCAGGTGCCTGACACTCCAGTACTTATTTGGGGCCAGGAGAGACACTGCCAGGGCCAGTCTGGGGGCCCTCCCCTACTTGGGTAGGTTGCCCATGGCTCCCCGCGTCTCCACCTAAGGATGATCTCCCCTTCCTACCTTTACCTCTCCTCTGGGGCCTACACCTCCTAACCTTGGGGAAGGAACCTCCAGAGCCCTGGGAAGCCATTCCTTCTGGTTCCAAATGGATCTGTAATAGGTCATTGCCTAGGAGGCAGTCTAGGGGGAGGTCAGGACTGACTACCACCATATGCCAGCTAAGGGTAACCCCTACTTCTAGGGAAACTAAGGCCATAGGGGGACAGTGCCTTGCCCTGGGCCTGCCTTTACCCTTTATACCTCTCCTAGCTGCTATTGGTGTGGGGACACTAACAAGTTCAACCTTATGGTGTGGCTGGTACCTGTGTCCATCAGGGCAGTGGTTGGGATCCCATTCACCTTGACCTGGTGGAAGTGCCTACTACCACCCTCAGAGATCACCAGCTTACCATCTGGACCCTTCTCCCAGTTAAAAGCTACTAAGACCTCCTCATCTGAGGTGTCCTCCTCAAAGGCTACATTAGCCACCCCAGTGGTAACCTTTCTCTTGGGGCAGGCTGCATACCCTCTGTGGTGTCTTGGCTGCTGACAGTCAAAACACAACCTCTTGAGTAAGAGTTTCTTCAACCCTGGGTCCCCACTACTCTGCTTGCTAGAGGTGGGCTGGGTCTTGACCCTCATCATAGGATTCTGGGGTTCTGAGGGAACCTCTTTAGTAGGTTTACTACCTCCCTTCTTTCCTTTCCGTGATCCTAACCCCCCTTCTTGGGATCACCCCCCCATGGGGTTTTCTTAGGTACTTTTGTCTGAACCCACTCATCTGCTATCTTGCCCAGATAGTTAGCTTTGCGTCCACTAGGTGTTCGTGTAACTTTTCTGATGGACAATTAGACAAAATGTGCTCCGTAACCAACAAATTGTAGAGCTTTTCATAAGTGTCCACCTTGTTACTTTTTGCTCAACCATCCAGTGCCTTTACTGATGCATCTACAACGACCACTAGGTCTGTGTTGTCGCCTTGTGTGATGTCCTAAGCTTCTGCCTGTACTCCTCAGGCATAAGTCCAAAGAGCTCAACAAGTGCTGCCTTCATGTGTGGATAGGAATCTGCTAACTCATCCTCAAGTATAAGCAGTCTATCCTTACCAACTACTGTCACTAACTGCCAGAATATTGTCCCCCAGTGTTGTGTGAACACCTTCTTCATCCTGAGAGCTCTCTCCTATGAGTCCAGCCACTTGTCAATGTCATCCCCTGGGCAATATCTAGGGGCAATCACCTTGGGCAATCTGACCTGTTGGGCATCCTTGTCAGATACCTCAGTCTCCTTGTTGCTGCCACCATCTTATCTGGGCCTCATTCCTAGCCTGGCTCTTCTTTTCTCAAGAGCCAGCTTCCTTTCTGCCAGGGCTTGGGCTCTCTCTTATAGCTCCAGCGCTACCACTTCCTCTTGAAGGGAATCCCTGCTGGTGCTGGGGCTCCTTACACTTCTTGCTCTGGAGGGCACCTAGGGCTGGAAGGGGTGGAGGGCACTACCTTGGGGTATCTCCTTCTCCAACTGCTGTGGAGTTGTGTGGGCCTCTTCCCAAGCTTTGAGGGCCTTCACCATGTCCTCCTTATTGACCTTGTTTGCCGCATTGACTCTTCTGTCCCACCACAACTTCCCCAGCTCGCTCCTTTTGAGAGTGGACAGACTGGCCATGTTAAGCTCTATGTTTCCCTTGCTTAAAGTGACTTCCCAAACTTTTCAACAACCTTTTGATACTTTGTCAAACTTTTGAAACTTGTTGGAACTTTGTTAGAGCTTTAAGAAAAATATTTTAAAAGTTCAGCAACTCTTTGAAACTGTGTCTCTGACCCAGTATCCAGTAGTCAAAAAGTGTGGGCAAACTTGCAAAAAGCCTGTTTCCTTACACCTTAAATATATAACGCTTGAAGATCACTTAGTTTATAAAGTTGTATCAACTAAAGACCGAACGTCAACGGGACAGTTTTGGACTGCCTGCGCACAGTCGTTCTGTTTTAACAATTGTGCATTAATTGATTTTAAGACTATCACAATAGGAATCGCAATAGCTGTACTTCAAAAATCTCAAATTAATTGTGCACGGTGTACTTTGTATTTTTTATAAGGAATTCTAATAATATAATGTTCATATGAATTAATCATGTACAATAAAATATTAATTCCTAAGACAGCCACTCTAAACCCTATATGATTGAGTGCCTCGATCTGAGCAGATGAGGCCATTTGCATTAAAAGAGCAATCCAGAGTAAATTGAGCCCCTTCGTTATCTAATATTTTGAGTACATCCTAGGTATTTTGGTTTGTAATGCCTTAGTATTTGTTTTCATATATATCTGTACCCTGCCATTTCAGACCATGGTTGCCTGTTCCATGTTTATGTGTACCCAGTCTTGGTAAGTGCATTTGTTCTAGGCGTAGTTTCAAAAGAACCACAAGATATGGTTGAAACTGTCAAGGCAGGATGGTGCTGTGGGTCAGTGGAACCCTCTCTTGCCTTCTGCCCAAAAGGTTATTTACAGCCTTATGTGGTCTCTTCATGTTGTTGGGTAGATCCCTAGACTTCTGTGGCCGACCTCAGACAGACTTTGGCATCACACTGCTGTAACTATACATATATGTGATTTGCAGAACATGGAAACTGTGCGCTTTCAAGACCAGCCAGCTGCTGACCTCCACGGGTTCGGTTTAATATTTGTTATTGTCATTTGTGTAGCATGCTTCAACCGCTAGTCTGGTCTCCTAATGCTTTTTATTACCTTGTGTGAATTGTTTGCAGGCTGGAGTCTTCTTATGTGTTTGAGAATCTGGATGATTGAAGAGAGTGATGTGTGAAGTGTTTGATGTGAGGGAGGTTCTTAGGAGCGCTCAGAGTGATGTACATGTAAGACAAATATTGTACTTGCATACATATGAGGTGACAGCACTGTACTGGTATACATCCATGGTAATGGCGTTCATTTTTCCAAAGCCACATATATCATAACCCCTCAAGGATGAGGAGGAGGGAAACAGGCTGATAAAGAGAAAATGATTCATTAAAGCAAATGTTTCTGTTGTTGGATCAGGTGGTATGGTGGAAACTATAACACTGCTGAGGAGATTGTGTAAGTATCACTTTTCATGTCACCCCATTGCAGTGAACATTATCTATTTAAGATAATTTAGGATGATTTAAGGTGTTGGATCTCCCTTTGACTAGACTTTACTAGTCCATGAGTGTGAATAGATGCATAGAGTTAGGCACACTGAAGAAGTAGGTGTTTGCTGAGGAGAGAAAGGGTCAAGACCTGGAAGAGAAATTAAAAGGACAGATCTCATGTGTGTAATGATGGAAAAGTCTATAGACATTACAGGAAAATAAAAAACGAGCGCGGATATTCATATCCTGTATAGTTTCGAAAGCCATATGTGCACTATGAACCCTCAAGGAGGTGCGGTGCATTATTTGGATCGATGTACAGTTAGATCAGATAGCGGAAATTTACAGATTTCACCCTCCCTCGGGTCACATTGTGGTGAGGATTGGCAATTAGAGATTATTATTATTGAGTATCAAAAGGAGAGAGAGGATTAGAGAACTAGTCCTTATCCCCAAAGTTAATATGTATCATCAAGAGGAACTAGTCTGAGGGTACGTGATAACGAAACTGTATGATTTTTGTAATAAAAAGAAAAAAGCTTTTCTTTTTTATAAAGCCCTCACCCACCAACCTAGTTGGTGGCATGCTTCATCATCTGGCCCACCTGGTGACACCGAGTGTGTCCCGGGTGTGCTACAACGCCTGATTTACAGCGGAGCAGGTATATTTACTGGGTGTGCAGTGAGGTGATGTGAAAGTGAAGTTAAAAACTGTCCAGTGGTCCCATTACCCACAGGGTTTGTTTTAATGTTTGGGCCTCTGGCAGTAATAAAAACAAGGCAGTGGATGTGCGTGGAGTGGTAATTAAGAACTCCTACATCCAAAAAAAGTCTACATGTTTCAGCCAGGCCTTGAATGTGTACTGGCTTTCCTCAGGACCTAGAAATATGTGTGAAGTGTGAGATCTAAACCAAGCTTGCGTGTTAGATCAAAGGTGTGTTGCACGCCCTAAGGTGCACTATGTGTAAGAGGGGAATTCCCTCTTAAGGCATTCCTGTAATTCAAAAACATAAAACAGGACAAACAAACAAACATACAGATGAATTCCGAATTTAGGCAAAGTAGGTATTAGTCACGTACATAAGTATTCTGCCGTAGTGACCGTGATAAACGCGGCAAAAACGGCAGTGAAATACCGAGGTGGCGGCTAAACGTGGCAACTACCGGTATATGCGCTACAGTGTAAAAGGTTGTGCGTATCGGTAAATGAATATACTGTTTAATTCGGTTAAAACCTTTCTTACACTTGCGATTAGCAGAAATGCCTCATGAGATTCCGGCAGGGGTTCTGGCTGATTGTTAAAATCTGGGGGAAAAAAAAGGAAAAAGGACGGCATGGTGGCCGAGGTGAACGCTGGAAAGGAAAGGCTTACCCTTGGTAGTAGCGGAAGAGCGGTTCCCCGTTGCCCAACTTACTACATCGCAGCTCAGGACCCTCTTAAAGACCTAGTTGGCTGCCTCGGATCTCCGTTGATGAGTGGCCCGGGACTGCGAAGCGCTTAAGTAGATCCCGCGATTAGCGGAAGGAGCAGGTGTGCTCAATTTCGAGCGGTGTCTGTGGACGAGAGAGAGGGGAGGGGACATAGAAAACAGACTATTGGAAGCCCTCGTATGTCAGTTTGGCTATCTAAGATGACGTGGGGCGCATTGGCCCGGTTGTTATGGCAACTGGATAAACCACCCAGAGGGTGGGTGTGGCCATCTTGGGTGACGCGGGACGCATTTGGCCCGGTTGTCACAGCAAGTGTCTTAAAGATAATACGGATTGAAAACAAAATATTTGTAAAAGGAGATATGTAGAATTAAGCCCCTGTACGATGGGGACAACAGCGCTGACAGAGGGTCAAGCACTTACGGAGATTTATAAGAATGGGCTGAGTCACAGGGTATGTCAGGTCCATATGGAGTACATTGTGTGACTGTTCTGTGCCTGTGAAAAGTACATCGTAAACATGCCCATCCCTTCGGACAATTCCTACGAATACGCAGGAATTGTAGCCAAATAACTGATTATCATTAACAGTCAGCGACATTAGTTTCCAAACTGTATGACCGTGGATACCCACGCAAAATCGTGCAAAAAATAAAAAAACGAGCTCTCAATCAAAACCGTGAAGCCCTTCTGGAAAACACGACACGGGAAACCTCCAGTCAACCAATGACTTGTGTTACCACTTACAATGAGGCCTCCAACAAAGTGTCTAGTATCATTCATAAAAACTGGCGTATTCTGAATTCAGGCATTAGAAACTGGGAACCACCACTCTTTGCCTACAAACGTGCAAGCAGCCTTAAGGATCGATTAGTATCCACACGGCCCAGAACACCCCAAAGACCAACCACGAACACTGTACTGAACACATGGGGTCTCCCCAAAATCACGGGACACTACCCATGCAACAATTGCAGCGTGTGCCATCTTACACGTCCGTCCAAGACACTCGACCTGGAACCTGAAAAAACCTGGAAGCAGTTACAACATACTAACTGCAACTCAACCAACGTGGTTTACTTAATTGAATGTCCTTGCGGCCTACGCTACGTAGGCATGACAACACGTAAAGTCAGGACCAGAATAGTTGAACACCGCAGCACAATACGGTGTAAGAAAAACATCAGTCGCCTGACAGATCATTACCTACAACTAGGGCACACCACGAACGACATGTCCTGGACAGTGAGCGAACACTTTGATCACAACAACATTAACAATGACAAATTCCTACTCAACAAGGAACAGCGGTGGATTTATCGTTTATCCACTCAGCTCCATGGATTACATGACTCTATTCCCTGGCACAGCCTTAATTATTAACTCCCTACATGAAGGGCTGCCCATCTAGACTCGTGTATATTTGTTAACACGTCCTAAAACCAGACACACTTCTTTGCCTCATCTACGCTCTGATTCACACAACATGGGCATGTTTACGATGTACTTTTCACAGGCACAGAACAGTCACACAATGTACTCCATATGGACCTGACTTACCATGTGACTGAGCCCATTCTTATAAATCTCCGTAAGTGCTTTACCCTCTGTCAGCGCTGTTGTCCCCATCGTACAGGGGCTTAATACTACATATCTCCTTTTACAAATATTTTGTTTTCAATCCGTATTATCTTTAAGACACTTGCCGTGACAACCGGGCCAAATGCGTCCCCCGTCACCCAAGATGGCCACACCCACCCTCTGGGTGGTTGATCCAGTTGCCATAACAACCGGGCCAATGCGTCCCACGTCATCTTAGATGGCCAAACTGACATACGAGGGCTTCCAATAGTCTGTTTTCTATGTCCCCTCCCCTCTCTATCTTCCACAGACACCGCTCGAAATTGAGCACACTTGCTCCTTCCGCTAATCGCGGGATATACTTAAGCGCTTCGCAGACCCGGGCCACTCATCAACGGAGATCCGAGGAAGCCAACTAGGTCTTTAAGAGGGTCCTGAGCTGCGATGTAGTAAGTTGGGGAACCGCTCTTCCGCTACTACCAAGGGTAAGCCTTTCCTTTCCAGCGTTCACCTCGGCCACCATGCCGTCCTTTTTCCTTTTTTTTCCCCCAGATTTTAACAATCAGCCAGAACCCCTGCCGGAATCTCATGAGGGATTTCTGCTAATCGCAAGTGTAAGAAAGGTTTTAACCGAATTAAACAGTATATTCATTTACCGATACGCACAACCTTTTACACTGTAGCGCATATACCGGTAGTTGCCACGTTTAGCCGCCACCTCGGTATTTCACTGCCGTTTTTGCCACGTTTCTCAAGGTCACTACGGCAGAATACTTATGTACGTGACTAATACCTACTTTGCCTAAATTCGCAATTTATCTGTATGTTTGTTTGTTTGTCCTGTTTTATGTTTTTGAATTACAGGAATGCCTTAAGAGGGAATTCCCCTCTTACACATAGTGCACCTCAGGGCGTGCAACACACCTTTGATCTAACACGCAAGCTTGGTTTAGATCTCACACTTCACACATATTTCTAGGTCCTGAGGAAAGCCAGTACACATTCAAGGCCTGGCTGAAACATGTAGACCGTTTTTGGATGTAGGAGTTCTTAATTACCACTCCACGCACATCCACTGCCTTGTTTTTATTACTGCCAGAGGCCCAAACATTAAAACAAACCCTGTGGGTAATGGGACCACTGGACAGTTTTTAACTTCACTTTCACATCACCTCACTGCACACCCAGTAAATATACCTGCTCCGCTGTAAATCAGGCGTTGTAGCACACCCGGGACATACTCGGTGTCACCACGTGGGCCCGATGATGAAGCATGCCACCAACTAGGTTGGTGGGTGAGGGCTTTATAAAAAAGAAAAGCTTTTTTCTTTTTATTACAAAAATCATACAGTTTTGTTATCACGTACCCTAAGACTAGTTCCGCTTGATGATACACACAATTAGAGATTATTGACACGCTGGCCCAATTTGGTACAGTATCTGGACTCCAGGTTAACTGGCAAAAATCCAGTTTGTTTCCGCTAACCCCGGACACCCCTCCACCGCTCACTTTGGAGCGCCTGCGATGGGAACCTAGATGCCTACAGTACCTGGGTGTAAAAATCTATCATGATGCGTCTGATCTATTGGAGGGTAATGTAGGCAAGGCAGTGAAGGCAACGAAAGCGGCAATGGACTTTTGGGGCACACTCCCGCTCTCCGTCGCTGGAAGGGTGGCGGTCCTAAAGATGGTGACGTTACCACGCCTCCTCTACTATGGGTCACTGCCAGTGTGGATCCCACGGGCGCTGTTTAAGAAACTAGACTCAATGGTCACTTCCTTTATTTGGGGTACAAGCAGACGGAGAGTAGCACTGTCAACACTGCGACGCCCTACAGCAGAGGGGGGGCTAGCGGTCCCGGACTTTGAGAGCTATTATCTAGCTGCTCAGCTATACTGGCTGATCCAATGGCTAGCAGCAGACCGCAATCCAGACAGGGAAAGCTGCCCGGATGCGCCGGACATTGCCAACTTAGCAAAAATCCTTTTACGAGTCCGCCGCAATGTGTCAGCGGACACGAGCGCTACTAAGGTGATAACGCGCTGTTGGTCCAGATACCTGAGGAAGGTGGGCGCGGTGGCTCCCTATTCTCCAGACATACCTCTGACAATGCTGCGGTATCTCCCACAGGGAGAACACTGGGCAGGGCTGGAAGACTGGGTGGAAGCGGGACTGAGGGACATGGGGTACCTGTACAGAGACTCTGCACTCTTACCCTTCGAGGACCTGCAGGCTACATATGACATCCCGGGGGGTCACTTCTTGAAGCACGGGGCCCTAACTCGCAAGATTAGGGAACACTGGAAGAGCGGGGACGGGGAACCGCGAGCACTGGCGGGGTGCAGATATGTGGCGCTCTCAGCGGGTAGAATTAAAACGGTGTCCTGCCTATACAAGGCCATACAGAAAGACACGCGGCGGCCCTTAGAGCGCCTGAAGCTACAATGGGAGGAGGACCTTGGTAAGCCAATACCAGAGAAGGACTGGGGAAACATTCTGGAACGGGTACCTAAGGCGTCCAGGAACGCGCGTTTTAAATTAATTAACTATTACGTCTTGCATAGGGCCTATCTAACACCGGCCCGCATTAGGCGGTACTTTGGTGCGGACTCCGCGGCCTGCCCGAGATGTGGGGAGAGGGAGGCACACATACTCCACATGTTTTGGGACTGCCCCATACTGCGGGCTTTCTGGGGCGACATACAGCAGATAATAGGCGACCTGATTGATAAAGAGCTTCCACAGTCCCCAGAGCACTTCCTCTTAGGATGGTTTCCACATACAGCCAAGAACAGGGTGACAGGGAGGTTTCAGGACCTTGCTTACGTCCTAGCTAAGCGGGAGATAGCCAGGAACTGGAAGGCCCCACGGGGCCCACAGATCGCCACCTGGAGAAGAGAACTAGAACGATGGGCAGGTGCGGAAGGCAGGCTACTGCTTAGGGAGGCCAGTCAAGGGATTGGCAAGATGGACAGTGCCAAAGCATGGGAAACTTTAGTGGATGAACTGATAGCCTCTGGTCAGGAAGAAATGGCAGAGGTGGGCTCCCCTAGAGCAGCTGACGAGCCACTAGGCAATGATCAAGGAGGCCACCCAACTTAGCACACACAGTCCTGGCTGTCACCATACACGGCCGCTGAGCCCTACATTTGCTTGCGGCGGCTAGATAGCTGCCTATATACACTACTTGTTCTAACGCAACCCAGGGGGGGTCTTTTTATTTCCTGTGTGTAAGGCTCTGCGCTTGTTGACAGACCATGTACCATGCGGGTTGAGGACCTGAACATCATGATGCTCTGTTTGTGATGATATGGATTAAATGCCAATACAATATGTTATAAAAAAATAAAAAAAATTAGAGATTATTGACACACATTGGATGATCTCATTTCCCACTAAATACATTTTTGGTGCTTTATATTAGGTGCACAAAGAATACAGATATTTTATGATGTAAAAAAAATATATATATAGAATACTAATTCCGAAATGTTTAATCAGAATGTTCAATATGAATGATTTTTACAGTTTGATAGCAACCAATTTATAAAACGTCTTTTCTTAATATCTCCTTCTACGTGCTTTTTAGGTCTCGGCTTCAGACGGTGTGCATGCGCTGTCTCAAAGAGGGACATGTTGTATATACTTTAGGGGCTTCAGCCTGTCCATAAGCTTCTAATTTGCTGGCTCCATCGTCACTCTCCTAATTTTTCTCCTGATTTGTAATGGCATGTATGCTTCATGCTTCTTCCAGTCTTTATCCCTCCCCCGAGAGCAGGAATCAATTGCTACCCTTCATCCACTCCTCTCATTTTAAAATAGTGTTTAGGGGCTGCTTTTTTGGTTTGTTCTCTACACTTAACACAGGCACCTGTGATTTGAGCCGCACTGCGCTCAGACGCACATTCTTTTGTTTGTTTTCACCACTTAACACAAGTGCTTGTTTTGTTTTGTTTTGTTTTCAGCACTTAACACAACCGCTTGTGTTTTGAGCCACGCCGCACTCCGATGCTCATTTTTAGGACTCGCCTACGCAGCAAAAAGACCTCTTGTAATCGATTCCGTTTTACAGTGAAAAACGTGCACGCGTTGATTTGCTTTTAATGGCAACGCGTGCACGTTTGCAGATTCCCTTGCGGGAGAGAGCTTTAAAACCATCTGGTTTTAATTAACAGATGGTTCCTGCTCGCTCCCGCAAGGGAAACAGGCGCAGGCTCCCTCCTCTCTCCCCCCCCTGCTGCCTCCTCCTCTCCTCGCCAGCGCGAGGCGCGCGCCTTTTTTGTACGAGACTTGATCTCGCGCATGTTTTCAGCATGGTCCACCATGGTACAATGTGTCCATTTGTGATTCTTGCATGGGCGTTTCAGGGAATGTCCTGGGCTGGTCCTCCCATGCTCTGGCGCGTTGCCCCCAGTGCGTCCAGATAGGGGATCGGGAACCCGATCTCCATGCCCTGTGGAGTACCTCGAGGGTCGGTCCTGGGGCCAGCTGTGTCTGATCCGTGCAGGGAGCCGCGGGAGATCTGTTGGCGTGATCAGGTTAGCTCATGACACAAACTCTATCTCAGATTGTGTCACTGCCCGCGCGCGCACCTGTGGTGATCGAAGCATGGACGTCCTGCCACGTTCTGAAACTTTTAAAACAGAGTTTCTTTTGCAGTCTTCTTTGCTGGACTCTCTTTGGCTGAGTGAAGTTAGCTTTCTTCATTGAATGTCTGTCTTGTTGTCTCTTCCTCTGTGCAATCCTGGGTTTCACTCGCTATTCTGCTCTCCGTCGTCCTTTAGATGTAGTACATTTATGTTTATTCTTTTTATCTGGATCTTTTAAGGAGGTTTAAACCTCTTCACCTTTCTCTGACTTTCCTTTCCTGCTCCTCTTGTTGGTGATTCATGACTTGAATGATAAAATGGTTTCCCAGGGGCCTAGTGCTTTATTAATGTTCTTTCTTCAAGCAGCTTTGCAGGTCTTACTTCTTGGATTTTATTCTAAAATATGAGCGCCCTGCTGTTTATTTTTTATACTTTTGCATTGCTTTTAAAAATGGATTCTTTACTTTAATGACACTTGTCTTGGGTCACCCAGAGTCCTTAGCTGAGGAATTTAAGGTCCCAGATGTATTCGGAGGTGGAAATGATTGAGCCCAATAAGATAGCCTCTTCCCTTCTGTTTGTTCGTAAAAAAGTAAAATCCTGTTTTTTATTTGGTTTGTTGAATTTATGAGTAGGATTTTTTTCTGGGTCTATTTTGACTTTCCTCTCTATCCTTGCTTCATAATTTACTTTTCTGCATATTTTATTTTATTTTAAATGTTATTTCTAATTGCTGGTTTATTGTATCGCATTGTAGTTGCATAGCACTTCAATACCGTTGATGATGTTTCAAACAACGTTTTTCACCATCAAAATGTCCAGCTCCATGCCAGTTGTTGGAACTGAGTTTGTGCTTTTTAAGCTATTGTAAATTTTAATATGTTCGATGCATGTATGCCTACAGCAGACTGAACCTGCAGCTGGAAGCGGTTTCGTAGGAAGTTCAGTTGGGACCTTTTGAGTGGGTTTTGAGTGTTGCTCAAAGTTCCCTGGTCGCGCCTTTTGTCGTGAAAGAGTTTGTCCTGTCCCGAGCAGTGCCAGTTTCAGACAGTGATCCTCTGGGCGGCCTCTGGCGTCACTGCAGGGCCCACCACACCCTTCCCTGGGGTCACACAGCCGCCCTTGGGTGGCTGCCAGGGTCCTGCCCTTGGTACACAGATAAGAGAGGCCTGTGCGTGGGTGGGGCGAGGGCGAGTGGGGATTGCCTCAGAGCCTGCCAGGGGTCGGTGCGTCACACCAGTGCTGGGGGCGGGGTCTGGCTGCCATGGTGATGATGATACAAACACATCCGCTGCTCCCAGTCTAATTTTGGACTAGGGCACAAAGTGGCTAGTTTACTCTGGCCGTCCACAGCTCTCAAAGATCAAAGCTTGTCGCGTGTCAAGAGGGAAGTGTGTGTGTGTGTGTCTGTCTGTCTCCATTTTACAGTAAGCACTGTACAGGGGAATGTTTGGTGAGGGTTACTAGTGGGCTCCGGGCCAGGCGGCACCCTGGGTTCCAGTACTGGCCTTTCCTCTTAAAAACATTTGTAATCTCATAGAGTCCTCCAGTCTGAAGTGAACAAAGTCCACAACTCCCAGAATGCAACGGGCTGTGAGTTGGATTTCCCGGACTGGAACAGGGTGTCCCAGTGACCTGCATTGTTATGAAACCACGTGCTTGCTGCTGCTGGCTGCGTCTTGAATCCACCGTTACACTGACCCGTGCATACATTCAACGCAGCCCAAATGACATTGTTTTAATTTAATTTGTTAAAGCATGAATCGAGCTACTAACGTTCCCAGGCCCACTTGATGGGCTGAAGCTAGTGTTAGAGCCGAGGTCTTCTTAGGTCAACCACAGCCACTCGACCACATCCCGGAGCTCTCCAGTTTCTCATGTCAGTAATAGAAGCGCCAGTCCATGGTTTTCTTTGCATTCTGGGACTTGTAGTCCTGAATTAATAATGGGGTAAAGATGACTACAAACCACAGTATGCAGAGACCAAAACCTGGAGTGGCGGAGCTAATCACACAAGGTCTCGTGAGGCTTGAGAGGCCTGCTTCTGCGGTGACCTGCAGGCCATGAGTCTGAATTCCAGCATGACTTTTTATCTTTCTGTAGTCTGATGACATTAGATTGGGTGAGAGATTTCTAACACCTTTTATAACACCAGAAATTTAAAAACATGGACTTATGTACTACATAAGAAACAGGCTATTACTATTATGATTGTTTATAATTAAAACATTACAAGGTCCAAAATATAAAATTACAGTGTGTGGGCGTGTCTGAAGAAGCTGCGTGAGAGACATCGAGATAAACTAAAAACACATGGCCAGAGGGCCGGGCTAGAAACCCAAGTCTAACCTGGCCTAGCTGTTCTATCCAGCCACACACAACTCGAGGCCAGCACTCTAATGAGGCCGCCTGGGGGCATAGTTGGGTCATGGCAGCCCATCCTGCACTGAAAGCAGCCCACCAGGATAACGCCAGTGTGGCAGAATGGCCAGTTTGGCCGCTTGGTGATTACGTTCCAGCACTAGAGGGCGCTGGTGGCATGAACACCTCTGCATGGTCTCACCCTACCCGTTCCTTTGCTAGAATATCTTTAAGTTCCACCTCATGAAGGAAATGGTTGGGATTTCTTTAAACATCATGGCTAAGCTTGGACCCCCTAGTCTAGCTTTTCATTCAAGTGTGGGGAATGCAAGCCATACTGAACAGAGGAAACATACTGAGGCTCCTGCAGGCAGCAGTAGACCTAAAAAGCATCAACCCTAAAGATATAGGGGCATATCAGCAAGGGCCGGCGATAATTATCGCTCAGCGCTCTTAGCGTGAGGATAATTATCGCCGGCCAACTCTGAATTTTATCGCTGAGATAGCGTGCTATCAGCAACGCTTATCTCCAAAGCGATAAAATTCAGAGCGCAAGCTGCCAACTGTGCGATTATCGCTGGAAATCCAGCGATAATCGCACAACTTTGGCGATAGCTTGCTGATAGGGCTACACATACTTAGCCATGATATCCACCTTCCATAGGATATCATGGCTAAGTCAGTTTCAAAGCAGGCGTAAGGAAAGTAGCGATAACAGAGGTTATCGCTACTTTTCTTGTCGCTATGCTTCTTTGCGTGAGGCTTGATAATAGGAGAAATGTCGCTAGCGACATTTCTCCCGTTATTCTGGGGAGGAACGCCCACTTTGCATCTCATTAGAGATGCAAAGCTGGGCGATAAGAGAAAAGGCGAAGAAGCATGGATTCACGCGTTAGCATGTCCTTGCTAATAGGGCGTTAAAATTATCGCCGCTTTTCGTCCGAAAACGGACACTAAAGCGGCGATAATTTTATCGCGGGGCCTTGTAGATATGCCCCTAAGTCTCTCATTCTGAGTGGCCCATGAAAATCACCATTAATTATACACCCTGGAAGTACTGTTACTGGGTGCCCTGCTAATTCTTATAATGTCCCAAAAGCGAGACCTATTGGCTATGCCAATGCTTGTTTGGTTTGTTTTCACCACTTAATATAAGCGTTTGTTTTTTTTGTTTTCACCACTTAACACAAGCACTTGTGTTTTCAGCCGTGCAGTCCACAGCACATTTTTTACTTTGTTTTGAGCACTTAACACAAGTGGTGCTCTCGTTGCGACCGCTATCTGTAGTGTATTAATTTCTACAGAGTATGGAGTGCGTGCTTTACTCAAGCGGCATTCTTTGTTTTTTTAGGCATGAGGGAGACAAAGTGATTTGTCTAGAATCCCAGGATGTAACCTGCCTCCTGACCGCTTGTGGCACTTTACAAAAACACAGACCCATTGACAAGCTAAAGATAACATAACATAACGTTTATTTGTGAAGCACACGTTCACCTGTGGGCATCTTTGCGCTGAATAACAGATGTTTATTCAAAAGGTAAGATGAGCAGGCAGGCAGAATTTTTATTACCAACTAAATGATTTATTGTATACGTACCCCATCATCACAATTTCAGCCTGCTCAGCGATCGCTGTGAAAAAAATCCCATTAAACATTGATCAAGCTAGCCTTCTTAAAAATAGATTAAGCGGCTCACATTTTTTCTTTATTCGTTAGAGTCAACATTTTAGCAGAAGATAGGAGGATCCGGAGCTTGAAAATCCAACAGGTTTTCTTTGTTTGCCCCAGATCTCGGTTGGACACAAGGTGCTGCAAGACAGTATGACAATTTGAAGAAAGAAGTTGAAGGGGTTGCGTTACTTTTAAATAAATGGATTGACACAAAGTAATAAAATCTAGTGGAGGCAGCCTTTCCTTGTGCTTCAATAACAGTTCAGCATTTTGTTCAGGCAGCCATGAGCCTCTGAGTTGCATGCATTTGCTCAACATCCGCCCCTCCTCAGTACCCCACCACCTCCTTTTCTCTTTTTTATTAGATCTCAGCTAGACAGCGCTTGCACAAACGCTTCTTGACTTTGCCAGTGCTTTCTTGGCTTTGTCAATGTATTTTTGTTATTGTGCGAGGCCCAGCAGCTTCCGACACAGTGCTTGCTTCAAATATCTTTCCGTTATGAGGCAGCTGTCTCATCATACATATAGTGTTTTTGTGACAAGTTTTGAGTTAGTAGCAGCCATAGCGCAAGGGGAATTTCTTTACCTTGGAAATACTAGCTCAATGCACATTCCAATCTCAGCCAATGTGTTTAGTGTAGTTTATCTGCCAATTTTTATTATGTTAAAAACTGTTCATTTTGGGAAATCATTAGTTCCTGGGCATATTGTACTGATCCAGCGCGAACCCAATAAATTGATCAGGGATAAATATTCAATAACATCATACTTTGGCCCATACGCATTCACCCAAATCCCTGATGCGCTGGGGTCAAGTTTGTTAACTTTACTTCAATTTACTCTTGTTACTCAGGCGTAATATTTTAACATCCTGTACTTTGCGTATTAAACAAATGATGATCGACTTTTCATCTACTTGGTCGATGAACCAATTAGTTGAAGAGTTGATAGCAATGGTAATTTCTCAAATTAAATAATTAATCTTAGATACTGGCTGAATAACCACAAACTCTTGGTGAGATTTAATAATTTTATCTAGTAATAATAAATGCTCATAGCGATTACATTTATAATTTCAAATACTGGAAACCTCATGAGAGAGAGCAACAATCTAATCATAGTAACAACGGAACTATCATTTCAAATATACGTTGCAAAGAGTGGATAGATGAAGAGACATTAGATACAAGTAAAATCTATCACTTTAAACCAAACGATTCGGAGGGGATAGATGAAGAGACAAAAGTTTCAGAGACAAGAATACGACTGCAAAATAATTTCTGCAATGCTAAGTTAGATCAGATACAAACCCAAGGTATCTGTAAGGGAAAAACCACCACCCAGGCCTAGGCAGTAGTGGGGGACCCCTGAACCAAGAGTAAGGAATCAAAGACTCACGAACCAGGACAGGACAGGAACAGCTAGGCCTCTCAGCAAACCGACGAACAGCGACGCATCCCTCTCTCAGACACCTTCAGCCTAAGCGACTTCACCACACCCCTAAAGTACCTATTCTTATACCCTAAAAGTACATGTCCGTCCCACATTAGTTGCTAAATTCACATTTTCTAACTAAGGGATTGGTTGGGTTCTAGGGGTGGGATGTCACCCCATTATGAAATCATCTACTTTTGACTACACCATTGTTCTAAACAATTTTTTATACAGTCATCAATACCTCTTCTCTCTCATGAGTACACATGCAACAATTTATTGTACATTTTAATAAATTTAACAACTACAGGTTCCGTTCCCACGATGACACTGGCTTTGGCTGGCTTTCAATGTTCTGTCCTTCACCAGGTCAGGCTTTTTCAGCTTTGCACAGCAGTTCAGTCACATGGTCACATGGTTCCTGCTCGCTCCTAATTCCACCCGCCCTCGGTTAAGCTAACTTTAAAAGATGGAGGACTCATCCATTACTAAAAGAACGGACAACGGACATTTATTAATTATGTGACAATGCAATTTTCACTGTTTACCACCCACTTTAACTCTACCTCATATTAACGGTTAGCCTAGCATAGCACAAGCAGGAAAGCTGCATTATTTATTAGTTTAAAACAACACACACACCATGCCTTTTACTAAATACACATGCTGCCTTGCCATGCAAACCTTCTTAATTCGTTCTAAACACAAGATTATTACATTTCCGGTTATTTACGTATTATTCAGGGTTAGTTCATGCATATTGCAAAGCAAGCTTCCCTCATGCAGTGTAAATGTGCACATTAGTTGTTCTAACACTACTTACTGTTAGTACGTATTATAGGGGTGTTCGATTGAGCAGGTTTCTTTCGCGAAATCCTCCTCCATCAGTACTGTGTTTATGGTAGCGCCATTCAAATCAAAACAAAAATTTATTTTTCTGTGGCGAGAGGCATGGCAGCTCCTGCACGCTGCTACCCTCTGCTCATTGAAGGTCTCTTGCACTTTCTCCTTTGTGCTAGGCGGCAACTGCCACTCCACATCGATGGCATTGTGAACAGCCTTGAACATTCAGCACCATAGCGCAGTGGCTATACTAGCGTTTGGAGCTAGGATCTTACTTCATTTTCGAATATCAATGAGGGTGTTTAATATAACTGATTAATCAATGTTCATTCATTCAAATACTTTTGATTTTGAAATCATCTAAAAGATTTGCTATGCTTTTGGAAACGCTTTAAAAAGAAACGAAAACCATTTAGTGCGCAGAACGTACAAAAGTATCAAACACTCAGATCCCTCACCCCATTCATTTTTTTTCTTTTTGTTTGACATAGCGCAAACTTGACCCAAAGGTATGCTTTACATGAGCACCAGTTACATTACACAAGGACTATTTTATTTTTTGCCGTGAGGGATACAAAGTGATTTGCCGAGAATCGCAGGATGTTGGGCAGAAGCCGGGACTGGAGTTTGATTTGCCAGATCGAAAGTAGGCAGCTCTGCCGTTATGCCACATCCTTTCCCTCTCCTATTGGTGAACACAGATCACTGTTTTCATCTCCTCTGTTGTGTGATCTGTGGGTGCTGCAGTAACACACAGATGCTATTTAACGATTGCTGCCAAATTTCAATCATGTTGCCCTGATGGTTGTATTACACCGAGGGATGTCCTAACATACCAATAGACATGCTTCAGCCAATCTCCTGGTCGGACGTGTAACCTGAACAGCACAATAATGTAAACAGCAAAATAACTATTATCTGTTGTTTTAATAACGGGAATGCTTACACCTCCCTTGCTCTCCGTGTCCCTCTCTCACCCGTATGGTTCAGTACCCCTGCTCCTTCTTCCTCCTCTGGTTGCTTCTCCATGCCCCGATGTTGCTTCAACTCTTCCCCCAGTCGCACTTACATAAAAGAAAAAGACGGCTGCTTCACAAACTTTGTTTCTCTCATTCATACAAATTATTCTTTAATCAAGTCTCTTAAAGATATGTTAAATAGCAAATACATTGCTGGATCTTTTGCAGAAAATGTTCCAGTCTGTCTTGTGCTACTCCGTGGGAGCTTTCCCTCAATACAGAGACACAAGATTGATAGTTTTGCTTACAGAGATGTGTCTTATCAGTCAGCAGCCTGGCCATTCCATTTGACAAAGTAATAACTTAATTGCAATAAAATATGGGTCATGGCAGCCAAGGAACTACCAGCGATTGGCCAATTTGTTAATACCTCACCCAGTTGAGGAAGGAGGTACGGGAGCTCAATTTTCATGTCCAAAACCAAGCTCCCCCAGCGCTCAGTGGTGACATAACGGCTAACAACAACTACGGAAATATTCTTCTGCCGAGAAACCGTATGTCAATAAAACCAGCCCCAGCGCCATACACAAATGCATTAACATTGCCAACTCCTATAGCTCTCTAATTGCCGAGACCTATAGGCTTTGCCAATGCTTGTTTAAAGGTGTGGCTGCCAGTGCGTTTGAAAATGGCTTCTCTCTGTTGGTTATTCTAAAATATTGTGATAAATATGTTTTCTCTTCACCCTCATTCTTCTCTTTGCACGTCCTGTCACTAAATTGCTGTATTGGGGAATTACTCACATTCCCTTTTTACATTGCTTTTTCGCTCCCAATTTCACTCCCAATTTCCTTTCCCCTCCCTCCTCTTCTACCTACCACTGCACCCAATCCTTGTCTTTTATTCATTTAAATAAAAAATTTTTTCCTCACTCCACTTTTCTGTACAGGGCACCCTTTTGTACCCTGATTCCTCTTATTAACTCTTTCCCCATTCGCCTTCTCTCCACCTTTTTCTCCTTACCTCTTGTTATCTGCTTTAATGTTAAAACAATGTTCCTTAAACAAGACTCGGTTTATGTTACACATTTTTCTCTTTGAAGAAGTTTTTCTTAGCAAATTATTGTATAGCTATTTCATTTAATGTGTTTTGGTCTATTTGTTTTGCCCAGACTTTATTTCCATTAATTTATTTCCAATACATTGATTTTTAGTATTTGAGCTATCAGGACAGGTTCCTTTTCATAGTTTTTTGGGGAATTTCACATTAGAGAAGATGATAGCCCATGAGGGGAATATTGGAATCATAATAGGGCATGGAATCGTAATTGGGCATTCAATATTAACTGAATCGTAAATGTGAGTATCAGTGGTGGGAGAAAGCGTAGTTGGAGACCAGAGGCACCATTGGTCTGTTATTTAGTGTCTATCAATTAGTATCCAAGCACTGTTCAAGTAACTTGGAAATACATATCACACCAAATCAAACAGAACAACATTATAGTTAAGTGAGGGATAAACATGGCAGCAGGGCACAGAAATAATATAGGCCCTTATTACGATGGCGGTCGACCGGACCGCCGACCGGCATCGCTTCTTTCAGCAATGAATCGGCAGTCCGATCCGCCAAATTAGGTTGGGACCGCCGTGCTGTCTGGCAGAAAGTGCCTTTTTCTACTGCGGCTTGTGCTGCGGCCCAGGAAAGGGGCCACAGCACAAGCCTTAGTAGAAAAAGGCACTTTGTAAACATCCACGCACTGTGTGTCAGGCACCATGTGGTGCTGGCACACGGTGCATGGATGTGGGAGGGCACTACATGTCCCCCATGGGCCACTTTTCAGTGGCCCATGGGGGAAGGGGCCCTGCTTGGGGTCCCTAAAGTCCGTTACAGTGTGCCTTTTCATGGCAGTGGGACTGCCATGAAAAGGCAGTTGGAAAGGGACATCCTAATCCCTACGGCGCTTTCTGCGCAGGCACCGCCTCCATTGTAGGGATAGGAGTCCGATCACCGCCACAACGGGATCTTGGATCCTGTCGGAGGCGGCAGTCTTTCCCCTGACATAGCTCCGACCGCCTGCATTGTAATGCGGTGGTCGGACCGATGCCCTGTATGTCGGGTGGACCCCCATCGACGGTCTGTCGGTGGCGACCACCCAACATCATAATGAGGGCCACAGTGTGTTTCAGCATATATGCTTTGGACACGCGGGGTTTTAAAGCCCTTCTGAAGGAGCAGGGAAAGGGACTGTTTGGTGTTTTCTGGGAGAGCATTCCACAGTTTACTGTTTGATCGACAGTTTTTGACTTAACAGCATTTCTGGTGTTTGCACTTCCTTTTTAGTATTCACATTATTGTCTATAGACACTGTGTCAGAAAGAACATTTGGAAGCCAAGTGAACTGCTGATATTCTGACAGACACTGTTCACTAGACAGCTACATATTAAACCTAGAAATCCTCTGCACAAAGTCCACTGACCCAACCAGTACAGAACAGATCATTCTGTGATCCTGCTTACTTGAGCTGTTAACTTATAACTTTACTTTTTGTCCATTTCTTAACAGTGAGAAGTTATGGATGCATATATTGATGCCATTTATTAGAATTGGGACCACAGGGACGGAGTATTCAGGTGTAATAAAACCTTCTGGAGATGGAGGAGAGGACATCTGGATTGGATGTGTTAGAGCCTTTTCGTATAACACAGGTAAATTTGAATTCTGCATGGTAAGAGAATGTCAGAATGTCACTTCAAGTTATGCTGAACATATCTGAATCACTGGGCTGTCTGTTCCTTGTACCATCCGCCAACGAAGCATTCAGAATGCAGATTTTGAATAAGGTTGTATGAATCTCTTGTTAAATAAGGGAAATCAGATTTTAGGGTAAGATTACCCACCTCAAGGAACAATCACAACCTTTGTCATGCTGAATCCTCAAAGTTACTAAATTAACCTGAGCTCAACCCCCAGTAGCTATGGCACAGAGCAGACAGGCTTAACTTACGATGATGTGTAAATTATTTATGCAGGACTAAAACAGTAATAAATACAAAATGCAAAACAATAAAAACCCGAAACCAAATTTTGAAAAGTACAGTAAAATTCAATAAACAAAATTACACCAAAATGACAAAAATCCAATAAGGAGAACCAGAGATATGGATTTTCACAGTTTTAAGTAAGAATAGCACCAAGAAGCACAAATTGCCAATGGTAGTCAATGGTGATGGGAGACTGGGAACTAGGTGCAGTTTGACACTGCCCATGATGGAGCAGGGGTCGGCTACACCAACCAGGTTCATCTTGGTCAAAGATTTTACCTTCTGACTTTAGTTCTTTAAGTCCAAATCCACCATAGAAGTACACCTCTAAAGCCCCTGGGGCCCTTATGGAAAGCACTTAGAGATCATAGGGTGTCAGGCAGAGGCCGACAGCAGGATCCAATACAAGCCAGTTGCCATTTTCCAGCTAGGTAGTTGCCAAAAAGGCCTCTTGTAGCTTGTTGTATCACAGTAGCTTGAACTGGTGGTCAGCTTTATGACCTTTTGGAGTCCACTTCTTTGCCCTGGGTACAAGAGGGAGTCCTCTCAGGTCACAGGCAACAGATCCAGTCCTCTTCTGTTCTTCCTCAGGTCCAGAGAGTGTTCTCAAGTGGGTGCCTGGTAATGTCACATTTATGTCTGGCACAAGTTAGTGGATGGAATGACTCCTGGACACGCCTTAACCAATGGGGCCAACCCTGCCTACTTTATGCATTTTCAAGATGGTGCAAGTATTCAGACACACTCAACTTGGGCTCTGAGGGCTGGGGGTGTATGTGGGGAGAGCACTATGGTAATTCTTGTGTTCCTGCACTTCTAACACCAAAATTCAGTTTGAGGCAGCCACTGTATCTCAAAGAAACCCAGAGACAGAAGTCCGATAGGTCAAAAGTAGGGTTTCCCAGCGACCAGACCGTGGATACACAAGAATTGTTTTGGCATCCAGTTTCCCTTCCTTTCAAGTGCACTCCAAGTGTCCATTGTAAACCCAGAGACAGAAGCTCGGTGGAACAAAGCAGGTCCTTCAGCAACAAGGCAAGTGTGTCCCTAAGTGTTATATGTAAAAAATAAAAGGCAGATGTGTCAAGCAGGCTTTGACACTCGAGCAGGATTTGACTCTGTAATGACAAAAAGGATGCTCACAGCCCCCGACCCTGCATATTTTGGGAGGCTCAGAAGTCATCCTGTTGTTTGAGAGTCATTTCACACCTTTTTTGCGCCTATGTAAATGCGAATTACTTGCTGGAGGAAGTGGAAGAGTAAATGCAAATTTAATCTCCAGGAACTTTAGGCAGTGAAAAGGTAAGTTCCTAGAAGTTACTGTTTCTTAATATGTATTACAAATCGGACTTCACCAATGAATTGGAATTTTAATAACTAGTAAAATAGTTGTTTAATTATTTTTCTAGCTAGTCCAATTCCCAAGATACAGTATTAGGATTTTAACCTGTACTCTGGTTTTCTACATAGGCCTGCCACAGTGAAAACAGATTTTGGGTGCTAGTCACTGTAAGGACATGTTAACATTACATCTCTACATGTCTTAATTTTAAATACCATGCCCCCCTGCCTTGTGGGTAAAAAGGCTTACATGGGGGTAACGTATTAATATTGTGACCTGTCAAAGGGTTTATTTTGACAAGTTGAAATGCAGTCAGCTTCAGTCTAGCTTCAATCTAGCTAAAAGGGTAGGACTGAAGCCATGTTTTCACTGCCACTGTAGTGGATGGCACAATAGGTCCTCCAGTCCATTAGTTGCATATTTCTTCCAGGCTCTGTGTACCCTTTGTACCATATACTAGGGACTTATAGGCAAGTTAAATATACCAATTAGGAGTATGCCACATTGACCATGTTAAAAAGGGGAGTGCAGCACTTTACTACTGGTTAGAAGTGGTAAAGTGTACAGAGCTCTAAAGCTATAAAAATATAGACTCCAGCAAAATGTGAAAAATCCGGGATGACCAGGCAGAAAAGGTGGATTTTCTACAAATTGACTCTGAAGAATAAAGGGAATAAGGCCTTTACTGGTGTAACATATCAGAGTACCTAGGGATGAGGAGAAATACAAGTGAGGTTTGCATTCCCACA
This sequence comes from Calotriton arnoldi, assembly GCA_963921515.1. Lineage (NCBI taxonomy): Eukaryota > Metazoa > Chordata > Amphibia > Caudata > Salamandridae > Calotriton > Calotriton arnoldi. The sequence continues at coordinate 1,725,136 of CAWUFW010003340.1, forward strand.
GAGTTTTTGTAGCAAAGCTTTAATGACAGAACTGTTAAACCTTTCTGGAGTTAGAACTTTCATTGATGTGCATTCTTTACCAAATCAGTTCTTCGAGGTTGTGTATATTTAGGAAATACATCACAAGATGTTAAATGAAGTAAGAGATTAAGGATGTCAAAGTACAGATATCGGCCCTATGGCTACCCCATCAAATACTATCTGAAATTTTGTGAGATACTCTCACCCGACTGCTTTACCTTTATGTAGAAGCTGAAGTTAATGGAGCATTCCCAAGGGATTAGACCTCGCAACCATAATTGTCTTCTGCAAACTTGGACACCTTCCTGAGCGCTGCTGTACCTACAGACCCACCTCCTTAATGAATTCCGAAATCAAAATCTTTGCCAAGTCACTTGCCCGAAGGCTCATTCAGATGCTCCTGGAACTTCTCCATCATAACCAGTGTGTCATTACTCCGGGATGTAGCACACAACACTGTATCAGGCAAGTACACCTGGCACTAGCTCGGCGATCGGAGATCCGACACCTGTGTGTTCTACTCCTTGTTGATTTTGAAAGAAACATTTGATTCCATTGATTGGTCCTTTCTGGAGGAGGTTCTGCAGCTCATGGACTTGGGACCAAGATTTCATTGATACATAAGACTCCAGTTCTCCTCGCTGGAAGCACAGGTGTGCATCAGTGGGTCACTTTCAGGCCCTTGCCCAATCTGCAGAGGCATGAGGCAGGACTGCCCCCTATCACCTCTCCTCTTTGCCTTAGTGATCGATCTCCTGGTGAGACTCATTTGGCACGATGCGCAGGGTTGGCGCTGGGAAGAGGATGAAGAGGACAGGATCTCATTGTATGCCAACAATGTACTCCTCTACAGCTAAAACCCCCCACGACTCTGGCCCCTGGATACTGCCGATCCTGTCTTGTTATGAAGAGGCATCTGGTCTCCACACCAACTGGTCTAAATCTCTTCTAGGAGACTCAGATGTCACTGCGTGGCAATCTTTGATCCCCACCCGAAGGCTCAGCTTCCAATACTTAGGCATACACATTTCGGTGATCCCTAAGCTGACCTGCTCCCTCAACTTGCCCCCTCTGCTAATTCTTATGAAATATAACTTCCACCCTTGGGCACAACTGTTGCCAAGCGATCTATGATGGTGGCATAGGCATGATCAATATCCGTCTCTATTACTGGGCCTCTAAACTCCTAGTAATCGATGACTGTCTCAACGGGGGCTTAGGGAGCTGACATATAGACTTGAAACTGTCTCAGCTGGGTCTGGACAATGTCTTGCATGTCCTATAATGGGCCACTCTCTTCTAACAGCTTCCAGAGCCCACCAGAGTTGTAGCCCAGGTGTGGCCACACTGCAGATGATGGGCTGGGATAAGAGATAAGAGATCCATACAACAAACCCCACTTTGGAAGGGTCGCTGGCTCGGCCAAGCCTCACGACTGGAGGGGTTTGCTAAATGGGACAAAATAGGGCTAACATTCCTGGGTGACGTTTGGCAAGAGCCTTCCATGAAATCATTTCAAGATCTCCCGTCCCAATTCAACCTCTCCATCCAATTCAACAAATGCCTGCAGCTGAGGCATGCACTCTCATGTTATCGGGGGAAAATCCTTCAAGGCACACTAGGGAAAGTGGGGATCTATAAAATATATAAATCACTTATACTTAACTCCCCAAATGCTTTTGACTCCCTTAAACAGAAGTGGAAAACCTGGATAGGACCTCTGGGGGAGGCAGACTGGAGGGACGCATGAATGGGCCCCCGTACCCTGGCCATTTCTGCCTTCTTAAGGCTTGTCCAGCTTAATTACCTACATGCACCCTATCTCACATCCATGCTGATGTGGAGAGCGGGAAAATCAGACATGTCAAAATGCCCCAGCTGTTCCTTTCTGGACGCCGACTTCTACCTCGGTGCCCAGTGATAGTGAAATATTAGTAGGCCTTGCTAGACGACACAGACTGATGTCCTATAGAGGCCAGTGGAGCTCTCCGCAAGAGTAGCACTACTGTGCATCCTGGAAGACCTGGGGGCACCCAGGGTGAGCTCATGTTGTTGGGCATTGCTACACTCTTGGCCAAAAGGGACATAGCCCGCCACTGGAACACTAAGGTGGCCTCCAACATCTCAACGTGGATTGCCGCAATGGACAGGTGTGCTAAGGTTGAAGAACCCATATACAGAGCCCCGTAAACATTCTAAAATATTCCGGGATACTTAATGATCATTTCAGTGGGTGATGGTAACTGTACAGTGACCCGCACTGGGGCAGTTGATCACTGTAATTGGTGCAATGTGAAGCTGTGGTATTATGGTGTGTTACCTAAAACAATAAAATTCTGTTATAAAAAAAAAAGCATTACAAAGTACCTGTCCATAAATGCAGATGTGCTGTGTTTCCTCTAAATTAATACATTTCAACTTCACTCCAGGGTGGAGCTAGCTAGGCATCAAGGACTTTACTCCATGGTGGAGCTAGCTAGGCATCAAGGACTTCACTCCATGGCGGAGCTAGCTAGGTATCAAGGACTTCACTCCATGGTGGAGCTAGCTAGGCATCAAAGATTTCACTCCATGGTGGAGCTAGCTAGGCATCTAGCTAGGCATCAAGGACTTCACTCCATGGTGGAGCTAGCTAGGCATCAAAGATTTCACTCCATGGTGGAGCTAGCTAGGCATCTAGCTAGGCATCAATGACTTCACTCCATGGTGGAGCAAGCAAGGCATCAAGGACTTCACTCCATGGTTGAGCTAGCAAGGCATCAAGGACTTCACTCCATGGTTGAGCTAGCTAGGCAATAAGGACTTCACTGCATGGTGGAGCTAGCTAGGCATCAAGGACTTTACTCCATGGTGGAGCTAGCTAGGCATCAAGGACTTCACTCCATGGCGGAGCTAGCTAGGTATCAAGGACTTCACTCCATGGTGGAGCTAGCTAGGCATCAAAGATTTCACTCCATGGTGGAGCTAGCTAGGCATCTAGCTAGGCATCAAGGACTTCACTCCATGGTGGAGCTAGCTAGACATCAAGGACCTCACTCCATGGTGGAGCTAGCTAGGCATCAAGGACTTCACTCCATGGCGGAGCTAGCTAGGCATGAAGGACTTCACTCCTTGGTTGAGCTAGCTAGACATCAAGGACCTCACTCCATGGTGGAGCTAGCTTGGCATTAAGGAGGTCATGCCTTCCAGATGCTCCAGCACATTCATCATGAGTGGGTCTGCCGATCCAATTGTGCATTTGTGGGTATCTAAATAATGCTTAAGCGAACTGACAGGGAAGAGGAAGAAAAATCCTTCATTGAAGGGCCTACCTTGTTCAGCAGCTTTGATAACTCAGAATGGTAATCTTTGCTCGGCCAGAGATGCTGAAGACTGGTGAGACTCCCTTAACTAAATATAGATAGTAAGAGGCTACTCGTGAGACTCCTACTTACAGAGTGCAGCAGAGAGACAGGTACGGTGTTTTGGCACTTCTGACTGTGGGCATCTGTGTTGTCCACACTGGCAGGTGTGATGCCAGGAGTCCTGGAAACTGCTGGGCCTCTGTATTACGACAATCACTACACAATAGAAGGAGATCCCAAGGACCCCCAATGGCATATTTTATCCAAGAGCCCTGTAGTGAGTGTGCCTTGGATCAAATTCTCCACTAGCCATTATTTAAAAGAGGTTCAAAAACGAAGGATTCCGCCATGTCCCTGTTCTGTGTCTTGGTGCTTTTGAAAAGAGAGACCAATGATGAGCCTGCAGCGAACAATCTATGCAATGCTGAACTGAGCTTGGAAGTCAATCTCTCGAGCTAGTGACTTAATAGAACTTCAGACAGCAGGATCTCTAAACAGAGAAAGTGATTGCATCTATGATTTGGTGTTATTAAGCAATGGGTGCCAAGAAGCATGGGTCAACTCTAGAACTCATGCTGTGTCTTAAATACAGATGGTTTCCCTGTGGTACTCTGGCAGGTTAGCGGAATGGGAGCCAGCTTAGGACTTCACAGCAGTGACAACTGGGATGGAAAGTAGTCGCTTTGAGGTAGGCCAATGATACACCTCACAGAACTACACACAGTGGAAAAGGGGAGCGAGAATGGTCAGATTGAGACCCTCAGAGACCACTTATGCAAAGGGTGCAAAAGGGGACCTAAGCTAGAGACATGGAGATCTTTGCAATAGTAGGGCTATTACTTATAGGGAAAAGCTATCATTTACGTTTGACCCATGTTTCACCTAGGGACAGCATGAGAGAGAGTTATGCCTTCTTAAAGGAGGGCAAGGTCTAGTGAACTTCAACAGTACAGGAAGTCCAGAATAAAGGTTTGAAGTGAGAAGTTCGCCTCGTTTCCCTTTGTCCCCTACACTTTAAATCTTTCGGCGGAAATGAGCTGTATAAACAGTTTAAAATATGAGAACCAATCGGTAACCAATTGGTAACTACTTCCGCCTTTACTGGCTCACTTATAATCAGGGCCTGACATTCTTGGTACCCTAAAACAATACCATTGACTTTACATGTGTTAGATCCTTGTTGGTTGGGTGGGCTTGGGGTCCAAGGATACCTACTGTTTTTCTTACTTCTGCACACTGAGTTGTTCATTCATGAACTCCGCACCAGCGACTATCGTACCAGAGTGTCTGACCAATCACAGTTAGGTTGTTACATGCTATCCTTTTTGTCTGACAAAACCCAAGCCTAGCATGACACATTCTTAATGCGGAGCTTTGCTTGGCCTGATACCTTTATTTGCGATGGAGGACTGCCTAGCATGACACACCCTTTTGATACAGAGTTTTGCATATTTCAAGCACTTCATAATGTAGGGTGCTGAATGGCTTGACACTCTTTGCGTGAATAGAGCTCTGCAAGGCTCAATACCTTGTGGCACTGATCTCTGCATGGTCAGACTCACTTAATATGGCGCTTTCTATGGGCTGTCACTTTTTGTGTAATAGAACTCTGCATAGCCTGTCACACTTGGTAGTACAGATCTCTGCATGGTGAAACACACTTAATATGGTCGTCCACATACACTGACACTCTTGTATATAGAGTTCTACCTGGTTTGATGTACTTGTTTAAAAATGTACTTTATTACTTGTTGTACAAAACCAATTTAAACAGGACAATAGCAAGCATCATTGTGTATCTATACATAGCACACCAAATGAATGCGGGGGAGAAAACAGTGTGATTGAAGAGGGAGATAGAGGAAATAAACATACCTAACAGGTTTGTTTCTGATGCCACATCTGATAGAGGTTGTGACTTGGTTTTGCACACTTCTTCTTCATATGGAGTTCTGAATCATCTGACGCACTTATTGATATTTTTTTTTAATTTTTTTTTTTTTGAGTTTTATATAGCGCGAACTAGACCCGACAAATCGGGTATCAGAGCGCTTTACATGAGCACCAATTTTGTTACAGAAGGACACATTCATTTTTGTTAGGCACGGGGAGATTAAGGGCCAGATGTAGGTGGCCAAATAGCGAGCGCTAACGCTGAAATTCGCAGAATTTCAGCGTTTGCGATCGCTATTTGGCAGCGAGCAATGTAGGTAAGTTGAAACCTACTAGCAAAATAAGGAATCGCAAAATTGCGATTCCTTATTTTGCTCTTGCATTTAAGGAATCGCAAATTGCGATTCCTTAAATGCAATGTAAGTAGCACAAAAGAAAGTGCACTTTAGCCTTAAGGAATCGCTAATTACCACCAACTTCAAGTTGGTGGTAATTAGCGATTTCCTAAAAAGCACTTTTTTGCTTTTTTTAAGTGCCATGTGGCACACATTCATGCCCTTAGGGCATGTATGTGCGCCACATGTGCACACATGCACATTTCAGGGGTGCAACAGGGTGTCCTTTTGGAACCCTGGCACCCTTGAAATGCGCCCGCAATTTGCGAGTGCCTCTTGGTGACTCGCAAATTGCGGGAGCAATTCCTATTCATTCCTATGGGCCACTTGGCCCATAGGAATGAATGGGAAGGTATTCCTTAATTGCGAATCGCAATTTGCGATTCACAATTAAGGAATATTAAGGAATCGCTAAAAATGTTGCGATTCCTACCTACATGGCATTTTGCGATTCCTTAATAGCGATTCTCTAAAAATCGCTATTAAGGAATCGCAAACATGCATTTACCTACATCTGGCCCTAAGTGATTTGCCCAGAATCACAGGATGTTGAGAGTCGTTGCCGAGACTCGAACCCGGTTCCCCAGCTTCGAGGTCGATCGCTCTAGCCGTAAGGCTACATCCTATGGATATGGGGATCTTCATGGCCAGGGAGGCTTTCTGAAATGTAACTCCACATGATCTGCCACTTTTCTAAATACAGAGGTCAGCATAGTCTCACACACTTCTTGATATGAAGTCTCACACCCTTGTTTTTGCGAAACACCAGATAATGTGGATCTCTACTTAGTGTTAGGGTCTTCTTCATGAGATGGACTGTTACATTTTCTACAGCCCTTTTTAATGCAGAGCTTTATGTGGTCTGTGGCACGTCTAAGCAGGGACCTCTGAACCTCCTGTCCCTATGCTTTATATGGTAATCCTGATGAGCTGGCTTTTCTCTTGACACAGTCTAGCACTGTCTTGAGCAACTCATAAACTATAGCTAGGCAAGATTCCTCACATTTCAGTTCCTAGAACACTGCATGGATTTACAAGGTGTGCACATGGCTTGTGTGACTATTGATTAATGTTTTGATTTGCAGGTCTGTGGAGCATGACAAGTCAGCCTAATGTGATGCAAACAGTAATTCAGAGCTGCATACGGTACAATTCACCCCAAGAGGGGGAGCTTTGCGTGATCTGGCACACTGTTTGTTCCTCAGCTCTGTGTTGCTAATGATATGGAGCACTGTATGGTCTGCCAATTCATGATCCAGAACTATGCGTGGCCTAAATAGCTTATGACTGAGAGCCTTCCATAGAAAACAACCATAGCTTGGCAAAAGATTAGCACAGTGATCTCCCTTGGAATCATAATAATTGCAGGTGCTGTGCTTAAGGGGTCGCTGATAACACAGGAAAGAGTTAGTCAAACTTTGTGTTTCTACTCTCTTTCTGAGTTTTAAAAATGTGTTATTCTTGTGTAATTCCGAGAGTAGGCTCAAGGATAGATTTTATGTACCACCACAGCAAGAGAACTTAACTGTTTCCAATTCCATGAAACTGAGTACTAATTAAAGAGACAGAGACTGCTGGAATATGTCAGTTCTCTTTTAGCACAGTGCATTGGGGGATAACTCGCTTGAATAGCCGAATGATTTAATGCCAAATAACTCCTATATCTGCTTCTCTTTTATTTCAGGCACCGCCGACCGTGTATTATTTCCCAAATTTCATCACAGATTCAGAGGAAACATTGCTCTTGCAGCAGGTATGTGACAAATTACTAACGTCTCCTTTGTCTTAATATAGGATGTGTCGATATCCTTTGATTGAACCATTAGGTATATATGCCTAGAAATAAAGCTACCACATGTATGCTGCATGAAAGGCTAAGTGTTATTCTGAGGGCAAGGGAGCAAGGACTGAAAGGACCTGAGATTACCATTGAAGTATCTTTTATATCTCGCTCTTCCTCCATCCAAACATATTTGGGACATATTTTTTCAAATATGAAATTTGAGCAGATGCATTATAATTGTCTACACGAAGTAGCCTGACCAAAGGAAGTATTACGGGAGTAACGACTACAGACGCATTGGGGGGGAACCATATGGCAACCCTTTCTATGCTTCTTTTAGACCAGCAATCTAGCCTTAACTTTGTTGTAATGTTGTTTAGTTTCTCAGGTAATTGAGCACTTTAATTTGTAAATACATTAGAGTATCAATCTGCTTATTGTTGTCTTGAGGGCCTCTCCAAATATAACTTAATAGTGATGACCTCTCCATGTATAAACATATCAGCGCCATCACCAGAGGAGCCAACCATCAGTTGCATATCCTTGGAAAAATAAAACCTTTCCTCCCCGCGGCTGACCTCATAACTGCGACTCAGGCACTTGTGCTTCCGAAACTGGACTATGGTAGCGCTAACCTGGTGGGCCTCCGTAAAACCTCACTTGCTCCTCTTAAAGCCACCCTTAATTCTGCAGCCAGGCTCATCACAGGATCCAAAAAAAGCGATCACATCACCCCTGACCTACGTGCTCTGAATTGGCTGCCACTTGAGGCCAGGAAGCATCTCAAAATTGCCTGCATGACCCATAAAGCGTTGCACCACAATACCCCTTCCTACCTGTCCCAGAAACTGACCATTTCGGGCGAGAACAGATCCTCCAGAAGTACGAGCTCCTTACTGCTCAAACCACAAAAATTCAAGAAGAAGAAAACCTACTACCATTCCTTCTCCAGAATGACCCCTAATATCTGGAATTCTCTCCCCACTGAGATCAGATGTAACCCATCCTCATCTCTCATCAAGAAAGAAGTAAAAAAAATTATTCTACACCTCACTACCTCGGGGATAACTGTGCCACTAGTCCCCTCACCCGGCCTGCTCACTCCTTAGCTACCTCAGTACTTTTATGTACACTGTTGATCGTACTCTTCCTTGTTTTACTATCTGCACAGCTGTTTACACTTTTATGTAGCTCGGGTACCGCTGCTATTCTGCTTATATATCCCACTATTCCTGGTGTACTATATATTTTAATTTTTCTCTCTTCGTAACTCATGTTACTGATATCGTACCTACTTTGTATAGTGCCAAGTTGCCCTGAACATGAGTCCTAAGATGCCTTGTACCTTCACTACCTCGGACAAATCTATTCATCTACTCTCACTTCCATGGCAGCTCCCTTTCATATATACCTCAGGACTTTCGGTGCCTTGTATCCTACTGTTCTTCGGACTCCTTCTTTATACAGTTGTTGCTTTTTATTTTGAGTGGCACTTTATGTAACCCCGGTATGTGCTACTATTTTGTTCCATATCTCATTGTATACCCTGTGCATTTTTTTACCATTACTATGTATATGTATTTATGAACCTCATGATTATTATTGGTGTTATGTACTGCATGTTATTATTATTTGTTATTACTCTGTGTGCTTACTCTGAAAGCGCTTTGATACCTTTGGGTCAAGTTCGGAGTTATATAATACTCACAAATAAATAAATAACAATCTCAAAATTGCGTAAAGCCTCCGTGGGAGGAAGTATTAGAGGTCTAGATTAAACTACTGGAAGGAGAACTTCTTGCCTGGCTTTTTTGACCCGGTTCCTTCTGTCAGCCGTCTTTCCTGCCTTTTACTGGAGTTCGCTAGCACTCTGAGACCCCCGGGTGATATGTGCGCTCAATAAATCCTTATGACTTTTTTTTTTCTTTCTTTCAAAAAAACCTTTATTGAAAAGGAAATCACGGCACATTACAGGTTGTCATTGCAGCAGCAATATAGTAGCAATTACACTTACATTTACATTCCACATTGTAAGATGATGACTGTCAAAAGGAGTACATTATATAGCCCGTTTATAATGAGTGATGATTAAGGCACATTGGGGGAAGCGCAAATAGGCCAGTGGGTCGTCGGCAGCGGTTAATCGTTGCAGATAGGAGATAAGAGGGGCCCATATGTCAGGGGGTCTGCTGGCTGCCGGCATCAAATCCCAAAATTCACCGAGAAGTGTCTGGCAATGGGCTGCATCGTCCAACCAGTTTTTAACCGTGGGCGCCGGTTTACGCCCCCAGTGGATGGACACCCTACGCTTAGCAAGCACTAAAAGCATCGCAATGAGTTTGCGGTTGGCATCTGATATAGGCTTGACGTAACCCAGGAGGCACACCAGGGGATCGGGAATGATGCGTTCAAGTGTGATGTCACTGATAGCTGCGCATACCCCATGCCAGAACGCTGAAACCCTGGGGCATAACCAGGCCAAGTGGGCAAAATCCGCGCCAGGAGCCAAGCAGCGCACGCATCTGTCGTTGTCGAGCAGGCCCATCTTGTGTAGTGACGCAGGGGAGCGGTAGAGTCTGTGCAAATACTTAAAATGAATGAGCCGCAGGCGATAGTTGGGGGAGAGGTGCTAAATCTGGTTGCAGCAACAGAGTCAGGGGGAAGGTCCCTTTCTAAGTCTACACTCCACGCAGTGCGGGCGCGCTCAGTGTTAGTGGAAGAGGCGGCCAGTGTGAGAGCATACAGTCTAGTGACCAGTTTACGCGGGGAGCTGGAGGAATGGACAAATTCGAGGGCTGCATTGGCCTGAGGGGCCTGAGGGAACGCGGGGTTATCTTCTCTACAGGTCGCTCTAATCTGATAGTACAGTAGCTTGTCCATTGGAGCAGCATGTTCGTGAAGGGTAAAAAACTTATTGTCAGGGTAAACGTCCGCTATAGTGTTAAGTCCTAGGTGGGCTGCGCGGCGGGCCATGCCTGCTGTCTGCAATGGGAGGAATGCTGGGTTGCTGGCAAGTTTCACGGATGGAGCATACAATGTGCCGGCGCCGGTGTATTTACGCAGCCCGTCCCAAGCCCAACGCAGGCATTCAACTGTTTCAATCTCACCGCGCGGGGGCTTGGGCGGGAGAAAAAGTGCGGTCTGAAGTGGCCATGGGGCAGCAAGGTCCGCCTCATCCGCCACGTGGGGTTGGAATGGCGTGGGATGGAGCCAGAAGTGGAGGAAACTGGCTTGGGTGCACAGCGCATAGAGCTTGAAATCTGGGACTCCCATGCCACCCCGAACTAGGGGCAGCGTAAGAATATCATAAGCAATTCTAGGTTGACGTCATGCCCAGAACAGAGTGATAATGTTGGAACGTAATTTGCGGAAGAAATGCGACGTGAGGGGGACGGGAATGTCTGGGAATTTTGTGAGCACCACCATTTTAGCAATGGCAATGCGCCCAGCTAATGATAAAGGGAGTTTTTGCCACACACGGATCTTGGTCTCCAACCAGTCCATCGCCCGGCCGCAATTTGACTTCCAAAGTTCATCCACGTCCCTACTCAGCCAGACGCCGAGGTATCTAGTGGGGCCCGACGCCCAAACAAAGGGGTAATCGGGGGTGAAGGACTTCGTAGCGTCCGTGAGGGGAAAAAGGACCGACTTGCTCCAATTGACTTGGTCTCCGGATAAGCAGCCAAACCGCACCACCTCCCTTGTCATGGGCGCTAGATTGTCCTGAGGGTCTCGGACGTAAATCGTGGCGTCATCTGCGTACATGGAAGTGACAAGGGCGCGGGCCGAGAAACCGATGCCCCAGTGGGTGTGATGTTGGCGTAGACGAGCCGCCAGGGGTTCCATGGCGATGGCAAAAAGCATGGGGGAGAGGGGACACCCCTGCCTTGTGCCTCTTGAGATAGCAATGGGGTCAGTGACCCGCCCATTTATTCTGATGCGAGCCGTGGGGAACGTGTATAATAATTGTATCTTGCGTACGAAATCTAGGCTGAAACCCAAGCGCGGGAGGAGGTAGAAGAGGAAGGGCCACTCCAGGGTGTCGAAGGCTTTGGTAGCATCTAATAGGGCAGCCACAGCCGGGAGAGAGGGATTAATCTGGTGGAGGACTGAGAAGTTGGTTCAAAGATTGTGAGAGGTGGCACGACCCGGAATAAAACCGGACTGATCCGGGCGAGCGATTAACGACATGAGTGGGAGGAGGTGGGTAGCTAGCAGTTTGGCGTAAATTTTATTGTCAGTATTAATGAGGGACAGAGGACAATATGAATCACAGCATTCAGGAGGTTTATCCGGTTTCAAAAGAAGTGTGAGCAAGGCCTCACGAAGAGATGGGGGGAAACTTCCGTGTTCGAGAGAGTCATTGTACATGGCGGCTAAGTGCGGGACAAGGAGAGGCGCATATTGTTTATAGAATGCAGGGGTGAGGCCATCTGACCCAGGCGCCTTGTCGCCCGAGAGCCCTGCGATGACAGTAGAGATCTCCTCCTGAGTGAACGGTTCGTCCAAGTAGTCCCAGTGGTTATTGCTCAGCCAAAGGAGTTTGATGGTGTCAAAGTATTGGTCCATAACCTCGAGTGGGGCCGCCTCGCCAGCAGTGTATAACTGGGAGTAAAAGGTTGAAATCCTAGCGATGATTTCCGTAGGGGGAGTTGTTCTGTCCGAGGCCTCATCCTGCAGTGCCGTAATATAGGCGGAGGCGTGCGGTTGCCTGAGGAGATTTGCGAGAGTTTTGCCGGGGCGATCACCCTCACCATACCGACGAGCGCGCGCCTCTCTGCCCAGAAATGCGATCTCCCTATCCGCTTCCTCGTGGAAGTCGGTAATTTTGGCTCTGATCAGCGCAAGGGTGGCAGGGTTGGGGTTTCGAGACTGCTGGAGATCTAAAGTTTTGATCTCATTCTCCAGGCGCTCAAGGGTGCCCCGAATGGATCTCAACACCCCCGATTGCTTGGCAATACACTCCCCCCGAATTACAACCTTAAAGCCCTCCCAGAGGGTTGAGGGTGACTCCACCGAGCCGACATTGTGTTCAAAGTAGGCAAGTATGGCGCCGCGAATTTCATCACGGAAGACGGCGTCTCGGAGAGCATTGGGGGGCAATCGCCACGCGAACATTCGATGCAACGTGAGCGGGAGCCGTAAGCGCAGGTGAACAGGGGTGTGATCTGAGAGGGTGCGAGCCATGTGTTCCACGGATGTGGTCCAGGAGGAGATGTCACGGGTGGTGAGCCAAAGGTCAAGGCGAGATCATGAGCCTTGCGAGCCAGTGACCCAAGTTCCCTCATGCCTATCAGGGTACACATGTCGCCACGCATCCAATAGGGAGTTGTCAGACATAATGGAGTGGAAGAGGGAAGTGGCCTGAGGGTGCGATCTCCGGAGCGGTCTAGCGCCTGCGCGGGAGCAATGGTAAAGTCGCCTCCCCAGATCAGGGAATGGGGTCCCAGGGAAGAGATGAGCTGCCAAACGTGTGCGAAAAAGTCCGGATCATCCGAATTGGGGCCGTACAGCGCTGCTAAGATCAGAGGCTGATTAAAAAGAGTGCCAGCGAGGATCACATATCTGTCCTCTGTATCAATGATAGAGTGAGTGTTGTGCCAGGGGAGACCTTTCCGGAAGAGGATTGAGACGCCACGGGAGTAGTTAGAATAGAAGGAGGAATGCGATTTGCCCCAGTGCCGAGATTGCAGCCTAGGCGCAGTAGCGGGAAGGAGGTGTGTCTCCTGGAGGAAACAAACATCCACCTGGTGTCTAATAAGTTGCGCGTGCATAAGGCGAGCCTTGCGGTGATCGTTTAGGCCTCTAATGTTCCAAGTCCAAAATGTGGTATCCGTCATGTGGTAGCAGGGAGAGGTGGAATGATGGATTGCCCAGAGTTGGATGTAGGAGTGACCGTAGTAAGTGCTGTGGTGAACAGTATATTATGCATTACATAGCACAGCAACATGCCAAAAACAGGACCAAACAATGAACAGAATAGGCCCCTTGCAGGAGGCATCAACCCCGTAGGGGAATCCCCGACCCACCCACTCCAACCCCCCAATCAGGTTGAGCGTCCAAACCCACCCCACCCAGGGACCCCCACCTTGGAGAAATAGCTATGTAGATGGGAAAGGGAATTATCCCAAGGGGGCATGGTTCTACCTGGCATACACCCCTGCCATCTAGACAGGGTGGCTAAGCCACACTAATAGTCGGACATTGGAGAAGCAAATCATTAGGAAGCATATAGGTAATCCGCTCCAAAAGAGTATCAACTACTAGTCTAAAGCGGCGTCACAGCATCAGATCTGATAACAAGACTGCAGTGAAGTATGAAAGCAATAGAATGCACCCCGCAATTTTAGTCAATCATTGTCACTAAACTGACCGTATGCTGAGCCAGGGTGGCCGAGCCAATCTAGTAGCTGGGCATTGATAAAGCAAATCAGTAGGAAGCATGTAGGATACCCGCCCCAAAAGTAATTCAACTGTGAGGCAGGAACCTCGTCACAACAACATGACCGGAAACCAGTTTGCATTACAGTGTAAAGTCAATGGACAGCACCCCGCAGTTCAGTTAATCATTATCACTCAATTGTCCGTTTTCTGCGTTTTCCAGGCTCTTTGATGCATTTCGTTTCTGCGCATCTAACTTCTTGGCAAATGACAGCACAGCCTTAGGGTCACTGAAGATCTGTGTTTGGGCGCCCCTGTGGATCTTGAGCTTGGCAGGGTAGATCAGAGCGTATTGCACCTCATGCTTTTGGAGGAGTTTTTTAGCCGGGAGGAATTCCCAGCGGGCGGCCTGCACCGCCAGGCTGAAGTCGGGATAAAACGATAAAAGATTCCCTTGGTGCCGCACTTCGCCCATCTCCCGCGCCGCCCGCAGCATGGCGTCACGGTCGTGGTAGTTCAACAGCTTGGCTATAATCGGGCGAGCCGGCGCTCCTGGTGGAGGACGTGGTCCCAACGATCTGTGCGCCCGCTCCACAATAAAAACTGGTGAGAGCACATTGCCAAAAAGGTCCAGCAGCAAAGTTTCCACGTAGTCTTCCATCCTCGGGATGTTGGTGTACTCTGGCAGGCCAGTGATGCGGATGTTGCCCCTTCTGGAGCGCGCCTCCAAATCTTCATTCTTGGCCCTAATCAGTTCCAGCACCCTGTCCATCTTGAGCAATTGTTGCTTGTCCGTCGTCGCCGCATCTTCGACCTCCGACACCCGCGTCTCCAACTGCGCTATCTGCTTATCATGCGTGTCCACTCTCGCCTTCACCTGGTCGAGGCGAGCAGTCAGACGGTCAAGTTTGGAATCTATCGTGCCGAGGCTGGATTTGACTTCCAGCAGGAGCGCCTTCAAGTCATCATCACGCACCGCAGTGGGATCAGTCTGGGTGGACTGTTCCTCCGCTTCTTGCACGGGCTCCTCCTGTCTGGTTTGGCGCCGGTTGTCAAACGAAAGCTTCGTCTGCTTCGCGTCTGCCTTACCCATGTTGCTGGACCCAGTGGGGGAGGTGGGGGGGTAGAGGAAGATGGCGGCCCACACCCAAGGAACGATAATGCCCCGTGAGCCTTCGCGTAGGGCCAAGCACAGGCACCGATAGGGCGCCACTCAGGCGCCGGTGTCGGGGATTTCGCTCTCTTTTCCCCGTGGCGTATAGGTGGCGCAGGTAGCAGAGAAGATTGTTTTAGACGCAACACGCAACAGTTAGTTGAGGTTCAGTAGCAGGCAAGTATAGCCACGGTGTCCGAGAGCAGACACAAGTGCACAGACCACCACAAGCAGGCCGCCAGGTGTGCGCCACGTCGTTAGTGCCTGGAAGAGGATGGTGGGAGCTTTTCAAACGTGATTTGCGTCCACATGTCATTCCGATGGGGTCTGCCAGGATCGCCAGGGGACCTCTGACTCTGCACTGAGCGCGTGGTTGTGTAGGCTGTGGTCGGTGGGGCAGCAGCGCGCTGCAGGCCCGCCTAGCTCCCAGCCAGGCAGGCTCCCCAGGAGGCACAGTGCAGGCTGATCGTCGCAGCAGGGGTCAATTGCTACACCTGTAGTGCACGATGTGCAAGGCCCACCGGGCCGTAGACCCAGCCAGTGTCAAGATGAGGCACACTTGGTAGCAGGTAGAGGGGATGCAGAGCGGCGTTTTGTGGCCAGGGGTCGCGCCTCCGACATCTCCTGGGACCGTGTTCGGGCCTCGCCAGCCCAGCAGGAGCTCTGTGTGAGGGAGCGCCCGCAGCGGGTGCACCACGAGCGAGGAGGCCAGGGAGGCGCGTGCCCCCGTCGCGGGGCCCTCGCAGACACACCACCAGACGGGAGGAGAGCTCCCTCTCCCCACCAGGCCCCGTCCGCTCGGCCCCCCTGGTGCAATGCCTGCGCCCCTACCTCGCCCGCATTCCCCGGCCGCCGCAGGCAGCACCACTAACTTGGGCCTCGTTGCGTGTCTCGGAGTCAGCGCAGTCCCGCACCTCCCGCCGATACGGTCCTCAGGTGTCTCCACAGCCGCGGCGATGCACCACACCGCCGGAACGCCTCCCAGCAATTCAGGTGTCACTGCTGCAGCACGTCACTCCAATGCCGCAGGGGCCGCTCTTCACGCTATCTCCGGCTGCGAGGCCGGGGCCGCCATGTTGAGTCTTCGGCACTGCAGCCCTCGTGAAGCGCGCCACCGCAGCAGCGCGGAGTACGGGGAAATGGGGCAGACGCCGCAGTCTTTAGGGTGCGGGCCCCATACAGCTTAGGAATAGGGGGTCCGGGGAGTCCGCAGGATGCTGACGGATGAACGGCTTGACCGGCAGAGCCCACTCAAGGTGCGGCCATCTTGCAGCTGGCTAAGCCACGCCCCCCTTTATGACTTATGACTTAAGGTAATTATGAGAAAATTCTAGGAAATTAAAGCAATGTATGGTGGGAAGCATTATCTGGTCTTTATGAAAGATATTATGATATGCTTAGTTTTAAAGTTAGAGCTCGCTATGCTGGAGGTTAAAGAAAGGACCTCAACAATGTTTACTTGAAAGGGATTTAGTAGTTTTTCTCTTAACTCATTGGCCGAGCCACATTCATTTTATTCTTATATTGATTGCTCATGGAAATTTTTCCTTGCAGCACACATGCTCTTGGATAGCCATTATAAACATTATTATGAGCCTAAGCCATTCATTTCGGATGCACACTTTCAAGTTTATCAACAGAAGCGAGGGGTTGAGAATTACCCCACATGTCTGAGACAGATGACAAAGTGTGTGTTGAGATACTCCTCCGGGACTGATTCGTGCAAAGATATTAAGTCCAGATACTGTCAGGGCAGTGATGAAATACCAGAGTGGAATTAGGTCCAGAATTATGTGGCATGTGCAATACGTATCTTTTAGATAATACTTGAGCCGCAGGGATTGCTAAATAAATATTTGAAGGTCTGCAGCCTACAGTAATGCAGTCTTTAGCTAGTAACAATTCCGAAATTGCTACCCTCTTCTGCACTGTCAAATCGGATCATGTGACCATTCCTGGCTGTTTTATTTTTATCAAGACCCGAGTGAAAGTAATCATAGAAAGATTCAAGAAGTTATAAATATTTTTAGATAGTAAAGATCCATAATAAGAGAGATGAACCTCAGTTTCCTAGATGTGGTGAAATATCGAGAGTGCAAACCCTGGCCATCTATATAGAGGGGAGGGGGGCTGCTTCAGAAAAATCTTTGAAGTATCATCTCTCACAAAAGGCTGTTTCTTGGAGAAGTATTGGCTGATTGGGGGAAAAGGATTTTTTTTCTCCAGATGTTTGACCTGTGACGACTTACCTTATGTCTTGAAGGCTTTCGATGCCTGGGAGGACCTAAAACTGAAGAGGAATAAACACTGGTAGCAGTGATAGCACTAAGAGACTCTGCTGTCAAAACTCCTGTCTTGCGTCACAAAAAGAGTTTTGCCATCAAAAGTGAGATTCCTTCTTTTGTCTTGAACATTTTGAACAATTGTAGTTGATCTAAGACAAGCTTTCCTGCTCAGGGATACAATGTCCACCATTGATGTAGCAACTGTGCCAGGAGTATCCTTTCCTAATTGTTTGAAAAAGGCTTATGAAAGCGTATTAATTCCTATGGTTAATCACGTTCCAGCACTGTCCTGCTAAACATGTGTTAGTTCTAATTCACCTGCTTTTTATGTCGGCAACAGTGGCAGACAGCGGCAGAAACAACACCGCCCACCCCTCAGACTTATAATAGTATATCACTGCGTGTAGCAGCATCCCAAAGAAACCGGGTGCAGGGGAGTTACGAGAGATGCTATACAGCAAGCAGCACCCAAGAATCAAGCCTATTGGACTCATCCTCAATGCCCTTTAGAAACACTTACTCGGCTCCATCAGCCTCATACATTTTTCAATTACTTGAACTCTATCACTCTAGTCTAGTGCCACGTTTCCTCAAACGTGTGCTCTGCTATAGCTTGCTTACTTTTCCGTTGCCCACTGATCAGTCAGATAAGGCCCTCCTCAGAATTCATTGCAGGCAGCAGCAACCTCCAACCAAAATTTGCAGGACGCACCAGCAATTTTCAGTCATGTGTTTCAGTGAAGTGTCTGGTTGTTCCACAGCAACCGCTAGGTCAGCTCAACCACTGTACTGATTTCACCTGTGCCTTCCCAGGAGCATGAACAGAGTGTGTTAGTGGGGCCAGCAGTACCAGCAACAGTTCTAGATGGAACTGGAGTTTCCAAGTTGACATTGAAGTCAGTGGAAGTAGCAGAGATATTCTCCTTGCTTATATGACGCTGCTGGGGATGTGCTTAATCTCATAACATAAACTGAACTGTTCCTGTAATTCTGGAGAGAGAAAATCAGAACATCTATCCATTGCATCTCCAATGTAACATTTGTCTCTGATCAGCATAACACAGACTGCATTTTTTTGTCCAATACCATTTGCTTTTTTCTTTAGACACCCAAGTCTTTGATTCCGTCTCCATTACTAAGGATGCAGGAGGGCATGACCTTTACGCTTACCAGTGGTAGCAGGAATGGCAGTAGAGGGGTTTGTGCATAGGAATTCTTTATTTAGTGTCAAGAACCCAAGAGAGTGGAAGTTTGAATGAGATCATTTCCATGTGTCAGCATCATTTTGGTGAATCAAATCTTTCTTCCCTGCTATGGAAGATTATGAATTCCTATTTTACAAAAATACCTGAAATTGCCATATCATTTACCTTGATCTCTTTGTTGTGTTTATCTTCGACTAGCTCCTCAATGGACATCTCACACTTTATATCTTCATCAGGTCTGACACTGAGGAGAACC
This sequence comes from Calotriton arnoldi, assembly GCA_963921515.1. NCBI lineage: Eukaryota > Metazoa > Chordata > Amphibia > Caudata > Salamandridae > Calotriton > Calotriton arnoldi. Next base: position 1,743,852 of record CAWUFW010003340.1, read on the forward strand.
CAAAGAAGTAAGAGGATTAGGAGTACTCTATCCCAGTTGACCTAGAAAAAGAATCTTTCAGTGGAACAGATGTGTCTCTTATAGTCACAAGACCTCTGTAAGTTTTGACATAAAACGGATTGACATAAGTTTTCATTTTTGCCTTCTAGAGATCAGTAGGCGGGAGAAGGTGTGAATTAGGTGACTCCTCATTGCCACATTACTCAAAACTGGCTCAACAAAACTTAGCCTGTACTGTTTTGAACCTCAATTTTCACCCAATGCAGAGTCATTCGGATTCACCCTATATATTGACCTCGTGCACCCTCAAAGAAGCATTGCATGAAAAAAGCCAAGACAGCCCGCGGCCAATTCTATCTGCTAAAGAAAGTCAAATGGTTCCTCCCTGAAAGTGACTTCAGAACTGTCATTCTAGCCTTCACAGTCTTGCATCTCCATGATGACAACACTGTGCTCCATGGACTCACAGCCACTAGTAGAGTGGGCACAAAATTGACCTTAGAGAAATCTGCTGTATCACAACTTTTAGAAACCTAGCAATAATGATATTCTCCTGCAAACTGCCAATTAGACTTCAGACAATGCTGAATCACTAAGATGACACATCTTCCACTGGTATTGAGGCACCAACCTGGAGCGTAAGATCCAGGAGTGGACCTCATCTTTCCTTTAAAAAAGTTATCAATTTGCCCAAGTTGAGTTTAGCAGGTCATCAACCCCCTTCCATGATGTACATCGGCATCAGTTGCCACCCTGTCAATATCTGCTGTTGTGTCAAGACTTGTTCTGCTCCACAAGACTGAAATTTGTATTTTTCACAGCTTATTCCAAGGACCAAATATGTTCCTGAATAAACACCAGTATTCCTCTTTCCAAGATTTTTGGGGCCTATGTATTGCTGTACGGTACTGCTTGATTCTGCATTTGTCAGGTTTGCAAAGTACCTCATTATATTCACTGGTAAAGTGTGCTACAAAAAGAATCAGGGCAAGAAGAAGGCAAATCCATCCCACCTAGAGGGAGACGGGGTAACAAGTAGTTGAGACTGCATTGAGTCCAGTAGAAGCTATGACAGGAACAGTACACCACAGACCATAAAACAGATCCACAAACTTGGCTCTGCAAACACTCTGACTGGAAGGTCACAGGATCTATTAGTAAAAAGATCCCTTAAGACCCAGAAAAAGACATACAATACTGCCATGCTGATAAGCGTTAGGTGGCGGGCTATAAGACTTGAACTGCTCATCCGAATCACCATGCAGGGAGAACCCACAGCATATTTCTCATTCAGAAGTTCACAAAATTTGTCCCTCTTACAGGACACCTCAGTGGGGAAGATTCTCACCCCACAAACCACATCACCCATATTTGCTCAGGCTTAGGAAGGTGCGATGAGCTGAGACCGTCTGTCAGGTAATTCAGAATTGCAGGCATCTGCCTTCAAGAACCGAAAACACAAGAGGCAAAGGATTTACCAAGCACGGGGCTACACCAAAAACGTATAACACTACATAAAAGTGGCATCATGAAATAATTAAATAATAAAATAATCTCATTTTACCATTTGCAGATGTCTCCTTCATACCTCTTCCAGCTTCCTATGCGCTCACCCATTTGTTGTGTTTGCCTGTTCACTTTTCCATAAAGGTTCCATAATGTAAAGTTTCCCAAGAACTCATCTTCTGTTTTGTCTTTTCGTTTTTATCTTTGTATCAGGTAATGAAGTTGTGCAAAGAATATTACCAAAATGAATACCTCTCCCGTTCTTTACTTCCCACAGGTGTACAGTGCCCCTAAACCCAAATGGGTTCACCTGTCCGGAAGGAAGCTACAGAACTGGGGTGAGTGTGAGTCAGAACTACAGTGTGTTCCTGTTGCTAGTGAATAAAATAAAATTTGAATGAAAGTGAGCTGCTGTGGTTAGAGGACTTTTCCCCCCTACCATCTAGTCTCAGGAGAGTTTCCCTCCGTTAGGATCTCCCATCAGCCCAGTGAGTTTGGTTCTCCACCTGGGATTAATTTCTGACAAATTCCTCTCTTATCCCCCAGTCAATAAAGGGATTACTAACTGCTTATTCTAACTCACAGTGCTGATACAGATTTTTCTGTCTCTCCAAATGGCTGGCCTGCACAAGATGGTGGATTACAAGGCTTCAGATCATCCAGAAAGAAGCTGCCTGCCTAGTTCTTGGGCTCCCCTTCCACTCCTCCATTTTTAATAATCTAAAAAATCATCATTGGTACAAACGTTCTGTTTTCAAAAGTCTTGGTTTATGCCATAGAGCTGCATCTGACCAAGATTCAATTCTTCTTCAAAATGACTTTTTTCTTTATATTCTTTCTTGCTCCATTCACTGCAAAATTGCTGGCTCGGCCTAAGATGCTTAAGGCTCCTCTTGGATGTCTCTTCTTCATCCTGCTCCAACTTTGGAACTCCCTTTTGATCCTGCCCCATTCCCAGAATAATTGTTACTTTCCACAAACTGTTATAAACCTGGCTCTACAAACACTCTTTATTCACTTCTATACTTTAATTTACTTTCTCCCATGCAGGCCAGTCTTAGCATCAGCACACCCCTATTAGTACTTATGGGGCTTCATTAATTCATCCAAGATCATATTCGGAATACAAAATCAATTTATATTCAGATTTCAGACTGTCTTCATAAAACTCTTTATCAAACAAGAGTGCATAAAAATGTCCTTACAGAATGGACCTTTCATGTGGCTTGCATATTTCTTTATGACAGTGCTACAAGACATATAACCATCTCCCAAGAAAATGTCTTGGGGATCAGTTATGACTAGGACAGATTCCGCAATTCTTTTTCATGTGCACCATTACACTCTAATGCGCCATGGTGCTCGCTCAAAGCACATTGCAAAATCAGCTGCTGAATTATTTATTGCACTTGGCTTTCTCTGCAGAAATGGGACTTAAGAGGGCGTAAAACCATTCACGCACATTTCTACCTGTACAAATACCTACACACTTTTTTTTACTGATGGCAGTTACAGACAGTTTCTTTGTTGGGCATTGCAGAGAAACAGTATTACAGATGTAGTTTGAACACACAACTTAAATTCTGCACAAACGGTGATACATGGGCAGATCAAGTTGCTGGCAGATTAGTGTTTCAGAATTTAGAGTCACCATGCCTTGGTATCACAAATCAAAGAAGCATGTATACATGGAAATACATTATATGACTGGTAAAAAGAAATATGTCATTAGTTGTTAGGGCACTATCCTACATATTTGGATTAAAAGAAAAAGTGATTCTTATTGTACCCTTGCTGAGTAAGTAGAAGTAGTTTCTGCACATTTGTTGCATTTTTCAAGTACCTAAGTGATCCCATAGGAGAATAAAAATGTCCACATTATCATTAACATTATCTCAGTGCTTGTTGAAATCCCTCTACTTTCCTGAAAATGTGTAGGTCGCAGCCTATCAGACAGCACAGCTGTCTGATTTGCTAAAGACATATTGGGGACTTTCAGAAAGGTCACCTAGGAATGCATGCCGCCCGTTTATTACCATTGGCTTTGTGAAGTTAAACTCACATTTTCTGGCTTTCTATTTGCTGGCTATATTTGCTTTAGGCTCTCCAGGTTCAGTTTGTCCCTCCTGTTGCCTAAACCGTGTGTACTGTATTATTCCACAAACTCGCTTTCTGTAAACAGGCCTTTAAATCTTGCTCTTATCTGTGCATTCATAGACAGAGGCCAAATGTCAAGTGGTGTCTTCCAGGGAGCTTGGTGTTTATTTTTCTTTCTCCGACTTCAAAGTGAGAGGGTTTATGCGACAATCATGCTGGTTCTGGAGAAGTGCCTGAGGAAGGCTTTACGATCACATCAAAATTTAAATGTCTGTAAATTAACTGTGCTGACGACCAAATCAATACACTTGGTGATGACATTTCCACACATTGTTTGTGTGCTGTATACGTTTTATCAGTAAAACTGTGTGTGAGTGCAAATGTAATGGTCATTTCAATTGAAGATGTGATGTCTGTAATGGCAGTACGCTACCATACCATCCGTGCTCCACGTTCACCCACCCCACTCTAGTCTGCACCACTCAACTCCACGCCACTGCACTCTACTCTTCACCACTCCACACTACACCACTGCACTTCACACTGCGTCACTGCATTCTTCTCTGCAACACTCAACTCTACTCCTCTCTACACTATTCCTCTGTACTCTATGCCAATGAACTCTACCCCACGCTACTCTACTATGCACCACTGCATTCTTTGCCACTGCACTTTACACCACTCTGCACCACTTCACTCTATGCTACCCTACTCTGCAACACTGGACTCTGCGCCAATGAACTCTACTCTGTATCACTCCACTGTAACCAGTGCACTCTATGCCAAACCCCTCTATGCAACTCTACTCTATACCACTGAACTCTACTCTGAAACAATCTACTCTATCGCACTGCACTCAGTGCCACTCCAAAACACTCTACGCCACTGCACTCTATACCAATGCACCCTACACCATTTTACTCAAAACCAATGCACTGTACGCCAATCTACTCTTCACCACTGCACTCTACAACACTATACTCTATGCCACTGCACTCTATGCCATTGTACTCTGTCACTGCACTCTATACCACTCTACTGTGCACCACTGCACTCTACGCCAATGCACTCCAAACCCCTCTACTATACACTACTGCACTCTATAACAGTATATTCTGAAACACTGCACTGTGCCACTCTAGTTTATGCCATTCTACGCCACTGAACTCTGCATCACTTCACTCTATGCCACTGCACTCTACACAAATCCACTCTCAGCCACTCTAATCTACTCTTCACCACTGCACTGTACGACTCTCTACTCTATACCACTACACTACACTACACCACTTCACTCTACTCTGAAACAATCTACTCTATGCATCTGCAGTCCATGCCACTCGTCCACTCTGCACCACTCCACTCTACGCTACTCCACACTACTCCACTGCACTCTATGCCACTGCATTCTGCGCCAATTCACTCTCAACCATTTACTCAAAAACAATACCCTCTACGCTACTGCAATCTATGGCAATCTACTCTGCACCACTGCACTGTACGCCACTATACCACGAATACTCACAGACATTTTCCCATGGACCAAAAAGTTTGGTTGGTGGTGTGACAGAGGGCCACATTGATGCTAGTAGGGGGTGGTCGTGGAGTAGAGGGGGGGGAAGTTTGGTGTAGGTGACGCGACAAATGTACATCCACTGTCTGAATTGCTTTGCACAATGTGGAACCAGAAAACCTGGGCTCAATCCTGGCTTCCCCACCTGACCAAATTGTGTGATCGTAGCCAATTGTTTTATTTTACTTTCCCTTCATTATCACATGTAAGAGGGCCTTGAAATACATGACTTCCGGATGTGCGTAGAACACAACTTTCTCCTGTGTTTGATTTAGTAAACTATAATGTTGTTAATTTATACCTGCAGCTCTTGTCACCCAATGGTGCACATAACTGACTTGCTTCTTAGTTCACTATTGGCATTGTTGTTAGGGTGGGGGAAGCATGAATGTTTCTAGATTCATGTTTGAAAACTATCACTTTTAAAGAAAAATACTTCTCAATGCACTGATATAATCTGATTTACTAAGGTGAAACAGTTCTGCAAGTTAATGAAATACCCATTTGAATTTTGAAGAGCCTGCTGCAAGATGTCTTTATAAATGAAGGTGTTCCTAAAGTTAAGCAGGTCATGGTACCTTCGTTACTTCCTCTCTTTAAGAGCAATTAACCTTTAAATAAATGCTTCCCCATTTATTTAACATATTTTAATGTTAGTGCTATGTCAAGTAAACAGCAGCCCAGTGCTGCTGTTGATCCGGGGGCCGCACATAAAGGTCAGGAGGGCCGCATGCGACCCCCGTTGCACCTGAATGGTCTTCGTCAGCTTGTCGAGGAGGTTTTACGTCAATGGCTACCATCGCCTGTGCATATCATTTTACACATAGGGGGCAATGACTTGGCATCAATGGGCAGAAGAGCCCTTTCGAAAATGTAATGGTGGAAATCTCTTGGGGCCACATATACTTACATTTCCGTTTGCGATTTCCTAATAGCGAATGTTTGCGATTCACTATTAGGAAATCACAAACACCTATGTACTAATGTGTTATTGACACATTTAGCGATTCCTAATGGGGTTGCAATTGATCTACCTCATTAATATTCATGATAGGTTGCAATTTGCGACACAGGGAAGGTGGCTTGCTGGGAACAGCAGACCACCATGTCTGTTTTAGCTTTGAAAAAAGCAACGTTATTTTAAAAATGCAGCCTGGTTTCTTTAAAGAAAAACTGGATGTGCTTCAAAAAGAAAAATGAAACGTTTCAGTTTAATTTTTTTAAGAGGAGGCAGTGGTCCGTGGGATCACTGCCTGCTCTTAAAAAATATCTTTGCATGCATTCATATAGTGACATGGGGTACCCTTAAGAAGGGACGCCCTTAACACTCCCCTTCCTAATACTGAATCGCTACCCATTTTGCGATTCGGTAATAGGTTACCCCATCGCAAAATGGCTTTGGTACATAGGAAAATGCATTTTTCCGTCACAAATGGCCCAATTCTGCGAATTGGGCCATTTGTGACCTGAAAAAACCTACTTACATGTGTCCCTAGGTTTGCTAAAAGGTGCCCCTGTTCTCTCATTGCATGCTGCCACATCCTAACTAGACATGTATGGAGGGCAGGCCGGTCCGCTAAGGGCCTTAATGAGTCGCCAGATGTCTGAATAGCAGAATGAAGGAGCCACTCCATACAGCATGGTAAAAGACTATTCCTCATGGGTGCCTCCATGGGGAGCCACTGTTCCACAAGGATGGGGTCCACCTGTCGGACAGCGGTCATGGACTGTTTGTAGAACATTTGGTGGCCTGTGCGATACAGTATTTTCTCAACACTAGGTATGGCAATTTTTTAGGGGAGGCCTGGTCGGTAGAGAAACCACCCAGTCCTGTGGCAGGGAAGGGGTCATGTTTGGACACAAAGCAGGTGGACAACCTTGGCATCAGGAATAGAAGTGAAGGCGAATTCAAGATGGAATTGGAAGCCTTTGGCTCAAACCGGGGCTGGAGTACTGCAGTATATAGAGAAGGGCTCCGGACGCCCGCTACAGCGATTGTCTATGGCCTTCCAAGGATCTCCATGACATGGCCTTGGGGATGTGGGGGGAGGAGACTGCGCCAGGGGACCAAGGTATGGCCCGGCTGCCCAGGCCCATCTCCCATTGGGTGCCAGGGGGGGATCCTTTTTTTGGATTGGCTCTGGCATGGTTGTATTGGGGGTCCAGATTTCATGCTGGCCCACGCTCCCTCTATCTTGAAGGGGCAGGTGAATTTGCCTTGTGATGTGCAACTTGTTGGCGGGGGATCGCAGCCCCTGTGTCAATTGGAATAGTCGATGCCATGGGTGCCTGGGGAGTGGTCAACCATGACTCATTTGACAGCTATTGTTAGGAGATTCCATGTATTAGTTATCGCCCAGTGAAGTGATGTACATATTGTAAATAATATGCAACAATGCTGCAAATGTTTTTTAATGTTGTGTTTATTAATTGTAATAAATACAGCCTGAGAATTGTTATATTCTCTAACGAAAGAATGTCGTTAGCTTGTCTCTGTGATTCCAGGGGCAAAATTCCCACCTCTCAGTGGGGCTGTGGGTAAACTTGAATAGGTCTTGGTGTGGTCCCCCACCTGTTATGTTAGTACTATGTCGAGTAAACAGCAGCCCAGTGCTGCTGTTGACCAGGGGGCTGCACACAAAGGTCAGCAGGGCCGCATGCAGCCCCCGGGCCGTACTTTGAGTATCACTGCTCTACGCCATTGCACTCTAAGCCACTTTACTCTGCACCACTGTACGGCACTGCACTCTATACCAATGCACTCTACGTCACTCTACTCTACACCACTGCACTCTGCAACACTCTACTCTGTACCACTCTACTGTGCGCCACTCTACGCCACTGCACTCTACACCACCCTACGCCAATGTACTCTAGAGCCACTTTAATCTACTGTGCACCACTGCACTCTGACACTGCACTCTAAGCCACTTCACTCTATGCCTCTCTACTTTACTCTGCACCACTCTACTCTATGCCAGTGCACTCTACCCCACTCTACTATGCACCACTGCACTCTTTGCCACTGCACTCTACACCACTTCAGTCTAGGCCACTCACTCTGCACCACTCAAATCTACACACTCCACTCTGTAACACTGCACTCTACACCAGTGCACTCTACACCACTACTCTATACCACTCCAGCCTGCACCACTCCATGCCACTACACTCTACTCTGAAACAATCTAATCTATGCCACTGCACTCTATTCCACTGCACTTTATGCCACTCTACTCCACTCTACGCCAGCAATCAATGCTGTGCCACTCTACGCCACAGTGCTCTATGCCACTGCACTATACCCTGCACCACTCCACTCTGATGCAATCTACTCAGTACCACTGCACTCTACTACACTCTGCGCCACTCCACTCTACATCACTGCACTCTATGCTTCACCACTCTATGCTTCACCACTGCTCTCTACTCTATGCCACTCTACTCTAAACCACTGCAGTCAACGCCAATTCACTCTACACCACTATACTCTACAACATTCTACTCTATGCCACTGCACGCTACATCACTCTACACCATTGTGCTCTACCTCACTGCTCTACCTCACTGCACTCTACGCCACTCTAATCTACTCTGCACCACTGTACTCTACGCCACTGCTCTCTGCACCACTCTACGACACTATACTGCACTCTACGCCACTCTATGCCAATGCACTCTCCGCCACTCTACTCTGCATCACTCCACTCTATGCCACTGGACTCTACCCTGTACCACTCCACTCTGCACCACTTCACTCTACGTCACTCTACTCTGCAACACTTCTCTCTCCGCCACGCCACTCTGCATTGCTCCACTCTATGCCACTGTACTCTAAGCCAAACCACTCTAAGCTACGCTAATCTATTCTGCACCGCTGCACTCTAGGCCACTGTACTCCATACCTCTGCACTCTACGTCACTTCACTCTACTCTAAAACAATCTATCCTATGTCACTGTAGTCTACGCCACTCTGAGCCACTCCACTACACCACTCTAATGTACACTGCTGCACTCTATGCCACTGTACTCTACACCAGTGCTCTCTACACCACTTTAGTCAAACCAATACACTCTATACCACTGCACTCTGCTAATCTACTCTGCACCACTGCTCTGTAAGCCACTATACTCTACTCTACACCATTGTACTCTACACCATTGCACTCTGTCACTTTACTGTGTAGCACTCTACGCCACTGCACTCTATGCCAATGCATCTACGACACTCCACTCTGCAGCACTGCACTCTCTGCCACTGACCTCTACTCTGCACCACTCTTCTGCACTCTATGCCACTCTAATCGACTGTGAACCAGTGCACTCTACGTCACTTCACTCTACACCCCTCTACTCTGCACCGCTCTACTCTTTGCAAGTGCACTCTACCCCACTCTACTATGCACCAATGCACTTTTTGCCACTTCACTCTGCACCACTCCACCCCACTCTGTCACTCCACTTTGCAACACTGCCCTCTATGCCACTACTCTATACCACTCTACTCTACACCACTCTACACCACTTAACTCTACTCTGAAACAATCTACTCTACGCCACTGCACTCTACACCTCTCTACTCTGCACCACTCCACTCGATGCCACTGCAATCAACGCTGCGCCGCTCTACTGAACACCTCTCTACCCTATACCACTGCGCTCTACCCTGAACCTCTATACTCTACCCTGTACCACTACACTCTGAAACAATCTATTCTATGCCACTGCACTCGACGCCTCTCTACTTCACTGCACTATACGCTACATCACTCTACGCCTCTGCAGTCTATGCTAGGCTACTGTACTCTAAACCACTTCACTCTATGCCAATGCACTCTACACCACTTTACTCAAAACCAATGCACCCTACGCCACTGCACCTAGACCAACTACTTTGCTCCACTGTGCTTTACGCCACTATGCTCTTCAACATTCTACCTTATGCCACTGCATGCTCCGTCACTTTAGACCATTGCAAGCTACATCACTGCAATCTAGGTCACTGCACTCTACGTCACTCTATTCTACTTCGCACTTCTGTACTGCCTGTCAGTGCACTCTGCACCACTCTACTTTGCACCACTCTATGAGACTGCGCTGCTTCTTTCTGCCGCTCAAGTAGATGTTCTACTCAAGCGGCAGCTTCCTCAACTCGAATGGAATGTTTCTCAACGCGAGGGGTAGCAACCATCCGCGACCACGTGCTTTGAAAAATCTCGCTGGGAGGTGGTCTTGAGGAAAAAATTCGGCTCCGCAGAAATTTGGGAACTCTGTGCACTATGAGCGTGGAGTGGGGAAAACTAAGCCAGCGGAGCGGAATTTCACGCTCAGGCCTAATTTAGAGTTTGGCAGACAGGGGCTCTGTCGACTATTTTGTTCACCTTATTACAAGCGCAGTATAACTTCAAGCAGTTGTATTAAGGTGGACAGATATCCGTCATGTTTGTGACAGAGTACCCATCCGCCTAACTTTGAATCAGGTCCTAAGTAAGTTGAATAGATTCACAGGCGACATTAGCTTTCCAGAATAATATTCGAAGGAAATTCAAGGCTGGCAAAGTGTAATCCTGAATTGTACAGTATTTATTAATTGTGATAACTGGGTAATCACATTCTAAAGACAACAGACGCCTTAGGTTTTCAGACCGACTTCTATCCAAGCACCTCCTACGGTATTTGAATATAAATTTATGAAATGCTGGGACTCTGTGAAATAATCAGGGGGCAATGGTTTATCAGCACTAGAAGGGTAAAAATTCGCAAGGCAGTCTTGAAGAGGGACCAAGCACATTTCTCTATCCTCAAGTCAGGGGTAATTGAGGAGCAAATTGAGCTCAGGTCTCAAGATGTGAAGAAGAACAGTGGTTATTTTTTGGGTTTTAGTTGTAGAGATGAATTCTTGGTTTCAAGGAAAAACAAAGGGAACCACACTGTGCTGAAAGAGTAACGAAATGTACTAAATTATCAACATAAATACACTATAAGTAAAGAAAAGCCCCACATTTAAAATATTAATAAAACGTTTATTAATTTGTGAAAATAAAGATGCTACGTCAAAATGTAAGGTGACACCACTGTGCTCAAATGTATTAAATATTTGATAGCAGTAACAGAAGGTTTAATGTTCAAATTAAAATACAATGGCTCTCAGAAGTTATATATCAAGAGACCAAGGAACATGGAAGGAGGCAAAAGGTTGAATGATAACCCACACTCAAAATGTTGATGTTCTGACTTTAAGAGTTATTTAAAGGGTCATCATCTGGACGGAGTCAATGACAATTAGAAGGAGAAACCCTAGAAGGTAATTAAAAATAATGAGCCGTGTAGTACTTTGAATGTAGCCACGAGATGCGGAGTGTCCAATAGATATTATCTTGCGGTTTTCTTCTTGTGCTCTTGAAATGGTCTGAAGTTTTGAAAAAGGGTAAGAGATGTTGTGTTCCTGACAACTGTGGTTTTTGTAGAATTAATGGTCAGGAACAGATTTTACGACTTCCTCCGTTATTGCTCTTGCCTCATTTACCTTTAGAGAAAGAGGCTAAACAAAAGTTTATTGGGACGATTGTCCATAAAACATACTAAAACAATGGAGCAACCATACAACATAAAAAAACATCTAGCAGCCCAAATCCCCCATAGCAGCACATCCTATTCAAACCCATTCTTAAAATTTAGTTTGACAGCTAATATAAAGTGTGCAATTCCAACTGCCACATCTAAACTAAACTGTAGATCACTGGCTAAACACAAACACGAAATCCACGACCTACTAAGAGAAAGAACACTGGATGTACTGTTTTTGACTGAGACATGGCTTAATGAGAGCTCCACCCCAGATGTTCTAGACGCGATACCAAACGAATATAGGTTAGTAAGGCAGGATTGAGCAGACAGACTAGGGGGTGGAATTGCGATAATTCAAAAAGCCACAATAAAGTGTGAGCTTAAACGAGCGAATCTAGAGAACTGTGAGGCACTTTTATTCACAATAGCAGCAGCAGAAGACAACACCATAGCAGGCTTTCTAATATACCGTCCACCGGGGCCAGCAACGCAATTTATAACAAGCCTGGAGGAGAAAGTAGTACACCCAGCCCTCCGGTACAATAACTTTATTGTGCTAGGCGATCTTAACATACACTTTGACAACAAGCTGAACAAAGAAGCCCACACACTATGTAAAGATCTACTGACGCTGAACCTAGCGCAGAAAGTTGAGACACAAACTCACCAAGGGGGCCATATTTTAGACCCAATTTTCTCCAACTCTTCAGAGATAGAGGTGGGAATTCCATGGCCCATCCCATGGTCAGACCATTACCTAGTCCCTTTGACTGTACCGTTGCACAGAAGGAAGGTGGAGCGAATTTCTGAGAAAATCACGAGAAGGCAGTGGAATAATTTTAACTCTACTACGTTCAACCAGGCTTTGATGGGAAATAAACCCACATTAATTAAAGACATAAATGTAGCCAACAAGCAACTTGAAACTTGGATTACGGAGGCCCTAGATGAGATAGCACCGTGGAGCACAAGGTCTCCTAAAAGACAAAACGCCTCAGCTCCATGGTTCAACGACGAACTGAGGAATGCCAAAAAAAAGTGTAAGAAGTCCGAGCGAGCATGGAGGAAAGAATACTGTAGTAAGGCTAAAGATAACTACAAAAAAGAACTAAAACAATATCATGCACTAATCAGGAAAATAAGATGTAATTTCTATACAGACAAAATTGATAGGGCGAGTAACTCCCCCAAAGAAATGTTCGCTATATTAAAATCCCTCAAAACTTACGAAAACAAAAATGAAGCACCCACCTCAGTAGAGAGCTGTAATAAAGTGGCAGAGTTTTTGCTGACAAAGTGACAAAAATCTACGAGAGCTTTCCAATAGAAGCACGACAAGGAACAAGCCTGAAACATAAAAATCAGACGAATTTCGCTGGAGTAACGTTAGATGAATTTAAGATCCAGGAGTTAGAAGAACTCATAGCCACAGCAAAAGGGATAAAATCCGGCTCCCCGTTAGACCCTGCACGTCCGGACAGAGTAATGGAGGGAGCAGAACTGATCATGCCGTATATCTCTGAGCTAATCTCTTGCTCCTTCCAGAATGGCATGGTCCCTACCAAATGGAAACAAGCAATTGTTCACCCTCTAAAAAAGAAACAGTCAATAGAGATAACTGTATTAGATAATCTACGCCCTATCTCACTGTTGCCGTTCGTGGCCAAAATTGCTGAGAAAACGGTCAATAAACAATTGGTAGACCATATCAACAGGAATGAGCTGTTCCACCCTTCGCAATCAGGTTTCAGAAAGGACCACTCAACTGAGACAGCACTCCTTATGGCCACTGAAACGCTAAGAAAATTCGCCGATGAAGGGCAGACAGCTGCCTTGATCCTGTTGGACCTAAGTGCGGCGTTTGACACCGTTTCACACAAGATACTCCTCCAAAGATTAGAGGCCTGTGGCATCAGGCAAAATGCTCTGTGTTGGCTGACTTCGTTCCTCTCCACACGGAGCTTCCAAGTCACACAACGGCCATATTTATCCAAGAGTATCCCCTTGCCCCAAGGGGTCCCACAGGGATCGATTCTGAGCCCCACCCTATTTAACTTATATATGGGGCCACTGGCTGAGCTAGTGGAAAAACATGAGGTGTCTATAGTTTCCTACGCTGACGACACGCAGCTAATTGTGATGCTGTCACAAGACAAGGAACAGGCAGCTATTCGGTTTTCCAAATGCCTGGGAGAGGTGGCTGACTGGATGTCGGACCACTGTCTCAGGTTGAATGGAAGCAAGACAGAAGTAATGGTGGTAGGCAAGGCGCCGACTATATGGTCATCAGCATGGTGGCCTGAAACACTGGGCCAACCACCATCACCAAAAAACCTCGGGATCTGGTTCGACTCCGAACTAACATTTGACGGGCAGACCCGGAAGGTGGCCAGCAAATGTTATGGGGCCATGAAAATCCTAAGGAAAGTTCTGGATCTTCTGCCCCCAAACGCCAGGAAAACTATAGTGCATGCGGTGATAACCTCCCAAATTGATTATGGGAATGTACTATATCTTGGAGCTTCTAAGGCAGGAATATCCAGACTACAGACAGTACAAAATGCGGCGGCACGCCTAGTTCTTAGCCTGCCTAGAAGAGCTAATACAAAGAAAGCCCTGACAGCACTACATTGGCTGCCAGTGGAAAAGAGAGTTGTGTTCAAGGCGATGTGCCTCTGTCACCGCATTCTATCAAAGAGAGGCCCAAGGTACCTTCACCCACTACTAATCCAGTACACACCCGGACGGTGTCTAAGATCTAGGGGGAAGGCACTGGTAACTGTACCGAGAATTCGCAGAGCGAGAATGGGTGCACGTTCTTTTAGGTACATCGCAGCTAAAACATGGAACACCTTACCACTGGCATTAAGAAACGAACCATGCGAAAGCAGTTTTCGCAAACAACTTAAGACCTGGCTGTTCGCAAAAACATAATAAAGATGATCTGACAGTCTGTACGGGCTACGCAGTGAGAAACGCGGATCGCTGTCGTATCCTCCCACAGTGTCTTGCTCAGCGCGGGGACACACCGGTGGTGTAACCATGCGCTCTATAAATGGCTAAAATAAATAAATAAATAAGTAACGTATTTCAGACAACAACTTCAACGCTTCCAGCCTTTGGAATGTTTGATAATTTACCTTTATTTCTACCACTTCTGCAACCTAAATGTGATGCTCCATAATTTTCTTTCACTCCTTCTTTATCTACTTCTAATAGGTGGTTTACCACACCCCAGAGGGATGCTGGCTGAAAGCCTGCCCGATTGGCTACAGAAGTACGCAGAGAAAATCTCATCCTTTGGCTTGTTTGATGGAAAAGTGGCAAACCATGTGCTGGTGAATGAGTATCGCCCTGGCGAGGGGATTATGGTAACTTCAGGGATTTCTATGTCTTATATTCATTCTTTTCATGGGGCTGCTACTGTAGCAGGGGAAAAAAGAGCCAAGAAATAGGATGTAACAATGTTAGAAATATGTCTGTTTCTTTGAAAAGTGGAGCTGTGACAGCGGGTCTGATAGTATATTACACAATGCCTAATTTCCGCTTTATCCAATTTTTTTACTTTTTTTTAGGGCTGACTCACAGGTTTAAAAAAGCTACTGTTTATTTTAGGGCTTCAGGATTTATAGGATGTAGATATTCCTGATGGTGTTCAAGAATCATAAATGTAGGCAAGGGCCTTTCTCTTCCAGGGGATCCTCATCAATAGTCATAAGCACTGAATATTCCCGCCCACGTGCGGGGACCCCTGAAATATAAAAATGATATATGGAAATCACATATATACAGCTCTACATATATGCATATACATATATCATTTTTTCTCATACCAATGCAGCTCTCAATAGGAGGCTAAACAATGTAATTACACACATAAAAAACTACATTTGCCAATATATAAAAACACCAGAGGACAATTAGTACTTGAACTCTGTTTTTTAATGAGCAAAACACTCATAAAGAGTAAAAACTGCAAAATAAGTAGACATTGTTAGCCTACAGGCTGCATTGTAAACCAATAGCATAGAAAATGAAAACATTTTCAACAAAAAACTGCCACCGTGCCTTTAAGGCAGCCATGACCCCTAGCTTCCCATCATGCCTCAGGGGTGACAGTTAGGTCAGTTGTTCTTTCCGGCTCCTTCAGTCAGGACCCTGGATTTTCAGCTCTTGTTTTTTTGACTCTCTGTCAAAAAATATCTATATAAATCTAGTTTTTTTTCTACTTTCACTCGACGTCTTTTGGTCCTAGAGTGCAAGTAACTCCTTTTTTGTGTTACAGAAAAGGTTTATTTTTGGATAAAATGCCTTCTTTATTCGATCCTTGCCCGTCCTGTGGCAAGAAGAAGGCCAGAACAGATGCACATCCTGTATGTATTCTCTGCCTCCCCGAGTCCCACTCTTCTGACAACTGCCAGCATTGTAAGAAGTTATCAAGAAGGACTATCAAGGAGAGGGACAGGATCCGTCTCTATGGCCTCTCTGAAAGAGGTAGGTCTCCTGTGAGGCAGAAGAAGAGGAGAACTCGGTCGACGTCGAGAGGAAAAGTCCCGACCTGTTCTCCGTCGGCGTCGGTATCGACGTCGAAGTCGGCGCGAAGAAATCGGCGTTGAAGACTTCGGTGATGCCGGCGCATCATCATTCGACTACGAAATCTTCGTCGACGAAGGTAACAGGTCCTCCGTTGACGTCAACCAGGCGGCGCTCAACGTCGAGAGACAGGTCTCCGTCGGCGCCGGGTGGGCGTACGACGTCGAGGCAGACCGCTCCGTCGTCGCAGGCGCGATCGACGTCGAGGCACAGCGCTCCGTCGTCGCAGGCGCGATCGACGTCGAGGCACAGCGCTCCGTCGTCGCCTCATCAACGGCGATCGACGTCGAAGCACATCTCCCCGTCTCATCAGCGGCGATCGACGTCGAGGCGCATCTCTCCGTCGTCGCCTCCTCATCGGCGATCGACGTCGAGACACAGATCCCCGCCGGGATCAAAGCAACGATCTTCGGCGTCGAGACACATGACACCTCCTTCAGCGTCGAAGCAGACTCTAATGTCTATCCATCATTCCACGCCGTCGAGGCGGATGACTCCGCCGAGTGGATCTTCGGCGTCGAGACCAAGACCTCCGTCGCCGGCAGTCCAACGCCGGTCGACGTCGAGACAGCAATCTCCTGAAAGGGTGCAGGGAGTGTCAAAGCATGACACTGCACCAGTGTTGGAGAGACGTTCGTCGTCGAGAAGTCCACTTTCTAAGAGAAGAAAGTCAACGTCGAGACATACGTCTCCGTTGAGAGGGCAGTCGACACTTAGACGCTCCAGATCAACGTCAAAGCGCCCTTCTGGAGACGCCTCACCTCCAGTGAGCCTGTCTTCGTCACCTTCAGGTTCGTCCAGATCCCCGGAGGTGGTTATCTCGACGTCCAGCAGCCCAGTGTCAGGGGGTCACCAAGATTCTCCAACAAGGCATGAAGAGCTGAGCTTCACGCCTCCGGCTCAGTCTCCTAAGGAAAGAGAGAGCCACAGATCGCCTTCCATCCATTTATCGCCACGATGGCACAGGCCTCTACATCACTGGGCTACGGACAGGAATTACTCGAGCCCTCAGAACAGATTCCCGTTGGCTCGTTTAACTCAGAATAAAGAGCGATCTCCTTCAAGAACAAGAGCTCGCAGCCGCACACCGGTGCACTCACACAGGAGGAGGTCTAGATCAAGAAGCAGGAGGAGAGCACACAGATCGCCTACTCCGTCCTCTTCTTCCACTCATACATCCCATAGAGACTATTCGCCTACTTTGACGAACAGTCCACCGTCGAGAGTCTCTCCGGTGGACGACATCTACACGTTTCAGGACATTCTTGGCAGAGGAGCTATAAAGCTGGGTATCCCTATGCCAACTCGTCAAAGCAAGTCCTCTGTGATTTTTGAGACTCTACACCAAAGAGCAGCAGCTAAACCTCTGCTTCCCTTGGTACCAGGCATCATAGAGCCAGTGATGGATATCTTTCTCACGCCAGCGAGTGTTAAGACCGCCCCAGCGAGGATCTTAAAAAGTACCGTTCACCAGAGGACGATCCGCTCTTCCTCAGGGCTGACCCTCCTCCGGATTCAGTCGTAATTGCGGCGGCAAAGAAGACCCATGCAGTGGCATCCTCCTCTACTGTCCCACCAGACAAGGAGAGCAAGGTGCAGGATTCCTGGGGAAAGAAGGTTTGTGGCACTTCGGCCTCCATGTTGAAGGTCTCCAATGCAGCGGCACTCCTGGGCCGCTATGACAGATCTCTGTGGGACTCACTACAGAGATTCACTGAAAAGTTGCCGCAGGAAGACCGTAAAGATTTTGAAGAAATCTTAACAGAGGGCAGTCAGGTGTCTAACCAGGTCATCAGTGCTGCGGCGGATGGAGCTACCCTTTCGGCACATGCTTATGCTCATGGGGTATGCGCAAGGAGAACATCATAGCTACGTCTTACAGCACTTAAGCCAGAAGCGCAGTCACGCATCCTCAATCTTCCGTTCTCTGGTTCCTCTTTGTTCGGGACTCACACGGATGAAGAGATGACGCGGATGAAAACGGAACTGGACACGCTTAAAGCGGTGGGCCTGGAGAAAAGAAAGGAATTCCGTAAGAGATTCCGTCCTTACAATAGACGATCCTCCCAACAGAGGGTTCAAACCCCTCATTGGCAAAAAAATCAGGATCAGCAAGGCCAGCAAAAACGCAGTATCGGGGCAGACGCTCCTCCAGAGGAGGAAGAAACCAGCAACAAGGCAACAATTCCGCCAAGACGCAATCAAAACAATGAGCACTCACTTCCCCTGTCGCCGTTCACCACTCCAGTGGGCGGAAGTATCGCAAATCATCTCGAAGAGTGGCGAGCTATCACAAAGGATCGGTGGGTACTAGCCACGTTGCAGAATGGGTACTCTCTACGTTTTCAACATCGCCCACCATCAATCCCTCCAGTTCCTCCGTCGTGTCATCAGTTAAAACTCTTGCAGAAAGAGGTTGCCACCCTTCTCAGAAAGTCAGCCATCGAGAGGGTGCCAGTATCTCAAAGAGGAAAAGGGGTTTACTCAAGATATTTTTTGGTAAAGAAAAAAGGCCAAAAAGCAGAGTACAGACCCATTCTGGACTTGCGGTCACTCAACCTATCCATAAAAAGGAAAAGTTTCGCATGTTGGCTCTCCATCAAATATATCCACATCTCAGGCAGGGGGATTGGATGTGTTCGCTGGATCTGCAAGATGCATATTTTCACGTTCCGATCAATCAGTATCACAGACAGTACCTGCGATTCCTAGTGGGATCCGCTCATTACCAGTTCAAGGTTCTACCCTTCGGGTTGAAGTCAGCCCCCAGAGTGTTCACGAAGTGCATGGCGGTGGTGGCAGCCGCACTGCGCCGCAGGGGCGTCTTCGTATACCCGTACTTGGACGACTGGCTGTTGAAAGGTCCTTCCCCAGACAGTGTGAGGATTCATTTCTTGAGCTGTCTCGAGCTGTGTCACCGACTGGGCCTGCATGTGAATTTCGTCAAATCAACTTCACAGCCAACACAGAAAATACATTTTTAGGAGCTCTGCTAGACTCCACGGTAGGAAAAGTGTTTCCTTCGGAGGAGAGACAGTGTTCCCTCATACAGAAATGCCAGCTGGTTCTGCGCAACAGAAAACTGCCTGTGCGTCGGATTGCCTCCCTGCTAGGGTCGATGGCATCCTGCATCTTCCTGGTTCCCAATGCCAGACTACGAATGCGTCCTCTTCAGCAGGATCTGGAGGACAAGTGGGACCAGCAGACCGCTCTTTGGGACGAAAAATAAGTCCATCAAACGCGGCTCGAGCTTCCATACCTTGGTGGATGAGAAAACAAAATTTGCAAGTCGGAGTTCCTTTCCATCAACCTCCGCCTGCTCAGACACTGATCACGGACGCCTCGCTGCAGGGTTGGGGAGCCCACATGGGTTCTCTCCAGACTCAAGGACTGTGGTCTCCAAAGGAGCGATCCTATCACATCAACATGCTAGAGCTGAGAGCAGTACACCTAGCCCTCAAAGCTTTCCTCCCTCGATTCAGGCAACCTCAGTGTTAGTACAGACGGACAACACCACCACCATGTACTACCTGAACAAACAGGGGGGAACTCGCTCACGCACACTTTCCCTGGAAGCTCAAGCACTCTGGCATTGGCTCCTGGCTCGGAATCTGGCAGTCACAGCAGTCCACCTGCCAGGAGAACAGAACGTGAGAGCGGATGCACTCAGCCGTCACTTCGAAGACAGAGAAGACTGGGTACTCAACGACGAGGTCGTCGAAGACATCTTCCAGACATGGGGTCGTCCCACCATCGACCTCTTCGCGGACGACGAAAATGCCAAATGCCGAGACTTCGCCTCACGGTTCTACCGACCAGGATCGAAAGGGAATGCCCTTTTGATAGACTGGTCAGGGGCATTTGTGTACGCCTTTCCACCCCTTCCGCTGATCCCGAAGGTGGTGACCAAGCTGTCCCATTCGTGCACGAGGATGATACTAATTGCCCCGGACTGGCCGAGACAATGGTGGTACCCGGACCTTCTGCACCTATCAGAGTGTCCTCACAAGAGGCTGCCGTGCAGACCAGACCTGCTGTCCAAGATGAACGGGAGGATTCATCATCCCAACCTTCCCTCACTGAACTTGGCGGCATGGCTCCTGAGGTCCTCCAGTATGGCCACTTAGGACTACCGCAGGACTGCATGTCCATCTTGAAGGAAGCAAGAAGACCGTCCACGAGGCATTCGTATGCATGCAAGTGGAAACGGTTTTACATGTGGTGTATGCAGAACAATTGTAACCCAATCAAAGGTCAGGAAGAGGTCATCCTTCCTTACCTACTTTATCTGGCGAAAGCAGGTTTGAAGTTTTCTTCCATTAAGGTGCATTTAGCAGCTATAACTGCATATAGGCGTTCAGCTTCTCAACCTTCCTTCTTCCAGTTACAGGCTGTTAAGGATTTTTTGCAGGGTTTAAAGAAGGTCTATCCTCCGGTACGGCCTCCTTCACCACCCTGGGAGCTTAACCTGGTGCTATCAAAATTGATGGGTCCGCCTTTTGAACCCATACACAAAGCAACCTTACAGCATCTTTCTTGGAAGGCGGCTTTCTTGGTAGCGATCACGTCAGCTCGCAGAGTGAGTGAAATACAGGCGCTCTGCTCCAAAGAACCCTATACAGTCTTCCATCTTAACAGGGTTGTGTTGAGGACGCACCCCTCTTTCCTTCCAAAGGTGGTGTCGGATTTTCATGTGAATCAGACCATCTCTCTACCCACCTTTTTTCCCAATCCCTCCACTCCAGCTGAGAGGGCTTTGCATTCTCTGGACCTCAAAAGGGTTTTAAAATTCTATCTGGATCGGTCCAAATCTATAAGAAAATCTGATCAACTATTTGTTAACTATGGGTCGATCAGATCTGGGTTCGCAGCTTCAAAGCGCTCCATCTCCAGATGGATAGTTTCATGTATCAAGCTTGCTTATCAATTAGCGCAGAAGCTCCTGGGGTTTACTCCCAGAGCGCATTCTACTAGAGGAAAGGCGGCTACTACTGCTTTTCTTCAGAATGTGCCCATGTCTGAAATCTGTAAGGCGGCAACTTGGAGGTCCGTCCATACATTTACGAGGCACTACTGTCTGGAATCAGACACCAGAGCAGACACCCAAGTAGGCCAGGCCTCCTTGAGGAATCTGTTCAACAGCTGATTTCGGCTGTTATGTTTCTTTGTGTTGGGTCACTTTACTCTCATTTACCTGCAGGTGGTTGATGGGCTTGCTATTCTATTCAGTGCTTATGACTATTGATGAGGATCCCCTGGAAGAGAAGGATAAGTTACTTACCTGTAATCCTAGTTCTCTTCCAGGGGTATCCTCATCAAAGTCATAAGCAACCCACCCGCCTCCCCAGGTAAATGAGGGATTTCTAAAGTGTTAAAGGATATCTTTGTGCCCTGACCTTCAGGGTTATGCAAAGAACAACTGACCTAACTGTCACCCCTGAGGCATGATGGGAAGCTAGGGGTCATGGCTGCCTTAAAGGCACGGTGCCAGTTTTTTGTTGAAAATGTTTTCATTTTCTATGCTATTGGTTTACAATGCAGCCTGTAGGCTAACAATGTCTACTTATTTTGCAGTTTTTACTCTTTATGAGTGTTTTGCTCATTAAAAAACAGAGTTCAAGTACTAATTGTCCTCTGGTGTTTTTATATATTGGCAAATGTAGTTTTTTATGTGTGTAATTACATTGTTTAGCCTCCTATTGAGAGCTGCATTGGTATGAGAAAAAATGATATATGTATATGCATATATGTAGAGCTGTATATATGTGATTTCCATATATAATTTTTATATTTCCGGGGTCCCCGCACGTGGGCGGGAATATTCAGTGCTTATGACTTTGATGAGGATACCCCTGGAAGAGAACTAGGATTACAGGTAAGTAACTTATCCTTACTTAGCAAAGATGGCATCATATCTTCATCTGCGGTTGTTCGGTGGTGACACTTTGTCCCATGGTCTAGTTTCTCTCACAGTGTGTTTGGCGAAGCTAGCTAGGTCACCGCATACCCTCTTTCTCTGAGAAACCCACTTAATGATATTCTGCACCTGATTCAACAGATTAGGGGCATGGACCAAGCATACTTCAAAGGTCTCTCCCTCTGACAGGGGATTGATGAAAAAGTATGCAATATTGCATGTAATACGGTTCTTTAGAGTCTTAATTTATGTTTATCATTGAAGTCCACTGCATTAATGTTAAGGGAAACACCACACAAGTCAGACAAGTCTTCCTGACCCTGATAGCTTTCCCCATTAACTATATACACATCAGCAATCACAAAACTCAAGATGGTCAGCCTCTTTGAAATTCACACTCACTACTAGTCCAAAACGTGCTGGGATTAGTATTAGACCAGTAAATCTTCCTAGGTGAATTAACAGCAAGACAATGGGCATTGTCAGAGTTTTAGTAAGGTATTGAGTTTTGTATAAACAAAACACAGTTTCAAAATTTCCCCCTAGTCTTTTTTTTTTAGCAAAATGTTGTCAATCTAAATCTAAAATAGATAACAATTTCAAACAAAATCTGTGCCACTTACAACCTCATTCCTCCTGATTTGTTCTCTTCCCCATTTACTCGGTCACTCCTCGCAAACCACTTCCCCAACCTTGTCCCATGATATACCTCTCTATCCTCCCTCTATTGCCTGTTCTTATCCACCCCTCTCACCCTACTCTGCTTCGCCTCCCAAGTCTACTTCTCTCTCACATCTTTTTTTTAATAAGTGAGCTGCTAAATGTCTCCCTTCTGGGCAACTAGTTTATATTGACATTTAATGTTCATAATTTTTCTTCCTTTTCACTGTCAGGACATTTCCATTCTCCAACGTTGTTGTACTTGTAAAGCGCACATTCATCCTGCTTGGGTTTTTTCTAGCTATATAAAATGTGAAGATAAATAAATTCCAAGTGGCATTTTAATAATGGCTACAATAAGACCTTGGCACAGATTGCTGTTTGTGAATGGTACCAGGCTTGTTTTTGCACGTGTTTTCCAATCCTGTAGTAAATAATGGGGAATAGTGATGAAAACATTTTTGCATTGATTTAAAATGCAATATTACCAATACCACACACTCTTGGCCACTCAATTTCCTCGAGGTAGAACCTGGCGGAAGTGGTACCCACTGTAAATGGGAGTGAAATGATATGAGGGCTCAATGTCTAATGGCTGCTAAGTGCGAAACCCACATGGAAAAAATATGTTCCTGATTTTTCACTTTGCGCACAGCTCAGAATGTGCATGTACTTTGTTTGGGCCAAAAGTCCTCTGCGTGACTTGGTCTGTTTTTCCCTCATTGAGCTCTGCATTCATGTGAGACTAGTGGAGGTACTGTTGAGTATCTGTCCCTTTGCGAGGATGACTGCTCTCCAGAAAGTGTTGTCAACCGAAAATTCTTGCAGGGGCCACAAACATTTTACCTGTACCCCCTTTTTGGATTGCCTTCCGGCTCCCCTAGAAATAGTTCTGTTTGATGCCCCAAAACAGGGATCCTTTGCCATCATGATGTTAGGGACATATATTGAGGGTTATGTGTGTGTATTTGTGTCTCTCTGTGTTTTTGTCGCTGTGTGCCCGTCTCAGTCAGTGTCCATCTCAGAGACCGGGACTTGCATATACCCTTCATCTATCCCCCCTTCCCGAAACAGTTTGTCTCTGTTGGTTGACTGGAAGAAGCCAACCAGATCTCCTTGATGTAGCTGCCTTGACCCTGGTAGAGTAAAGGCACCATCATTTTTCATATTTGTAATCAGTACCCCGTTGTGAAATGGCCTCCTTCTCTGGAGCCTTGCTACATTCTCCTAGACCATTTCACTCCAGTCCCAAGTGGTATTGCCTGGTCCACATGCCTAGCATGGAGGCTGGGTATTTCAGAAGTATACGCCTCCCGCATTGGAAGAGCGCTTCTAAATTTAAAAGGTGCAGCATTCCTGATTGTCACTGTCTGTCCACCAGAAAAGGCCTCTTCAGACAGTACTCTGTTTGCTGTTGACTCATCAACTAGGAGGTCATGTACACTATTACAGAAGAGCAGATACTAAAGAACCAAGAGTGGGACTGCTGTGGAGCTGCCACTCGCCCTTCAGACTGGGCCTATGTTGGGAAGTCTGTGGATCTGTGTTGCTGTTGGACCTGTGCAGAGACAGAAAACCATACCTGCCCGCATGAGGAAGCTCCGGCCAGAAGGAAGTGAACCATTCCATCAAGAGTAGCTAAGGCACAGCTTACTAAAAGAACCTCAGTGGAGGACATCTCCATCTCGATGGAAGTAGATTGCCTCAAAGTCACAAAGCCAGCCAACTTCCCAGAGCCTTCAACAAATCTAGGTCAAGGTCCTGCTCCATCGTGTTCACGTTTAAGAAGGGTGAGCCTACATCATCCCCAACCATCCCTGTGCCCGAGAGGTGCATTTACTGACCTCTTCTGTCGTTTCTGGAGGACTTAAAACCTGTCCTGGCATCTTTGTCCATCGTCTGCATCACGTTACTGTAATTATGGAAATGTTGGACTCATTTGTCTAGCTTAAGTTCTTCTGGAGATATTGTGGTTTGATGCACTGGTCATGATCCCTTTGCCACTGGATTTTTCATTGTGGGTGCCCCTGTCAACAGAAATTATTGACCGCGCCTGGTGGTTCCTGAAATGCAAACCCACTTTCATGGACGGGCCTAGGTCTCTGTGCATATACTAATTTAGTATAAAGGGCCAAAACAAACATCAGGATACCATTTTCACTTGTAGTCAGGCGTTCGGGGCAGAATTACATGCAGCATTTACCATGCAGATGACATTTCCATCCCAACACCTGTAATAAAGCAATTTCCTTTGGGAAAGTAAAGGACTGTCTGGACATTTAAGTACTGTTGTGTCCTTTAAAATGCCTCTGTGCTCCTGAGTTTCTAACCCCACTCCTTCTCCTGTAAGCTTTGACTGCTCAACCCCTTTACACTGAGAAAATCAAGTCATGAAAAGGAGTAGAACGTGATCATTCAGTTTGAGCACAACAGTATTGTGGCCCCAGGATACCATTGGTAAATGACAATAACTCTGTTGCTGCCCGTAACCTTTTTACTCCAAAAAAGGGCATCATAAATGGGAGTTTTACCTATTATTATTAGAGACCTACGAATGTCTTCACCTTCCAAGCTGCACATAAAAGAGACTGCCCTTCCCTCAGGCATTGTAAGGTGAGATGGTTCACGAGGGCTTAAATACAATGTTTGAGCATCCTCAGCAATGTGATTAGAACAGTGATTCAGTGTCGTGCACAGTATTCCGTCGCCAGAGTGCCATCTTCTCTTCATTCTTAGTGCTTGAAGGAAGCAGCTCTGAGACCTTTCCAATGAACCATGCTGCTAAAGTCAACAGGTCAACACTTCAATTTGGTAAACATATTTGAAAAGATGGGAGGCTAACTGCAGAGGAGCAAACACTTCAAAACAATTAAATGAAAAAAGAAAGGTGGGAGGAAGCGCTAAAATTGAACCAGCCCAAAAGGAAAACAAGCATTTGCAATGCTTAGTGTCTCGCATTTACAAGAGTTTGAGCTATTGGAATTGTAAATGACAATGCCTTTTATTTATGTGTTGTTTTTAAAACAGATAAATAAAAGAAATTGTCATTTACAATGACAATAGCTTAAACTCTCGCAAATGCGAGACCTATTGCATTGCAAATGCGTTGTGCCCGTGCTATACATTTTTTTAAAAAGCATTAGAAGAGAGCTTGTCCTGCACAGCAGGCAGGACAAAGCTATTTGAGAAAATAGTGCTTGGAGGCTGTAATTAAAGCCTGCCGGGTAACAACACACGTAACAGGGGGTGTCGCCATGAGAGGTTACAAAATGAGACAAGGCGGTACTAAGGAGGGACTACTAAGCCTATTGACCAATGAACAGCCACAGTTTACAGTGGACAATGACACAAGCCAATGAAAAATATAGGCAGAGAGTGTGCGGAGCTTCAAGTCCCTACCTGAATACAGCATACCTCGCAGAGCGGCGCATGCGCTGCCCAGGCTAAACCTAAGGAAGCTGCTCCAAATAAAATATTTTGGAAAACAATAAATTGCAAAAAACGTTTTTTCAGAAGGAAGGCATAGGTGAATATTAGAAGTTCAAAAAGAGCAAATAAGATTTGTGAGAAAGCAGCACCAATTATGGAAGTAGCAAAATATAGTTCAGCTCAGAATCATTTTTTTGCAATATTGCAGATCATAAAATGAGCGGGTCTCAACATTACGTAGGCAATTTGCTTTGCTGTGAATGTTGTACAGACATTTATTTTTGAACTCAAGATGCCAGTATATTTTGTAATTTGAATAATTCTGTTTCAGCCCCATGAGGATGGCCCTCTCTACTTTCCAACAGTGACTACCATCAGCCTGGGGTCACACACCGTGCTGGACTTTTACTGCCCCGTCTGCAAGGAGCAGGAAGGGGACAGTGAGCAGGTATTGTCGCTAGCTCTGAGTTGCTACAATGTCATTTATATACATCCCTGTCAAGCCACTTCGTGAAAGGCCTCTAAAAAGTACTGTCCTGAATAAAATGTATTGCAGTCTACGACCAAATGGTTGGCCAAGTATTCTGCCAACAACAGAGCAAAAAAGTTGTTTTTTCATAACTATTGTTCCAAACTTGATAAACAAGTAAGAAAAACGGGCTTGGGCAATTTGTGGCATGGTTCATGTATTCCACTTATTTGTATTAACCTAATCGACGTAATTAAAGACATATGAAAATAACATTAGACAGTGGATTGAGCTCATTGTGAAAATTAAATAATTTAAAACATTGAGTCCTTTATAGATTTGGGATATTTTGCCTTTAACTATTTGGCTTCAGCTAGATAATCATAAATATAGGGCCAGATGTAGGAAGCCAAATAGCGAGCGCTTTCAGCGTTTGCGTTTGCTATTTGGCTGCGAGCAATGTAGGTAAGTTTAAACCTACTCGCAAAATAAGGAATCGCAAAATTGCGATTCCTTATTTTGCGGAAGCATTTATAGAATCGCAATTTGCGATTCCCTAAATGCTATGCTGGTAGGCATCGCAAATTGCGATTTTGCCTTAAGGAATCGCAAAATCACACCAACTTCAAGTTGGTGGTATTTTGCGAATTCATTTCAAAAAGCACTTTTTGGTTTTTTGCAAAGTGCCATGTGCCCTTAGTGCATGTATGTGCGCCACATGTGCACACATGCACATTTCAGGGGTGTAACCGGGTGTCCTTTTGGAACTCTTGCACCCTTGAAATTGTGCCCGCAATTTGCGAGTGCCTCTTGGTGACTCACAAATTGCGCCCGCAAATCCTATTCATTCCTATGGGCCTCTTGGCCCACAGGAATGAATGGGATGGGATTCCTTGATTGCGAATCTCAATTTGCGATTCGCAATCAAGGAATAATAAGGAATCGCTAATATTTTTGCGATTCCTACCTACATTCAATTTTGCGAGTCTTTAATAGCGATTCGGTAAAAATCGCTATTAAGGACTCGCAAAATTGAATTTACCTACATCTGGCCCATAGTCATCTAATTATCTGAATTTGGGCTAAACTTTGTCTGATTAGCTGCTGGTAGCTGAAATTCAGTCCACATTTCCATCATGAAACAAGGCCGGGTGTAAAGGCTTTTTTCCAATCCTGGTTTCCTCAAAACCTATGCAACATTTTTCATTCTACACAGAGCCTTTCAACGTATTTTCAACCTAATGCACATAGTTGCAGATTCCTAAGGAAGTTGTGGTATAGGAGGTTCATCTTCTGAATTTCCATACTGAGTCGAGGTCAAGGGGTTAGTGATCACCCACAAGCCGGCAAAACTAAAGGCAGTCAACTATTTGTGCCCTATAGTATATTTTGAACACTGTGAACTTTACCAGTATACGTTTGTTTAGTCTGTCTAACATCACTTGCATTGGGCTATATTGACTTCTCGTGCAGGTCACCAAGCCCCAGACGGAGGAGGGACGTCATTTCCTGTCTCTGCTTGTGGAGCCGCGGAGCCTCCTTGTTCTGAGGGACGACATGTATGTGAAATATCTCCATGGGATCAAGAACGTTTCTTCCGATGTCATCACAGAGAAAGTAGCTAATGTTGCCTGCTGCAGCGCCAAACCAGGAGAGATGCTAAACAGAGGAACCCGGGTGTCCCTTACTATCCGCCACGTGCCGAAGGTGTTAAAGACAACCATCATCTTGGGAAGAAGAAAATGAGATGAGAAGCATGCCTTTTCACCTTAGAATCTGAAGCAGTTGGTTTTTATTTAATAAATCTCTCCAGGGTTTTGAAAACTCGTGAGTATTGCACACTGCAATCCTACCTGGTTCAAGGTCCTGTCAAATCCAAACACAGAGAACACATAAGCCTCCCTGGTGCCTCTTGATCTGGGCACCATCAGTGAGTCCTGCAGTGGAGTGAGACTATATCTCCATACTGCCTTCAGCTTTCTTTACATAGATGGACATGGTAGCATATTATATCACTTTGATCTGAAAATGGACTACAACTTGGTGACTAGGAATCTGAGCTGTCCCTTGTTGGACTCGGTGAGGAGAAAGAAGCCATACAACTGGGCTGTCAGCATCAGGCTATCCAGGGTACATTGGACATGCAATAACCTGATTCATTTAGGTCCTGAAAGAGATTAGATTATACCACTGCATTTAAGTTGAATTTAGGAGATCTCTAGGTACACATTGGCTGTGACAATCTGAATCTTTCTGGAGTGAGTGGATCCTAGATCAACCGACTTTGCTCCAGTTTAAAAAAAACACCATACTTGCCATTGTACATTTCACCAGAGTTTTTGAGGCACCCACGGCACAGCGCACTGCATCTCACCACTTAGAAGGGAACCATGGAGCATTACAGTGTGGTGGAGTGGGCGAAGGCCTTAAAAACTGTCACTGCGGCGAGTAGTAGGCCTTTGGGACTTCCCATTTGAACTCAATCGAATCTCCTTACAGTGTCACAAAACCTATGGAGAAAGTGAGAAGTTATTACTTGAAAAAAAACTACCAGTTTGGAAAGTCCTGGTTTTTCACAGTCTGTTGAAATGTAAATATGCTGAATAAAGACAGAATATGAGCGGCATTAGATACATGTTAAAACGATAGCAATAATGTAATTGAGAAGAGGAACAAATACCCTGATAGCTCTCTCAGGTTTTATTGTAAATAATATTGCAGAGGGAGAGAGGGCAGGGATACTGTATTAGGAGCAGAACTTTACAGTGGATAGGGAAGATTTCTGGGTTGCGGCTTCCAGGGAGGTTCTAGCAAAGCCGTGGGGACTGAGAGCAGAAACTATGCAGGGGTGGTCCGGCATTGGGACTGGGATTCTGTGGCACTTATGGAGTTTTTGGTTTTGAGTATGACTGGCTTCCTGCATGAGTTCTTTCTGCTGCCTTCTTGATGCCCCTGTATGAATCCCTGCAGAATGCCTGTACCTCACACTGCACCACAGAACTGAGATCTAACAAGCAGCCTAGTTATGGATTATTTAGGGATCAAAGAGCTGTACCATATTGCTGCTCTCTTTTCTTTCAGGCTGACCCTGTATGTTTCCTTCTGATTGAACTGACATCTGCCAGCCCCCTGGAAGTGCTGAACAATGTTTTTGTTTGCTCCCCAGCAGAGCTCCTGGCTCTACTAGAGGGGAATAGGTCCACCAAAGTGTGCTCCACTGCTAATGGAAGGAACTTCTTACCAGGCTGTCTGGAGAGAACAATATTGATTTCTTATGTATAATTCATGAGTGCCAGCATCTTTACCTATTTACCCCGTGGAGAATCTGTTTCGCCCTCCCACAACTTGTGCAGTACGGTTGTGCATGGGCGTATGTCTTGAGAGTTCTCATGCTGTGTGAATGGGGAACTCTTGGGGGACACAGTGACTGCCACACAAGAAGGAAGGCCCCCTTCCATCAGCCTTTATTTCTGTAGACATGGAAACGTGCTTTTAGCTGCCCTTGTACAACCCTGTTGCCCTTCTTGAAATATTGGTGTAACACAATAGCAATAACATCCACATCCTAGTGGTACTCTAGGTTTCAATGTTGTTTTTATTAGGTTTTTTGTCATACAGAACTTAAGGTGGGGATTCCCACTGTGAACTAAAAGCAAACATTCTCCCCTCCCACACTTTGTAACTTTCCTACCGTAATACTGACTCAGACCATGTAGTCCACCCTTCTCCCCTCGCAGTTCACCGTGTCAGGCACCCTGCTAGTATGTACTTCTCATTGTCCAGCAGACCCAGAGCCAGGACATGTCAAGCATCTTTTGTCGTCATTCAGTGATGACAGGACAGGGTCCCAAATTCTGTTAAACTTCTGAGCCTCCCCTTTCAAATCTTAAGCTATTTTCTCATTTACAGGTAATCACTAGAGCTTCTGGAGCCACAGTTCTAGAGTCAGTGCCAGTGCCTTAGCCAACAGTCCCAAACTTTTTTGTTGGGCGGCTCCTAATAGGTGGGGAATAATTTTCCTTCTAAACAAGTGTAGTAGGTATATTTAGGCTACTGGGCCCCCTAAAATGATTGGCACAGAGTTTCTGTCTGCCTTTGTACCTTCGGGATAAATTATTCAACAAATTCCCTAAGAAGTCCTTGAGTTTAGGGGATGTCCATAAAATGTGCATGATTGTACCCAGTTCTCCACATAATCTCCAGCAGAATGTAGGGCATATCTTATGTATAGTATGTTGTCATGATGGAGTATCATATCAACGTTTAAGCTTTTGTAAAGCATTTCTCTCCCTTCTGCGTGATGTACGAAGTTATTCTTCCATATGTAAATGGTGTCCCAATGATTGTGGGCTAGTATGAGATTAAGGTCTTTCTCCCATTGCATCTGATAGCCAAGCTTAACTGAGGGGGTTGAGCATTGAATATAGCATAGATTCTAGGAACTAAGTACCGTGTTGTTGTGAGGGTTTGCAGAAATCTTTCAAAAGTTGTGAGTGGCCATGTTGCTCCCTCCTTTATTAAGGGTTGCGTGACACAGTGCCTGAGTTGCAGGTAACTGGAACCTCTCTTCCTCAGGGATCTGACATGTAGTTTTGATGTTGTCAATAGAACAGTTTTCCACATTCTGGTAGGAGTCGCAGAGGCGGAAGCATCCCTGTATTTTCAATGTCTGGAAGAGGGTCCTATTGTGTCAGGGGGAAAAGTCGGAGTTGTCCAAGACAGGGGTCATGGAGAGCGGTATGTAGTTTGGCCTTAGTATCAGACTAAACGATCCCAGGTCGCCAGTGTTACTCTGTTAATGGGAGACATGTATAGATTCCGACATCTTTGCTTCTTCGGGACCCACAGGGCACCCCCCAGTGGGCGGGCTGTTAACGTTTGGTCTATGAAGCCCCAAAGCTACTCAATCGCGTAACATACCTGTGTGACTTCATAATAGTGGTGTAGATTGGGCAAACCCAATCCCTGCTGTCTGGAGTAAACAGGATAGGGTGGGTATTTTTGGGGAACTTTCAGTAGAGGCAGCAGGAATCAGTCTTTGCCTCACAATTTACTTTGTGGTAAGGTTCCCACTGACGCTTAGTTTGCCATCTGTTTAGCGTTTCCTGCATATTTGTTGTGTTTCCTTTTCCTGCCTTGTGTCTTCTTTGTAAGGCTTTCTGCCATTTGTTCAGTTTGTAGACGTTTCCTGGCAGTTTCATCTTTGCCATCACCTAGCTGATTCCTGTGCTCCCGAACCTCCAGAGGGTCACCTGATGCTGTCCAAATTTTGTATTCTACCCATTCTCTGGATCTCTGGAGCATTGGGGTGAGCAAGCAAACATACTAATTTGACTGATATCAATACTTACTTGTATATATTAATATATCCCTTAAAGCTACCATAACTCTACTGCAAGTCTTTTGATCGAATACTTTTCAACTGGTAAACTCTATATTGAGTCTAGTAGAGGTGCATCAGCAGTGTTTTAATTTGTGTCTCATATCCCTTACTCTGCATCTGGAGGGGTCACAATGGTGAGCTGTCACTCTGAAAAAAACAGAGGGGGAGGCATGTTCAAATTTTATCAGAAGCTTTCTCAAGTACACCAGTTCTGCAGTCCCTGACAAAACCACAGTGAGATTGAGCTGTTGCTAGTCTGGGTCTTATTCTATCAGTCATGGAATCTGAAATAAAGACTATGTTGGTATCGCTAAAATTAGACTCCTCTTCCATTGATGCCAGTTATCAACCCATCATGGCCCTTCCTGCAGTATCCAATATCTGAGCAAAAAACCTAGCCCATTGACTCACCATCCTGAGTTACTTGAATTCAAACAAACATATCGCAACCCTATACTTAACAATAAAGACAAAAATATTGATGACAAAAGTATTGCAGAAAAAAATATCTAAAATACAACAATATAGTAAACAAAATAAAGAAAAAACAAATATTGCTTACACATTAAAACTTAAGGAACCATAACAACTATCAAGAAAAACAAAATATTGAACACCGGAAAATCAAAAATCAATATAATTCTAACTATAATAAAACAATATTATATTACACATATAAAAATAAGTCAAAATAAAATTAATATACATTAAATTTATAACAAAAACACTTAACGTTTACCATGAATGGTGCAAACTAGTCTACAACCAACCAAGCAAAATAAACTTAAAAAAACCCTAACAAGTAGAAACTCTTTCGAATTAAAGAAACCGTGGAAACAGGCCACAAAAATGCATAAAAATTGTTCCTGAAAAAGAATTACAGCAAGACAATGTTACTCAGCTGTATTGGAAACCTATAGAAGAAGACTTCAACCCTTCAACTAACAACTAAATATTAGAAAAAAAGTAAGTTTGACAATAAATGAAAACTAACTAAAGTAATTAATCACTAAAACTATATTAAGATAGCAAATAATTAAAAAAATGCTTCATGTTTATATCTCCAATTTACATGTGTATACAATACAAAAAGAAAAAAACATTAAAAGGAATTTAAAATAAAGATACAGACACCGAATTACTCGAAATACAGAAAAGACCTTCTCAAAAGTGTTGTAACCTAAGCACAAAACTAAGAGTTAAAACAGGTCTGATTTACTAATCTCACTCCTAACTTACCCATGTTGGGAAACATGTTAGACTGTGTTTAGGGAAATTTTTAAAGGGGTTCATATTTACTATTCAAACTCCAAACTTAACCACATTGTGGAAAGTGTAGGAGTTTGAGTGTGGGTTTGATTTAATATTGTCACTCCAAACTTTGGGGAAAGTGTTGGACATGGAGATGGTCAGATTTACTATTCCAACTCCAAACTTATCTACCTCGGCGAAAGTGTTGGACCTTGTACGGTTCAAATTTACTATTCCAACTCCAAACTAAACCACATAATGGAAAGTGGTGAAGTTTGGGGTGGGGCTGGAGGTCAAATTTACAACTGTCACTCCACACTTGACCCCATTGTGGAAAGTGTTGGACTTTTGGGGGCGGGTCAGATTTACTAATCCCACTTCCACCGTAACCACGTTGGGGCAATGCTGTACTTTTAGGTTACAACACTAACTACTCCCACAAAATTATAGCGGCCGTTACACTAAAAATAATACATTACCTGTACGTACCTCGTCCTCGACCCAGTCATAACTAATGAGGTATATTCCACTGACAGGAATCAAAACAGGAAATGCTTTTAGGCTCCACCCACCCTCCTGCCAGGGGCTGTAACCACATAGCCAGCAGAAAGCACTTCCTGTTTTGTTTCCTGTCGGTGGACATGACGGGGGACTCTGTGGTATTTGCTGGGCTCTGGGGGTGCTTTTGTACCTGTGTGGGAGCATCTGGAGTCGGGACGCGTGGCCTCCTGGACTCCGTAAGTGACTCCCGGGTGCCTGAGTTGCTGGGCTTGTCAGGCCTCTGTTGTCTTTCAGCTTCTTCTTTTTCTTCTACGGTGCATGTTTTCTTGGCTGTTTGTGCCTCTCCGCAGATTCCTGGAGGTTATTGACGCTGCGCTGGGATGTCTTTCATGCCAACCGCACTAGTGATGCGGTACGGTTTTTCATTACTCCCGCTGTTTGCAGCGCGAGGAGTGTCTTTCCTTGCGGTTCCCCTTCTACTCCGCTGTAGGTGGGAGCGGTGGGGATCAGGGACTGCTGCAATGGCCTTCTTTTCATTGGCAGTTTGGCTCCCGCTGCTCTGTGCTGCAGCGAGAGCCTCTCTCTTGCTGGGTTCAGGGGAGGCGCAGTGTCGACGGCTTCCCTTGGGGCTGGGTGTGCCGTCCTCCATCCTCCACTGTTTGTCCAGCCTGTGAATAGGAGGCGGTGGAGCTATGGAGTTGCCGGCAGGTGCTGTACTGCCTGAGTGACGGCGAGTCGGTTCAGTCCGCCACGCTGGTTGCCAGCTGTTGCGAGGGTCGCTACTCCACTACGGTGACTGCGGGAGCTCCTCCCTTTACATTTTGGCCTACAGTGGCCAGAAAATTCCATTATTTCAGTTGCATGGTGTTGTAGGCTACGCCCCCTCATCATTCCGTTCGTTCCTCACGGTCAGCTGACGGCTGGTTGAGCTGCCAGTCACTGCGCTTGCTGGAACTGGTGTAGGCTGCTTCTACACCTTTATTTGCATAAAAAGGGGGGAAAATGTGCTACTGTTTGTTACTGCTGAATCATTTACTGTTTGTCACTATGGGGAAGCATCACCAGAAGCGCAGGCATGTTTCTCCTGTGTCTTCTCCGTCCTCTCCAGGGGACAGTGTGGATTCCGCCCTTCCTGTGAAGCAGGCCAGGTTGATGATGACATCCGTTTGAAACGGTTGATTTTGGAGACTTTGGGGCCGATTCCGATCTTGGCCGGTAGGGCTCCGAATCGGATTTGGATTTACCGGATCCGATTCGGAGCCCTATTTCCCGACCGAATCGTACGTGCGTCCGGGCGAGCGAGTATGATGCGTGCGCTCGCGAAATCTCCGACCGACTCGTTCGCAGGACCCGACCGCTCCGACCGACTCGCACGGACACGACTCGCACCGCGCAATGGAGATGTTCCCCGGCCGGGTAAGTACGATGCGCATCTCGACCGCTCCGACCGACTCGCGCAGTCCGGCTCCAAGGAGCTGTCGGAGCCGCACTTTGGGGGTCCGTCTCGGACCCCCTGGAAGCGTAGGCACGCGAGTCGCACACAGGGGGGACCCATGGGTCCCCCCTACACGTGCATGTACGGCGCGACCCGCATCGACGCGAACACGCTGTAGGGGGCGCCCTTGTTCGCGTCGTGTCCATTGAGTCAATGGGAGCCCGTGTACGCGTCGTACGACTGGCTCCCATTGACTTCAATGGGAGTCCGACCGAATCGAGTCCGATGGCATACGTGCGCATCATACTCGTTCGGTCGGGCTGCTAGGGTCCGATTCGGTCGGGAATCTCTCCGGGTCCGGCTCGGTCGGAGAGATTTCCGGCCCGAATCGGAATCGGCCCCCAAGTCTGATTTGAAGTCCTCCAAAAAGTCTGTTGGTATACGTTCTGGTGGGGGTCATGACCTCTACTCCGATATTTCCAGTCTTCCTATGGTTCCTCCTTGGGTGCAGTGGACCTTAAGATGAAATATATTTCCAAGGATATGTTGCCGGACATTTTGTCCCATGTCAGGGAAAACATGGGTTTCCCTGATCAGGAGGTTGCCAGCACATCCAGGGATTCGGTGTTGCCACAGTTTCGGAAGCAGGCAACTAAGACTCTGCCTATTCTTACTTTTGTGATGGACGTCCTCTTGAAGGAGAGGAAAGATCCGGATCACATTATGATGCCTCGCTTCATGTCAAAACTCTACCCCTTGCAGGACATGGAGGATACCATTCCTCAGACTGTTCATGTGGATTCGATTGTGGCCAGTTTGGTGGGGCGTCCTTCCATGGCTGATGATAATGTCCTCAGAGATGGTGTGGATAAGAAGATTGGCTCGTCTTTGAAAAGGCCTATGCTGGGTCGCATCTCGCCATCCGGTCTGGGGTGTATGGGGCTTATGTCGCTCAGTCCTTGTTGTCCGACTTTAAGAACTTATTTGCCCCCATGCAGAAAGGTGGCAGTTGTCTTGACTTGCTAGAATCCATGGAGCATCAGGCCGAGTTACTCTTGGATATTGCCTTTGACTCTGTGCGTGCTTCTGCCGTGTCGTGTGGTGCGTCCATTGCTGCCAGGCGGAACCTGTTGCTGAAGGGGTGGAACACTGATGCGGCTCAACGCTCCATGGCTTTGCGTTTGCCATTTACTGGTCCTCAGCATTTTGGGAAAGTCCTTGAGGAGAATTTACACAAGGTGTTCAAAGAACGAAAACATTCCTTGTCCTTCCGGCATCAGCCACGTCATAAGGAGTCGTTCTATGCCAATGCTAAATCTTTCCGTCAGCCTTCTCGTCTGCAAAGGAATACGTTCAGGAACCAGAAGAGCACTGGGAAGAGGTATCAGAAAAAAAACCCTCCTGATGCGGGTCCTGGACATCAGCGTTCCTGACTATGCCGACTCCCGGATTGTTCCATCAGGAGTACTGCCAGAGGTTGGTGGGAGGTTGCACATTTTTCTGGCGGCTTGGCATCTCTCGACGTCCAACCAGTGGGTCCTGGATGTCCTGGAACGGGGCTACCGGATCGAGTTCATATCTCCTCCCCCTGCGTCGGGCAGGGTGCGGACCCCGGTGCCCAAGGATGTGTCTTGTCAAGCCCTGTTGGACGGAGTTCAGTCTCTGTTTCTGAAGAAGGAGATTGTGCCTGTTCCCCGGTCGGAATAGGATCAGGGGATTTATTCTGTCATCTTTCTCGTTCCGAAGATCACGGGGGGCTTTCAGATTGTGATAAATCTCCGGCCTCTGAACCAGTTTGTCCGGAAGATTCCTTTCAAGATGGAGACCCTACAGTGGGTGATTTCGTTGATTCAGGCTGGATGGGTGATGTCTACCTTGGATCTTCAGGCTGCATACCTTCATGTGCTGGTATCGCTGGAGTGTCAGCTGTTTTTGAGGTTTTACCTGAAAGGTCGGCATTGGCAGTTCTGTGTCCTACCGTTTGGCCTGCGGTCAACTCCCAGGGTCTTCACAAAAGTGGTGGCTCCTCTTGTAGCCCATCTTCACCTCCTGGGTGTGTCTGTGTTTCCCTATCTGGATGATTGCCTTCTGCAGGCCCCTTCTGCCTTGGTGATGTCTCAGCATCTGTCTTTGACCATTCATACGCTAGAAAGCCATGGTTTTCTCCTGAACTTTCCAAAGTGCCATCTTCTTCCTGCCACCCGGAGGTCATTCATAGGAGCCGACTTCGATTCTGTTCTGGGCAAGGTGTTCCTGCCTCCTTCCAGGATTCTGCGTCTGAAGTCCGGTTGGGAATGCTGTTGTCTTGGTCTTCGGCACCCCTGCTTCAGTGGCTGGAAGTACAGGGTCACATGGCTGCAACAGTTTCCACGGTTCCGTGGGTCAGATTGCATCTTTGACTGTTGCTGTGGCATCTTCACCGCTTGGTGCCTCTCCCTGTTCAGGACTTCTCCGTGCCTGTTCTGGTGTGTCCGGAGATAGTGGCAGATCTGCAGTGGTGGATGGATTCTGCGAATCTCCCCAGGGGCATGTGGCTGAACCCTCCCCCCCCCCGGAGGTGTTAACGACGGATGCAAGTGCGTGAGTTTTAGGGTGCTACTATGGAACAGCGGGCTGTGCAGGCTCGATGACAAGGCTCGGAGTCCCGCCGGTCCTCCAACTGAAAGTCTGCTGCGGAGCAGGCCATTCGGTTCTTTCGGGATCATCTACTGGGTTGCAATGTTCTGGTGCGGCCTGACAACACCATGACTGTGGCTTACATCAATCATCAGGGCAGTACTCGCTGTCCTTCCTTGAATCTGGTGGCCTGTGCGATTGCAAGTTGGGCGGAGCTTCATCTTCTGGCCATTTCTGCTCAGCACATCTGGGGCATGGACAATGCTGTGGCGGTTGCGCTGAGTCGCAGGTTTCCTTCTCTCTGACTTTGTGCCTCTCTCCCAGGGTATTCCGGTTAATCTGCCGGAAGTTCGGGACTCCCATGTTGGATTTGTTCGCTTCCAGGACCAATGCTCTGCTTCCCCTCTTTTGTTCCCGGATTCCGGAACTGGGAGCTTGGGGGGTGGAGGCCTTGTCCCTCCAGTAACCCCCTTGGTTACTGTATGCCTTCCCTCCTTTTCCTCTCATTCCTGCATTTCTGCTGAAGGCTCAGAGGGTGGGGGCACAGGCGGTGGCTGTGTAGCCTCACTGGCCCAGGAGGTCTTGGTTCCTAATGTTGCTGAGTCTGGCGGAGGGTCCTCCTTGGATCTTGCGTCGCTGCCCGTCTCCCCTGAGGTCTGCCACTCATTCTCTCCAGGTCCCTCTCATATTGGCAGTCTTGAGGTTGAACGGCTGTCTCTAGGGGGCCGGGTTTGCCTGACTACATTATTACTGTGATGCAGGCCTCCCGTAGGAAGTCCACTTTATCTTCTTATTCTAAGCATTGGGCTTCCTTCAACTTCTGTTGTTCTGAGCTTGGTCTGTCTTCTACCTCTTGCCCTGTCTCTGATATTCTGCAGTTCTTTTTGGATGGGTTCCAAAAACAATATGCTTTGTCTACCCTGAGGGGACAGTGGGCTGCTATTCGGGATTTCCGGGATCCGGTTTCTCTGCCCTCTTCTGATGGGTTGTTGTTGTCTCGTTTGTTCCGGAGTTTCTCTCTCTCCTCTCCTGCTGTTCGTTCTTCTGTGCCTCCGTGGGATCTTTCTCTGGTCCTGCGTGCTCTGCAGTCCTCTCGTTTTGAGCCTTTGGGGTCTGTTGATCCCAAATTCCTGTCTTTTAAGGTGGCTTTTCTGGTGGACATTACCTCGGCTCGGAGGTTGGGTGAACTCACTACTTTGCGTTGTTCGCCTCCCTCCTTGAGGTTTATGGATGATGCTGTTGTCCTCTGTTTAGATTCTGGTTTTCTGACTAAAATGCGTTCTAAGTTTCATACTTCACAGGAGTTGATCCTGCCTTCTTTCTACCCTTCTCCTTCCTCTCCTGCTGATCAATTGTTGCACACTCTTGATGTTAAACGTGCTTTGACTGTATGTGGACTGGTCGGCGGCTTTTCGCTCTTCAGACTCTGTTTTGGGCAGGCTGGTCGTGAGAAGGCTGCTTCCCGGCTTACACTGGGTCGTTGGATCAAGCCTGTTATTTCTTTGGCTTATCAGGGCTCTGGTTTGCCTTGTCCTTCTGGGGTACAGGCCTGGTCTGCGAGGGGTGTCTCGGCTTTCTGGGCTTATATACAAAACAGAGAGAATTGAGGGTCTAAGGGAAAGTTTACAGACCAGCGCGGACTTAATCCCCAATAAAGTACATAATAAACACAAAAATCTGCGGGTCTCATCAAGAGCACAATTAGTACAAGCAACAAAAAATCTCTTCTTACATGACAAAAGTCCTATTTAAGAGGACGGACTCCCATCACCCACCGAAGTGGCATGCTTCATCATCTGGGATCTCCTCTTGGCTGCAAAACTAATGCAACCAAGGAGCTGCAACTCCTTCACTGAGAGGGAGGAGCTCACGGATGTTTTAATTGGATCAATGGAATAGATCTCCTAAGATCTATGGAGCATGACAATGTGTAAGTGGATGTATTGCAGTGTGAAAAGTAATAGTACACGTGAAGTGCAATTTAAAATTGGCTACCAAGAGAAAAAGATTTATTAGGTATCTCTTGGTGTCAATTGTTAAAAACAGTGCAAACGCTATCTGAGCAAATTATCGAGCGCGTTGGTCTAAATAGAAGGTCTACATGTTTCAGCCATTTGGATCATCATTAGATCGTGGCCTTCCTCAGGACCTAGATGGTACTACTACTGCAAAAATCAAGTGTAAAAACCAGTGAATTAAAACTGGATAAAGGGAACGATACAACCCACAATCACCTGTGTTCTACTCTTTGAAGAAACTACAGGATTGTTGTTGACACCCGTATGGATACGGGTGGACACCTCACCACTCCTGGTAACAACTCAGGGCGTGAGGCACCGCTCTCTCCGTCGCTACCTCGGACCGTCTTCTGGTTGTCCCTAGCGGTCGGCTTTCTGGGCTGCCTTTCATGGGGTGCCTCTGGATGAGATCTGTTGTGCTGGGACTTGGGCTTCTGACTCTACTTTTGTGAAGCATTACCGTTTGAATTATGCCTTGACTGACAGTGTGAATTTTGGTTGTGGTGTTTTGCGAGCTGTGCGGCCTGTTGCTCCCACTTGATTCTGTTTTGCTATTAAACGTTTCACTTTGGTGCACTTCACACCTGTGTGCGGTCTGTTTTGTTTCTGCTGGTGTGCCAAAGGCCTTCATGTGTTTGATTGCTTTGGTATGCCTCATTATTTATGACTGGGTCGAGGACGAGGGATGTAGATGTAATGCTCTGATTACTTACCAGTAATCCTCATTACTCTTAGTCCTACTTATCCTCGACCCAGTCATACTTCCCAACCACCCTCCCTGATTCGGGCCGTTTGTGCTTGGTATGTCAGGAAGTGCTTTCTGCTGCCTTTGTGGTTATAGCCCCTGGCAGGAGGGTGGGTGGAGCCTAAAAGTGTTTCCTGTTTTGTTTCCTGTCAGTGGAATATACCTCATTAGTTATGACTGGGTCAAGAACGAGTAGGACTAAGAGTAATGAGGATTACCGGTAAGTACACATAGCAATACAGAAAACCATTTGAATTATCCCAAAAATAAACTACATGATATAAATAAGGTAAATTGGGAGCACCACCAAAAAGTTTAACAACAATATTTACTATAGCATGAAAATTGATAAATATAAATAATTAAAATATTTTTATTTAAAAAAGTTAACACCATTTTAAAATCCATTGAATTTAAACATCCCAATGAAATAAAATACATTAGTAAAACACATTTATTTAAAAACAAAAAATATATTAAGATTAATAAAATCTATTTAATTTAATTTGAAAAATAATTTAAAAAATTCAATTTTAAGAAACAATTTTTAGAAACTTGTATCCAGAAAAACATACATAAAACTGTTCAAAAATATAACAATACTTGAATAAAAATGTTAAAACATTATATATAATTTTTTTATTTTTTACATAATTCTAAATTATTTTTAAAAATAAATATAAAATTCCATAAAACAATGATTTATTATTCTTTCCATTTTAAACATTATAAACATTTAGAATCAAAACTTTTAATTTACCTGCCACCATATATACTTATAACCCCAACATCCTGCTCCAAAAGTAACTATACAAAACAAATTTAAAAACACATCAATACATGAATGCAAAAAAAAACTAAAATACACTTAAAACATATAAATTGCAATGATCTAACAGAAAACAATATTTTTAACAACAATATTAAAAATATTTTTCAAAACATCAATCTTATCTGTGATATTCTAACCCACGAGTTTTGTGATATCACAATATTTCAAAAACGATGTATGTGTCTTACGATATTCTTTCCATGATATTTTGTTGAAACACCAGTAGTAAGAGTGGGACCATGCTTTTTGGGTGTGATGTGCTGTGGCCTACGCATATGGTTCTGGCATCCTCCCTGGTGTCCTCAGATGAGAAGTCCTGGGATTTATTCATGATAAAGCTCTCTCTCGGCGGCCCCCAGATGAAGGTGGTGATCCCCTATTTTTATCAATGCTCTTAATGAAAAGGACCCTCCCCTTCCTACCACAGTTATTGTAGGCCCCTGTGGTAGAATCCAGTAGTCTATCCATACTTGAATATGCCAATGAGTTCGTCCTTAGGCTGACAGGTGACATCATTAAGAAACTCCACTGATAGCAGAATAGGTATGTCAGGCTTCTGCTTGATTTGCAGAAGTTGTATGTCTCCGAATCACACCACGTCGACTGGCTTCAATTCTCAGAATGTATTCAGTTTGAAGTTCTATGGGTTGCCAGTCGGGCCTCTTTTGGCACAGGGCCTATGTACTTTCAGGCCAGGCTCTGCCATTATGTCCACTTATATGCCTGCACACCTCCTCAGAGTTGTTTGCTGCTTTACGTAGACCCATATTGGCAGCAGAGCCTTTACTATCTCATTAGCTTTGGAATCATCTGAAAATTCTTGGTCTAGCCTAAGCTTATGTATAGAGCCTTTGTATGCATTAGTTTCTTATCAATAGTGTTCTTCCTCTTGTCTCATTTACTTCTCTTTTGCAGTTGTAACCCCATGATGCCTCGGGGTAACAATATTTCCATAAAAATTTCACTCACTTTCTGGTTAATGTGTTGGGTTGTAGGTGTTTTTCTGTGTAGTTTGAAATAGAGATGCGTAGCTGGTCGTCAAGGGAGGCAATGGTATTAGGAACTCATTACACTTTACCACATATATGGATAGAAGATAAAAGTACATGTTTTACCATTAGTGCTATTGGTTCTGTGTATAGGTCACCCAGAGGTAAATGCAGCCGTGTATGGGGAGGAGTGTATGGGTCCTTCATTTCCCACGGCATTAGGCCTTTGTTGGTATGGAAGAGGGAAGCAATTCACCCTCATCCAGCCACTCCTGGACACTGACAAAATGTCGGGATCCCCAGTAGAATGTGCTGTGGAGTAACCCATTCTGTTGCATCAGGGTCTGGAGCCCCAGTTCTCTTGAAAATTCCTCAAGTATGAGGCTAAAAGCCACCTTGACAAGGGAGCTGAAAGGAACACTATCATTTTTATTGTCTTTCAAGCCACACCCTTTAGGCAACAGATTTTAATCTCTTTCATGGAGGATGGAAACTATGTATATGTGCTGGTGCCTGTTTTTTTATTCAATCCAACTGGTGAGCTTCAACATAGTATACTAATGGGACCGAAAGTGCAAAATATACCTTGTATCAACCCTTAAGTCCCCCATTCACCTCTAAACAGCAAGTACAAATGTGCAGAAGACAGCCATCTTACTCCTTTTTCTTGAACAGAATGCTATCCTGATAGTGCAGCGTACCATACACAGTACCTTGAATCAGGGTTGTGAGGCCACAGAAAGCCAGCGCAAGCTTTCAAGCACTTGTAACATTACCATTCTTACAACCTCTGCACAAGTAAGCGATCTTCCACATTTTGGATTATCTAGAGTTCGCTGGATAAATACTTAGGGAGCCCTTAATATAGGGTAGTTTTATGGCAAATGCTCAAACCCACTCAGGTCATCCAGTTCTCATCATTTCTTTAATAGAGAGGTTAATAGGTCCAGTTTGTGTAATTTTGATCTTCTGCCGCCATAATCATCTGCGGGTCCCACAGGGCTCTGCACTTTTCCCGTGCTTGTTAAATATTTACCTTATTCTTCTGATGATTATCATCCACACCTGTAAGTTAAGATTTCAATTCTGTGTGGGAGTGAGCCCCGTTCTCCGGCTCTTCTTTCGTGCCTCGATGATATCAAACAGTGAATGAGCCACACCTAACTTAATCTTAATTGGAGCAAAAACAAAGCCATTGTATTTATCAATTTCAGACTCTATAACATTAACACAGTCAATTTGGTGAAGCCAGACTCCAATGAGAACATTTCACCTAAGTAGAGAGTAAAGGTTTTAAGTGCTTTCTTAGATACTTATTTTCTGTGAAGGCCCAGGTGAAGCATACTACTGAGAACGTCATATTCCACGTGTTTGTAAACAAATTGTCAATTTTATTCTTCCTTTAGAGATATCTTAATCGTGACAGTGGTTACTTCTTGGGTGGATCACAGCAATGCTCTTTTTCTAGGTATAGCCCAAAAATGCATTCTCTGTTTGTCTGAGCATTTTTTTAAAGCATGTTTTATTCATTTTATGTATT
The DNA here is from genome assembly GCA_963921515.1 of Calotriton arnoldi. Classification (NCBI taxonomy): domain Eukaryota; kingdom Metazoa; phylum Chordata; class Amphibia; order Caudata; family Salamandridae; genus Calotriton; species Calotriton arnoldi. The sequence continues at coordinate 1,787,974 of CAWUFW010003340.1, forward strand.
TATAATGTTTATATTTTTATGGCCCCGGTGGCCAAAATAAAGTGATTTGAACTGAACTGAGCATTGTCTGTGTGCCAGAAAGCCCAGAATTCAAGGCTTTGACTGGCCTTTGGTTTTACAAAGAATGATTATGTGTCCTCTTCCAGAAAAGCTGCTTACTGGTCCCTGCCCGCACCGGGCCTCACAAGGAAGTCTCGAGCATGGAAATCTAGACATAATTGTCCTGCCCCAAGCAGGGTGAGGAATAGTTATGGCTCATTAATATGGGCTTTGGAACTCCGACCCCCCCTTCTCACCTCATACTTTTTTCAGTTCCATACTGTACTGTCATTACTATCATGACCATCACTCTCGCGTAGGTCAGACAGTCAGAGCACTGCTGCACAGGTGCCACGCCACAGGTTTTTCCAGGGCCTACCTGCTTCCATCCCTGGTTTCTGTTGAGGGCCACACCATCCTGTGACACAGGGCCCCTTGCTAATTGAACGCAGCCTGGGGGCTTTGAGCTTCATCCCTGCCCTGTGGTGCCCGAAGCTGATACCAACCAGCGTGGGTGCTCCTTTCCCACATCGTTAAAGGGTGCTGTGGGATCAGCAGGAATTATTGACCACACCTCAACCTTTGATGAGCGGAGACAAGAGTGGGGCTCACACAGAGCTGTCGAGTGCCTTGGACCGCTTGTTTTCCTGTCTCATGAGACAAAACAACCTCAGGTTTGTAGCTATCAGTGGTGCAGTATCACCGGGGCTTGTGGGAGGAGAGGGTCAGTCTGCTCTGCACCAGCTGCAGATATTATACGAGTGGCCCACTCAGATATATTTTTATGAGTTAATGCCTGGGGCTTGACTTCGGGTTTACAGTTTACTTTTTTGTGGGGGTTGACAGGCAGACCCAAGGCAGGCATGGAAGGGGTGGTCAAACTTACGAGCCGAGGTTATGAGCAAAGTGAGTAATCTTGGCCAGTGCTTGAAATAGGAAAATAGAAGTGCAGGTACCCTGTACCAGAGTACCTGCTTGTTCCTGAGAAGTGCCGGTATTCTCCAATTAAAAGTATTATCTCTGTTTTGAGAAGTGCCGGTACTCTCCAATTAAAAGTATTATCTCTGTTTTGAGAAGTGCCGGTATTCTCCAATTAAAAGTATTATCTCTGTTTTGAGAAGTGCCGGTACTCTCCAATTAAAAGTATTATCTCTGTTTTGAGAAGTGCCGGTATTCTCCAATTAAAAGTATTATCTCTGTTTTGAGAAGTGCCGGTACTTTCCCTCTCAAAATAAAAAAAGTGCAGGTACTCCGGACAGTACCGGCCCATTTAAAGCACTGATCTTGGCACATGCAGTCCTTCGATGCCTCGCTTGCTCATGTGTTAACCCATTTGCATCCAGGCCGCTTGTGACAGACGCTTGAGCCAGATGCTGCACGAACATCGAGGACAACTGGAAGTCTGTGGGGCACGCAAAGAATCTGGTACTCCTTTAATGTAGCTTTGTGGGTTGAGCTCCTGCCTCAGAGATATGCTTGAAAATGCAGGTCAGAGTTGAATTTTGACGGCACTGGCTTAGCCTTTCATTCTTTTATGCTGATAACAAGCATACCACTATGTTGGATAATTGAAGCAGTGGTTTTGTACAGATCTGCAGCATGGAATTATCTGAAGTAGCAAGCACTTGCTTGAAAATTAGGAAATGGGTTTGATTAAATTCCTTGGGAGGTATCTGTCAGCTGAGAAAATAGTGGGCACAATTATGAATATGCACGGACACGACACATTACAGTTGCCTTTCCACATTGCCAGCCAGAGTAGCGGACATCAGGCCTTAATTTGATCCCCTACCAAACAAACACCACAGATTCCAAACCACCTGTGCACCTACTCCATTTGTCAAAAAGGCACTTTTAGGTTGCCAGACTGCTCCATTCAAGTGTTATTATTGACCACTATATTTATCCATTATGAATGCATCACATTAATATGTTTTCAAGGTAACAGTGAACAGTAAGCGTGTCAAAATTCCTGTGACCCTGTTAAAAAGAGTCCAAAATCCATATAAATTGAAGTAGGTTTAATATCAGCACAGCAACATAGGTCTTGCAATGGTCAGCTCCAGATGCAACTGGGCAACAGTAAGAAATCTTATACTGATGACAATCACTGGAATGTAGAATGCAGATAGAAAGAAAACAGAGCGCATGCCAAGATGGCTAGCAGAAAGGTGATGTAATAAAGATAGAGGAAAGACAGAGAAAGAGAGATAGGAAAAAGATGGAGAAGAATGTAACACATCCCCCTTATCAATGAGCAAGAAGAAAGATGAATGACAACATGACTAAACAAAATCATTAAACCTTTTTGGATATTGTCTTGTGCGATCAGATAGTTTTACTCTGGAGGCAACAGTCTCCTTATTTTGTTCATCACCAAAATTTGTAGTTGAACGACTTGTATTCCAGACACAATCCTTCTGAGCAACATCATAATAAGGACACTTGGCTAATTTTTTAATATTCCAAACTTTTCCGTCCTGGGTAATTACACTATTAGTAAAAACTTTTTTAATTTGGATGGCCTTACCAAATTTGTTAGATCTTTTATTCATTAAACCTGGTTTAAGAATCCTGACCCAATCACCAACTTGAAATCTTTGTACTTTAGTGTTCCATTTGTTATTATACCATTTGGCAGTTTTGTTCTGCTTCATTTCAACTCTTTTAGCCGTATCATGCACACATTCCTTATTAGAAAACTTAATTTGACATTTGTTCCTGAACCACCATGGACATACAGACGATGCCGGGTTTCTACCTTTGAGAAGTTTAAAAGGGCTAACTTCTGTTGTGGAATGGGGTGTAATGCGATAAACCCACAAACGTTCTCTTAAAGCATTCATCCAATTGGCACCTAACTTTATGGAATCAGTAACAAAACTCTTGAGCACTCTATTAAAGCGTTCCACCTGTCCATTTTCATGTGGTTCGTACAGGGATGTAAATTTGTGTTCGATACCACACTCCTTAAGGAAATTCTCCATTTCCATATAAGTTAATTGAACACCATTATCTGTAATTAAAATGGAGGGACAACCTTCCCGTGCAAAAATTTCTTTAAAAAAAACAATCACAGAACTCGTTGTGGCCTTAGAAACAAATTTAACCTCTGGCCATTTGGAATAATAGTCAATCCTGACCAGGGCGAAACGTGAATTCTCAGGTAAAAAATTAAATGGGCCTGAAATATCAAAGGCAACTTTCTGCCATGGTTCTTCAGGCCATTTTACCACTTTCAATGGTGGAACATGCACTCTTAACATCTTCTCACTTGAAACACACTCATTGCATTCTCTAACAACTCGATCTATACATTTATCCATGCCTGGCCACCAAATGAAACTTCTAACAAACCGTTTCATAGACGAAATGCCAGGATGTATTTTGTGGGCTATGTTGAGTATTACGTCTTGCATACCTTTGGGAGGGACACACTTTCCTGATTTAAATAACAAACAACCTTCAAATTCTAATTCTCCTGATACGTTAAAGAATGGTAATAAATCTGGTCTAACCATATTCCTTCTTGGCCATCCTTCTAAAACAATTTTTTTTAAATCACACCACCTGTCACCAAGTTGCTCACAATTATTCCAACTATCTTCTATGATTTCTTTAAATTGGGTAGGAACAACATCACTGATGGCAAGCACAAAATCACATTCTTTGGTGACACTAACTTTATCTTGTTCACAAGGTAAACGAGAAAGAAAGTCGGCAGTTACTTTTTTCTTTCCTGGTACATATTCTGTAATAAAATTATATTCTTGTAACTTCGAGGTTAACCTTGCAATTCTAGCTGTGGAGTTCCAACCCCCACCCGTGGATAATATGTTCACTAACGGTTTGTGGTCCATCCTTAGGGTAAACTTACTGCCCCACACATATAGTCTATAGTGCTCAACAGCCCAAACACATGCAAGTAATTCTCTTTCTATAACCGCATACTTACGCTCACACTCATTTAAAGTGCGTGATGCAAAAGCAACATTCCATTCTTCTTTACCCTCTCTTTGTGAAAGAACTCCACCTAGACCATATAAACTAGCGTCTACCGTGATAACGCATTCTTTTTTTATGCGAAAAGGTTTTAAAGTGGGAGGATTCACAATGTCTTTTTTTTTACACTCAAAAGCTTTTTGTTGTTTCTCAGTCCATTCATATTTTACATTTTGTCTCAACAAACTTCTTAAAGGCTCCATCTTTGTCGCAAATCCTTCCACAAATTTACTATACTATTCGCACATGCCTGCGAATGATAAGAGTTGTTCCTTGTTGGTTGGATAGGGAGCTTTTATAATAGCATCAACATTAGTTTTTTTTGGAACAACTCCATCTCCAGACAATGTATGTCCTAAATACTCTACTGAACGTTTGAATAACTTACATTTATGTGCCTTGAGGGTAAGACCATGGTTTTCTAATTTTTTACAAACTTCATTCAAATGTAACATGTGATCAGATTCACTTTTTGAAAATATTAATATGTCGTCCTGGAAACACTTAACATAGTCATCCACATCCCTGAATATGTGGAACATGACTCTTTGGAAAACTGACGCCAGTCCAAAAGGCATTCGTGTGTATTGGTATAAGCCAAACGGCGTAATGAAAGCGGTGTATTTTTTTGATTCTTCCATCAATTCTATTTGGTGGTACGCAGAGCGCAAATCTAGCGTTGAAAAAACTTGAGCACCTTCTAACAAAGAAACTAATTCGTTAATATTCGGTAATGGATGACAGTCTATTATAATGTTTGAATTAAGTGCTCTCAAGTCCACACAGACTCTCAATTTTTGGTCTGGTTTACGAACCAAAACAATGGGTGAAACCCACTCAGAGGACTCAATCGCTTCAATTATGCCTTCATCAGATAATTCTTTCAGCATGCCTTTTAACTCCTCCCTGACATTTATAGGCACACCCCTTATCTTTTGCTTTACAGGAAGTGCATTATCTTTTAATACTATTTTATGTGAGAAATTCTTTAACTTCCCCAACTTATCGCAAAACACCTTACCATATGTATTGATCAATTTCCTTTCCTTATCACTTATATTGTCCTCTGTGTTAACTACCGCAATTTTTTCTAATAATTGTTCATCACATAAAGATACCGGTTCACTAGACCTTGGATTCAATATTAAACCCAGTTTCCATTGGTCACGCCAGCCTAAAACATTGACTCCTTTCTTAGCAATATACAATTTCACTACTGCACACCTGCATTTGAATTGTAACACTACTTGAAAAAAACCATCAATATCAATCTTAGTTCCGTCAAAACTTTCTGCAATTATGTCAGAAGGGAGCAAAGTGTCATACTGAAAAATATGACTCAAGGTATCTTGAAAGTATTGATGCGTGATAATTGTCCACGGTGACCCAGAATCTACCATGAGCATAAGATCTACACCTAAAATTCGAAACTTACATTTTGGAGATTTCATCACATTGTCTGGTACTTTGTCAATGATAGAAACAACAAAACCTTTGTTACACTCTGCTACATCACTGACTTTGAAGGACTCATCATTATCAACTACATAAGACACTGCACCACGTGTTTGAACAGTATGACGTTTGTTGTCTCTACACACACTACTAAAATGTCCTTTTCTACCACAATTTTTACATTCTTTACCAATTGCTGGGCAACCTGGAAAGGAAGCAATGTGAGATCTATTTCCACATCTATAACATACATTATAATTGGTAATATTGTCATTTCTCTTATAAGATTGCGAATTGTTGAATTTGTTAAATCTCCGATTTGATATATGAAATGGCTGATGGTGTTCATTCTTATTCTCATTTTTCTGTTTAACAATACATATTTCTTCTTCCGTAGATGTTTTATTAGAATTTTGTTTTGCCACTTCCATCCACTTTTCAGATTGTTCTAAAGCTTTGGCCTCAGTTATGGCTTCAATCAAACTGGGATCTCCCATTACCTATAACTTCTCTTGTATTTTCTTATTTTTGACATGTACTATTATTTGGTCCCTTATCATTTCGTCAGATATTGCGCCAAAGTTGCAGTGTAAAGACAGTGCCCTTAAAGCAGTTAGAAAGTCATCGAAAGATTCCTCCTCTTTTTGTGATCTAGTATAAAATTTAAATCTGTTTAAGGCAATGCTCATGACTGGTTTAAATCTCTTTTCTATTCTCATCAAAGCTTCAGTATAAACATTCAAGTTATCCCCGCTTCCATCGTTGGGTGCAACAATTTGGAGTAAAGTTCTAAATACTACTTGACCCTCAGAACCCAAACAGTGTAAAAATATATATTTTTTCCGTTCTGCCCCCATGCGTTCCCCATCTATGGCCTTCATGTAGGTGATAAATTCTTCCTTCCACCTCGACCATGGCATGGGTGGATCACCTTTCATTTGTAGAAATTTGGCTGGAGGATCAAATTGCATTTTTTTTTTGTTGAATAAAATATGAGTTGTTGAATGAACCCAAACAATATATAATACAGTGAAAACGAAAAGCTTGTAAAACTATTTCTGCATGTTGTGGATAAAATGCATTCACTGTTGTATTTATCTTTTTCAAAGAAAAATGAATAAAAATAACAATGGCCCAAAGTAATGAAATGCGAATAAATAAATAACTCACGCAGTTTACTTATTTCATTGTTGATGAAAAACTGTGTCCATGCGTGTAATATTGTTTCCACAGCGCTAGCGTGAAATTGCGGCGATGATAAAGCTCCGGCGTTTCTGATCACCAAAGCCAGTTACCACGGTAACTGAAAATGGCCGCCGGTGACGTGATGCGTAGTGTCAGGCAACACGTCAGCAAGCTACGTGCGGTGTAAGTAGAGAGGCTTACGTAGGTCGGGCAACACTCTGTGGATGTGACGTTCCTTGTGGAATCCCGAAGAATGCTCCGTCGAGTTGAAGAATGCTCTATCCCCCGTGAGGCACCCGCCAACTTGAAGGATGCACTTCCAAACGGAAAAGACGGTGTGGTCGAGTAGACTCCTCCAATTTACTGCAGTTTTACAACAGAGCAGCGCAAATTCAGTAAAGTGAGGCTAGCGAAGAACAAAAACGCTGCGCTGTGTATATTGACTGGTCATTCACAGTTCCAACAGATTTAAAGCAGAACTCCCACAGGTGCAATCAGAGCACTTTACTTAGTATAACACAGCCGCTGGTGCAATAAAAGCACATTAAATATATAAATCCATTTTGTTAATTTTGATCCAAATATTATTGTAATAAATTGTAACATCCAAGGATCCACAGTAAATTAAGAGAATAAGCAAATTGTCTCATAAGTCAATAAAATTTAAAAATTCCACACTCTGTACCTGTGCTGTAGGAGATGACAAGAGTGGTTCTTCAGCTCGTCGCCAATGTTAAAAAGAGTCCAAAATCCATATAAATTGAAGTAGGTTTAATATCAGCACAGCAACATAGGTCTTGCAATGGTCAGCTCCAGATGCAACTGGGCAACAGTAAGAAATCTGATACTGATGACAATCTCTGGAATGTAGAATGCAGATAGAAAGAAAACAGAGCGCATGCCAAGATGGCTAGCAGAAAGGTGATGTAATAAAGATAGAGGAAAGACAGAGAAAGAGAGATAGGAAAAAGATGGAGAAGAATGTAACAGACCCCTCACTACACCCTAAATTACACAGTGCAAAGCAAGCGTTCTGTTGAAGATAATGCACAAATTGAAATAAAATGCTGTTTTCCTCTTTCTCCTGAAATGAAACTCCTGAAGTGCCCATACTCCTGCTTTGGTAGAGTAAGGTGACCTCTCTTGCTAAGGAAAGATGACATGCCTTCAGGCATTCCATTAGCATAGCAGCAGCATAACAGTTTTCATTCAGTATTTTCTCACTGCTTTCACATCTGCGGCTCTGGTTTTGGTGTACTTTTCATTGACTCACCCCGATAAAATGGTAGGTGAGGGTCTCCTCTCACCTCTGTCAATGTCACCGCACCTGCAGTGTCCCTTTACAGAGAAAGCTTGGGAGGCAGCACCTTCTATCTTAGACTGTCTCTCATTGTCTTTGTTACCGCAGAGTTCTCCCTTATTCCCTCTTAGGATCTCTCCCTCTGACGTGCTGTATGTAGATGTGTAGCACAGTGCTGCCCCTTCCAGAAAGTATTCTCTCTCTCATATTGTTAGATTACAGTGGACTTAGAGCTTGCCCATTGCTTTCCATTGGTTGGCTTCAGTGTCACTCTTATTTGCTTGCTCCTTGTTTGTTAGTGTGTTTAGGCGTTCCTTCTTCTTGTGTTTGTGCCTCCCCTGGAGCATGGACGCATTACTGTATCCTTCTACTGCTCCCTTTTTCAGGCTCTACTTTTTCCATTTTGTTTAAGCGCTTTAAGAGAGTGCATGTGATTTCCAACTATCTCCCCTGTGTACTTCTCTCCCCCTCGCTACACTCCGTGTTCCTCTCTTTCGCTTGTGTGCTTTTCTTCAGTGTTGCCTCCTCACCTGTGTGCTTTCTCCATGCCAGCTTCTTGTTGCTGTCTTTCATTTGATCCCCGCACCCCCTTGTTGTTTCCTCTTACACGTCCCCCCATTTTGCTTCTGCCATGCCCCTGTGTTGCTTCACCCCCCTTCCCCCATCCACTCCCTGTGTTGCTTCCCTCCACAGCGTTACTTCTGCCTGAATGTTGCTCATCCCTGCTCCCCCCGTGCAGCTTCCCCCACTGTCTTTAAAAAAAAAAGGTTTGTGTGCTTCGATTGGTAACTAAAAAGAAAAGAAAATGCAGCTGCATCATTTTGCAGGCTCGCATGTCCATCCGCAAATACGTTCCAAAGGTAAGACCTATTGGCTTTGCCAATGCTTGTTTACTTCTCTTTTCCTCCTAATACCTTCTCTGCCTCTCTCACACTCTTATCTTCGCTGTGTAAACTGTATTCATTACCGCTCCCACACCCTCCTTTTTTGTTTGTTTTCTGAAGTGTCTAGAATCAGCTCTCTGGTCTTCATAGAGTTTCACCTTTCCCCTCTCTTTTTTGGTCTCCCCTGATCCCATTGTCAGTCATGCTCTTTCTTTTTCTCCTTCCTCTCTCTCTGTCCCCTCTGCAGACCCTGGAAGTTGTGTATTTAATTTCTTTCCGCTCCCTCACACACATTTGTCTTTTCCGGAGTCTTAACATCTTGCCCTTTCTGTTTCTTTCTCCCTCTTTAGTTCCTCCCTCAATCACTTTCTCCCCACTTACTGCTTAATTCTCTGCTTCACCTGCTTTCTCTCTTTAGGCTAGCTGTTCCCTTGCCCCCCCACCTGTTAATCTGAGCATCACTTTCTTCTGTCTGTACCTCAGTTCAACTCCCAATCTCCTTGTCCTCCTTTCTCTGCCGCTCCCTGTTCGCATTTTTACGTTATTATGGCCTCTCTACCACCCTTTCCCATCACCCTCTACCATACGTGGCTCTAGTAGTGAGAGACCTTTTTTTTTTGCAGTTTTATATAGAGCAAACTCGACCCGAAGGTATGAAGGTTCAGGAGCGCTTTACAGGAGCACCAGTTACGTTACACAAGGAAAAATTCATTCTTTGGTAGGCAAGGGGAGATTAAGTGATTTGCCCAGAATCACAGGATGTTGAACTGATGCCGAGACTCGAACCTAGTTCTCCAGTTCCAGAGTCGGCAGCTCTGATCATTATGTCCTCCCGTCCGTATGTAATGCGTCTGGGCTACTACGTAGACAGTCATTAGCACGTGCAGTAGACAGGTGCGATGCGTGCACCACAGCTCTTTGTGGGAGACACTCGGTCAGGGCCGGGCTATGGCGCAACCAGTAAGAGGATTGTTATGTTCAGCTGGCTAGCTTTCCTCCAGAATCTGGCCCAGGCCACTGCTCCACACCTCTTCCCAGGTCTGGGGTAGACAACTGCTAGATATTTTGGTCCTCATTCATAGGTTTTTTGCCCTAGGGAAGCGCTGCTGTGCCTGCGTTGCGGGGATGATTATTTTTGTGCAGGAAGGGAAACCTTCCTGCACACAAACAATCACAAGAGGCTTTTTCCTCTTTCTATGTGTGCTGCAGAATGCAGCATACATAGAAAAAGGAAAAACGAGGAGAAATAAAGATATTTCTCCTCGTTGTGCCTCCTTTACGCCTCACCTGGGGAGGCATAAGTTTTTGCCGCTGCCTCAGACTTACGATATCTCGTAAATCTGTGGCAGTGTCAAAAAGCCATTAATATTGCTGGGAACGCCCCCAAGAAAACCAATGGAACGACCCTTTCACACAGTTCCTGCGTGAAAGGGGCACATATTTATAAAGCCATGAAAAGCAACATAACGTGGCTTTACATGGCCTTATAAATATGCCAGTGGCACATTGCGCCACCGGAACGTCAAAAAAGTGACGTTCCGGCGGTGGAAAAGTGCCGGTAGAATGAGGCCCTTTATTCTGGTATGCAGTGGTCATGAGCTGAGCTGGCAAAGTTCAAGGATTATATTTTCTGCTAGATATTGTAGTCACTCTTTCTCAGCCCTCATGTCGCAGTCAACAACATACAGGACACTGAGCTATGCAGTCTACTCCTCATATTACTGTCAAAAGGAAAAAAAAATGCTAGGTCTATCTCCATCAATAAAACGCTGTACATTAATATATTTCTTGAAATGTTTGCTATTGCGTCACTTACACTTTTATTCAGTGCTTTAAATGGGAAAAAATAAGTGCAGGTACTCATTAAAATGAGCTAGAGGTGTAGTGAGGGGGCGGGGCTAGGGGCGGGGCTAAGGGCAAGACATGATGATACTTAACAACTTCTATATTAGTTGCAGCACATACCAAAAAACATGAGAAATGTGTTTATATAAACAAAACAGGTTAACTCATTACACAAAATGAAAGAGAAATGTGATAATATGTTAACATTTCCTTTTTTTGCAATAGTTGCACCTTCTTAATGTCATACTGTTAATTGCTGTTTGGCACAATACTATATATTTTTGAGCACGCGAGTAGGAAGAAACTGAAAATAACCCCACGTCGCAGCAAAGCTTTTATGGCACCAAGCAAATGAAGCAACTCATCATGACCCTCCCCAGAAGATATCTCTTGTCTCTTCCATCAATCTATCCATTCATCCTTTCATCCTACCATTTACCTGCTGATGTCCACCATTTAACCTTTACATTCTATCGTCTATTCAGTCTTTCATCAATCATTCAGTTTTACACCATTCAGTCTATCCACCCTTCATATCCAAACCTATCCATCCACCTCCAAACCTATCCATTCATCCTTTCACTCATCCATCTCTTTATCCACCCTCTCCCTCATCCATCAATCATTTCGCTCATCCATCCATCAACCCTTTCACTCCTTTATTCCATCCACCCTTTCACTCAATCCCTCCTTTCACTCATCCATCATCCACCCTTTCATCCATCCTCCCTACCTTTTATTCATCCATCCAATCTTTCACTTATCCACCCATCATCCGCCCTTTTATCCAATCATCCATCCAATCTTTCACTTATCCACCCATCATCCGCCCTTTTATCCAATCATCCACCCTCGTTCACCCATGCATGCTTTCACTCATCCATCCATCTATACATCCACCCTTGCTCACTCATCCACTCACCCACCAACCCTCCCCTTTACATTATTTATGAATCTTTGTCGCAGAGCAGACACGTACAAAGTGTCACACATTTTCTTTAAAATACCTCCTGAGAGTGTCTCTATTCTCTCTCTCTTTCTTTCACTTTTTTCTTACAAAAACAGACATACACACAAACATAGCAGACACACAACAGACTAAGGTATGATGAAAGCCATCTTTTCTCTTCACCTACCATGGATTTTTGAATTGCCACCAGGGCCGGACTGGCCGTAGCCTGATTGCCACTGCCAGGGGACTGACACGATTCCTGTGCTTGCACGAATGACAAGGATAGTGTGAATGTGATTGACAGCACAGGGCCTGAACGGACCCTGCTCTGTCAAGCACAGCGTGATTGTGAGCACCGACATTATTCAAATGAACCCTGCTGAATAGCTCAGCTGGGGCTCAGATCGGGGCTGCAGAAGCGGTGCCTTGGCTGCCAGAGACACGTTCTACTCCTGCTCACCAGCACAGCCAATGAGCCTACCTTTTCATGAGTACCGGTACTCTCCAGGGCAGTAGAGAAGTGCCGGTACTCGGAGCGATAAATCTAAGAAGTGCCGGTACTCAGTACCGGCGAGTACCGGCCCATTTAAAGCACTGCTTTTATTGCCATGAGTGACTCACCGTGGAAACAGTGAGAGAAATGATTATTCAAGATGGCGACTTTGGTTTTAGCCATGGCAAGTTTGTTTAAAGAGCGAGGGTTTTCTGTTGACCAGCTGGCTCATAATAACGTTTGTTTATTCCGTTAAGTGGCCTTGGGGCACTCTAAGCACTTAGTCTGACTCCTGTCACATGCATGGCAACTCTCCTGTATTAGAACAAGACTCACAATTTACCCGCCAACTGATAATGTTTTTCATGTTTAGTTTTTGACCTTAGAACACTGCACAATTTGCCATTTGTGTAACATCGTCGGGCGTTTTGGCAGCCTACGGATGTAGTATTTTCATGTGGGTCTGTTCGCAGCCTGGGTCCGAGTCAGATTGTGGAGATGGAGATGTGTTAGTAATGCACACTCTCCTGACAAGCCCCACAGTCTAATGTAAAATTAAAGAGTACATACACCACCTGATTTTTCTACCTCAACTATCCTCTCCATCCTCCATTGTTCTCAGATGTTAGAATATGCTCCAACCCAACAGTATTTATTTTATCAAAATGCTAAAAGGCTGAGTCATCCCTACCGTCATTCTAATATATCTTGCCCTGTAGATGCAAAAACATTTTTGAAACGAGTGCTTTGATCCACTGAGCTTCCGTAATTATCTTTAAACACACCCCTTGGTACCTCAACTAGAAATGCCTCTGAAAACTATTGCTTTTTCGTCGATTTATTACAGAAATTGTGGTAGAAAATGCACTATTTTACCAATTTTTTGGGAGAAAAAAAATCTTAGAGTGGAAACCTTCTTCTCAACATCACTTTATTTTGGACAGTTGTGCTTGCGCCCTGAGTTCGGTTGCAAAGACAAATACACGGTCTTGTCTTGCCCTTCACCATTTTTAAAGTTCATGAGCTGCCACTGGTAAGGCAGCGGTCACTATGTACTTAAGAGCTCTGTAGCAGACAGGCCTTCAGTCGACCCTTCTGCCTGTGGAGAATCTGCTGGTGTAAACCAGGGGCTTTCTCTGACTCAAATGGCCCGATCCCGATGCGGTTAGGAAGGCCTCCTAACTTCATTTGCTCTGTCCAAATCGGATCGGGAATGTGTCTTTCCGACTGAATCGGAAAGATTTCCAACCCACAGAGTACGATGCAAGTTAGGAATATCCCAATCCGAACCCGACGGCATTTGGAATGACCGAGCCGTACGGAGCAGAATCGTACGTCTCTACGGGCCGCATTTCCGAACGACTGATTACGATGCCGGATTCAGACAGCCTTTCCGAATCGTGCCGTCCGACTCGAATCAGCATTCGGAATCAGACTTTGGGGGCCCATAGCGGGCCCCCTGCACCAGGAGCCTTCCCAAACGGGCCCGTGGGGGTATCCATGGGTCCCCCCTTACCAGCCATGCACAGTGTGGCAGGCACCAGGGGGTGCCCGATTTTCCCCAGACACCCCTTTCTTCAATGGGAGCCTATGCATTCGGTCGGAAATAGGCTCCCATTGAAGTCAATGGGAGTCCAACCAAATCGTATCTGTAAGCATCCGGATGCATCGTAATCGGTCGGTCGGACTCTCCGGATCCGATTTGGTCGGAAGCCGTTCCCACACCAATTCTATCGGAATGATTTCCAAACCGCATCGGAATCGGGCCCTAAATAGTGAGGGGAAACCAGAAGTTTGGTGGGGTGGGAGCACTTCCAATTTACAGCAGTACCCCCGCTCTGTCAAATGAAATTTAATCTAAATTAGGGCCTTAGATTTTTAGTTAGGATGAAAGTCCCGGCTGCTAATTGTAGTGAAATCACAACAACTCCTTGAAAGCCCAGATTTACACAGCCATATATATATCAATTAATTTGGCCGTGGAAAGTAGCAAGAAAGACCAGTTATGGGAGACTTAGCAGATTTTCAGGGTGGCATTGTAGATTTCTCTGTCTGACTTGCCTATAACACGTAGAATAGTGTAAAATATGCCGATAATCTCGCTGAAATAAATGATTCCACAGAGCCAAGGTACTCCTGGGGTAAAGGAGTTTAATCCACAATACAGTCCTTCATGTACAATTCCGACTGAGTCAATGAATGAATGAATCTCAACGTTCATTCCCCACACTTTTTTCCCTTCCCTGCATTCCATGGCACACTCCTGCTTCCTCAAACAACAACACGGCAATGATATGTGCGTCGTACCATTTAACAAGGAAGCAACATTTGATATTACAGTTTGCAAACATGCATTATATGATAGCAACACGAGCGCAGCACTACGCTCATGCGCTACCCACAGAACTTGCTTTATTTGTAAGCGGCACAAGCGTGACAAATAATCAATGTCATGCTCGTGCATTCACATTAATATGCAACACATCTCTCCACCCCTTTTTTTTTGTTTTCCAAGAAAATACTCTGAAATGTGCATTTACGACAACACATAATCTTGGAGCCTGGTGGGCATTCTGCGTGTCCTATTACTCCTATAAGTATTGCTAGTGTCAACACCATCACCAGTGGCAGGAACTCCATTCACAACCGAATCTCTCCCCCCGGGCACTTTCTTCCCCATCTAAAAACACTTTCCCACTGTCACTCCCACAGCCCCATTTGGCAATTTCACGTTTTCCATAGTAGCGTGAACGAACGCGTTGGGGTCGGAGTTACTATTCGCAACCAGGACGGGTTTAGGACATATCATTGTCCGACCCGTTTTTTCGAAACTCTTCAATCACCACTCATTGAAGATCTGAACTAAGGCGAAAGGACGAACCTCATTCATTACACTAAGATTGTGTGGATCTTTTCTTGACTATAACAGTATCAGCGACAAATTTGATCACCTTAGCCTTGAGAAAGTCTCAGTACCTATTTGTACAGACGAAACACGTGTTGGTTGCTTTGTTTGCTGGGAATTGAGAAAAGAGAAAATCAATAAAAGAAGCGTTTTCTACGAAAAGAGAGTTGTTTTGGAATATCTTTTATGTGCTGCATATCGGGCACGAAAAATTACAGGACTATATGGACTAAAGAATTACAGTATTGACAACTAAATATTCACAATACAGTTTGATTCATGGGATCAATTGGAACTTATAAATGGTGTGCTGTATTAGCTTTATTTTTGGTTATTTATGTGCATGTTTTACATGAGATTTGCACCCTTGGGTAGTGGGTGATTAGAGCTAGCCAAGCACCCTGCTGTACTTACAGCTGTCTTGTTTAATTTCCACGCCATTTACTGTTTTGCATCTTTACACTTGTTGTTTATTGATGTGCGGTACTTCCCTCTTAGGGAACGCTACTACCCATTTTTTGCAAATGAGAGAACTGGTTGAGATTCCAAACACTCCCTCCGTCCATACGAACCGCATACTTGAACACTTCAATAGCATGAATACGGTCTGACCAGAACACTAATCCTTTACTCACATTTCTCCACTTTTTGAGGCGAACCATATCCCCAACATGAACACTCTGTCTGCTAGGAGCCCCTTTTCTTTTCCTCAATGTGTCTCATTTTCGACTTGTATTCTTCCATCGTACGCCTGATTTCCTTGAAATCAATATCAGCCACCTCAGTACTTCCTTTCGTCTTATTCCTTAACCACCACAGGACCAAATTTGTACTCGGCTTCTTCCCCCACAATAACTCAAATGGACTCACAGAGGTCACAGAATTAGGGGAAGTTCTATAAGCAAGCAACATGGATTCAGTGCCTTCCTCCAGTTCAACCCTCCCCCTTACTGACAATCGAATCGCTTCTTTTACTACTATGTTGAACATCTCCACTTGACTATTTGATTTGGGATGAAAAACTAAGCTTTTTCTGTGCAAAATACCTCATCTTTCCAGGTAACTCTGAGTATAATTGCTGACAAACTGAGGGCTGTTAACTATCACCACCTCTTGGGGAATACCTTCCCTGCAAAACAACTTTGTCCGCCGCCAACACTAGCAGCGTGTGGGTGTCTGTTTATTGCTGCGGCGCTCAGGCAAAGCGCGCTAGGCCACACGTGGTCCCCCCCGGCCTCACACTTCACATTGGTGACGGAGGGTGGTACGGCCCACGCTCCAGGGCACCCTGCTGAGGGTAGCTGCAGCACGTCCCCACAGTGTGCAGTCCACACTGAGGATCGCCATTACAGCAAGCTAACCATCCCAGGCGACACCACGTGGCAGGAGGCCTCTCGCCTGTCCTCAGGGAGGTCCAGATAGTGGCACAGCAGGACACGCCCACACCAATATCGGTGAGTTGCGCACGACGCGCAGGAGAGGCGCACAGGCGGTTTCCAGCGTGGCAGAGGTTGCCCACGCGCCACAGGGCTGCGCTCACAGGCGCTGACTGCGCAGGACCCCCAGCAGTGCCAGTCCCACTGGCCAACACGCCGGGTCCAGTCCTTTGGGCACTACACCCTCGCTCGAACACACAGGCATCTCATTAGCCAGCATTATGGGAGACCAAGGTGACGGAGCACAGCCCCCAGTGAGAGCCACGACACAGCACCCCCCCTCAGGAGTTCTACCTCCTTTTAGTGAATCAGCAGACCCCTCTACGGCCTCGCCGAGGTGGCAGATATTGGCTCGGCCGCCTGGAGAACTATTTCATCGCCACCAGGGAGACGGATGGCGCCGTCAAACGCTCACTACTTCTCCACTACGCGGGAGAGGAAATATACATGCTCTTCAAACACCTTCCCGCCA
Organism: Calotriton arnoldi; assembly: GCA_963921515.1. Taxonomy (NCBI): domain Eukaryota; kingdom Metazoa; phylum Chordata; class Amphibia; order Caudata; family Salamandridae; genus Calotriton; species Calotriton arnoldi. Next base: position 1,804,942 of record CAWUFW010003340.1, read on the forward strand.
CCGGACCCCCCGAAGACTACGCAGCAGTGGTGGCTGCATTGAACGCACATTTTGACCCACAACTGAATCCTGATTTCGAACATTTCAAGTTGAGGCAAGCGAGGCAAAGGGAAGGAGAATCAGTGGACTCTTTTCACGCAAGGCTGAGGGAGCTTGCTAGCACTCACCTCGTAGGGGACAGAGCCGCAGAAGAAATCAGGGCGCAACTGATTCTGGGGATCCGCAGTAAAGTCCTACGAGGCCTCATCCTAAGGCAGCCAAACATACCAATGAACCTCATACTGGTGTTGGCATGATCCCATGACCTCTCAGCCGCGCATGCTGAAGAAATGGACATTGCGCTCATGCGCAATACAGAAAAGAGCGTCGCCGTCAAGACTGAACGTGCCGATGCCGTCAGGATGCGGGACAGGACCAACAAACCAAGAGATTGCCCGCCACCAACCCCGAAAGGCCAATGTGGGTACTGCGGTTACGAGGAACATCCCCCGCAGTCATGTCCAGCACAAGGGAAGACATGCACCAACTGCGGAATTGCAAACCATTTCGCCTCAGTGTGCAGAAAGAAAGCACCACGAAAAGAAGGCAAACGACCCAAGCCTATGCGGAGGATGGTCCGCCAACTTTCGAGCGTCTCGCTATCGTCCTCGCCAGGAAGAAAGACGACAGGCACAACCGTCTACCAAGCCGACGACACCTCGTCAGATGAGGAAGGAGAAACGTACCTAGTCTCTTTCACCCAAGCCCTGAAAAAACGGAGACGTCCCCAACCCCGATGCACGGTGTTGATAGCAGGGTCAGAAGTTAATGCAGTGATAGACACCGGAGCGTCTGTCACCGTCATGGGAATCCAACAATATAACAAATTGAAGCCAAAGCCAGAGCTGCGTCCCTCAAAGACAAAGATCTTCGCCCAAGGGAGTGATTCGCCATTACCCCTCCGAGGCAAAATGACCGTGCCAGTGCGGTCAGAAGTCACCGAAATCACAGTTGACATCCACATCATCAACCAAGAGGCAGACACACTGCTAACCAGCCACGCAGCTGAAGACCTGGGACTAGTGAAGTTTGCCAGAAGCGTGCAATACGACCAGACCAAAGAGCTACTCAGCCAGTTCAAGGATCTGTTCGAGGGACTGGGACGGATAAAGAAAGCTCCAATCAAACTGCACATAGACCCAACCATCATGCCGACAGCACTGAGACACAGGAGGATCCCCTTCCACCTCCGACCGCTGGTGGAAGAAGAGCTGCAGAAGCTAGAAGACCAAGGGGTCATAGAGAAGGTCTCAGGGCCCACACCATGGGTGTCCCCCATGGTGATCGCTGAAAAGCCTCGTCAACCAGGGAAAATAAGACTCTGCATTGACATGCGCCTTCCCAACAAGGCCATTCGGCGCGAACGCCACACTACGCCGACCATGGACGGCATCGTGGCCGACCTGAATGGGTCCAGGTGGTTTTCGAAACTAGACCTGAATGCGGGCTATCACCAGCTGGCGCTTGCGAAAGAAAGCCGGTACATAACCACTTTCAGCACGCACCTAGGACTCAGAAGGTACAAGCGCCTGAATTTCGGCATATCTTCAGCCGCCAAAATCTTCCAGAATGCAGTCAAAGAAATCCTGGTCGGGCTACCGGGCGTACTAAACGTGAGTGACGACATCCTCATCCACTCACAGACAGCCGAGGAACACTACCGGCACCTGAGAGCCACGCTGCAAAGGCTCCAAGACCACGGGGTCACATTACATCGGGAGAAGTGTCTGCTGTTCCAACAACGGATAGAATTCTTCGGCTACACGTTCACGCAGGATGGAATCCAGGTCGACACCCGGAAGTCCCAAGCCATCAAAAACGCAGCTGCACCCCTCACCGTGGCTGAAGTTCGCAGTTTCCTTGGAATGGCCACCTACTGTGGCCGCTTCATCCCGGACTTAGCCACCATCGCGGAGCCACTCCGAAATCTCACGCGAGCCGATGCCATGTGGCAGTGGGGCCCAAGCGAAGAAGCGGTGTTTCAAGCAGTCAAGAATGCTCTCCTCGAACACACCACACTAGTATATTTCAACCCCACCAAACGGATTGAAATACTAGTAGACGCCAGCCCCGTGGGCCATGAGGCCGTCCTTACCCAGGAGCAAGAGCCGGGACGGTGGGCTGCCCTAGCATACGCCAGCAAAGCGCTCTCCCCGACCGAGAAACGATATGCCCAGATTGAGAGGGAAGCCCTAGCCATCCGCTGGGCGTGCCGGCATTTTCATTTGTACATATGTGGGCACCCATTCAAAATCATTACGGATCATCAACCCCTTGTACCGTTGTTCCACGGATCAGCGTCTCACCCCGCCATGCATCGAACAATGGGCCATTGGACTCCAGCAGTACGAGATGGACGTGGCATACCGACCGGGCGCTAAGAACCCTGCCGATTTCCTCTCGAGACACCCGGGGCCAGTGGCAGACGGAGGCGAAGAACTGGGTGCTGACCCCACTGAGGCCCACTTGAACATGATTGCGGCCCTCACGTGCCCCCGAGCGCTGACCCTTGAGGAGGTGGCATCTGCAGCGGAGGCAGACCCAGTCATTGCCAAGGTCCGCGCAGCTGTCCAAGGAGGGCACTGGCACCAGTTCCTGCAATCAGCCAACTCATGGGCGGGCCCAGAGAAGCAGAATCTAGTGCACATGTGGCGGGTCAGAAATGAACTGAGCGTTACCCAACAAGGAATCCTGCTGAGAGGCTCGCGGATTGTGATCCCCGCGTCACTCCAGTCGTGAGCGACACAACTTGCCCACGGAGGACACCAAGGGGTCGAGAAGATGAAGGCCCGCATGCGAGAGAAGGTCTGGTTTCCGGGTATGGATGCCCGTGTCGACAAGACAGTTCGGAGGTGTCCCTCCTGTCAGGTGACAAGTGGCCCCGAAAGACCCGCACCCATCCACACCGAAGAGCACGGGAAGAATCCATAGGAGAAGCTGAGCGTGGACTTCGGGAGTTTCCCGGACGGCAGAGTTACCCTGGCTCTGATCGACAGCTACTCGAAGTACCCAATCGTAGAGGTTATCCCCTCAACGTCCTTTTCTTACGTCGGCCCCATGCTGGAAAAGATATTTGCCATGTTTGGAGGCCCAGAAGAACTCCGAAGTGATAGCGGACCTCCGTTTCAAGGGCATGAGTTCCAGGAGTTCATGCAACGCCATGGCATCCGGCACAGACGCATCACCCTGCAGTGGCCCCAGGCTAACGGCGAGATCGAACGATTTATGAGGACAATTAACAAAGCCCTACGCATCGCCGTAGCTGAGCAGGCCGATCCGGAACAACACCTACAGAAGTTCCTGCGGGAATACCGGAGCACCCCTCAAAGCTCCACGCGTCAGGCACCGTGGGCGCTGATGTTCAACGGGTCCCGCCGCGATGGTCTTCCTATCGTCCCAGGGTGGACACCCCCTCCCTTTGATGAAGAAGGCGCCTTCCAGAGGAGGAAACAACGCAACATCACGGCCAGCCAAACCAGAAGAGCTGTGTCTCGTCATCTGCAACGAGGGGACACCGTCATCATGAGGGACCGGAGGCCAGGGGGAAAATTCCGAACCCGCTATGAACAGGGCTACTGGACTGTGACCGATGTGAAAGGAACCATGGTGACAGTTGACAAGGAAGGAGAAGTCGTAACCCGCAACATCTCATGGTTCAAACAGGTGGTCAACCCCGAACACTGCACTGAAGCAACCAGCGATCCTGGGGAACCGAGGGCTACACCATCGGAGCCAGGAGAGGCAGAGGACTACAATCCAGAGTCTGCCTCCCCACCAAGCGCCCCAGAAGTGACCCAAAGGCCCCCAGAGGCACCACCCCAGCTCAGCGAATCAGCCGCGGAACCCAGGTTCAGCCGTGGCCAGCACCGGTATGCTCTGAGGAGCAACCCCCAGCCGAGCACTCGCCTGAGGGACTTTGCCTGCCAAGTAAGTGAACTATGAGACACTTGGGATCCAGTCAAGGACTGAGTTGAGATGGGATGTGGTGAGTTAGCGTGCCAGCGTTTGGTGCTGACGTACGCGCCGGAAATGCCCAGCGCTCGCGCCGGAAGGCGGAGCGCGTGGTTAAAATAAATGGGGCGTGACCGCGCTAGGCAGTCCGCCGCCAACATTAGCAGCGTGTGGGTGTCTTTTTATTGCTGCGGCGCTCAGGCAAAGCGCGCTAGGCCACACGTGGTCCCCCCCCCGGCCCCACACTTCACACCACACACGACGGGGGGGGGGGCTGAAGCCCTTTGAGCCCAATGGGCTTTGCGCGCCTGCCCAGGGGTTCATAATGAGTTAGAAGGATTGTTGTGGCGACAGTACGAGTTGGGGGGAACAGGTGAAGTACAGCTGGAGACGTAGAATAGCCTTTAGGTTTCGCAGCACAATAACTGACAAGCTAAATGGACTGACGAGGTGGATCTACTTGTCTTTTCTTTATGGTAGCTTCGCTCCTAAGCCTGAAATATAGACATGCAAACGTGAGGCAAGACGTGTTACTTGCGATAGCCAGCAGATGGCGCGATTGCGTACTAAACAGACAAAAGTGTAATGTCCCTTTTGAGAAATTGTATCCGGTACCAAGCAACGAATAAAAACCACTTTATATTCACGGATTTCTTATTTTTCTTTTATGGGGGTTGAAACGATCTAGCTTGCAACTACTTAAATATATTGAAATTCTATATAATTCTTAAAATATTTTAATTAAAAAGCGGTGAAAGCTAAACGTGGGTCTTTACTGGTTCTAACTGTTTTACCTGGTTATACCTGCCTGAACGCCTAACTAGAAACATTGATTGTAGAGTTCCCCATGGGTCTTCTTCATCGCCCGTCTGTTTTTCGCTCCCCATCTTCGCAAGAAACCTCAAAACCTGGCTCTTCGACAGACCCCCTCCTTGATGGAATGGAACCTGCACCCCCCCCCCACCCCTAGCGCTTAGAGACCCTTACGGGTGAGTAGTCGCGCTTTAACAAACCCCTGATTGATTGATTGATTTTTAAGATATAGGGCTCTGGCTGTCCTCATCCGCTGTCACGGCTTCGACTTTATATATGTGGAAAGGAGACAGAGCCGACTCAGATTAAAAGGTGAACTGCGCACCTGTAAACTGCCCGCCTTAAAACTCGTCTCCTGGAGATGGACGAACGGATTGGTTGATGCTAAATTCGGCTAAAACGGAAATGTTGTTTCTGGGAGGCAGCGCTGACCTCTGGTACTCTGATTCCTTGCAGGAAGAGAATTAAATCCCAGATTATGGATGGAAGTCGTTGGTGGCAATACAACTATGACCTCCACTCATAAACTGTGTTTTAAATTACTCCCCTCTTTCTCTGTTGCTTTTAAATAAATACTACTGTTGCTGCCTCTTATTTTCACCTATTTCACATTCTACTCGAAATACTTCGCACCCTAACTCAAGAAGGCAAAGTTTCTCTGCAGATTTAGGCAAAGATTTACAAAGGTTTACGTTAAACGCAGACCAGGCATTAAATCCTTTTTGGCTATTTGCGTTGTTTTGTGAAAAAAGTAACTCATTGCATTGTGCTGCCTTACGTTACTTTGTGTCACAGAGGCATTCCATGGGTGGTGTATGGGGTTTCCCTACATCCACCCACGGGTTTTGACACAAACCCATAACTAAAAAACTTGCACACAAGGATTTGCACCAGAATCCTGCGCCTTCCAGAGGCTGGTAAAATGAGGGGAAATATCTTTATTTCTGCTCGTATTTCCTCTTTGCATGTGCTGCATTCTATAACGTTGTTTTTTGCGCCACTTTTTAGTAAATCTGGCCCATAGGTCTTTACTGGTATCTAGGTTGCTGATGCAAAGTCCCTTAATGGAACAGTGCCTAAATTCGCGATTCACAATGCTGCATCCAGAACAATTCTGATAACAGACATTTTGAGTCATCGTTGCCTCACCTCTATAGTGGTTTCCATTCCGACAGCATAAAGCTGTCTCTATAGTGTATCTATTATGTAATTTAGATGAAAGCCAGTTTACCATCTTTGATTTTTGCTTTTTTAGGTGTAGTGTTGGACAAGACCTATTGATTTTTATAAAATTATTTGTATATGTATTCAATGAAAAAAACAAAGGTTAGTGTGAAGTTATAGTTTGGTGAAAATTTCAGTGACAACTTAACGCTTTAAACTAAAAAAAAACAGAAATTCTCCAGTTATAGTTATTTCTAGTAACTATAACTTGTGCCCTAAAGTAACTATAACTCGTGCCCTAAAGTAACTATTACTCCTACCCCTGCCATGCACAGTCTTTTCATCAATTATGTCATTTGGCATGTTGCAGTGATGTTATCAATAATGTCAAAGAATATGTCATGAGTGTTGTAATATGTGGGGAAATTAGCAGTGCATGGTGAGGGCACGAGTTATAGTTACCTTAGGACACCAGTTATAATTACTCGAGATAACTATAACTGGAGAATTTCAGTGTTTTTTAAAGTTTAAAAAGTTACGTTGTCACTGAAATGTTTGGTAACTATAACATCACTTCAACCTTTGTTTTTTTCAGTGAATTTCTAGGACTTTTTTTAATGTAAAGTATTAATGCAGGACCATACATAAAGCCAAATCCTCCTCTGCACACGGCCAAAGGACGTGCGCGGCAGGGGGTTGGCCGCAGGACCAGGACTGGGGCAAGGCCCTAAAGCCAACCCCCTACGGGCAGCAAACCTCCCTTTATATACATCCCCAGGTGGGGGTCGCCACTGGGTAGTTATAGTCAAGTCAGTGTTCCCATAGGAAATGCCTTTTTTGGTTTGCTAATAACTTTGGTGCTGTTTGACACATCTTCACAAAACTTTCCCAAAAAAGTCTGTAGGAAAGTGGTTTTCTGTTGCAGTAACCCCCCCACTTGTTGCCAGACTACAGATGCACTTTCACTTGATGTGCCCTGGGTCCCTGCCAATCAGGTTCCCAGGGCCTGTGGTCTTACCCCCAAAACTAACCCAATTGGTATCTCTGGCCACAGGTCAGCCCCTGGTAAATGGTACCACAGGTACCCAGGGCACTGTGACCAGAGAAGGCCTCTAAGGGCTGCAGCATTTATTGTGCCACCCTTAGAGGTCCTGCACCCTTACACACACACACTGCCTTTGCAGGCTGTGTGTTTTGGTGCAGAACAAAGTGAAGAGTCGACATGGCACACATCTCTGTGTGCCATGCCTACAGCCCACTGCCCTGGCATAGATCAGTCACCCCTCTAGCTGGGTGCATTATACTAGTGGTGAGGGTACAGGTGCATGAGCCTTGTACCCCTACAGTGTCTAAGGCCATTCTTAGACATTGTAAGTGCAGTGCTGCCATTAAGAGTATATGGTGCTGGGAATTTGTCTTTACGAACTCCATAGCACCATAATGGCTACACTGAAAACTGAGAAGTTTGGTATCAAACTTCTCAGCACATTAAACCCACACTGATGCCAGTGTGGGATTTAATGGAAAATGCACACAGAGAGCATCTTAGAGATGCCCCCTGAAATCTAACCTACCACTAGTGTCCAGGCTGAGTGGCTGCTTTCAGCTGCCACCACCAGGCATGTTTCTGGACCCCTGGGTCGAGAGCCTGCTGCTCTCTGGGGCCTGAAACAATGCACATCCTGGGACGAGGTGCCAAGCCTCCTCCCCCAGGATGGGCAGGGTTCACGAAGGGGAAGCTTCAAAGGCTTGCCGCCTTTGTGAGCTTCCCCAGGCCACTTGCTGCTTTCAGCAACTGGTCCCCACTGGTTCTGACCCCTACTTTGGGCGGGAGAACTGGCGGGAAAAACAAGTGAGGAAGAGAGGTGTGCCCACCTCTGCCAACTCCACCCCTCAGGTGGGGGAGGCGAGGTGAAGCACCACTCTCAGTCCCCGCCATCTTGCAGATGGGGGGACTCAGCCAACCAGGGACAGGCTCATGCCACCCTCCCACTGGAGGGTGGCATAATAGGGGGTGTACCCACCCCAGGGAAGGGACCCATTGGTCCCTGCCTTTTACCTACCTGAAACGCCCCTAAATCTAGTATTTAGGGGCACCCCTGAACCTTGCTTCCTCAGACAAGAACCTGCAACAAGGAGAAGAAGATGAAGGACCGAACAGCCGTGCAGCAGCTAACAAGAGGAAGACGCCCACTGACTTGGCCCCAGCCCTACCGGCCTGTCTCCCCCTCGAACCTGCTCCTGCGAAATCCTGGTGTGTCCTGCAGCCAGCAACCTCGAAAACCCCGGAGGACCTGCCTGCCTTCAACTACAAGGGCTCTGTCTCCCATGAACACCGGATTTGTTCATCTGCAACCTCTGGCTCCGGCCGGACACCGCGGATCCGCCCCACTCTGCACCCGCCGTCCACGGCCCGAGCTCGAGTGGGCAAACACCACAAGGAGGTCACCCCGGCGATCCTGACCTGAGATCCGGCGACCCCTGACCTGCCTCAAGCCTCCAGCCGACGCCTGCAGCCTAAAACCAGAAGGTCCCCCCAACCGCGACTAGAAGCTGGTAAGTAGATCCGACCCCAAAAGGCACCCCTGCACCCGACGCCCCACGGCCTTGTGTGCCCAAACCTAAGGTGCCTAACCAGCCCCTAACTTCCCAACTTACCTCTCGAAGTGGTGGTCGCACCCAGAAGACCGTCGTCCCCGAGCCTGCAGTGCCTTTGCAAACCGGAGGTTCCCCATTGAAACCAACAGGGCACCCGACGTCGAAACAGCACCCTGCATCCGGCCGCCCTAGTGTCGCTGAGGGTGCACCTTTGGTGCTACTTTGTTTCCCCATTTGCCCTGAGCTAAAGTCCAGGAGCTTTGCTCCCACAGCCGAGTGGCCTGCTTGCCAGCAGCCACCAACCGGAGGCCCCCTATCCCCCATTGGATAACATTGGGCCTCAGCACTCAGACCCGGCCGCCCTAGTGCCGCTGAGGGTGTAACGAGAGTGCATCCTTGACCCTGGGGGAACCCTTGTTCTAACCCCAGAAGCTCAACTCCAAAAACCGATTACTTACCTGGTAACCATTAACTTCATTTCTCTCCATAGGAACCTATTGACTGTTTTTCTCTGAAAAATGTCCTAAGTGTGGAGTTGATTTGTATGGAAACCTGAAAAATAACAATTGTGCAAAACTGACTTTACTTACCTTTTCTCTAGGAAATGTCCCAGTGTGATATCTAGGCATATCACACTGAGTAGAAAAAGTAATCTCAAAAGTAACGTAAAAGTAACTTACCTGTAATTCTCATTGCAAAATCGATACAAAGTATATGTACAGCATTTCACAGTATTGCATTACCAGTAATTCCAACTGTAACCATTTCAAAGTACATTTACAATTGCATTTCAAACTGTATATTTACTGTAAAGTATTTATCAACTTACCTGTGCCAGGCTTGCTTGGTTCTAAAAAATAAAATAACTAAAAGAATATTTTTATACAAAAACAATTGGTCTGAAGTTCAGTCTTTGAGCGTGTGAATTCATTTGCTGACTGAGTGTGTACAACAAATGCTTAACACTGCCTTACTGCTCGACCACACTTCCACAAATAGAGAGTAAGGTGCTATCTAACGTTACCTCTGCCTACCTTTGGGGATCCACTGGACTCTGTGCACACTATACCTCACTTTGGTATAGTATATACAGAGCCAGCTTCCTATAAAGTCTCATTGACCTTAGCTCCTCCGTGGAAAGTTTTGAGGTGATCCATCAATATGGGCCCAAGAAAAGGGAGGGGGCAGAACGGAGGGGGGGGGGGGAGGGGGAGGAGGTCCCAAAACGTGTTTTCCCCATGAAATGTTGCAAAGGGAAAATCAGTAACAGCTACAGCCAAAAAGGCTGAACTGAATTACGCCTAGATCTTGATTCCGAAAGAGTGTTTTTGTTATGTTGTGGAAATCCATTCAGGAGTTTTGGAGCAAGTAAGTTTAAAAAACAATTGTATTTTTCACCACACGAATGATCTGCGGATCTAACAGATTTAAAGATAGGATCTGATTGACTGCCACAGCATCAACAAAGAAGTGGTGGCAGCCATTTTAGGACTCAGGGACTCAGTTCCCTGTCCTGAATAAACAAAATAAAAAAACATATGGGGGGGAGGGTAGTGACTCCCTATTCCAGGGCTAAAAACGTAACTATTTTTTTTATTGGCACCACAGATCCACTGAGAATCTGCGGCTCCGATAAAAAAAAAAAAGGGCTCTGGCCCATTCACAAACTGAGCCCCCCGGGGTGGGTTTTATTTTTTATGGGGTAGGAGGCATGTGTCTCCACCCTATTCTGAGCCTTTCTTAGGCCCTGATGATCCCATCTCCCAGGGCTGCTTTAATTAATATCAATGCTAGGGGGTGCACAGCCCCTCTCCTGAGCATCTTAGAGGCCACGGGGACCCCCTCCCTGGGGCCGATATACTTAATTAGGGGAAGGGGATATGTGCCCTCTTCCTAAGCTTCTTAGAGGCCCAGGAGACCCTATCCGCCAGGGCCAAAAGTTATATTTTGGGGAGGTGGCGTGCAGCTCTCCTCCTCGAGTTGGTCATTCGCCCCAGGGAACCCACTCTCCTGGGCAAGAAACACAACTTTGCTCCTGCCTGGGATAGAGCAAAAAAACTGCTGCCTCCCGCCAGCACTGCAATGGGTGCTGGCTGGGGATCCAAACGGGGCCACAGATGCCTTGGGGCTCCCCCTGCAGCGCCCAACATTCGAATATGTTGTTGGTGCCACTGGTGGACACCCGGGTGCCCACTTCTTTAAAAAAGATGCCGGCTCCTGTCGGTACCAGGCCCGTAGCTAAGAGTGGATGTTTTTGGGGACCTGGCCCCAAAGGAAAACTATACCATAAAGGGGTCTTGGGTTGGACAAACATGTGGCTACCCCTTCAATACCTTTAAAAACCACAATATACTGAGGTATTAAAGAGTGCAATACATTTGACAGTAGTTTTTAAAGTATTCTTCCTTGGCAGCTATATGTAATAAGTAATAGGAAATTATGCCCTTAAAGGACAGTGAGAAAGGAATGGTGGGAGCCTTTCAGGAAATGTGTGTAAAATGGTGTTTTGAAAGCACGTCTAGACAATACAATTAAAACCTGAAAAGAATATGAATGCAAGTATACATGAGGTTGTGTATATTACATCAAGGCACCTTTGGGGAAATGTGTGGCAAATGCTGCATTTACAGGCACATTTTAACAACAATCATTGATAATAACTGAATGAGTTTTAAAAGTATTCTAAACACATCTTCACATGTGTGAGTACACCGACACAATGCATACAAAAGTGTGATCCCACTGTCAGTCAGCACTGTGGTAACTGCGTCTGTCTCCTGTTGGAGGGGCCTCAATGAAATAGTGAGCAGAACAGAAAGACACAGTAAGCATAGGTTGTTGGGGGAACATGAGCACTGCTCAGCAAGCAAGTGTGGCAATGTGCCCACTTTCACTAGTCAAAAGGAGCTAGAACTAGCGAGGCAACTGCTCATCCATCTTTCCAGATCATTGGGCCAGTGCCTTATTTGTGTGGATGATTCAAGGTGGTGGGTACCCACACTATTGTTTGGGGCCCCATACTTAGTTTTCACCATCAGACTTTGACCCATACTAAAAAACTAGAAGGGATACCAAAGGTGTAAGAGAAGTATAGGGAAACAGTGACAAAAGGGTGTAGCATTGATGAAAAATAACATGTAAGAGTAAAACAAATGAGACAGTAAATGTATGGTGGCAGAAGAGAGAGTAACAAGGTGAAATCAAAATTATGCAGCCTTGGTATTCGGCTGAAGGGTATTCAGAAAAATGCTATGACGGCCTCCTAAGAAACCCCTTCATCCCCTCCACTAATATCTTTACAAGATAAGCACATCTCAAATTCTAAACTACTAGCAGAGAGTGCCAGTGATACACTTTGTGGGCATACCCTCACTTTATTGTGGTCTCTTTCTTTCTCTGGCTGCCGGCAGAGTGCTTTTACAGTGACTGGCCAGGTGGCAGTCAGTGCAATTTTAATGATGATGAAGACTCAAACAATATAAAAGGAAGAGCCTGTCTTCTCCTTAAAATGCAGCAGGCCTAGCTTGATTGAAGCCCCCTCTTTCTCTACTGTGACATCAGAATGCATATGATATCCTTGCAGCACTGTAAAGCTGCATTCAGGGAATGTACATTGTCTGTGACAGACTTCTGGGTAATTTTGGCAGGGCTGAGGAATTATTTGGTTTGGACGATGATAGGCTGCTTTATTGTCTCAAGAATAAAAGTTAGGCAGTATTGCTGATGAGCACATATTACCAATGTTATGCCCTCTTGTTGCTAAGGGGTTGTGATGTAAAAGTCTTCTGCATGGTAAGAGACGTGTACCCCTGCCCTGAGTGCCCAACTGTACTATTGTCCGGATCCCTAATGCTGATTTTTTGACATAGGCAAACAAGGATCTTGCGTGTGCACCATGACATAGGCCTGTCGCACGGACTGCGGCCTTGAAGGACCAGGAGGGCCGCCCTCATAGTGCTACCGCCTTTACCAGGCGTTAAGCAGCACGAGTGCTGTGGTGGCAGCAAGCCAGGTAGTGATCAGAAGTAGTGAACAGGACCTTTTTACCCTGTGTCACTGGAGTGAGGCCTACAGACTCACTCAGCTTTTTAAATGTTCTGCTGCTGCATGCTTAACTTACCCTTGTCCTAGATCAGGTAGCTGTGGAGTGCTTTATAGCACAGGAGTAGTGACTCTGTGTTAGTTGTATGTGTGCCTGGGAAGAGTACAGTACAAGGATAAAGGAATACTGTGCAGTACATGTGTGGTTAGTACATGGACTGGGTGTATGACTGCCTGAGAGGAATATATTACATGAGAGATGCAGTGCTGTGCAGTGCATGCACAGGGACAGCATGTGCTGGGTGTATGGGTGCTTGCATAAAGTACAATACATGAAGTGTGAAGAGTTGTGTAGCATTTGTGTGCTGGCAGTGCGTGTGTTTTGAAATGACACACCCCTGGTTAAAGATAGAAAAGCATCAGTGCTGAACAGTGCACGCAGACTGAATGTGTGTGCTGAATGCATGTGCACCTGTGATGGTATAGTGCATGGAGTTATTAGTGCTGAACAGAAAGTGTTCTATGAATGTACATTGAGTGAGTGTGCCTGCAATGGTACATTGTATGAAGGACCCTGGGTTCCATTTTGGGAAGACCAGACCTGCCTGGTGAAGACATGAGGAGGAGAGGAATCGCCCCAGACAGATTTGTGTATTACTGCATTCCTATGAGCTGGGAGGGGTCACACTGGTGGGAAAAAGACAAGACTCCTCTTACATTTCCAAAGACTGCTCTTTGATTCAGTGATAGATCACAAGGAAGGAACCTGGACACATCTCAGGGAGGAAGATGGTGCTGATAAGAGATTCACAAAGAGTAAGGCTGGGGCTCTGCGATTAACCTTTTAATGCACATATCACTGTGGCTGACATCCATTTGTGAACTCTGGTCACTCCCATGAATTCTGTTCTGGACAATCAGCTTCGGAGTCATGCCTGCTGTGGCAGATCTCTTTCATGAAGGAAGATGAAAAGGAGAAGTGACCACTTCAAAAAAAGCAGAACCCCACATAAAACTTCAAAGACCCAGACCCTAAATCACATTTGGTGTCTTAAAAAGGACTATAAGAAGGGGAGGTTGAGTCCCCAAAAATGTACCATCTGCCAAGCAGCCAGACCGGCTGTGTGAAAAGCGGACGTTCTGCAAGACTTCTGCCTGTGCCCAGGACTGGGGGCCAAGGCTTGCTAGTCTCCCTGCTGGGTGAAAGGACATCACCCAGGGAAACCAAGGCACCTGCCCTGGAGCATGGAGCACTAATGCCTGCCTGCTTGCCAAGATCAGTGTACCCTGTGAGGAAGAGGAGAGTGTTGGAGGGAGCGTGATCCAGTGGGAAGCCCTACCGTGAGGACTCCCTGTACGAGGTGTGAGGATTCGACTGTGCACTGATCGAGCCATAGCCCATGTGCAAGACTGTTTTCCATGTCCCCCATATACCAGTAGAGGGCTGTTGTATACTGTGCCAAGTATTGAGCGCGGTGTGTAGGGCGCCGAGCCCACACGGCCTTGTTGCTGTGACCCCGTATGCCAGAGGGGGCCACCGGTGAAAAAGTTGTGTGACCAGCATGCCAGGGTTCGTGAACGCCTGAGCGGTGACCCCACGTCAGGAGGGGCCGCTGTGATGTGGGCGATTGCACCTGAGGAGCCTACGTTGCGTCCAAAAGGTCCTGCGGCCACCCCATATGGCGAGGGCTGCCGGGACCAAATCATCAAAGACTTCGGGCTGTTGCCTGGGACTGAAGTGAGACTGTGACCTGCGGGACTAGCCACACCGAAGGAACTGCCTTGACTTACCCCCATGGACCAGGAGGAAGCAGAGGATGACGACGCACCCTCGCGGGACTCCGGTTGAGAGCTGAAGGACTAAATTCCCCTGCCGGAGTGATGTGCCCTGGAAGCAGCTCCGATCTCTGGGGAGAGTGGCTGCGCCACTCCGGAGAGTGAACATGTGCCCGTCTAACTCTGCCGTGTGTACCGCGAGCATCCTGACTTCTCTGAGCAGGATCGGATCTCACAAGTGCCCACGCTGAGGGCACCTGCTGTAACCCCAACGGCTTCCCTGCTGCAGGAGCGGGTATGGCTTAAACTAGGGCCTTTGGGGCCCCAGGGTACTCACTGCTAAAGGTGCTGCTGCACCATAGATACGTTTTACTGCTATCCTGAAGCGTTAAAATGGAGCCATGAACACGTTACATGAAGGACGATGGGACAGGGGTTCACCTGACGACCACTAGAGACCCGACCTCAAGGGGGACTATGTTGTTGCATATGAATGTTGCATGTGTAAAGTTAGAAATAAAATACAACTTTTTCTTATAAAAGCAAGCATTTGGCTGGACATTAATTTATTATTTGTATGGTTTGCATTTTGAATTATGAGTTGTGTTTACCCACCTATACACCCCCCCCCCAAAGAGAGCCTTGACTGCTCCACCACAGCTCCCATTGAGAGTCGAGGGCAAAAGGGGTACTTGGTCCAGTTGAGCGGGATCCTGAATAGGGCGGACCCCGGGTCATCGAAAGTAAATGGCCCCAAGCACAACAGTTGGGCCAAGTAGCCCCTGCATGCCCTGGGGCCCTCCAAAAGGAGTTCTGAAATAAAGGCTGTTAAAGACCAATGTTGGGGTATATTCACAAGGAAATGGCGCTGCGGCAAATTTTGCAGCGCTGCGTCATTTAAAAAGCACAGGGATGAGTCGTATTCACAACAATACTGCGCACCCTTGTCTTTTCCCTTGTGTTGCAGGGATGGTTTTCTGCAACGCTGGCACGGGTATCTGTGTTGCAGGGAATGATTGTTTATGTGCAGGAAGGACCGTCCTGCACATAAACAATCTTTAAAGGCGATTTGCTCTTTCTATGTGTGCTGCATTCTGCAGCACACATAGAGCAAAAACGAGGAGAAATAAAAATATTTCTCCTCGTTGCGCCAATCTAATGCCTGCTTATGCATGGCGTTAGTTTTTGGCGCTGCCTCAGATTTACACATCCTTGTAAATCTGGGGCAGCGTAAAAAAACAATAGGTGTTGCGATGGAACGCCCACAGCAACAATCATTGCACACCCCTTTCACGCAGAAAACTAAGTGAAAGGGTACCATATTTACAAAGCGGCGTTAAGTCATGCAAAGTGGCTTAACGCCACTTTGTAAATATGGTGCATGGCATTGCGCCACCGGAACGTCAAAAAAAGTGATGTTCCGGTGGCGCAATCCCCTTGTAAATATGCCCTGTTGTTTATATGGGACCATAGATTTGTTTGTTCTTATGCCCCTCTTCTAAGTGTCCATGGTCTTCTAGCTTATCTCAAGGGCCTCGTCTTTGAGTTCATGCATTAATGTCTCTATGTCCTCATGTCCAAGTGCCATTGACCTTGTGTATTTTCAAATGCCCTTCTCAGTGGCACTGTGTGTCTCTATCCCCATGTCCCAATGTCAGAGTCGTTGTGTGACTCCCAATGTCAGTGTCAGTCACAAGCTCCATATATCAGTGTCCCCACATCATTGTCAAAATGGCTGAGGGTAACCGTTACCTCACACACACAACTCCGATACCATAGAGAACTGGAGATCATCCTCGCTGGACCAAGATACCATTAAAAGCATTCAATCTCAGACGGGCTAAACCGTCAGCCCCTCTGTTACACTGAAGAACTGAAAACACAAATCAAGACTGCAAAAGACTTGAAAGATTATAGAAGAAAGGCTACAAACCACATTTGAAAGAAATACATCCTGCCCATTTACATCCCTAATCTAAAAATATCAGGAAATCAAAGTCTTCTTTCAAAAACAGATTTTAGAATCTAAAAATCTCACAAGGGAAGTTTTTAAACTTTTTAACAATCTCACCCACCCTGAGTCAGATAGAAAATCTTACATGCTATTGCAGTTTTAAATTCTTGACCTGGTGGAGAATATCCCTCAGGTTCTAGAGGCAGGGTCTGTTGGTGTTAAAACCCCTCCACAGCCCAGGAGCCTCTCTGAGACACTTTTAACCACATTGGTGAATCAGAATCATCAAAAAATTGTAACAAAATTGCCACTTCCTCCCTATGAAAGCCTGTCCAGTACAACAACTTAAGAAAGTCAGCTAGCTCTATCATCCTGCCATATCATACGCAAACCTGCAATTATTTGTTACTCTCCGGTATAGTACCAGACAAATGGAAGACAGCAATTGTTCACCTCTTTTAAAGAAACCTTCTTTAGACCCTGAAATCTTACCCAACTATCGGCCGATCTCACTTCTGCCTTGTTTGCCAAAATGACTGAGATAGAGGTCCGTAACTAGTTCATTAGCCATTTGAAAACCTACAAGTTATTGTACAAAGCTCAATCGAGTTTTCACAAAGGACAGTCCTTGCCAAAGCCACTGAAGAAATTGGACACACCTTGGATGGAAAATGGAGTGGAGGCCATCATTTTACTAGATCTATCTGCGGCCTTGATACTATCTCCCACTCCATGTTACTCGAAAGACTTGAGGCAGCCAGAATCTTGGGTACAGTCCTGGCCTGGTTTACATACTTTTTACATGATCAGACCCAATCGGTGATACTGGGCTACTGTAGATCCTGCCCTAAGCCCATAGTGTTTGGTGCTCCCCAGTGCTCTGTGCTAAGCCCCAAGCTCTTTACCTTGTATGTGGCTCATCTGGCTAATTTCATAGAATCTTTTGGAGTTTTCTTCCAAACTTATGCTGCTCATATATAGTTTATTCTCAAGCTACAAGAAAACCCTGATGAAACAGCACTTAATGTAAAGAACTCTTCCCTTTGCATTGCAAGTAGATGAGCACGAACTCAGTTGTATTAAATTGCAACAAGACTGAATCAGTGATTTTTGGTACTAAAAAGGGTTGCTTCCTCTATCTCTGCATGTAACTTGGGGGTGATTGTCAATTCAGAATTAACTTTTTCCCACTCTGTTACCAAGATATGTTCCACAGGTTTCTGCCTTTTAAGAGTTATAAAAATCCTTCCTTTCATTCTGACATTAGCAAGGATGGATCTTATACAAGCTCAATTTTCACGAGGATGGATTATTGTATACTGTTAGTGGGATTACCAAAACACCTAGTTCATAAATTCCAGATCTTACAAAACAAAGCAGCCCGTTTAGTCCTGGAACTCAAGAAATCTACCCCCTACATCCCGCAAGCTAAAAACACTTGATTGGCTCCCAGTTGAGAAAAAGTGTAAGCTCAAGGCCTTATGTTTATGATACAATCTATGTACAATATAGAACAAAGCTCATACATCTGTCTTCTCTCTTCACCTGGTACAGCAATCTCACTCTCTCAGGTCACAAAATACCTTCCTGGTTACGACACCCAGTTTCAGGAAATCTAGAATAGGGGGGCCACTGTTTGTATTTGTGGACTTCTCAGTGTTCCTGGGTAAGTCTCCCAATGTCAATGTTGGTACGTATGAGCCGGTGTCCCTCTGTTTGTTTCCCCCATCAGTGTTCCAGTGCCAAGGTCAGTGCCCCTGTTTCTCTGTCTACCTAGAGTCAGTGCCCCAGCGTCAGTGTCCCACAATCAATGTCCCCATACCAGTTCTTTTGGTCATGTTACTGTGGCAGTAACCCCTAGTGTTGCAGTGTCCAGTGTCAGTATCAATGCCTGTGCCCCTAAGTTACTGTATCCATGTCAGTGTCCTTGAGTCAGTGTCTCAGTGTCAGTGACCCATGTCAGCAACCACAGATCAGTTCCCCAATATTTCGCCCCTTCAGTGAGTGTACTGCTGTTGTGTCCTAGCATCAGTATTTTAGTGTGAGTATCCTAACATCTCCTTTTCAATCTCCCAGAGTCACTGGTCAGCCCCTGCCATTGTCCCAGTATTTATGCTTTCGCCCTGTCAGCGTTCCAGTGTTGCATCCTGTGTCTTCATTCCCGTGACTGTATCCTTGTATCAGTGTTGCAGTGGGATTGATGGTTGTAGTGCTCTATCCATTTACATACATTGTGAGATCATGTGGTGACCATTGACTCCATGAGTTTTAATTGACTCTATTTTGAATGTACAACATCATTTTGTGCTCTTGCATTGTTTTATTTTGTGCCTTCTTGCAGCTTCAGAGTGAGATGTTTTTATTTCTTCACAGCACAGTGCAAAACAGCCTTGCTTGGAACAGAACATGTGAGATGTGTGTTTAAAAGCGTGAGAGAGGAATGCACTTCTCTGTCTCAGAGTCAAAACGCAGAGGCCTGGCCAGCTTCTCTGATGATCAACACAGAAAGGAGCCAAGGGGGAAAAAAATCAAGCCGCCCCCCACTCAATACATTATCAACAACAAGGGCCTGACTCAACGGACAAAAATCTTAAGCTTTGAGACACTGGAGGAGTCCAAAATATTTTCTAACTACACCCCCCACAATGCGGTAGAATACCGCTAATTCAAGTGTCAAAATGTCCAATTTATAAACGCAATGTCACTACACTGCAGCCAAAAGGTTCCCACCCAAAATTTAATTAGAAAAGGTAAGAAAAAGTGTGGGAGTGGAGAGAAAGCACCTCACGGTAGTAACACCAAGGGGGGCTTGCTAGTTGGTACTCGCTAGCACACCCACTTATCATCATTGGTTGCTTTCTCACCATGAAAAGAAATGTGTTCCAACATAAACTTTCTTAAACGTGAAGGAAGAAAACAGTGACAGCAAGGTACAAGAAGCACTGTAGGTGCTAATGTCACACACGTGCCCTCCTAATCCCCGTGAGAAAAGAAAAGAAATGCAGTTCCCAACATTAAAAATGAGTACCTACTCACTGGCCAAATATGAATTTATTCAGTTCTGTGAGCGTCCTCAATAAAAAATGGTTACATTTAGACCATTATTACGTCCAAAGCGCCAACATGTTTCGTTGCTACCACTTTGCGCAACTTCATCAGGGCTAAGGGGATAACCAATCTTCACTTCACTTGGAATTACCACTTGGTCTGCAGGTATATGACAAATAAAAAGACAAAACACGTGCCAGGAGTAAATAACCCCCAAATTACACCGCACAACATACTTGAGTTGATGATAATAATATAAAACCTTTAATTACCGAGATGTTGCTAGTGTCCCTCGTACCTGCAACCCCCGTCGTTGTGCGGTACGCGCCAATTGGTCGCATATCCGCCGGGTGACCATATGCAATTATGGCACCTATAGACAAGCACAAATAGTACAATGCTCGTTATGCATCACATCCTCAGACACAGACATTTTAGATAGAAAGTGTCTAAAGCTGTTGCTATGTCTGCCACTGCCATGGCTATCAATACTCTCCCCGCATGTATATACGCAAATTTCACAGTTATTCAATTCACACCCGGGATTTAATGCCCAATACTAGCTATCCAGATTTTTCATAGCACGTCTATTACACGGCTTATCTTATAAAGAAAAATCACGAGTAAAGGGGGGTCCGTTTACATGCCCCATCTTTGTAAATCTAGAGTCCTCTATACCATCCATACGGTCTCCCTCCTTACCGCTACCGGGAACTGTCGGCGTCTCAAGGCTACCTCCTTTCTCACACGAGCCTCGCAAGCATTTAAAGTTTAACCCGGGCATACTCCGAGACGTCACCACGCGGCGTGCTACGTCACGTGTCCACGCCTCAAAGTCCTTCATGGTTTTCGCGGGGGCCATATTGGAAGGGTAAATGACACTCTATTATCAATGAGTCTTCTCCATACTCACTGGCAAAAAATATTCCAATATGCCCAAACCAGGGTTAATTAATTGTTATACATTAACCCAACTGGACACAAAGACTTGCCTAATTACCAGTGGCTGGTGCTCATTGATACTATTATACTCCAATACAGTGATTAACATTTTATGGGCGCCAGACATTCATTGCAGAAACGTGACGGGAGGAAGATCTAAACTATTTTGCCACATAGTAAAACCCAACGAGAGGAAGGGGAAAACAAGACAAAAAACCAATCAGAAAGGCCAATTCTGGAACAAAAGGCGCACCATGATGCCAGCGGTCGCATAACTATTCATAATGCCCCCCGTCCCAAAAAATCCCACTAGACAAAACTATTGACTAGCCTCAATATCTACTAATTTTATTCCATTCTATGGAATCATTTAGGCCACACCGGTCCACTCGTTCAGAAAAATCCATTTAGCCTCTTTTCTTGCTAAAATGGTGTCAGCATTGTGCGTTTCTGCAACCACCCTTTCAAGTACTGTCCACTTCAGAGCCCTGAAGTCATGTTTCATCTCTTGAAAATGTTGCACCAGACGAGTTGTTAATCTGCCTGCTTTCAAAGTGCTAAGATGTTCTTGAATACACACTTTCACCTTACGAGAGGTGAGTCCAATATAATGTAACCCACAAGAACAGGTGAGCCTATAGATGACATTTGAAGTATTGCAGTTACTAAATCTAGTTAAATGCCATACTTTACCACTCACCAAAGGAACACTTTTAGTGGCTTGTGTAAGGTCACACACTGAACACCCACCACAAGGGTAATGGCCAGATGGTAAATTAGATGGTTGTGGCATCACAGAGGACCGTGTGTGGACCAATTTATCTTTGAGGTTGGGGGCTCTTCTAAAAGCAAACCGCGGCGGGTGGCATCTTCCTCGCCCCCGTATCCAAAATAGGCCAATGTTTTCTTATTATCTGTCTCACTTTCGTTGAAAGAGGATCAAAGGTGGTGACCACAGAGAGACACTCGTCCTTTTGTTTTGCATTTCTCTCCAATAGAGCATCACGTGGAGTATTTAATGCACATTTGCGAGCTCTTCTGATCACCTTGGCCGGATAACCCCTGGCTCCAAGCTTAGTAGCTAGCTCTTCCGACTGTTCCATGAACTTATCGGTAGAGGAACAATTACGACTGTATCTCAAAAACTGCCCCACCGGGAGATTGTCACGGAGCGCTCTAGGATGAAAAGAGCGATAGTGCAGCAAGGAATTCCTATCTGTAAGCTTCTGATGGACAAAGGTGCATAGCCTTTTGTCCCTTGCTGTTATATCCACATCAAGATACACAGCAGCGATGTTACTAAATGACCATGTAAACTTCAGGCACCCATCCGCCTGGTTTAACCAGTTCAGGAACATCAGTAAAGAGTCCTCTGAACCAGTCCAGATGCACAGGACATCGTCAATGTACCTCCTCCAAAGAGAAATATTCTCTTTGAAGGGGTTAGAGGCATGATGAATCACATTATTTTCAAACTGGCCCACATAAATGCAGGCCAGACTTGGAGCAAATGTAGCCCCCATTGACGTGCCCGACACCTGGAGGTACAACTGGTTCCTGTACTCAAAATTCTTTTTTGTAAGAGCCAATTCGATACATTGCAAAACAAAGGACTGGGGAGTGTCATAAAACCATTCCAGCTCCCCCAGAGCCCGTGCTGCTGCCACCAGCATGGCATCCTGGGGTATACAGGTATACAAGGATTCAATGTCGATGGTAACTAAAAACTGTCCCATGGGATCAAACACCACTGTATTAAGGATATTAAGTATATCAGTGGTATCCTGCACAAAGGATGGCTGAGAGATGACTGCTTCTCTTAAGAAGAAGTCCGCAAACTGGGACAAAGGTTCCAATACAGATTGGATACCCGACACGATCGGGCGACCAGGTGGTGGGCGCTGAGGTTTGTGGATCTTCGGCAAGATATAAAAAGCCGGTACACGCGGTTTCAAGTTAATTAAGAAATCCGCTTCCTTGTACGTGATCCACTTATTCTCTTTAGCACCCACCACCAAAGTCTTTATGATATCCATTAATTCAGGAGTGGGGTCCCGCATCAATGGTTGATAGTTAGTACGCACCCCTAGAAGTCTCTGGACTTCTGCTTCATAATCATGGGCGTTGAGAACAACCACTGCCCCACCCTTATCAGCTTGTTTTATCGTAATTGATTTATTCTCTTGAAGAGTTTTCACAGCCAACCAATCAATCCTACTCATATTGTGATTATGAAACTGGTTCTGTCTCTGTTCCAAGTCCTCGAAGTCATGGAGGACCCGCTGTTCAAAAACAGCCACCTCCGGACCCAACGATGTCCCTGAGGGGCAGAACCCTGAAGGTCGGTAGAGATTAGTATTAAAAACAGATTGAGGTTCTCTCTCTTTATCCAAAAAGAATTTATGAATCTTAATCTTCCTCATCATTTCAAAAAGTTCCATACGGCACTTGAAGGTATCATGCTGAGGGGTGGGAACAAATCCCAAACCTTTATTCAGTACTATCAGCTCTTGTGGGGACAATGAATAGTCAGACAGATTAACAACAATGTCATTCATAGGAGGTAAAGAGTTAACCCCTCCCTGTGATGCATTTTCAAGGGCCTCCACTACATTGGTGTTCTGCCTCTGCTGCGAGTAATGCGGGGAGAGTATGTCTGCCATGTTGGCTGCAAATTGGCCCTTCCTCTGCCCCTGCCCCTCTGAGTTACACCTCCACCTCCCCTGGCGCCCCTCTGGGTCTGACCTAAAAAAGACCTCAATAAGGCACCTAGATCTTCATTGGTTCTATTGTGTGGTGTAAATCTCACTCTGTTCTGATTTGATGTAGAGGCTTGTTCAGCAGCTTCCTCCTCCTCACTACTGGTATTATCGAACGTCCAGTTCACTGGAGTCCTCCTTGTCTGTCTACGTCCACCCCTCTGGAAACCCTGATAACTAGCCTGTTCGGTACTAGCTAGATAATAGTTATCTTCAACATAAGGGAAAGCCCACTCATGGGAGAAACGATCCAAATTACGTTTAAGACCCTTTATCTTCTGATTCACCACATATGTCTTGTAATCTAAAAGGGCACTCTGGATGCGCTCCAGTTGTTCTTTAGCATCCGTGATCGTTGTATCCCTCTTAATGGTTTCCTCAAGTTCAAGGATTTCCTTCAATAATTCCTCACTCAGTCTCTTGGCAGTATTTATAATTAGAATCAACCAATCCCGAGTGCACTTGTTCGCTATATAGCTCCAGTCCACTCGAAACTGTTTATCCTCCAAGAAGATCTTAGGCTCAATTCTCACCAACAGACTGGGGGGCGCTTCTCCAGCTCGGAGGTATTCGGTCATTAATGCCCCATGCAGGGCTATACGAATTTGGCGCTTCTTTGTGTTAGATAACTTATCCCACTCTTCCCTCGCTGTTGTAATACTAGTTAACGGAGCATCAGGCAAAAGAGAAGGGCCTGAAAGTATGAGTGCAATCTGCTCGTCAGAGAAGGCAAGACAGTTCCTGTCCATGCCAATAGATCACTCCCACTGACGGCAGACAAAGAAAGAAGGCTGCTCTAATGACCAGCTGGCCTTCTTGCTCAAATATTATTGTTATCGATGGAGGAAGAAATTTATTTACAGAAGGCACGATGGTTTGTCAAAAAACCTTTTAAAAAAATTTGCTCTCACGGCTGGGCCGCCGTACACAACTCATCAACACAGAAAGGAGCCAAGGGGGAAAAAAATCAAGCCGCCCCCCACTCAATACATTATCAACAACAAGGGCCTGACTCAATGGACAAAAATCTTAAGCTTTGAGACACTGGAGGAGTCCAAAATATTTTCTAACTACACCCCCCACAATGCAGTAGAATACCGCTAATTCAAGTGTCAAAATGTCCAATTTATAAACGCACTGTCACTACACTGCAGCCAAAAGGTTCCCACCCAAAATTTAATTAGAAAAGGTAAGAAAAAGTGTGGGAGTGGAGAGAAAGCACCTCACGGTAGTAACACCAAGGGGGGCTTGCTAGTTGGTACTCGCTAGCACACCTACTTATCATCATTGGTTGCTTTCTCACCATGAAAAGAAATGTGTTCCAACATAAACTTTCTTAAACGTGAAGGAAGAAAACAGTGACAGCAAGGTACAAGAAGCACTGTAAGTGCTAATGTCACACACGTGCCCTGCTAATCCCCGTGAGAAAAGAAAAGAAATGCAGTTCCCAACATTAAAAATGAGTACCTACTCACTGGCCAAATATGACTTTATTCAGTGCTGTGAGCGTCCTCAATAAAAAATGGTTAAATTTAGACCATTATTACGTCCAAAGCGCCAACATGTTTCGTTGCTACCACTTTGCGCAACTTCATCAGGGCTAAGGGGATAACCAATCTTCACTTCACTTGGAATTACCACTTGGTCTGCAGGTATATGACAAATAAAAAGACAAAACACGTGCCAGGAGTAAATAACCCCCAATTTACACCGCACAACATACTTGAGTTGATGATAATAATATAAAACCTTTAATTACCGAGATGTTGCTAGTGTCCCTCGTACCTGCAACCCCCGTCGTTGTGCGGTACGCGCCAATTGGTAGCATATCCGCCGGGTGACCATATGCAATTATGGCACCTATAGACAAGCACAAATAGTACAATGCTCGTTATGCATCACATCCTCAGACACAGACATTTTAGATAGAAAGTGTCTAAAGCTGTTGCTATGTCTGCCACTGCCATGGCTATCAATACTCTCCCCGCAATACTCTCCCCGCATGTATATACTTCTGCATGTATATACTTCTGCATGATGACCCTGACACAGACGGGTACGGTCAGCCTTGGTTTTGCAATAGTTGAATGGAGGAGGAATTTCTAGAAGTCTCTCTCCGTGTTAGTAAAAGGTATTAAAGACAGGAACTCTTGACAATCAGACAGAAGCTCGCCTGTGGGATGGACGCACCGTCACAGGGAAATTTCTGGTGTTATCCGATTGAGACTTCTGGATGACTGAAAAGGGCTTCCCAGTCAAGCTGGCCAGAATGATGTGTTTACCTCAACAGGTGATGTATTTGTATCCTTGATTATTCACTTTGTGTACATATTTTCAGTGCTTATTCCTCGCATTGGACGTCCATTATTACTTGGATGTGTTTCACTATTATTATCTGCTTGTGTTTTATACCTTCATTTTTGACAGTTGGATTACTTGTGAGTGTTTTATTATTTTTTGCATGTGTTTTACTATTAATATCTGCTTGTGTTTTATCTCTTGCATTTGGATTACTTGTGAGTGTTTTATTATTATTTGCATGTGTTTTACTACTATTATCTGCTTTTGTTTTATCCTTTGCATTTGACTGTTGGATTACTTGTGAGTGTTTTATTACTTGCTTGTGCACATATATATATATACATATACATTTGCATGTTGTTTTACCTGATTCATTTAACATCTGGGAAAGTCTTTCTGTTAAAGAGTAGTGTATTAATAAAACCCCACGCTTCGTTTTGAAACTGGCCTTTTGAAGGTTCAATTTGCCTCATTTTGTGTGTGCTGAGTCTCTTTTCCAAGTGTTTTTTCTTGCTTTGCCGAGTGCCTCATCTTCAGAGTGCTGAATTTCTTTTATTTTGGAGAGGAAAGCAAGACAATGGTGCCCCATGGCAGTGGTTCCCAGTGTCATTGTTGATGCCACTAACTCAGTGTCTTTGTGTCAAGTTTGTGACCTGAGTCATTGTTCCAGTTTCACGGTCCCACGTCAAAATCCCCATGTCAGTGTTGGTGTCTCCATGTCAGTTTTCTAATATCTGTGTCCCAGTGGCAATATCCTAGTATGATTATCTCCATGTTTGTGTCTTTGTGTTAGCGCCCCCTGTCAATAGATACATGTCAGTTCACTAATTTCTTGTCCTGGGAGTCAGTGTCCCTATGTCTTGAACTGGTATTGTGCCCTAGGGTGCATATCCTTGTGCCCCAGAGTCCCTGTGCCAGAGTCCCACTGAAACTCTTTATGGCTCTCATTTATGACCCTATATGTCCCTCTGTGTCTCCCCTTCTCTTTCTCTCTTGCCTCTCCTTCTACAGCCTTTGCTCTAAGCTTATGTAAGTCACCAACTGCCCCAGTGCCTGTGTTCTGGGCACTATCAGATCTCTGACTCCACACTAGCAAGGACTGTAGTCTTGATCTATTCACACTGCTAGGGAAAAGAGATGCAGCGAGAAGGTGACGATCTCCTTCCAGTCTCATCTACTGCATGCAGTGCAGTCTGGATTCAGTCTCAAGGGCATAATGCCCAATCAGGCGAGTATTTGTCCAGTGCTTAGAGGCCACCTCTAGCATTTTGTGTTTCAGTCTGGCAATCAGACCACCTTTTTGTTTTTGTAGTACTCATCTGGACTGTTGTTTCAAGTTATAGGTGCACAAATTGAGTTTTTTCTCAATTCCTAGAAGTCACCTACCTTGTGTTTGTCTGGGGAATCATCTGAAGTCTGGTTTCAAGGGCCTGCAATGGTGCCTGTACCAACAAATGGACAGTTAGTGAATATGAATGACTGGGAATGGTTTGAATATGGTGAATGAACGTTAAATGGATGGATGCTTAATGGCGGGTGGCGTGTAGGTGGATTGTGAAGAGCCACCTGGAATACATCCTGGGCCACAGTGAGATAGCATTGCCTCTCAGAGTGACCAGATATTATTGATTTGATTTGTTTGGATAGTTCTTTTTTATTACATATGTAAAGGTGTCCTGACATTTTTCATTAAATAAAATACTTGTTGCGGTTTTATGTGGTCAGATGAGCACAAGCATGATGTGTAAAATGTTGCTCATCCTCGTACCTCTATTGGATCTGATCTCATGTTCAGCATGGTACAAGGACAAGTAACCTTTTACCACAGCCCGCAAAGTTTACCAGGTTTATGTTTGATTTGCTGCTCCAGTCTAGGTTTTTTATCCCTTGCATTCTGCTACTTCTAGTCTTGCTTATCCCATTATGAAGCCAGTACTACATGTCTCAAAATGTCCTGTTTCTCATTTGGAAAACCTGGTCACCCTACAATTAGCATAACTAAAATGTAGCCTTCAACTGTCAGGCAAACTCCCAATTCTGAAGCAACGTCTCCCTCACCTACTACATAAAATGTTTGTTGATAAACCTTTAGAGTTGTACACACCACATAATAGCTTCTGAGCACTTTGAAGATGGTTCTAGTTTAACAAACAGCAGAGTAAGCTATAGTGGGACTGAACTTGGATAACCAACTCTGTGACACTAATTACCACTTCTAGTTATAGTGGTGAGAAAGATGGAGACAAAGTCAGAATGAAACCAACAAGAGCACCTATAAATCCTCAGATGCTACTATCAGCAAATCAGAGCCACCAAATGCTACGTGCTCACAGACCGTATTGAAAATAACATCAAAAGCACTAAGAAAATCTTTGCCATAGTAAAAGACTTCACCCCTCCGGCAGCAAGCTCCACCAGCGTAACCCCCTCTCAGGAAATGTGCACCCAGCTATTCCTATTTTTCAGCAACAAGATCACCAGTGTCTATGAAAACTTCAAGTCCCAACTGGACCTTTACATTCTTGCAGCTCTCCTTCCCATTTCTACAAACACCCAGAGGACCAACCTGACTAGATGGCCTACCATCACCATTCAAGAAACCGCAATGACCATGCAGTCCATGCACTCTGGAGCACCATTGGACTTCTGTCTTCACCACGTCTTCATTAAAGGACTGGACCCCATCATTGCAGCCCTCACCCTGATTGTGAACGACTCAATCATTACAGTAACACACCCAGATGCCTGGAAACACGCCATGGTACTCCCCCTCATCAAGAAACCCTTAGCAGACCTGAAGAGGCTAGCCAACAGCTGGCCTTCCTCCCTGCTACCCTACCCTGCAAATGTATGAAAAAGATGATTTAAAAAAGCCTATCCAACCACCTCAACGACACCACTCAATCCGGATTCAGGAAAAACCACAGTACAGAGACTGCCTTCATCGCCACCACGGGCAACATCTGGAAGATCATGGACAGAGGTGACACCGCGTCCTCATTCTAGGGGAACTTTTCGCAGCCTTTGACATTGTCTCTCACCCCATCCTTATCCAACGACTGCATGAAGCCGGCACCTATGGTCCACCACCTTGCTGGATTTGCTCCTTCCTGACAGGTCAACCTAGTCGGTCAGCTTAGCCCCTTTCACCTTGGACACCGTCAACCTCATCTTCGAAGATCCACAAGGATTCTCATTCAACCCCACTCTGCTCAACTACCTGACTCCACTTGTCAGTATCATCTGCACCCACAGAATTAGCATCATATCCTATGTCGAGGACATCCAGCTCAACCTCTCCCTCTGCTACAAGATACTGAACTCTCCAGCGGGATGAAAACAAACTGGCTCAAGCTCAACACAGACAAGCCAACTCACCATGACCAGCCAAGTGAACGCAGACTTCATCTCCTGCATCCACATTCACAAGTTGCTCAACAAGGTCTTGAAATGGCTCACCACAAACAAACAGGAGAGATTCTGAGCTAGTGGTTAAATTGTGAAACTATAAAACATGGGATGAATCTCAGCTTCACCATCTGACCAAATTGTGTGATCCTTCTCAAATGTTGTATTTCACCATGCCGTTGTTTTCTTCATTATTGCACATGATAACACCTTCAGATATGTGGGTTTAGGATGTGCACTGTACAAAAGCAAAACCTCTGGTGTTTTGATTTAATAGGCTATAATGTTGCAGGCTATATTACATATAAGGTGCACATGACAATTGACTTGCCTCAGTCTTCATTAATATAATAAACTACAATGGTTCTGTCGGGGAGAACCCAATCGCTTTGAAACAACAAAAAGAGTTGCTTGATACCTATTAAATAAGTATGACAAGTATAGCATTTACATTGGTTAGTTCATGAAACGTATCACAAAAAAACGTATCACACAAAATGTTGCAACACATATCAAATGACATAGAAACACAAAAGCAAAACACCTACTAGTAAATGCTTGCAAAAAGGCTCTTCTTTTATATCAATTAAGCGCATAAATCAATATTTACAAGAAATCAGAGGGCTGTCAATACAAGAAATACTGACAAAGTGACATGTGGTATAGTGACATTAAGTGCTCAGTGATGGTGGTGCAGTGCATATATACAAGGTGATATTATGTACAATTCTTTACACAGGGGAATAAAATGAGGTCAGAACGAAGGTAGGCAAAACTCTGGTGAACAGCAAGTTAGTTTGTTGATCTAGCAACCAGAGATTTGATTGATCTGAACCATATGTATTCATCGACGTTTCGACCCAGACAAAGCATTATTGGAATGTCATGGCGGGTCTTCTTCAGGACAAGTGGGAGTGTTGACAGCCCAAAAAGTGGGATGACTCGCTGAGGCGTCCCTTTCTTAGCTTGGAGCCGTCAGATGATCTGCAAGCGTCAGATAAGCTCAGAAAGTGAAGATTCCTTCATAGAATGAAAACCCTAACACAATGTGGTAATTACTTCCAGAACGTGGAGGACACAGAATGAATGCAGCCGATCAGGGGGGCCAGGCAATAGTCCTGAACAATTTTGCTCGATGTAACTGTGGTCAGCTGCAGCTGACCACAGTTACATCGAGCGAAATTGTTCAGGACTGTTGGGCTGCATTCATTCTGTGTCCTCCACGTTCTGGAAGTAATTACCACATCGTGTTAGGGTTTTCATTCTATGAAGCAATCTTCACTCCCTGAGCTTATCTGACGCTTGCAGATCATCTGACGGCTCCAAGCCAAGAAAGGGACGCCTCAGCGAGTCATCCCACTTTTTGGGTTGTCAACACTCCCACTTGTCCTGAAGAAGACCCGCCATGACATTCCAATAATGCTTTGTCTGGGTCGAAACGTCGACGAATACGTATGGTTCAGATCAATCAAATCTCTGGTTGCTAGATCAACAAGCTAACTTGCTGTTCACCAGAGTTATTGCCTACCTTCGTTCTGACCTCATTTTATTCCCCTGTGTAAAGAATTGTACATAATATCACCTTGTATATATGCACTGCACCACCATCACTGAGCACTTAATGTCACTATACCACATGTCACTTTGTCAGTATTTCTTGTATTGACAGCCCTCTGATTTCTTGTAAATATTGATTTATGCGCTTAATTGATATAAAAGAAGAGCCTTTTTGCAAGCATTTACTAGTAGGTGTTTTGCTTTTGTGTTTCTACGTTATTTGATGTGTTCCAACGTTTTTTGTGATACTTTTTTTTTTTTTTTGTGATACGTTTTATGAATTAACCAATGTAAATGCTATACTTGTCATACTTATTTAATAGGTATCAAGCAACTCTTTCTGTTGTTTCAAAGCGATTGGGTTCTCCCCGACAGAACCATTGTAGTTTATTATATACATACCCAGGTTCTGAGGGACACAGGGTCGCCCATTGTTACCATACCTCAGTGTTCACTAATGGCACTGTTGACTGGGTGAGGGCAGAGATGTGCAGAATTGTTTCTAAGTTTGTTTAAAAACTCAGTTTCAATATAAATTCCACTTAGAGCAGTGATATAATCTTATATTTTAAGGTAAAACACTACTAGTTTGCGAATTTTTAATACACATTTTTGAATCTGAGGAGATTTTTTCTTTACATGATGGGTGCTGCATGATTTGCTTGCCAAATATTTTCATGGCTTTTCACCTGCAAGGACTCTTTAAAGTGAAGCCAGATCCTTTGCTGGCCTCTGCCCAGGCGCTCCTTGTTAATTTGTTGTTTTGCTCACCTCTTAGGAGAAAGGGTTTGTTTTTGTGTACAGGACTCCTTGCAGAGCAGGAGTTGACCTTTGTTCACTCAGCTATCTCAAGGGCCACTGATTTCTTTTTTCAGGCTCGCTGCCCATTCCAGG
The DNA here is from genome assembly GCA_963921515.1 of Calotriton arnoldi. NCBI lineage: Eukaryota > Metazoa > Chordata > Amphibia > Caudata > Salamandridae > Calotriton > Calotriton arnoldi. Next base: position 1,836,187 of record CAWUFW010003340.1, read on the forward strand.
CATGGTACCTGGTGCAGTCTGCAGATTGTATGGGTGATAGTGGCTGCTGTGGCACAGAGGGCATAAGCTACGAGGGGGGGAACTCTGATGCGCTGGTAGCTGCAGGTGCATTAAAAGCAGCAGCACAGCAGTGGGGCCCTGTCCTGCCTGTGACTGTGACACTGTCTGCTGGGCTGGTAGAGGGACAGAAGCTGTTACTAGGGCTGCACAGTGCATGCAGAGCTTTGTGCACTTCAAAGGCCTTTCTTTGAAGTCTCCCTCACCTTAAAGCCACAACTGTGTATAACTACTGGACCCCTGACACCACCATCTCAGTACACTTCTGGACCTGAGGACATTCTGCCAGGAAGGAGGACTGTTGTGCTGCTGAAAGGACTGTCACTCCTTGACTTTGCTGGACTCTTACTTTGCTGTCTGTGCCCTGCTGCCTGCTGCTCTCCTTGCCTGGGAGTGAGAAGGACTGGATCTGCATCTCTACATCCCCAGAACCAAAGTGACTCCAAGGGTTTGCTGGCTTACCTCCTACTCTGAAGTCTCAGGCACATCAAAGACATCCAACAACCCTTCTACAACCTCTGGACTCTGCCAACTTTGAGTCCTGCTCTGCCAAGTGATGCCAATACAGTCCAGGGCCCGTGGAAGTGGATTTTCTGGCTGTTTTCCTGCAAAATCTGCGCATCGCTGTCGCGCCGGTCAGAACCGATCAATCTCCCCTCGATGCATCACCACTGAGGACAAAGACATTACATCGCCAACTGCCCAGCTCGACGATGATGCATTGCGTTCATCGCTGAGAAGCCTACACATCTTGGATTGTGCAGCTCGGAACCGACGCATCGCCTACATCATGCTGGATCTACAACGACATATCGCCTCCTCTGCTCCACGCATCGGGCCTGTCGATGGTGCAACAGGGTACTTTTTTCAATGGGGCAAGGTTGGTCCCTATATACAAAACCCGCGATCCAGCTCGGTTGGCCTGAATTTTTGGATTTACCCCAGTGAAGCGTGATCAGATACCCGTAGTTGGCACTTTATGCTTTTAAGCACAATATTTGCATATTCTTTAAAAATTGATAGCTCCTTTCCTATTTATTAGATGTTTGTCGTTTTGGTCATGTTTTGTTCATTAAATTGAACTCTATTTGTCTAAGCTGGTGTGGATTATTTTTCTGTTGTGTGTTCACTGTTTTACTGTATTACGTGTTGCACAAATACTTTACACATTGCCTCTTAAGTTAAGCCTGACTGTGCCAAGATACCAGAGGATGAGCACAGGTGAATTTAGGGTGTCTATCTGACTTACCCTGACTAGGTTTGTGGTTCCTGCTTGGACAGGATGCATACCTCTGCCAACCAGAAACCCAATTTCTAACATTGGTAATCAGCAGTCAAAGTCAAAGGAACTTATTAAGCGCACAAATCACCAAAAAGGTCTCATGGCGCTTGCGAAGACTCCGTGCGAACTGACAGTCTGATATGACGGCATTATTGGTGGTCAAATAGCCAGGTTTTTAATTCCTTGCGGAAGAGCTTGTGATCAGAGATGGAGAGAAGATGAGATGGGAGCATGTTCCAGAGGGCAGGTGCGAGAAAAGAAAAGGATCGACCGCCGTTCCTTGCAGTGCGAATTCGTCACGGGGTGAGGAGGTATTTGGTACTAGATCTTAGTGGTCTACTTGGATGATACCAACCAAGTTTCTTAGCTAAATAGCTTGGTCCGGTTCCATACAAGCTCTTGTGAGCGAGACACAGAATTTTGAAACAACCTCACTTCTTAACAGGGAGCCAGCGAAGAGTCCTCAAGCTCGGTGCTGATGGAGCTCTTGATGGAAGGTTTAAAATCAATCTAGCAGCGGTATTCTGCAAGACTTGAAGTTTAGAGTAGAGCTCCTCATTTACGGAAGCTAGTAGGGCATTGCCATAGTCCATACGGCTTATAATAAGCCCCTGCAACAGCGTTTTTCTGGATTCAATAGGAATCCATTGAAAGATTTTGTGTAATTTAGGCAAAATACCATAGCAGATACTTATTACATGATTTTTCATTGACAACTGATTGTCAATCATGATTCCAAGGTTCCGCACTACTTGTTTGGGAGATGGACATGGGCCTAGATTATAGGGCCACCAGTTGCTGGACCAGTACTCTTCGGCTTTCCCAAAAAGAATGATCTCCGTCTTGCTTCCATTAAGCTGTAAGTGATTGATGCACATCCAGTTGTTGATATGGGTCATGCAATTTTTAAAACGAATCATTGTATCTGTGGGGTCAGGACCAAGAGTGATTAACAGCTGAGTGTCATCAGCATATGACACTACATCGAAGCCATAGGACCTGATTACCCTGGCCAAAGGTGTTACATACAGGTTGAAAAGCATAGGACTCAAGATGGAACCCTGAGGAACTCCTATGCTTACAGACCGACTGCATGAGGCCAGGGTACCTATTTGTACTGTGGTGGTTCAGTTCATTAGGTAATTCCTGAACCAGTCTAGGGCCTTGCCCTTGACTCCCACCTCCCAGAGCCGCAGTTCTAGAATGCTATGGGAGATGGTGTCAAAAGCGGTGGACAGATCTAATAGGACTAGCATGGCTGACTGTCTGTTGTCCAGGGCCAGCCTAATGTTGTCGACAACCTCCAGTGACTATAAGACTTGTGTTTGTGAGGGCCTTAAAGTAGTTTAGTGTATACTTCCAATCCATACCTAAAACCATTCAAATGAATTCTTCCTGATTGGCAGTTTTAATTTCTCTATTCTCCCTGATTGGCATTTTTGCTTTTTCCTAAAATCATGTCTCAGACAGAAGTTCAGAGACAGCCAGAAGCTTCCCCAACAGACCTGGGTGGGTTGTGGTGATTCCCTTTGTAAGGCACTGGATGGTGGGGTGAAGGGCAGTGAGGTAAAGGTTTACCAGGGGCTGTATAATTTGTTTGCAAAAGAGCACATGTTCAGCCTTTGTATTCCAGATATGCGCCAACACCTTGTTGATAGTATGCTGCCTGACCACAGGAAGCTTACTAAGGAGGTTGACCCCTGGGCCAGCACTAGGGTCCACAAGAAGGAATCTGGGGGATCACCACAAGGGTGACTGGGTCCACACCAGAAGGAGGACGGGGGGGACAAAAACAAGAGCAAGGAGTACTCAAAAAGGCCCCAAAATTGTTTTTCGGGTCAGGACTCCCATCCCCCTACTGAGAAGATAAAGAAATGGTTCCCTGACAGTAGGTTTGCTGGGAAGGCACCCCTGAAGTGCTTTGATTGTCAGCAGGAAGGGCACTTCAAGGGAGATGCTAAGTGTCCTAAGCGGGCACAGCCCCCCACCGGTGGGCAGTCACTGGGGTTGGCTAGCATAGCACTTGGGGAGGTGATTGCCCCAGATAGATTGGGGAGAGAGTAGAGGTTACCCTAGTGTCCCTGGGTGACGGAGAGATGGGCGGAGAAACCACATGCCTGACAATACTAGGAAGAACAGTCTGTGGGTCACCATCAATGGGCAGAGAGTGGAGGCTCTCCGAGAGACACAGGAGCCAGCATGACAGCCATCAGGTGTTATCTGGTGTCTTCACAGCATGTAGTACCTAATGTGTTCCACCAAGTTGTGTCAGCTAACAAAAGTGAGTGCCGCTACCCAGTAGCTCTGGTCCCCTTTGAATGGGGGTGGGATCTCAGGTTCCTTGAAGGTAGCTGTGAGTCCGTCCATGCCTGTGAATTGTCTGCTTGGTAATGATCTGGCACAACAAACTACAAGCGGTTCTGTCGGATGAACAATTTCTTAGTACTCCATAATTAATATGTAACAAGAAACACACCGAGAGTATTATTGTCTGATTTCCACAGTATATTATTCCGTTTTTTTTAAAATATATGTATATATAAGGCTGTCATAAAATTTTCATCAATGAAAAGCAAGTGCAGGACTTTTTGGTGAATAAGTGAAAGTAAGTGACAAGGTGCTAATGTGCGTACAATATATACAGTGCGGAGATTGTAAAAAATATAAAATGTATGAATCAATTAACATCTGTCCCTATACAAAGTAATCTCAAGACCCCTGATCGGAGTCCTTTTTCAAATTTGGGGTGAGGTGACTGTAGGACATGGATTGTTGTGAAGCATCAACGTTTAGACACAGGAACCTGCATTACTAAACCAACGTCACAGCGGGTCTTCTTCAGGACAGTGAGGTGGATAAGTACAGCCTATAATGGGCACAATGATTCATAGAATAAGTATGGTGTGCTTCAAAGAAGGGGAAAAGAAAAAGAATTTACAAAACGGTTGGTTGCATTGACCTACCAATTGTGGTGGTATTAATTTCCACGTGATCAGCTTGAAAACAAAAGGAAAATCCACCGTCAGGTTGGATTCTGTAATCAGACGAGGAACGAATTAAGAGGGTAAGTATTAAAATGCAGAGTTGCCTAGTAATGGAAAGAATTGGCGCCTCAGGGGAAGCGGTGCCTACCTTCGCTGGGGCGGCGCTGGTGTCAATGAGTAGTCTTTGCAATATGCAAGCACCAGCACGTAGGTGATCAGAAGCTGGATTCCCCCAGATATCTTGGGGTTTTCTTGCACTGCACAGCCTCAGAAGTCATTCCTCTTAACTATGGCCCGGCCATAGACCGCCTTGCGGGACAGATAGATCGCTGGATATCGCTCCCACTGTCGATGGCTGGCTGGATTGCGATCATTAAGATGGTGGTTCTGCGCCGGTTTTTATACCTGTTTTTAAACATTCCAATTCTGCTCGCTGTCACTTTTTTAAACACCCTTCGGAGCATGCTGATGTGGCTGGTCTGGGCGGCGGGTTAGGCTCGGGTGGGATGCCAGACACTCACCCAGCCCTTTGTGCGGGGAGGTTTTGGAGTACCTGACTTTTACCTATACTATTTAGTAGCACAGACACACTATGCTTATTTTTGGCACCACCGAGATGAGCGATTACAATTTTTGAAGCCCAAATATTCTCAGGCCCGCCCATATCCCCTCTCCACTATTCTCCCGCTTGGTCTTCCGAGGACTCCAGCTGAGAATTACACATTACAAACCACATGCTGGGCTTGGGAACGACTCCGTAAATATCTAAAGGCTGACTACTTGTACTCCCCACATTTGCCAATCCTTGATAACCCGTGGCTGTCCCCTACCACTGAAATCCTGACACAACACGCGCTCACTCGCTGCCGGCTCTAAACCATAGGAGATATGTTCAGAGGTGGTCAAAATCGCTCAGTAACAGACCTCATAGAGGGCCGTGACATATCCACTCTGGACCATTTTCTGGTGCATAAGACGCGGGTGTCGGCTGCTGCACTACTCCCCTCAGTTGTGGAACCCCAGGAGTTCCTCCCCCTATCTACAATAATCACATCGCCCGACATCACACACCTAGTTTCTAGATTGTATCACCTTGCACAGTCACTCTGGCCGGTGATGGGCGGAAGGGTGCGGGCGGCCTGGGAGGGGGATTTGGGACACCCTTTGACAGACAAGATGTGGGCCTACTGCTGTGAGCAGACTCGTTATGTATCCAATAATTACAAGCACAAACTCCTACATTTTAAATATATACATAGAGCTTATGTCACCCCCATGCTTCTTGCAAAAATGGATCGTACTAAGCCGGACCATTGCCAGAGATGTGTGATGGCGCACGCTGATTTTATTTACTTAGCGTGGAACTGCCCTTCTATCCTTGCTTTCAGGGAGGCGGTGTTTGGACATTTGGCACTGATGGTCGAGACCGAACTTATTCCCTCTCCATTGCTTGCGCTGCTGGGGTATGTTCTTCCTCTGAGTGCTGGGATTAGATGCTTTACTGCAATTGCACTGTTGTTAGCCAAGAGACAGATCTCCATACATTGGAGCGGAACTACGCCACCAACAGTAAAGGCCTGGTTAAGAGACTTAGGGGTATATTCACAAGAACGTGTGATAACTATCGCAAGAGTAGCGTAACGCAACTTTCAATAACGCAGCCCATCACGGGAAAATAACCCCGTGTCAACGTGGAATTCACAATAAGGCGGTACCATGCGATAGTCACCAGATAGCGCATCAAATGCCAGCGTGGAAATCGACACCAAAGGCCAAAAAATGCGAAACACGAACACGAGAAATCATGCGATGAGGCCAATCGCGGTACAAAAAGCTGCGAAAAGCAGCCTCAGGCCTGCAACTCCCACGCTTCTGGCGGGCAATTGCACCATAAAAACCACAAGCACAACACACCCGAAACAAGCCCAAGCACGTAGCAACATCCATGCACCCTGACCCAGCGCAGAGGGCAACGCGAACACCACAACCCCCACAGACCACCAGCAGGGAACAAGTGGGTCGGGGAAGGCGAAAATGGAGAGGAAGACGGGGTGCAGACCGCAGGAAAACAAGACCAAGGCCTCGGAGGCGACAGAACACCACCAGCAAATGACCCACAAGCAGACCGCCTGGAATGCAGTCGCAGAGCCCAGGAGGCCAATCCTGGAGGCCAAGAGGCTCTGCCAGCACGTGACAACCTAAACCAGGCACAAACCCGCTGCCAACAGGAAGGCGGCGACAGGAGGTGGCAGTCCAGCGACACAGGAGGAGCAGGAGGAAAGCAAGGCCACAGCCATCAGTGTGGAGAGGGTGCAAGGAGTAGGGAGTACGGACACAGCTCGACAGGACCTGACACAACAACAACAGGGTGAGGATCCAACAAGGACTGGGGGGACGGGGGGTGATGGGCACAATGCCACACATGCACAATGAGGTGTAGCACACTGCACATCCACAATTACCCAGGGACATGTCCCCCATCCCCGTAGCACACTGCAGCACACACACATAGCAATCACAGCACATACCATGACAATGTGGCACAAAGTGCAACACCCACACTGCAGAACAGGGAACACAACTGGGTCCACCCAGGCGCAGAAACAGAACAATCATATTGGACAGAGCAGGGAACTGTGAGATGCACATCTACCCCTACGACCCCACATCAGCCATGTAGGCCAAATAGACACTGTCCCAACTCAAATAGCCACCACCGCCCAAACAGTCACAATGTACATTGTCATACAGTCTGCATGTCGATAAGAACAAGGCGCCAACACAATGCCAACATGCACCTCCCCTTCACAATGCAGAGGGACAAACAACACCTCCAGCAGGTCTGAACAGACAACCCATCAGTGATGCCCGAGACTAACACCACACCCCCGACACCGACGCCCTACAACAGCCCATGGACATCCCACACAACCCACCACCAGGACCAGGGCAGACAAGCTACTCAGAGGAGAACCCAGACCCTGCAACAGACCACACAGCATGAAACACCCGCAATCACGGCTGCCTCACAACACGTCACCCACCCACACATGGCATCCCAATGCCAGGTGGCAGAACGCCAAAAGGAGGTGGCCCAACAGGTGAGGGTGTTGCCTAAACCATGGAATGCGAACTAGAACACATACGTGGGTGTCCAATACCCTTCAGGGACCACCTACACCCCACAAAGGAGACCCACACCCCCACAGAGACACATGCACATATCATGTTGAAGTGGCTACGGGCACGTGCGCCCGGCCCCTTTAATGGCAGGGCCACATGTACAGTGACGCCTGTGCTGGATGTGTGTGGGGTGAGTATAAGCCAGCCCGCACAGAGTGCTTGGCGCTGGCAACAACCTGAATAGTGGACACCAGGGTAATGGAAACAGAAAACACCAGCATAACAGAGTCAAATGCAGAGCAACATGGAGGGATCCGGAGTAAGGACAGAGGACACCCAATATTCAGTCAGGAGGTTCCGTGAGTTGCAGTGCACTGAGGTAGGGGCACTAGAGAAGAGCGCGCTCATGTGCAGAAATTGCTAGGATTGTGTCCCTTCGGGTTAGTCCTGATGCAGATGCAGTGGGGTGTGGTACACCTGCATCAACTTCCTCATCAACGTCCCAAGTCTTCCCCACTGCATGAGGTGACATTGCTGCGCTACCTCACAACAGCACATAACTCAATCAGTAACGGACAATGGCTTGCGGTGCACTGAGTCACTGGCACCTGGAGCTCTGAGCAGGACAGCAAGCCGATGATGGCATCCACGACAGGTCTGGGCAACTCCGTAGGTCTGTCAGGACCACCCTTTCGACTCTGGCAGATGGCGGTTGAAGGTGGTCCTTGCGGTGGTGGCGTGTGCCTCCTGCGGTGATGCGACGTCCGGGCCGGTCAAGACTCGATGCCATGTGTGGGCCCTTGTGGCCCGCAATTGGGGCCGGAGGAGGCGGACAGCGCAGGGCCACAGACACATGGCGTTGATCACCCCAAGACCATCGCTACAGAGGCCATTCAATGTTCCAGAAGGAGGTGTCCCAGGCCTGACCAGTACAGAGTTAGTGGCCCCGGATGCACTGCGGCTGGCACAGGCACCCAGCCACGGGACGGTGACTTGCGGTGCAGTCAGATGGGCCAAGCGACCTGAGCGGGTCCCCATCAATGTCCGAGGTGTATGTTGCGGAGAGTTTCGTGGGACAGTGGAAGGTGTCCTCCAGGGCATGATGCGGAAGGTCTGATGTTATCTGGAAGCAGAAAATGGAGGAGTGGAAAGTGCAACCCTTGTTTACACCAACAATTCGGTATCAGCTACATGAGGATGAAAACTAGCCCCTAGTCCATAGACTCAAACGCCACCAATGTACGACCGGTCAGTGTCCATGAATGTCGGGGAACAAACTTAGTGGCACAGGTGCTGAGAGGGGATGCAGTCTGCGATGATGCCGGTACCCAGATGTGAACTCCAACATTGCCAAATCAAGACTCTGTGAGCTGCTGGACCGCAGTGTAGGCCGGAGGCAGCGGTCAGCAGTGGCCCACAGCCACGGGTCGTTGGTTCGCGAGGCACAGAGTTTGTGACACAGTGGCAGTTGTCGGTAGTGTTCAATCACCTCCGTGATGCTGATCCTGTTCCCTCCGGACTGCAACGTGTCATCCTCTTACGCCCCGCCATGCGTGCGAGGAAATGTTTTCTGCCTTCTGAATTACCGATGTTCAGTTACAAATCAGTGATCCCACTTGTGCGCAGCGTAGGCCGAGGGCAGCGGTCAGCATGGGCCCACAGACACGTCTCGTGTGCTTGTGATGCATTTGTTTGCTTCACTGATAGCAGGGAGTTTAGTGAAATCACCCCTGCAGTAGACATCTGGTCATTGTCATGGTGTAATCAAGACTCAGTTCCAAATGTGTGACCTACCTGAAAGTGGTGTAGGCCTGAGGCAGCGGTCAGCACGGCCCATTCACCGAGTGTCGCCGGCATAGGTTGGATGGCCCCACCGGCCTGCATAGTTCAGGTTCAGTGGCACCACGTGTAGCCGGCTGGCGTTGAACAGGGTTAGTGGCACCACGTGTTGCAAGATGCCCATATGGAACTATGCCTCACTGATCGGGGGGGTCTGGTGGTGTGGCCGCTGGCCCGGATTTGGGGTCACTGCCATTCATGACTCAAGACACAGTTCCACATGTGGGACCTACTGGTCCAAAGAGTAGGCGGGGGGCGGCAGTAGAGTACGTCAACGGAAAAGGAATAACGCGGGCCGGTGTCGTGGCAGCCGTGATGGTCTGAGGTGGCTGTCAAGGTCTCGGGCCTCGGGCTTGTGGCTTGTGGCTTGCGCCAGCACGTGGTGGGCCCTCCTTGACACACGCCGGTGTCGGAAGGTGATCAGTGTGGTCTGGCTGCGCAGGGGCTGGCCTGACGGGTTCATGGACTAGCGTGCTGGGGTCCGGCAGGCGCACGGCATCTCAGGCAACTCTGCTCACGGGGATGGCATCAGCCTCGTGGCGAGGTGGTAGGCGCCGCCCTGGCAGAGACATGGGTCTTTCCGGAAGTGGACCACGCCCAGGCATACGTGGTTTTTATTCACACCCCTACGCTGGCGTGGCGTACGCTGGGCCATCCCACTCCGCTGACGCTTAGGGGGGGGCGTAACAGGCAACATTTCTGCGAGGTCCCCCACTGGCTGTGGTGACATGGTGGCGTCCACTACACTCGATACGCAAGCGGTGTATGTCGCCATGGATATGGGTGTGTTCTGCATACTGTGAGGTGTCCAGCACATCTCCGGCACTCTTGGCATTGTGTACTTTCCCAATCATGGTTCTCCTGCATCCTTCACACATGCCTGGTTGCCACCTCTCCCCACATTCGGCTAGTATGTGGCTGGGGTGCCATGCCGTTGCTGACTCATTTTCAGGGCTTGCCCATGTGGACATTGTAAGTTGTTCTGTCGTGTCTGGTGGGTGGGCATATTTATTGTTGTGCCTGTTGTATGTGATTTTGTGACGTGTGCATTGCCCGAGTTGTGAGTTGCATGGTTGTGGTGTTGAGGTGTGTGGGGTGTTCATTTGTATATTGCCAAGGGGCTGTACATTTCCCTTGTTGCCATCCTGGGAATGCTGGTTGATGATGGACTATCGGAGGATGAAGGTATCATGCACACTGGCTGTGTATTTGAAGGCGACATTGTTGGGTGTTCCACGGTGTTCTGTTGTTGCCTGCACATTTGTGTGAGACGTGTGCTTCCTGTTGCGGTGATTGTGTGCTGTGTCACCAGGGGGCACAGGTAGTACATGTGTGCTGTGTGTTGCCCCCAACACGTGCGTGCAACCTGCTATGGCGTCTGGTCCTTGCTTGGTCTCCAGCAGATCCTGCGCATTGTGTTGTACGTATGGGGACTGGGGTACCAGGGTGATGGTGATGTCCAGGACAGGTGTGGGGGACTAGCATGTGGCTGGCTGTGGGACTCCTCCGACTCTGGCGGGTGTTGGATGGGGGGTCTCAGGGGCCAACAGGTGCAGCCACGCCATCAGCTTTGTGTGGGGTGGGATGTTGGTTGTCCGCTGTGTTGTTGCCATAGGCCTGTTGGGCGATGATGTTCAGGATGCGTAGGTTGGTTGTCCCTTTCAACCTGTAGTGGAAGGTGACATTGTCAGATGTTGGGTCTGTGCGGCTGGTACGTTTCCTGGGGTTCCGCTGTCTTTGTCTGCGCTGCATCTGTGTTGGTCCGGGGGGGGGGGTGTTCCGGGTGTGGGATGGGGTCCTGGGGTGGTGGGGGTGGGTGTTGTGGCCCTCTTGGGTGTCCGGGCTGCATGACGTGTGGCTCCATGGCATCTGTTGCCCTTCGGATGTGGCCCTGGGCTGTGCTCCCTTTTGTGGTGCTGGCTGCCGTCCGACTTTACACCAGGTCAGAGCAGGTGTAGATTTCCTGGTGCTAACGCGCCTTATCGCCTGTTTTGTGTTTTTATCGCGGATGTGGCTGGTCGTTGTGAATGTTGAGGTGTGCTGTTGTCTCTGCTTTTGTCACGGGAACGCCTTCTCTGCATCTCATTAGCGATATTTGCGAGGGTCCTCTGTGGCGATGATTTTTGCGGCTGCTATCGCGGGTAAACTGGTGCTGTGGGCTGTTAACACCGGCTTGTGAATGGGGGGGTAAATTTATCACGACTTTGGCTGTGATAAAGTGCCGTTAATTCGGCGATAGCTCCTTGTGAATATGCCCCTGAATGTACTGTGACACCACCAGCGACATTTATGCATCTTTAATACCTCTCGACCAAAGAACATTTGGCAGCCGCTCCACTCTTACTTGCTGCTCCACCCTGAAATTACCGACTGAAGGGCCTCCCATTGCAAAAACAAATGCTGTGTCAGCTAACTGATTGTAACAATTTGATCCATCAAGATCTATCACTGTATGTGCCTGGCATTGCTATTTGGTTGTTGATGTTGTATTAGCCACTGTCACTCTACATGTCATTTTGCATGTCAACATTTTGTCAACATGCTCCGCATTGTGCGTATTGTGGCTTTTGTTTATTTCTGAAAAATTGCAATAAAAACAAGTTTTAAAAAAAAGCTGGATTCCATCAACCAGAATGTGATACACTTTTATGTGATCTTGTTTAGTGATGTGAAAGAAAGTGCCGCTTTGTGAAAGTGTGCGTCTTACCTTCATGTTGAGGTAACCAGGAGTGTGCTACCACCGAATATCTTCACTTTATATGAAGGGGATCTGAAATTTAAGGGTGACCAAAAATGGGTAAACTTGCCGGCTGTATGCTGAACTCTGCAATCAACGCCATTTCATGAAAGTGCGCGTCTTACCTTATGACTAAATCCTGGCTGACTCGTTCAGCTCGAGGATCAGGTATGTAGATACAGCTTATTTGGAATCTAGATATGAAAAAATAGAGAGCGTGTCTGTGAGAGACTGGCTTGGATGTAAGTGATGCAGAAACGCCGCTTTTGAAAAGGCGCGCGTCTTACCTTTATTCGGAACAATAGCTGACTCATTCTGCTGGGGGATTCGATTTGTCAAAGGTATTCTGCCCAAAAAGTCAAGGAGATGGTACCCGTCAGAAGCAGAAAAACATTAAGAAAAAAACAATGCGCCACGGCTCGCTTGTGTGTCTTACCTGAAACCGCGTAAGTCAGTGAATGGCTCCATCTCACGCGTACGGATCGGGCTGAAGTATTTGAAGATGAGCACGTTGGCATGTAGCGCATGGCGCTGCAGTTGACAGGTCTTGTCAAAGTGCGGCGTGCACGAATCACTGACAAAATCTCGAAAGACATATTATCGAGCTACAATTATATCGATACAAAATTATCGATAACATTAATATCGACATCATATACCTATTTAAAAAATTACAAAAATATCGAGGATACAATATCGAAGTACATAAATATCTATTTCACAAATATCGCTAACATACTTATCGAAATTCAAAAATATCGACCTTCATTAAAATACATTAAATAGGTTAAAAATATCGTACACAAAAATATCGGCAACACTAATATCGTAAAATTAAATATATCGACTATATAAAACTCTAATAAATATAAAAATTAAACGACATATAAATGATTAATTTACTAAAAACACAATACTAAATTAATAAAGCACAATAACTATTTTACTAAATTTAAAAATCAATTAACACAGCAATAACATTACTAAAATATTATTAAAAATACTAATACATTAAACATTAATAATATAAAATATTACTATTACAATTCAATTATATAATATATAATACATAACAAAAGCTATTTAAAAATATATACTAATTTATACATAACTTACTACTAATTAGCGTTTTCCTTATTTGGAAACTAACTACTAAATGATTTTTAAAAAAATACAAATTAACCAATAGAAAAACTGCAAATTCAAACTAACCAATAAAATCGAAATTACAACATCCAACACACTATATAAACAGTTAAACTTCATTTCTACTCCACACCCAAAAGAAAGAAAACTAAAGAAGGAGAAACTCTACAGGAATTCAACTATAGATATAAGAAGATCAACATATACCAAATAATTAACTCTATCAAAAGTAAGTAAACTAAATTAAAATATATAATACTAAAAGTAAAAAACTGTAATTAATAATATACATAACCTATAAATTAATGAATGTCTTCTTTCTATTTTATATTACCACTACAGGAAACTCTACAGGAAACTAACAAACTACAGAAAACACCAAAATAAATATACACGTAACAAAGTAAGTATTTACCAACAAATTTTAAACAAATTTATTAAACAACAACAGAAAGTCAAAATCAATTCCAAATCCCCTACCCACACCGTATAAAAAATTATAGAAACAAATAATAAAACAAATGTATTTTTTTTCCAGACAAACAAAATACAGAAAGAACATTCCACAACTAACCAAGAAAAGTCATCAAACTAAAATACATAAAGACCAACTTTGTAAGTATATTGTAAACAAATGCTTAGGGGGTCATTACGATGGCGGGCGGAAGCACAACCGCCGTGCTGGCGGATGCAAAAACCACCAGTTACCGCCGGCACGCAGCAGTCCACACGCCCGCCCAATTACGATGCGAAAAGTAGGCCAAACACCGCCGGCAAGCCAGCGACACCGTCCGCCATCAAAGTGCGTCCGTACACGTAGCGGCGCAGCACAATTGACACACACCGTCCGACGAAATCACGTCCCGCCCGGCGTATAAATTACGATGCCGCAAACAAACGGCTCCCACGGCTAAGAGACACCGTACGACAAACCGAAGCGGTAACACGGACGCCGAGCACGGACAACGAAGAAGCGGCTCCCGAGCATGAATCCAGCACTGCAGGCCCTCCCCATGCTCTTGCTGATGCACCACCAAGGACGCAACGTACCGCGGAGACGCAGGTAGGCACACACACAACAAGTGCACGCAAACAGTGCACACAGTGCAAGGGCGGAAAAGCGGACAACCCCCCACCCCGCGTGTACACTACACATCCACCATTGCATCCACATATGACACACAGGCCAAATCGTAACATCGCGTAACACATGTGTACACACCACCTGGGACTAGGAACCAACGACCCCGTCACGGCCCCAAAGCGGCGATGACGCCGCCACACATGCGCACAACGCAGAGGCCAACCGCAGCGCCATGCATGCGTCGCACACAGACACAGGGACACAACCAAGCAGCACACACATCAGCCCCACCCCGAACGCACATGACACGTGACAGGCCTGCCACAGACATGTCCCCAACGCCCAATTCACGGACAACACCCAACGCCACACAACCGACGCACACATGTCAGTGAAGTCACGCAACAGCAGGACACACCCCAGTGTAACAAACATGGCGTAGCACACAGCGGCGGCAACACCAACTAGGAGAAGCAGGGCCCCTTCGGGAAGAGGAACGCCAGTACCACACTGAAACACCCATACCACCCTGCACATATGAACAAGACATATAAAACGGAACACCAAAGAGCCCGGGGACCGACAACAGGTGGCCCAAGAATAACATTCACACACAAGGCCCAACGCAGAGCGGAAAGGCAGCCTGCCGCCCACACAAGGGAGAGCAGACAGCACTGAATGACCTTCCATTCCAACTCCGAAACCACAGCCCTACGAAAGAAGCCGGTGAATACAGCCATTGTCCAAGAAAAGACCAACACAGGCATGCCGAGGAGACCGACCACAGGGCAGATAGCGCATATCACAGAATCACACAACGGACGGGGAAGAAAAAAGAAAACACTCCCCCATGTCGGCCACATGCAAGTTAATTGGAAGGAGTCACACATCACTGACCTTGAACTGTCTGAGAAGCATGTGGGATGAGGGCCCGTGTCCTCCGCACAAGCCAACAGAACACAAGTCCTGTCTCCCTACGACTACACAGAGCTCACAGCAACCTCGGAGCGTGCACATTGCAGACTGCACACACAGCCGGAGCACGCCACCACAACGCACCGCTGCAAAATGGCAACCGCAACACACCTACCCAACTACGCCGGACAGGTCAAGCTGTACAAAACCAACCTGATACATATATTGGGATGCGATCTCCTGTCCCTGCTGAACGTAAGTTACCGACTGACTTACCGCATCACATTGTTCAGCTGCGTCATGCCCGTCTTCTACTGTCGGAGGTGTCCCTACCAGCATCCCGTGGAGATGTGCCTCTCCAACCCGGCATGTCTAAAGGCGGACCTGCTACCACTACTCCTCCCTCTGGACGCACACGACAGGGCCTGCTCTGCCTATGGGGGCATGGCGTATGTGGCCAACATCGCACCCGCACTGAAATGGGACCACTGTGCCTCCACACGACGGATCATCGAGAACAGCTACATCGAATGTCACCCAGCATGCCCCATCATGGTCCTCCAAGGGACAACTTACGAACAACACCTTGACAGCCACCATCCGCTACATTGGCTGGCAAACATGTACACCACCAATGACATGGAAGCCCTGCTGGACGGCATTGCATACCTGACAACCTGTAAATTCGTCGGACCACAACGCAGGTTCCCCGATTGACCTATGATGTCCAACCCCGCACCCATGCTTAGCTTCCGCACGGACTGGCCAGTCACCACCACAACAGCCATACCAAACGACCGGCAACTGTTACCACACCATCAACGACATATCCATGACATCGGATATGACCGGGACATGCACACTGTTCCCCATCACATCCAGGAACACCGCATGCATCGTGGGAGGCAGTGGCATGGGGTCTGTGTATCGCACCCACATGGACGGAACTGCACGAACAACCAGGACACGACATGGATCCAGCGCCCATGGACACACACACCGCTCAGTGGACATGAATAGGTCTCCTGGAGTCTGTGGGTGCTGCACCCCTCCCACCCCCGCCCCGGGAATCCCATACCAGGACCTTTGCATGGACGACAAGTGCATACAACAACAACACGACCCCAGTGACTGTGACATGTCCAGTAACCACCACATTGCAACAACAAGTGGCACGCCGCTGCATGCACGCAAGCACATGCCCTGATGTCATCTCACATGCACGCGTGCATGAGGAACAACCGCAGCAAACCTGTCACATGGAACTGAGATGGACTGTGCCCATGATGCCAAGCGGTCTGGTAGGCTACATGTATACCATCTGTGTCAAAGTCCGCAGCTCCGCAGCTATACGTAAATGTACATTAGCACAGCCTTGGCCAAGCAGATGTAACTCTGAAGCCCACATCCCACATGCAACAGCCAATCACATGTAACCCCACACCCTATCCCATTTGTAATCATGCTCAGTATATCCTCAACATGTATTCCGCTGCCAGTAGTGTCCACTATACTGCATCACAGAGGACAGAAGACTCAATATAATGTTTGAAACCAAAACTGTCTCCGCTGACTCATTTCACAAGTACGAATGAGAGAGGATGAGAGTATGTGAAGTACACGGCAGTCGTGACATGACCATGTAGTCCACTGGTATTGGATGTCAACGCAAATGAGTAGCACAACTGTGGAAGACACACATGTGTCGTGTGAAGTCGTATGGACGCAGTGCTCAGGTGGGTGGGTGTGACGGGTAGATGCGCACATGCCAAGTTGGAGCACGCCGTGTTGGGAGGGGTCATGAACAGTACACCACCGCTTCCCTGGGCATTGTGAGAGGACACCTGTCGGGGGAGTGAACACGTGTGTGCACAGCAGCCGGGCACACGTACAAAGCGGTACCAGGCGCACCTCAGCCCACCCTCTGTGGACAAGCTGGATCCTGTTGTGCGCCCGCCATGCCCCTTGACAAGGCACACACAGCCCCAGTCGACCAGGTGTAACCCCAACATAGTCAATCCGCACAGGCGATACAGGGCACGGGATGGCAGTGGAGCATGGTGTGTGAGAGGTCTCCTCGCGCTCCTCCTGGTCATATCACGCAGGCAATAGAACCTCAACGTCTAGCATGGCACAAGTCAAATGGAAGTGTA